>OY728127.1:219061645-220311645 GCA_963277665.1 Viscum album | reverse complement strand
TTCACCCGGCAGTTAATGATGACAACACATCAAGTCATAGCCTATTATAGATAACTTGTGATCATGCATAGTGAAATTCTCTTCATTTGGACTCAACTACCATGACCAATAAGAGGGAACTCAACCCCCCCCCCTACATCAAAAATACTCCTAGACCTATACCAGATGCATCAAAAAACATTGTGTACTCCTCACTTGGATCTGGAAGGGTCATGATTGGAGTGGTATTAAAGTGCTTCCTCAACTCCTTGAAATAATTATCACATGATCCATACCATTGGAACTTAACTATATTAATGTAAAATTCCAAAATTGGGGTCAGAAAGTTGGAATATTTTAAGAATAACCTTCAATAATAATCCACAAATCCATGAGAAGTATGTATTTCAAAAAAATATTGGGATTATCTCACGAAATAGTGGCCCATACTATATTTGGTTCCATCAACACACCTTCCACTGAGATGATTTGAGCTAATAAATGTACATGATCAATTCCTAATTGAAACGTAGATTAATTAGCGTATATGAAATGATCTCATAGTGTAATTAAGAATATTTCATGATTTGGGGAATTCATGTTATGAATCTTAGAGTACAAAAATATGTCATCAAAAAACACTACCACAAATATATCCATGTATAATAGAAATATTCTATTCATCAAGCCCATAAATAGTTCAAAAGAGTTCATCAACACAAAAAACATGAAAAAAACTCATAAATTCCATAATTTGTTTTGAATGTAGACCATGGAATATTATATGGTCAAACAATCAATTAATGATACCCATTATCTAATGTTAATCTTAGAGAACATACAAACACCACTCAACTGGTCAAATTTTTCATCGATATGTGGAATATGATATTAGTTTTTCACTGTCATCCAAATCAACATTCAGTAATCAATACAAAAGCAAAAAGTCCCATCAGCCTTCTTATAAAACAAAAATAGAGAGCCCAAATATGGCATAATCGGATGGATAAATCCCATATCCATAAATTTATAAAGATGAGTCTTGGTTCCATTATACATGGAAGAGTTGAAACTGGATCAACACTAGGAATGACCTCAATCATAAATTCCAAATATTTCTCAGACGGTAGCCCTGATAAGCCCTCCAAAAACACACCTTGGAAGTGTTCCACTATGGGTGGAAATATATCATTCTTCACCCCCCCATGATCCATCACAAGACTTGTACCCTAGCTAGTGATATCCCCTAGCTGCTTATAAACTGGACCATCATGGCCCGTTTGGATATCCCATTATCTAGTAATAACATAATTTTCACCCTATGGAGATGTGAAGGATGCTCTAATTTAGTAACAATCAATGTGGGCTTCGTATGCTACTAACCAGTTCATACCCATAATCAATTAAAATCCTAATATATCAATGATATATAGATCCCTTACAAAATGATACTCCCCATCCTCTAGAGAACGCCCTTTCCACATGAAAATATCTATCAATCATACTCTCAAAGGTATATCTATCATCCTAACCCCATTCATAAACTCATATTTTAGGATCAAATATTTCATAAGTAGTGAAAATATAAATGAAAAATAGGAACCAATAAAGTTTAGAAACTCCAAGAATAGTTCCTTTAACTTTCAGTAGTCCGACCTTGTTATCCCCAATTATAGGATGAAATCCATGCAACTATCCTTCCAATCTTCTCAATGATGTAGTCTGATCCACATGAGCTAGAACACTCTCCTAATATGGTCACTCTTTTCTAGATGTACCAAGTCTACTACCACTACCACCATGTCCAGTAGAACTCCAACATCCCAATAGATATGGGGTAGAAGTTCCCTTTCTTATACTCTGGTTTTGTATAGCTTCTCCATCACTACCCATCTGTCGTGGGTTCCTGCAGAACCATTTTAGTTGTCCCATCCTTCTACAAGAAAGTAACTCATCTTGTGGGTGGGGACAATGTATATGAATGTTTCACATCCTAATGAATAGTTGTAATAGTTTAGGATTAATTTTAGGGGTAACTAACCCTTCCCCATGTCAACTTTTATTTCTAGAAATCTAGTTGAAATTATCATAGAGACACTCCCTACTCTCATATGATGTTCTTCTTTTTCATCCAGTTGAAACTACTTGCATCTCATGGGAATCCTCCTTTAGGTTCCCCAAAGATATAAGAGTATAATTCACCACCATTGAAAACATATTCATCCAAAAGTTATTAAATCAAGACTTAATTTTACATTTATTCCCTTCCAAAATATTCTTTTCTATAGTATACTTATCCCCTTACAACATAGTAACCAAGAACTATAAATCTATAAAGTTACAATAATAGTCTATCATGGACATGCTCTCCAAAGTCGACCTCATGAACTCAGCCACCACCTCCTACCGGAGTATCTCAGGGTAAAGGTTGTCTAAGAACATCTCTTGAAAGTCTATCTACAACATATTCTCCTAATATCAATCTCGGGTCTAGAAGTCCCACCAACGATTAGCTTGAACATGTAACATATAATAACCCAATTATATTCTCTTCCTA
Organism: Viscum album; assembly: GCA_963277665.1. NCBI lineage: Eukaryota > Viridiplantae > Streptophyta > Magnoliopsida > Santalales > Viscaceae > Viscum > Viscum album. Next base: position 220,309,109 of record OY728127.1, on the reverse strand, counting down.
AAAAGTTTCTCTATGTGGTCAAGTATCATCTAGATAGACTCAATATATAACTTAATTGTGTTAGGTCCACCCTCTTCAGTAAATGTGATAGGGTGATGAAACTAGAACTCCTAAGTTTGGTCAGACGCTCTCTTTACAACCCTCTATAGGTCTCTTAACAAAAAATGGATAAATCAAGAAAAGATATCATAGAACTAATCCCTGACTTCCTCACCCATAACTATCAGAGCATCAGGTTCCATTGCTAGTGGATCATTCCTAGTTATGTCCTCCTATAAACTTATTAATATACATCATCATGGAGGCATATATCTACCATAAAAAACACATTAGTTAGGAAAAATTTCACATCATTAAAACATTAAACAAGAGGGATTCCCATAGAACCAAAACAAGTCACCCCCATTACCTCCACATAGTAAAAAATGGTTCTATTTCCACCCTTAACCATCCTACATATAGTTAATGTTTAATAAAGGTTAACCATGTACTCATATCAAGTTATCATTAGAAACCCATTTTTCACTTCATTTACCACATTTATAATCATTTCACAATTATCTCTTTCATATTAGGAATCATTTTTCATTTTAAAAATAATAAAAAATAAAAGCCTTTTCATTCAACAATCAATCCAAAAACCTACTTTTCCATGCATGAATAAAATGATGCAGGTCACAAGAAATCTCGAGTCACAATAATGATGAATGATTATGGAACTCTCCTTCCATATTGGGAAACAATTCAAATATCATAAAATCTTAGGAACAATAATCACATCACACAAAAATTGCATCACTTTAGGTGAAATAATGTTCAACTGTGGCATCACACATCCACAACATTAATCCCAACATGGGTACTTGGGTTTTCCCCTATACACAGGTTAGCTACTCCCATTCATGAGTTAATGTACAAGGCTCAAATCTTCCTAGTCCATTTTATACCTTATCCAAATAGTAAGACAAAATAAAATAAGAAACCACCTTATTTACCATTTTTTTACATCTGGACCTGGGTGCTACACACCAATTCCCTGAGCTAGTCGGTCAGATGACCTCAAGCACACCTCCCTATACACCAAAGTCAGCTTAATAGTAGTGAGGGTCCAATATATCAACATAGGGACATTATTATCAGTTAATAATTGCATAACTATAGATGAAATAAATAAAAAATGATCAAATGATTAAAATAAAAAAACAATAAATTATTACATGATAAACCAAAATTGGAAAAAATATCCATAACCAAATAGTATATATTTCATTATACAATAAGTTTCAAGTGTCTAATGTAAAAAAAAAGAAAGCAACCCGGACACTCCCAATAGAGTCCCAAAATCATGTCCAGTTCCCTCATCTGTGATCCAACCTCCCCGGTCCATCTAAAATAGGTCTCATGCCCTTATCCAATCCTACACACATGAATTATATTTAGGTACCAATTAGGAATCCCAAGTAAGATGTGAGTAAAACATAGTATTCCACCACCAACAGTGTGTAAAAAATATCCAATCCGTAATAGTTTATACAATTGTATAAATAATGAAGTATAAGTGATAAAATAAGAATTTTAACATATAAATTATTCTTTGATTAGTCACATAAGCCTCATCTGTTCAGAATGACACCCAAACCAACAATACATGTTTTGGAATTTGATAAAGTCTGATCTATACCCAAGGGATATCACATATCAAAATACAATGGTTATCATTTCATTTTAGTTCATATCACATCTATTTGGAACCACAGTCTAACACCAAACTTATTAGGATAGAACATTGTGTTTAGAACCCAATGGGTAGTTGAAGCATCAATCCCTATCCCACGCCTCATAGTTATTTGGAGAATCAGTCCATGTCCCATACAACAATATTCACACATATTCATTTGAGACAACAATTCATAGTCTAAAACCCATTGCATATTTAAAGAATGAATCCTTCTCCAACATCACATTTCTCAAAAAATCATAATATATCACATATATCACATTTAACAAGGTTAACCATCATTATCCTTTTTATAAAACATTCCCATATATCACATTTATCATATTCATCATTTTTAATCATCATTAACCTTATCTTTAACACTAACATAGATCACACTCATTAGAATTAATCATCACTAACCCACTTAAACAAAATGGTAGTTCATTACATAAATAACATGGAATAATACCAAAAATTCACCATTAAAACATTTATAAAAATTATGTTGTGAATACCACTATTAAATCAATTCAATATCCCGTTATTCATTAATTTCATAATAAAATTACCAAATCCGTTTTTCCCAATATCAATTCATTTCATATTCACATGGAAATTCAATTAATCCATTACATGATTCCATTAATTAATAAATAAATTAATTAATTCAATTCAAGATTTAATTTCCAAACATGAAAATTGAAATTCCACAAAACAAACATGAAATTTTAATTCAAGACAATTGGAATTGACATTTAGAACATGCACCTCAAGATCATTTGCAGACATTTTCCAACAGAAATCCCAAATTTGAAGTGAAAAATTCAATTGCACAACAAAGAATGATATGTAGACTCGAAATTAAACTATTAAATATATATCAAAACATATATCTAAATCCTTAACTAAGGGAGGAAAAAATCCCATCAAAATACGATAGATATATTGGAGAGGCAGGAAATCAATCAGGATGAGAATCTCTTAATAGGAGAGGTTCAAATCTGTTAAACAGTTATTTGATTCATCAAGAATGATGTTTGAGAGCCCTTGGATTCCATATGGGAGACTCACAATTTGAAGGAAATGAGTTAGGATTGGGCCAAGGTGTTTATAGATATAACTTAACTCTTTTATATATTTTTAGAAAATATAAGGGGTTTAGTTTTCTTCATGCACATTTTCTTGCACAAGGCGCACTGTTTTCCCAAACCATGAACCTTAACTATGCACCTCCTCTCAGGAAGGAAAAATTTATACTAATAGGGAATAAATTTTTACAAACCATGTGCCAAATGTGAAATACCCTTCTTCACGAGGTTTCACGGTTTTCAGGGGCAGGGAAGTTGGGTTGGTAAAACAATGCACCAACCATGCACTGCCAAAAACCACTAAAAATTCTAAAATTTCAACTGAAATTTCCCCTAAGTAAATCCTAAACTATATATACACAAAATAAGGGAAAAGAGTACATAATATTAGAATGATTCATGTCCAGGAATGGTATGGATATTATATATATTAAATTATAAACATTATTTTATATCTTTTTAAGCCTTTTACACCTTGAAATATTACTTTTAGCATTTTATATTTTACTTGGGTAAATAGTTTTTATCTAAGGTAACTTAATATTTATGACTAAATATAAAGTGAACATTATTAAATATTTTTTATCTACTAGTTATAATTTTTAAATCCATTTTGTCTTATTCAATATCTACAAGTGATAAAAATTAATTTTAATTTCACAAATGTATAATACATTAAAATATTTTTTGGTTAAAATATAACTTGAGTTATAGTTACAAATCATTGATTTTTAAATATGAATTAATATTTTAATGTTTGTAATTTCTATTCTAAAATAAAAAAAATTAGGAAATGGGTTTTATAAATTTCTAATTCATACTTTTATACTAATAGTGGCATATAGGTCACGGTATGAGTGAAAACAGTACGTGTCGCGAACTGGCACTTTCACCCTAGTTCCATGACAAGCGACCTGATCCTGAAATGTCCCAAATGGTGTTTCTGATCCCCAAGGATTGGTGAATATAACCAGGTATCAAATAATATGAATAAGGGAAAACTATTCCACACACACAACAGAAGAAAAAGCTACATGTCAGTATGAACGAAAGATAAATCCATAAGGAGAACTTTAGAAGAATCCAAAAAGTTGAAAAAAACCCCAACGTGCATCATAAAAGTACCATAATATAGGATAACCACCACAATTACTAATAAAAAAGCCGATAAAAGGCCAATGATCAAGAGAAACTACCACCTCTAAGTTGTTCTAACCATTGCTTGAACTAGTCAAGAGGAAAACAATAAATTAAAAATGGCACAGGTAAGGTGTGAGATAATATCCAAGTAGGTTCTCACCAACGATTCCAAAATACGATTCCATATTATTTGACCAAACAAATACATTTTTAAATAAAAAATTATTGTAAATTCAAGATAAAATATAAAAAATATCACACTTTACATTTCAATTGCTGGAAAATTTATAAACAACGTATTAATATGAATTTTATATTAAATAGTTTACATAATTTCAAAAGTCATGTTTATCATTGTTTACAAAAAATGGAATATATATATATATATATCAAAGTAATAAAAAAACCTGGTCATCTTCATTGAGGTATGATATTTCGAGGTTATGATTTCCTCAAACACTCAAATAGGTGATCATGAAAATATGTGCACACATGTCCCTCCAACACTAGTCAAAGAGGACTAATCACCATCCAATTAGGTATTAGACCTACTATATATGTATTTTAGAGTTTTAAATCATCAATAGTGTATTATATGAAAGAAATCACTAACTACATATGTTTTCTTGTTCTCATAAACCATCAATAATGGAAAATTTATTTCAAAAATATTTAAAATAAAAATAACCAACTTCCCATTTCAATATGCCAATTTCCATTTAAAAACATAAATTGGATTAAATAAATTCATTACCCTTTCATGATATTAAAATTTATTATTATAAACAAAATTAAATCTAATTTTCTCAAAACAATATGAAATCATTTTTATAAATTATTTTCCAAATTTTATTCCAAAATTTTTCTTCACCATTTTCCATAAAATTTAACAAACACGCACCAATCTATTGTAATTGGGTGATTTTCCCCAACTTAATTCCAAATAAAATTAAAATCCTCAATTCACTAGAATTGGGGTTTTAACAAAACATCTGAAAGAAATGGAATTTAAATCAATAAATTTATTTTAAACCAAGCAATTTGGGAATAAATAAATCGTAAAATCTTAAACTAAACCACCTACCATAGATCATAGGATCATGTTACACAATACCCAAAAAAGATAACTCAAATAAAGAATGCTGAAAATGGAATTCCAAGAGTCCAGCCATGATCCAACATCCAAAACAAAAAAAAATTATATCTTCCAATGACATGATGATCTAGTAAACCATAAGGATGAGATAAGAGGATAGTGGGAGATAAAGAAAAAGAGAATAACTCATACTAGGAATAGATCAAACGAAGTTATCCATGCTTTTATTCAATTTATAAAGTGTTTAGAGGATCCAATATGGGTCCTTGAGAGCATCCAGTAACTAGGAAATCGTTCTAGGTGATGTAAGGGTTGATAGGGTCTCTAAACAGGGGTTTAGACCATTTTGATGAATTTCCAGAATAATTCAATCCTGCACGCATGGATAACTGGGAAGGGAAAAATGGTTTGTCAAAATGTACGAACTAACTATGTGACCCTACTACGGGTTTCTTATGGTTTTTTATTTTGGGGGAACATAGATTTAAAAACCATTCACTAGTTGTCCAGACCCCCAATGCCATAGTTTGTGCGATTTTCACTAGTTGGGTGAACGGTTTGGGAAAAAAGTGTTCCCACCATGAAAAGCCCAAGATCACTTTAAATTTTTGAAATTCATCCAGAAACACACCTCAATGAGACCAAACCAAAGAATGATCAAAATAGGGGTTGAGTTGTAAAGTCCCGACCCGACTCACCTCTAAGACGGTGGCCGGACCGGTGTGTCGCATAACCTCAAGCGCATCTCCCCGAATACTAGAGGCAGCTGACTAGCTGAGAGGACCCTTTTTGTGTCCGTGGGGGACACTATGTCCTCATAGGTAATAGATAATATCACAATGGAAGTAAACAACAACATATAACAAGTATCAGAACATGTGAATAAATAAACTGAAGTAGAAGCAATGTAAATAGTCCAACCGAATAATTAAAACCAAGTGTGGAAATTCAGAAAAGAGTGGCATGCCATGATATGAGTCTAAACTGAAAGTATAGAAAAAAGAACTCAGGCACATAGTCAACAAAAAGAAAAGACACAAGCAATAATGGAATTGAGAGCAAGGCTCGGTCCTCTACCATAGTCTTCATCCTAACCTTTAATGAACAGTCAAACATTAGAAACACCATGATTCTCCTTGTCAAAACTGACGAGCATGTAATCAAATCAGTTTTTGATGACACCCAAGAAGGGTGTGAGATAAAATCCTAGTAGGTCGGCACCCACGGTGTCTAAAACATACCATTTTGTGCAAAAATAAAAATGCAGTGTTCCATTATATAACCATTTCAAATAAATTAATTGTTGTGTAATGATATAAATAAATCAGCCCATGTCCCAAATGGAACCTTTTGATGGAAAACTACTTCAGGCTAACCTGGTAGTCTGAAAGGGTACCTGTCAGTAGAAATTCATGAAAACATATATATATATATATATATAACCTAGAAATAAAGGTAAAACCAGGAAAAGTATACCCCAAGCATGTGCTTTAACTTCGGGTTCAAGTCATGTGTCAACCAGGCACACTTCCACATATCAAGGGAAATATGTCAATTCTAAATAGACTCAATTAGCAATAACATAAACCTTATGTGCATCATTATTTAAGGTTCATGTAGAGAGTTGGAGTCTGAGCCCATCCCGAAGGTATCGCTACGGAACATCCGTCAATTTATCCAATGCCTTTGAGCCCATCCACGGCAATACTTTGAAAGACCAAGTATCTCCTGAGGAATGGCTTTACCCAGAGTCCATATTTATCTCACAAAAGGGGTCAAGTGTCATCTGAGTCTAGATTAGCTACATTGCCAACAGATCCATCCCGATGGGCCCTTTTGGAACCGGTATCACTCAAAAGTATTAGAACGTCTGGGGAAGTCTCGGTTCGAGTAAGCCAACGACCCCGCCCCTGGCACATATAGGTAACCCATCAGGAATGGAGGATCTAAGCATGACCCTTAAAATGGGACCTGCCTCCTTTCCCTACCCTGAATTTAATTAATGTTTTCACGGCATCAGATATGACATAATCACCATATAAAGTCACAGCTTGAGAACTAACCAGATAGACCCATGCATCATAGGGCTTAAATTTAACAGTAAAACACAAACAATTCAAGAAAATATACATATCATATCATCCTCAGAGGATAATTCATATTTAAATAATAAACAGTTCATCAAAACAAGTTTCAATGATCCAACAATTGATGTTCATGTTCATGACAATATTTATTTAATTTAATTACAATAAAAAGTTCGTTCAGAACACATACAATTAATCAAACAATAAACTTGGATAATTTTAGAATACATCGATAATGTCAGCACGCACAAAGGGGTGTCCAAATTTTTTTCAATAATTCAAAAAACTATTCATTTAATTTAAAAACAATATAAATGGGAAGTGCAATACCCGTAGCTAATTAAATTGAAAACCCGACAAATGAAAAAATATGATGACTATGTCGGCACACCCAAAGGGGTACCCAATATTTTTTCAACCATTCAAAAAATTTAATTTATGATGATTAAGGCTGCAATAATTAAACAAAACCATTAAAGTAATTAAAATGGGTAAAATTGCATAAAGTCAGTTGGCACCAACTACCGACACAATGATGCATTTTTTATAAATCACAAAGAAATAGGTGGAAAGCGATTTGTAACCCTACCTTGTAGATGTAGATGAATCTATGATCCGTAGTAGTCTTTGATTTGACCAAAAATAGATGAAAACATAGGATTTTAGAAAAACCCCAAAATAGGGTAAGAATATTCTGTGATGAACTGCGCGCAGAATACTCAACGGAATCGAATGATTATACATACACAAAGTTTGAAATTTTTTAAGGTTTTATGCGAACCTAACTGAAAAGGAATTGGACAACGGATAGAGGAGCATCATCCTTCCGAAGGGGTTGTTGGTTGGTGTGACAAGATTGAGGGGTGCGACGTGATGAGTGGTAGAGGGAGAGAAGAGGGCAAAAAAGAAATGAGAGACAAGAAAGAAAAAGAAAATAAAAGAATAATAAGAGAAAATAAAAGACTAGAAAAAAGGAAATTAAAGAAAATGAAAAAATAACAAAAAAATGGAAAGAAAAATAATAAAAATAATTAAAAATGGGAATCCCCAATTGTAATTATTTTTCATTTTTCCCATAACCCCCTCTTTATTTTACTTCAGAATTTCTTTTATACTTTCTTGATTTCATTTAATAATTCTTGAAATACCTTATTACTCTTTTCCAATCCTTAATTATTTATTTAAAATTCAAACACTACGCTAATGCGCGACGTGACATTTTTCATGAAACGTCTGTAATTATTTAAATTAAATAAAAAACTATCCAGGACCCGCAGTGAGGTGCGCAGGCGCGCACCCCAGGTCACTTAATTAATTAGACGACAATAAAGTAAAAACCGAACATACCTAATTAATTCCATGATGTTACAACCTTACCTCTCTAAGAAAACTCGTCCCCGAGTAGCCCTTCCGAGGGCAATGGAACGTCACTAGAGAAGGGTTTTGGTCAATGCGCACATACATCTATCTATCGTTCCCAGGTCTTGTCCTGAACATGTCCGTGTTTCCACAACACCCAGACCAGTGGGACTAACATTCATCGGTGTACTTTCATTCTACGGTCGACGATACAGATTGGATGCTTCGCAAAGCATGCATTAGTGTCAAGATCGATATCATCAGGGTCAAAAGAATGAGATAGGTCTGGATGATATTGTTGAAGATATGATACATGGAAAACATCATGCATGTGATAGTACCTCTGAGGTAGCAGTAATCGATAGGCTTGCGGCCCAACTATCTCCACTATCTCGAATGGCCCGATGTATCTCGGTGATAACATCCCCGGTCTACTAATCTGCTTGTGACCCAACATCGAGGAAACATGCCGAAAGACTTGATGTGCCACCTAGAACTATAGTGTTCTGCAGAAACTATCATTATAATACTTTTTCGTGAACTGAGCTGTAGTTATACGCTTCTGAATCAGTAGAACTTTCTATGATGTCTCCTGAACGAGTTGAGGACCCAAAAGAGCTACCTCACCAACTTCGAGCCAGCATAAAGGCGAACAGATCGGTCTACCATAGAGATCCCCATACGGAGCCATTTGGATTATCACCTCGATGCTGTTATTATAGGTAAATTCTTCTCCCAAGAACCTCCAAAATAAAGGGTACAAGCCTGTAACATATAATCTAACACTCATATATCTCTCTCAGATTTCCCATCAGTTTGAGGGTGATATGCAGTACTCAGAAGTTCCTGTGAGCCCAGTTCCTTTTGCAACACGTTCCAGAACTATGAAGTAAAAGAGGAATCCCTGTCCGAGACAATAGAATGAGGTACACCATGAAGTTTCAAAATTTCCCTAATATACAATGTTCCCAACTCATCAATCGTAATGGTATCTCAGATAGGCAAGAAGTGAACAACCTTGGTCAACCTATCAACAAATACCCATATTGCATCTCGGCCTCAAGGAGATCTTGGAAATCCTGTAATGAAATCCAGGGTGATGTCATTGAATTTCCATTTAGGAAAGGATAGAGTCTGTAGGAGTCTAGCAGGGCTCTGGTGCTCTGCCTTCACCTTTTGGTAGGTGGAGCACTGAGTGATGAAACCTGTTATCTGCTTTTTCATACAAGGCCACCAATACTGTCGACACAAGTATCTATACATCTTGGTTAGCCCAGGATGAACTTCCCAAATAGAGGTGTGAGATTCCATCATAAGCTCTTCCCATATACCTAAGGTACCCATACACGGCCACAGTAATGGATAGTCTCACTGCCATCAATATCCCAAACAGGAGGTGGATTTTCTCCTGTAACACATTCCCCCAAAATGATATCCTCAAGGTCAATCAACTGTTTCCTACGGACTTGCTCTAGAATATAGGATGTCACTGTAAGAGCTGCTAGAACTGGTTATCTACTCTACACTTGAACCTAAAGATGCTTCACTGAAAAAAGGCCATCAACTGCCACACACTGGTGGCTACCTCCATGGCATGAATCTGTTTCTTGCTGCTTAAAGCATCTTCCACAGGATTACCCTTACTAGGGGTATATGCAAGCACAAAATCGAACAACTGTAAGTATTTGACACACCTGTGTTTCTTTAAGTTCAAGTCTCATTCAGTGGAGATATATTTCAAGCCATTATGATTCATGTAAACAATTAATCTCTCACCCAACAAATAGTGTCTCCAACAAGGTAGAGCATGAACCACAACTACCAACTCAAGGTCATCTGTAGGATAGTTCCACTCGTGAGGACTCGGTTGTCAGGATCCATAGGCCACGACTCGATCACTCTACATCAAAAATGCACCCAGTTTGATTCATGATGCCTCACAATAAATTGTATTGATCTTACCAGGTTCAGGTATAATCAAGATCGGTGTTGAGGTCAGTCTTCCTTTCATCTCCTGAAAATACTTTTCACAATATCATGACCTGATGAACTCTACAGCTTTCTTAGTCAAGGCTGTGAGAGGCGCCTCTAAGCGGGAGAAATCCTGGATGAATCACCTATAATAGCCCAAAATCCCCCAGAAACTGTGGATTTCAAAGACACTCATGGGATGCTCCCATGAAACCATATTGGTCACCTTTTATAGGTCAACTAATACCCCTACATCTAATATAATATGACCTAAGAAGTCCAATTTATCAATTCTGAAGTGGCATTTTCTGATATTAGCGTATAGCTGGTGCTCTCTCAGTGTACTCAACACAATCTCATGATGGGTTTCATGGTCGTGTCTAGAACATGAAAACACTAAGATGTCTTCCATGAAGACTACCACAATGGAATCAAGATATATATGAAAAACCTAGTTCATCAGTGCCATGAACACTACCGACAAATTCATGAGGTCTATTGGAATAAACTGATACTCGTACAAGCCACACCTACTTTGGAATATTGTATGTGGTATGTCAGATGGTTGGACACACACCTGGTGATATCCAAACCTCAGATCAATCTTGTAGAAAACAGTTTCTCCCCACAGCTTTTCAAAGAGATTATATATACGATGAAATGGATATCGATTCTTTATCATGATTTGGTTGAGTCGAAGATAATCCACAAATAACCTTAGGGTATCATCTTCCTTCATGGAAAAAGGACAGGTGAACCCCACGGCGATGTTCTAGGTCTGATGAGACCCTTAACCTCAAGGTCATCAAGCTACTTTTTGAGTTCATGCAGCTCTATTAGTGCCATCCTATTAGGAGGAAGAGACACATGTGCCGCACCTGGAATGAGATCAATAGTGAACTCCACCTCTCTCAAAGGAGGTAAGCCATAAAAATCATCAGGGATGACATCCTAAAAAGATCCTCCACTGGAGGAAATTCATGTAGTTTCATTCCCTTATCTCTCATGAAGAGACTTGCCAACTGAGTGGTCACTCTGCCCCACCCTACATATTTAGTCTTAGCTCGGTCCGTCTACAGGTCCCATTATTCTTTGTGAAGATATGTGTCGCCCACATGGGATGTTAAGGACACCCAATGATGATAGTAATCCACATGGTCAGGGTAAGGAGAATAGATGTTCATACCAAGAATGACTTCGATGCTAGAAATTTTAAGGATATAGAAATTCCAAATAAAACGGTAACCTCATATCTCGAGAGGGAAATCTCGGCACTGGTGTATGCCCTCTATCCTGACCCCATGCAGGGTGTCGAGAGACATGACGCCACAAAGGTACTCAATTTGTATACTAAGATTTTCAACAACAGTAGCTGATTGAAAGGAGTGTGATGCACCAGTATCAAAAAGAGTTGAATCTAAAGTAGAGGCAACTAGAATATTACCCCTAACTGTAGATGGCCCTGCACTCTGGTCCTCTAGTGTTGATTGCACTGAATACATGGGACCTAATCCATGACCCTGATACGCTACCTGGTTGGCCTGAGCAGGTCCACTCTACTAACACTGATAGTCTGGAACTTGATTTCCTTAACAACAACCTCAACCATTTCCTCTGCCTGATAGACTGGTGGAAAAATAACTTCCAGCTTGCAGTGGAGTCATAGATCCCATACCTGATAGAGGTGCATATGTGGATCCTCTACCATTGGATGATGAAGAGAATAAACGGTTGAAACGTTGATGGTGACCCATCCTGCCACAACCTCGGCACTCCTTCAAATCTCTCGTGCACTGTGGATTCTTGTGACCATCCTTGTCGCACTGATAACATGTGACAGGGCTATCAAGACGTGCTGTTTGGCTAGGATTTCTCCCACGTGCTCTTTCAAAAAGACGTTTCCTGCTGCTAGAAGAGCCATCACACTGTCTCGGAACTGAACCACCCTGGTTCACTGGTTTAGATTCCCTGACATTTCACTATGATATCAGAGCTAGATTCATGATCTCTATAACAGTGGTCAAACTGAATAAGTTCACCTGTGAGTGGATAGTATAATCAAGTCCATCCTCAATATTCTTCATAGTAGTATGTGCGTTGCTCGTCAGAGATGCGGAAAAATATGAAGTTCATTGAAACGAATAGAATAATCTAACACAGTCATAGAGCCCAGTCGAAGATGTAGGAACTTCTGCACACTATCATATCTCAATGTCTGTGGAATAAAGTAATTGTAGAAGGCTGCTTGCAAATCAGCCCAAGCCATGTCACCGACCTGCTTAACCTGATAAAAAATTCCCCACTAGTGTTTTCCGGTGTCACAAAGCATGTAGACTACAAGCTCAACCCTTCATTATGGATGTGTATCATGGTGGTAGAAGATAGACCGTACAACTTCAATCCATGATTCTGCAGCATGAGGGCCTCCACTCCCCGAGAAGGTGGGAGGGTGCTGGTGTAGAAAGTTCAATGAATGGTCTTCCATAGACAGGGTAGGTTTGGGAATGTTCTGAATTGACTGCATAAATATGAGGATTTTATCCCTGAACTGGGTCTTTGGGTCCGTCAGAAGATAGACAGGAAGTAGTTCCACAGGAGGATCTATGAGAGGAACCACTGGTGGATTAGGATCCACCATCTCTGGAATGCTCTCATTGCCACTCTCCTGAGACACAACATGGAGACGTCATGGAGGAATTTGTCTACGATTTCCAAACACCCCCTTAGACAAGGAGTAATGAAGTTGAGAAAACAAGTAGGGTGAAAAAGAGGTTAGGTACATACCCTGCCTCTGAGCACTAAAAAACAGACAACCCGCCTCAAGAGTTGGGTTTCGATTAGAAGAAAAAACTAAAAAGGATTTCTAAACAGTTCTACATCCCACTCCTTGGTTGAGTCAGACTGACATATAACAGAGTAACACAACATTATATTTAATAAACCAACAATTCAAAATTCTATCACTAGGTATAACAGCACTCACATGCAATAGGGAAATGCATACTGAAAGTACGTATGGCATAGAAATATGGATGGAATTTAAATCCTATAGTGCCTATCATAATGCATGGGATGTTTTTCCATCGTATCATCATGCTCCAATGGTAAACCCATTATTTCAATAATACCAGCACAATCACAACACAATACAAGTGAGACACCCAAGGTGAAATCATATGAACAGTAACAGGCATAACAAATAACTACAATCCCAACCCATGAATTTGAGTTTCCCCTACACATTGGTAAGCTACGTCCAAGGACAGAGTACATCCCCAATCCCTATATCCTAGTCTATTGGCTAACCTAAACAATAAGTCAAAATGAAAAATAACCTCTGATACTACATTGTAACGTCCCGACCCGGCTCACCTCTAAGACGGTGGCCAGACCGGTGTGTCACATAACCTCAAGTGCATCTTCCCAAACGCCAGAGGCTTCCGACTAGAAGCGAGGACCCTTTGTGTGTCCATAGGGGAGACTATGCCCTAATAGGTAATAGATAATATCAAAGTGGAAGTATGAAAAAACAAATAACAAGTATCGGAAGCATGTGAATAAATAAATTGTAGCAGAATAAATGTAAATAATCCAACTGAATAATAAATACCAAGAGAAGAAACTCAAAAAAGAGTGTGATTCCATGATATGAGTCTAAACTGAAAGTATGGAAAACAGAAATCTAACACACAGTAAACTAAAAGAAAAGAGAAAAGTAGAAACTGCATCGTGAACAAGGCCTGGTCCTCAACCCTAGTCTCTATCCTAAGTAGAAATGAATAGTCAAGCATCAGAAGCAGCATGATTCCCCTTGTCAATTCATGTAATCATGTAATCTACTCAGGTGTCAACAACGCCCGAGCATGGTGTGAGATAAAATCCCTATAGGCCGGCACCCACGGTGTCTGAACCTTTCCATTTTATGTAAAAATAAAAATGTAGTATGCCATTACATCACCATTTCAAATAAATTAATTGTAGTGTAATGAAATAAATAAGTCATCTTGGGTCCCAAACTGCACCCATCCCTGGTCACCTGCTTTAGCCTAAGAGGGTTGTCTCAAAGGGTACCTGTTAGAAAAAATGCACGAACACGCATATATATATATATATATATATATATATATATATATATTTAACCAAGAAATCAAGGTAAAACTACGAAAAGTATACCCCAATCTTATGCTTTAACTTGGGGTTCAGGTCTAGTGTCAACCAGGCACACTTCCACATATCAGGGGAAATATCTCAATTCTCAATAGACTCAATTAGAAATAACATAAACCATAAGTGCATCATTATTTAAGGTTCAATATGGGAGTTGGAATCTATGACCATCCCGAAGGTATTGCTACGGAACATCTGTCAATTTATCCAATGCCACCGAGATCGTCCAAGGCATTCCATCAAAAGACCATGTATCGCCCGAGGCATGGCATTACCCTCAGTCTGTCCTGATCTCGCAAATAGGGGTCGAGTTTCATCTAAGGCCGACTGAGCCACATTGCCAACATATTCATCCCGATGGGCCCTTTTGGAAATGGTATCACTCAAAAGTATTAAAAATTCTGGGGATGTCTCGGTCTGGAAAAGCAAATGACACCTCCCCCCATCACATAGAGGTAACCTATCAGGAACGATGGATTTATGTGTTTTCCTTAATATGGGACCCGCCTCCTTTCCCCATCCTAAATTTAATTAATGTTTTCCCAGCAGTAGATATGAAATAATCAACATATAAAGTCCCAACATGAGAACAAACCAGATACACCCATGCATCATAATGTATAAATTTAACAGTACAACACAACAACATGCAAGGAAATATACATATCATATCAGACATAGCGAATAATGCATATATAAATAATAAACAGTTCAACAAAACAAGTTCCAACGATCCAATAATTGAATTTCATGTTCAAACAACTATTTATTTAAATTAATTACAATAAAAATTTTCTTCGCAACACATGAAATTAATCAAACAATAAACCTGGCTAATGGCATAATTCACCGATTATCTTTGCATGCCCCAAGGGGTGTCCAACATTGTTTGAAAAATTACAACAACTATTCATTTAATTTTAAAACAATAAAAGGGGTTTCTCAATACACACAACTAATTAAATTAATTACCCGACTAATTAAAATATAATCCCACTATGTTAGCACACCCAAACAGGTGTCCGATCTGGTTGCAACCATTCAAAAAAATTAATTTAAGATTATTATGTATGAAACAATTAAACAGAACAATTAAAGTAACTAAAATCGGTAAAATTGCACAATGTCGTTAAGCACCGACTAACGGCACAATGGTGCATTTTTTTATAAATCACAATAGAAATGAAGGGAATGCGAGTAGGAACCATAAATTGTTGTCATAGATGACTCTAAGATCTATGGTAGACTTTTATTTGTCCTAAAATGGATGAAAACAAAGGATTTTAGAAAAAACCGAAAAATAGGGTAAGAATATTCCCCAATGAACTGCACATAGAATACTAAACGAAATCGAATGATTCAAATTTTGAAACGTTATAATTTCCATATGGTTTACTGCTCAACTGAAAGAGAAGGAATCAGGCATCAGACGGAGGATAATCAGCCTTCTGAAGGGGATGCTGGATGGTGTGACGGGATTGAGGGGTGCGACGTGATGAGTGGGAGAGGGAGAGAGGATACGAAAAAATATAATAGAGAAAAGAAATAAAATGAAAATAAAAGAAATATAAGAAAAAAATAAAATATAAGGAAAAAATGAAATTAATGAAAGAGATAAAATAAACAAAAGAATGGAATGGAAAAAATAAAAACAATTATAATCGGGAATCCCCCAATTTAATTATTTCCATTTTTTCCATAACCCAATCTTTATATGATTTTAGAATTTTTTATCCTTTCTTGAATTCTATTAAAAATTCTTTAAATATATTATTACTCTTTTACAATCCTTAACTAATTATTTAAAACCAGAACACCCCACCAAAGCCCGAGTGACATTTTTCATGAAATGTATGCAATTATTTAAATTAAATAAAAAGCTACATGGGACCTACTACACGGTGCGGAGGCACGTTCACCGTTTCACATAATTAATTAGGCTAAAATAAAGTAAAACGGTATGTTCCTCATTAATTCTAGGACATTACATTAGGTGTACCGAAAAATAGTAACATGATGTCATAACCTCCCTCCCATAGGAACTTTATATCCCCAGAAATTCCATAAAAAAATATTTCATGTCAAAAAGATGATTCCACTGCTCTCCCATCAGTGCCTCCCTCTTCAACATATCATGAGTTGCAAAATTGTGTTTCCATATAACTCAAACCATATGTATTATCCACCCATAATGTACCTTTTTTTTAGAACCAACTATCATGATTTTATGCTCACTCATGGATTAATTAGGCTCAATATCAAGATCAGTCATACTCATATTGATAGATGGATCAGAAATATAATTTCACAGTTGAGATACATGGAACATATCATCCGTAAATGCCAAATATGGAGGAAGTTGTAAGAACGTAGGTTTTTAGAACGGGTCAAAATCCAAACCTTGTTAGAATATTTGACTTGTGCCTGAGAAAACTGGGAAAATCTGGGAAGTTCTGGGAATTTCTATACTACATGCTATGTACTCTAAAGTACACGCTGTGTATGGGTTAATTGAGTACCGACCATGTGCTCACCGAGTACATGTCTTGTGGTGATAGTGTAGGAATTTTCCTACAACAAGGCATGTAGTGTTGCTCAACATGTCGTGTACCCTTTCTGTGTGAGGAGGCCATACGTGGCATGTATTCCTATTGGCAAGGTGGAATGTTCATAGTAAGTACATGCCATGTACTATTTGTACATGCCATGTAGAAGGGTCGTGTTTGAGGATATACATAGCGTGTTGGTGATGTCGGCCAAGTAGAGAGGTAGACACCATGTACCATAGGTACACGCTGTGTAGTAGATACATGTGATCAGAAGGCTATTGTGGTTACTTTCCACTATTGTTGTTTATATTTCTTACTTCCTCTGTTTATCAATATTGAATGTGCTTCCAATCTTCGGGTCTAGTTTGAGTCTGTTTAGTTGTTTATTCAGCTGAATATTGATTTTTATACTCGTATCAGTACCATTATTATCCTCAGAGAGGTTATAGCCTCCCAACTATACCTATAAGACCCTCGCTAATAGGTGGCCGCCTTTGGAGTTCTAAGAGGTGCGCCTAAGGTAGTAACACCAAACCTGTTTAGCACTATTCGGGTGGGTTTTCAGGTCCAGATCGTTACTAAGTGGTATCATAGGAGTTCTTGACAGGGATTTAGTAGTGGTGTTTTGCTGGCTACTAATGAGATTAATACTTCTCTTTTATTATTATGATGGTTTTACTATTTGGGACCGGTTAGACTGGAGATAGGTTATTATTGGAACTGGTTTTTTATCTTGTGATTGGGTTCCTACAGCCCCAGGTATGGTGGATGGACCAAGAAACCATGGGTGGGATTTACTGTTAGTTTTTGCTCGATTTATAGTTTATATGATTTCCACCTTGGTGACTCACATGGTGTGTGATGTTATTTCTTGTGATATGTAACCCTTAACCAAGTGCTATAAGGGAGGATTGGACCTTGGATTGGTATGGCGGGCCTTGACTTATTGGCATTTGATAGGCATATTTTAGGGTATTTCAATTTCATAACCACTTGTATTCTTTGTGATGTGATAATACCAAGTGAAAATTTTCAATTTCCATGCTTTGTATTCTTTTGAAATGAAAATAGGTGAAATTCCTGAAAAAATTGCGTGTTTATTGCAATGTGTTATGCCATGTTTTGTATATTTGTAGAATTGCAGGGTATTTGGGTCTGGATCGTATGAGGGCAGGTTGGTACTATGGTTGAGGTGATTTTGATCACCAGGATTTAGTGACTTGGTCACCAGTTTGAGGTAATGGTGGTTTTAGGGACAAGCATGGCATGAGGTACTTTTGAAACTTGGCTCTGTTATGGGCAGGAAATGAGGCCATGAGGCCAGGATGCCATGGGCATGGGTTGCGGTGGGAGATAGTAAGGGTAGTAGCTATGCGCTGCCTTTTACTACATTCATTATCTGTGTTTAATATATATTGTTATATATAAATGGGATGTGTGGCCATTTATGGTATTCAGCGGGTTTCTTTTATATGTCTCGATGGAGCATCAGGCCGGAGATGATACAGTGCCGCAGATGCAGGATCAGGTTCAAGATCCGGTGCAAGAAGAGTTGGAGCTGTAGGTACAAGCTCAGGTACAGGATCAGGTTCATGATTCCTTGCATGCGGGATAGTAGTCGGGTTTGGCAGCGTTCAGACCATGGCTCAATTAGTAGCTCTGATCTAGTCTGATATGTGTCATACATGGGATTGAAAGAGGTGCACAAGGATTGAGACCATGCATATTATCGTCGAGCAGCTCAAAACGCATCCTGGGAGGAGGGTCAGGCAAGCGACATACATGCTGTGAGAACCAGTAATACGATGGTGGGATTTTTGGGTGCAGGATCGTAGTCATAAAGGGCTAGCATGGAAGGTCTTCGAGGACAAGTTTTTTGAGCACTTTTACCCAATGGCACTGGTGGTTGAGAGAGCATAGAAGATCTAGAACCTTCAACAGGGAGACATGTATGTCAAGGTCTATGAAACTACATTCACTGAGCTGTCTCTCTTTGCACCTAGTATGGTAAGCCATGATGTGGCAAGGATGAGGTGATTTGAATATGGCTTATGACATGCCATTCCAATCACAGTGAATATTTTCAGACTGGGTCCATTCTCAGAGGTGGTGAATCTGGCACTCAGGATAAAGGGAAACTAGAGGGATATGCCCCAGGTTGGTCGGGTAATAGTTTTAGGTGACAGTTTGGACAATAGGAAGTGAGGAAGGGATGAGTTCCAAAAGGGTAGCCAGGACAAGGACTCATCTAGACTACCTCGTAGTAGTTCTCCAGTGGTTTCCTATCAGTGTGGATAGCCAGGACAAGTTTGGACTTCGTGCGATAGGACTCCAAAAGAGTGTCAGACATGTGGACAGGTATGGCATCTGGAGAGGTTTTGCATGTAGCCTTCTCAGACAACCATAAAGCAGGGACTAGGACATACAGTCACATCTGGAGTGGTTCAGGTTCGATACTAGGTGATGGTAGCCGATGATCATTTGAATGAAGAGGACGTGACAGAGACATCGACATCCAGCTGAGGGGTCAGTGGTCGGTGGCTGAAGCAGCACCGTCGGGAGGTCAGGAATCAGATAGTCGTAGTTTAGGCCCGGTGCATGCCGTGGAGCTGCGATAGGCTGAGTAGGCAGGTGAGCCGATGATGGTTAGAGGTACACCATGGGTGTGGATGCTATTTCCATGTTTTCTTTTTGGCATGACCTATAGATGCATGTCCATTTTGAGTGCACATTATGCACAAGATCTATGTGGACTGACAAGATGTTGGTCCGTGGGATTGGTGCCTCATCGGGTGTGTGATATATTTATATACATGTATGAGATGTGTAGCATCCGGGGCATCGAGGATGTAGGTTACATGAGGTGTTGTGGGCATCGGGGCATCATGGATGCATGTTACATGGGGTGTTGTGGGAATTGGGGCATCAAGTATGTAGGTTACATGAGGTTCTAGGTTTTATGTTCATTTTGAGAATCTATGGTATATAAGACCTCATGGAGGTGGAAACTGACATGGTGCAAGATACGTTGATTGTTAGGAATGACATGGGAACACCAATGAGGTGTAGGGGTGATGATAAATCATGAGAGAACCATGTATCCATAAAACGGGTTAGTGAACCTTTTCTTTTTTTGAGTTTTGTCAGGTTGAGACCGAGTTAGGAAATTCCTAAGGTGGGGATCCACTAGAGAAATTTAGCCAGAACCTTTGAAACCAAAAAAGTTCAGGTTAAAATAATCAGGGTGGTATGTTCGGTGCCATCTCTGGGTTATGTTTGATAGCTCGGGGATGAGCTATGTTGAGGTGGGGAGATTTTAAGAACTCTGGTTTTTAGAACGGGTCAGAATCCCGACCCTGTTTGAATTTTTGATTTGTTCCTAAGAAAGCTAGGAAAATCTGGGAAGTTCAAGAAATTTCTAGACTACACGCCATTTAATCTAAAGTACACGACTTGTATGGGTTAGGCGAGTACCGACTGTTTGGTCTCCGAGTATGTGCCGTGTGGTGACCGTGTAGGAATTTTCCAACTTCATGGCATGTAGTGTTGTTCGACACGTCGTATACCCCTACCAGGTGAGAAGGCCATACATGGAGTGTATGCCTTTTGGTGGGGGTAGAATGTTTTTAGTAAGTACACGTTGTGTATTATTTGTAAATGCTATGTAGAAGGTCCATGTATAAAGATATACATGGAGTGTTGGGGATACCGGCCAAGTAGAGAGGTACCTGCCATGTACCATTCGTACACAATGTGTAGTTAGTCAACAAGTCCTCGAAGAAATATCTGCAACCTTATGAATAGTAAAATGATACAAGTCGTGTTGTTATAAGTACACGTTGTGTATTGTTGTCACTAAAAAGGGCAGTATCCCCGTTTTGAGGCAGAAACTCAAACCCTCGATGAGATTGGGCGGGGAGAGCCAGCCAGAGCTAGTTTTTGCTCTGGATAGTTCATCTGAACTCCATTTCGATCGTTGTCAGGGGCGTTGGAACCCCATCGGTAAGGCCTTGATTCCTCTGGAGTCGTTCTTCTGTATTTCTGTTTTAGAACGAGTTATAGGGGTCTGAGTGGTTTTCATTCTTTTATAGATCTACCACATTTGAGACCAAATTGGAGGCTGCTATCGGAGGAGTATCATCATATGAGTCTCATGTAGTTGGTGCATACATTATTTTGTGTTTTCATAGAACATTGGGTGGCGTGGCGTAAAGCGCGAATCTGGGAATTTTGAGCGTGACCCTATTTTATCTGCTATTACTTATTGAATTAATCGTTAAAACCATGGGATGCCTTTTGGAATTCCCTATTGCCTATATAGCTTGACCAAGGCCGGGTCAGAGGCTGATGCTCCTTGGGAAATTTTGGCATGGGTTCCCAAATGGTTATAATTGGTATGCTTTGTTTAGAATGGGTATGTTTAATTTGGTAAAGCATGATCACATTGTTTAGAGGCATTCAAGACTTCAGTGTTGTTGTGGGATAACCATTGGGATAGTCCAAATTCAATAGTTTATGTTGTTTTTCCTGTTTATGTGACATGTTTGATAGTTTTATATATATAATTAACGAATTGCATATGTTGTAACCCTTTGGGATGTGTTGGGAGTGGCCTGGGTATTCTTGGGTGATGTTGATCACAGGTTGGGCATTGGCCCAGGTTATGTTGGGTGATTCTGGCCACAGGATTGGGTATCCAGGACGTTGACTTGAGGTAGGATGACTATCAGGTGGGCCATGGCCAGGGTTACACAGATGGTAATGCCATCAAACATTAGTGAAATGGTTACAGGGACACGAGGTGTCAGAGACTCTGTGGCTTGGGTACTGTTTTGGTGATTACCGCTCACCCCGAACTTTTAGTAGTGTGCACACAGAGAGACTCAATGATGAGGTGGTTTTGACCACTCATGTTGGTTAAGGCCCCTATTAGTTGCGGTTTAGGTATTATTGGTTTCGGGGTGCTTGCTGAAGGAAGCCACATGTAAGGTGAGGATTCTTCCTGGGATTTCATTGAGGCTACCAGGTTAGGGGCAGAGGCTCACCATTATTTTAGTCCAGACATCGGTGTCCCTTCGATTGCATTATTTGAGGGAAGAAATCATTGTCTCTCGGGTTACATTATTTGAGGGAAGACATGATCCTCCTTATACTTTCAGTATGCAAGGATGTTATCTACAAAGACTTCCACAAGAGTACCGAGATATTCAAGGATAATCTATTTCACTTAATTCATAAATACCACAAGAGAATTGGTTAAATAAATTATCGTGACAAGGTGATCATAATGGGTGTACCTACTCCAAAAGGTGGTTTTTTTAATGTCGGATTGTTTTAATCTCCACTAATGATAACCAAATCAAAGATCAATCTTGAAGAACCACTTCTGGAATTTTAAAAGATCAAACAGATCATCAATACATGGAAATATATTTTTTATTTTCCTTGAATCTACTGAGTTTTTGGTAATCCAAAAAGAGTTGAGGCGACCCATCAAATTTCATAGCAAGGAGAATCGGTGCCACCCAAGGTGACACACTAGGGAATATAAATTAGTTCTCAAATAGATCATGAAACTAAGACATAAACTCTTTTATTTATACATTATCCATGTGATATGAAGGAAAACAAATTGGTTGAGTAATTGATATAAAATCAATAGAATAATCTACCTCCCTTACTGGTGGTAGACTAGAGAAGATATAAGGAAAAAAACATCTGAAATCATGACTACCAATAGAGGGAGATCACAAATCAAAGATTCAATATCTAGATTAAAAGATAACACAGATATTACATTCCCAAACATTGGGTAGGAAGCTCTGGATCTACTCAACTTTGTACCCCATACTCCTTGAAAGATACGACATGCCCCATCAGGTGTAGTAATGGAGACTCACAAAAGATAAAAATAGAACTATGCTTTATATGAAATGATCCAATTAATCCTAATATTATTTCATGAAGTTTAATATTAAATACCGGAAAATCCTAAGAAATTTCAATATATGATAATTAGAAAACACAAGTAGTACAAAAAATACCCTACCGTCACTTAATTCATAGGGGTGTAGTAATATCCACAACATAAGAAAAAATATCCAAAATAATATTTAATAGATTCACAATACATGTTTAAATAAATGAGTGTGGTGAAATTTTATGAAATAAAGTCGTAACAAAAGAAGATACAATATTGAGAGTACATATCGTGGTAGATAAACCCACACCTATTTCCACAGGAGACTCTTCCACTGCATGAATAAGATTCTTTCTGGATGCCTATGGATGAAATCCCTTTGTTTGTGAATCATATGGTCGCACCATAGTTTTATTTGAAGATGATGATCTCATGCCACTATGTGGAGTAGAATAGAAATGATAGTCCTGGTCATCCATAGGAACCTCAAATTTTTGGGTTCCTCATTGAAAAAGTGTTTTGTGTACCCAGGTTATCCACACTAGTAATAAATCAAAAGGACTCTCCCAGGAATTGCAGGAGGCCTAGAAAAACCATGATGTCCAGAACAACCAATCAAATCATCAAAAATACTCTCCCCATTATGGGAAATCACATAACCAGAATTGGGAAAAAATTGAACTCTGGTCAACCTTGATTTAAAGTCTTGGTCCATTTCAACCAGTAATGATACATCCAAAACAACAACATAAGAAAGAAGCTTCATTATGAAAATTTTACATTGAATATCATATACAATACCCATCTTAAACCATTGAATATTCATGTTATCATTTGAAATAATCACAATTGAAAACTTTACAAGACCAGAAAAACAATTATCATATTATTTTAGGGTCCTTTCGGCCTATTCAAGTACGAAAAATTCTATATTCTTACCAAGAAACATTTAATCTAGATAGAAATGGTCAGTGAAAATAATATCAATGTATTTTCACTATAAGACCTTATTCTTATTCACCATCACCATCCTATCCCACCATCACCTTCTAGACCCCTCTTGATTGAAGGTGTCACATTTTACCTTGATTTTTTTGACATCTCCCTGAACTCAAACAGATGATCTATATTTCTCAACCAATACACATCGATTTCAGGATCATTTGGGACTTGGAAGACTTGGGTATTTTAGAAAATCAACTCCAAAGCATAAAACATAAAGTTATCCCTCTGAGTTTCCAATGTTGGATCCTAAATACAAATGGTTATAGGTTCTTATCCCAAATCTTGGAAAACACGAACAATAACCAGATTCTGGTCCATAGGAGGGTTTTCGAACTGTGGTTCACCTAAAAATTCCTCCTAGATCCTAATCAAATATTTTCTCAGAGGTTTTATGCTACCCATTATTAAAAAACAACATTGAAAATACCAAATTAATAATAAAACATAGAAATAAATAAATTTATTTCCAACTGATAAAAAAAATATATTTGGATTTTAATCAATCCAACAAAAAATCATGGGAATGGATAAAAATAATCCTAAAGAAATCATTACCAAACCACCCTTGGTGACATAAGGCTAATTTTAGTGAGATATATCTAGACACTTAATTCTAACCACCTCTAATGTCATGAAATGATTACACAACTGTATACTAACATCATAGAAAGATGCTTAACTTTCAGCTTTAATACTACTTTGTCATGAACCGATATAGATACCCTAGTACCCTCACACCTGATTCAATTATAACCTGTCCCAAACATGATTCCCAATCCCCATGGCTTGGAAACTATCAAATGAAATCAAAAAATATGAACGTGGTAATGAATTTTCCACAAAAAAATGAATGAAACAATTACATGTATGTATGCACAAAAGAAAACTCCACATGGAGAAATGTACTAGAAGTCAAACAGTTGTAAAAACCCAAATTACACCATCAAAGAACCATAAAATTGGATAAAAAACCTATTTCCTAAGAGACACAATAGCTCAAAGCCTAAAGGTTATCAATAACTACCACCTCCAAGTGGAGTGTTTCCCTTTCTCATACCTGGAAGGAGGAAATATAAAAATTCCCAATTGGACACATAGGTTGTGAGATAATTACTCAGTAAGGTCTCACCATGGATTCCATAATAAGATGACTCAACAATTAAGAAAAAAAAGGATTTCAATTTTAAATAAAATAGGCATTTAAGTTCAACAGAATATTTAAAAAAAATATTTCTTTACATATCAATTTATGGAAGCATTTCTAAAAAAAATATTAATAAAAATTTTATATAAATAAGTTTATATAAATTAACAAAGAATATTTAAATTTATTTGAATATAATGGAATATATATATAAAAAAATCAAAAAATGTGCAATATGGTCATCTTCTAAGAGGTATAATAGTTCAAGGTTATGAGACCCACACACACCCAAAAAGGTTACCATTATAATACGTAAACCCACATCCCATAGGCTCAGGTAAAAAAGGACTCATCCCCATACCATCATTGATGTGGCCTACTAAATATGTTTTGTTTGAGTCTTAAAGATTCAATAGAGTTATTTTTAATTAACTCACTAACTACTGAAGCATGTATTTTCAGAAAAATAGTTAATAATGTGAAATTTATTTCAAAATTATTCAAAATAAAATTAACCCAATTCCAATTTCATTATTCCAATTTCTAATTAAAAGTAAAAATTGGGATTTAATAAATTCACACCACATTCATGATAACACCAATGGGTTTTTATGAACATAATTAAATCAACTTTTCCCTAAAAAAATTTTTAAATCAATTTCACAATTTAATTCCTCAATTTTCCATCAAATTTCCCAAACACAACCCAATCCATTGGAATTTGGGGTTTTACCCAATTTTATTCCGAATCAAATTCAAATACCAAATTCATTGGAATTGGGTTTTTAACAAACCAATTGAAATAAATTGAATTTAAAATAGGAAATTTAGGGTTAAATAAATTATAAAATATTAAATCAAACCACCTACCATAGATCACATGATCATGTAACACAACACATGTAATGGGAAACTCCCCAGAAGAATAATTAAAATGAAGATCAAGAATCATAAAAAGACCCATGATCCAAAATAATGTATTTTAGTTCATACAATAATATGGAGATCTAATAGATTCTAAGGAGGAGATAAGAGATGAGCGAGAGATAGAGAATGGGAGATTAACTCTTACCATAAAGAGATTGAACGACATTCTACAGGCATCAATTCACTTCATAAGGGGTTTTTTGGAACCAAAATGGGTCATTGAGAGATTTTAAGACCTAGGAAATATATCAAGGCCAAGTTAGGGTCGTTTGGGGTTCTAAATGGAGGTACAAGGTATTTTTAAATAATATTCAAAATAGTTAGATCCCACGTGCAATGTTATCTAGGCAGGGACAATGGTTTTGTCAAACCATGCATGCTAACTATGCTCCCCTATTTTGGGGTAACACAGTTTCTCCATGTCGGGTGAACAGTTTTACATACTGTGTGATAATTGGGAAAACCATTACGGCCTAGGTTTGTATGATTTTTACTAACAAGGAACACAATTTGAGAAAACTATGCATCAACCATACAGAGAACAAGATCCCTAAAAAATTTTCAAAATGCTTCCTAAAGAGCCCAAAAATGAGATCCAGCAAAATGAAGATAAAAAGATGAGATTATGAGTACCTAAAATTAGTAACATGATGTTATAGTATGTTTGATTATTTTCCAAAAAAAATCATTTTTAGTAGAAAATTCCAAAAAAATCATCTTAAGCTAATATATATCTGATGAATTAAACAATTTATTTTATATAGTTAAAATAAAAGTATAAATTTTATAAATTTTAATTTTAATTATATGCATGAATAAAATATCTTTAGAGTAAACAATACGTGATAGTTCATGATATTGTTTTTACTTCCTAAAGTATGGTATCAGGTATTACATTATCCTACTCTTAAATAATTTATCCTAATAATTTGGATATATATTAAATATTTAAAAAAAATTGTATACTCCTTCCATATATATTCTTTAGGATCCCATGTTGTCACTTATTGTTAGTTATTTCTTCAAAGTACATTCACCAGTGGAGTTGTTAGATTCCACAACACTTTATATCTACTGTCATGAATCCAGACATGCTCTTTATTATATGACAATTTTTTATCCAAATATAATCCCTCATATGTGATAAAATTAATTGTATCTAGTATATATTTCCTCAATAATGAAACATGGTAGACATCGTGTTCTTTTGAAAGGTTGACTGGCATAACCAATCAGTATTCTACAACACCAATTCCATCTAGTTTATTAAAATGATGAATCTACCTAGGGATTAAATTCCCCGTTTCTAAAAAATATTACAATTTCATTACATGGATAAACATTCAAAATACATGATCCCTTTCAAGAATTTCCAATTATTTCCTTCAATTATCAATATAAGTCTTTTTTCTACTCGAGGACGATTTAATATGACCCCGAATAGTATGTTATTTAATATTAAATACCCCCATAAACACCATACCAACTAGAGTTCCTTATAAAATTTCTTCCTACTAATTTGGATTATAAAACATATTATAATAAAATTATTCATATGGTTCCATATATACTCTTGAATGTTAGTTATTAGTGTATAAAAATTTCACTGAAGGTAGATACTGGTCCAACATACATTAGAAGTCAATAGAACAAGATATCAAAATGTCTTATACTTTAAAGATTGTACTTTCATACTTACCATCAATTTTGGGATCATATTTTATTCTTAAATGTATCTCAGTGTGCATATCCCTTTGAAGACTCTTCCAAAAATTTTATTTTCACCAAGGATTATGATCTGATAAAATTGATTGAGGTTCCCTATTAAGAATTACAATTTCAAATATATTGATATGGGTATGTTGGTCAAGGTGTATATTTTCTCCAATAAATAAAAAAAATTATTCATTTTAAGATAATCCAAGATCATTATATTACAAAATTATTCCTTACAGTATTTTGGATTTCAAAGACAACGTCTATTGTAAAATTTCTCCACTACCATATAGGTAAAGGAAGAGGTTGCGTGACTCCTTTCAGATGTTTTATTTCAACCTTTATCTATTAGAGTGCCAAGAATTTGGACATGTAATATTCAATTTCCTACTTTATACAATCATACACTAAATTTTATATTAAATCCCTATACCTTTTTGTGTTACCAGGGTGTTTAGAAAAATTTGATCTATTTACATCATCTAGAATTTCCTTTTTCAACTCTAATATGGATAGAACACATAACCTCTTACAAAAAATCAACACTATATCTCTATAGATGAAATCTATCAATTTTATATTATTTACTACTTTAATATTCCATTATTAGTTTTATTTATGCTATTATTACTAATCTATCATTTATATGAAATTTCTTTTAGAAATTCTTTAGAAAAGGAAAGATAGATCCCCTTTCCTAAAAATAACAATATCCATATTTTAGTAGATATTTGTATATAGGATACTTATTGGACCTCATTACGGTCATAAATCCATTGTAACTCCTACTCAATGCATCGACAATTCTTTTTTACCTTCCTAGGGTGGATGTGTATCAATCAATAACAATCTTTAATTTGTTCCATCTATCTTCTTTGGATCATGTTGATCTATTTCTAAGAAAATATATATGTCAAATTATTTTTGTACATATATATATCCCATCATTATCATAGAGGTAGTTCCTCTATATTTTCAAATAAAATATTATATCTTCTAGCTCTATATTGTGATTTGGATATTTCCTTCCATGTATTATCATCATCCATTATGCATAGGCACTAACATAATCCTTTTTTATAAGGACATAACCTAGTTCTTTATTCGATGTGTAACTATATATTATAAATCGTTCTTTACCTGATGGTATATTCAATATTGGTACATTAATCAGTAGACCCATTAGCTCTTCCAAAAATTCATCACATTCCTTAAGACATATAAATTTAATCATTTTACAAGTTAACATGATTAATAGGTTTTCCAACCAGGTGAATTCATGGATGAATCACTGATGGTAACCAACTAAACCCATGAAGCTCTAGATTTTTGTTTTGATCATCTGTATAGGATGTTCATTGAATACCTTTATCTTTTAAGGGTCAACATATATTCCACCCTTAGAATAAATATGACCAAAAAATAAATTTCATTAAGCTAAAATTCACAATTACTATATTAACCATATATTCATTTTTTCTAGGGCCACCATAATTATATCCATTTTCCTCTCATGCTCCTCATAACTCTTATTGAATATCAAGATTTCATCAACTAATAACATCACAAAATTATAAAGATGATCCTTGAATAGTATATTTATAATATCCCTAAAAACAAAATCTGTATTATTCAATCTGAAAGAAATTATTTTAAATGAATAATATCCATATATCTTTATAAATGATTTCTTCAATGTAAATCCTTCTTCACCCTTAACTGATGATAATCGGAGAAAAGATTGATCTCTGAAAATTATGTTAATCCTTAATGTTGATCAAATACGTCATAAATGTAGGAAAAAATACCTATTATTTATATTAATGGAATCAATATCCTTATAATTAATGTACAATATCATTGAACCACTCTTATATTTCATGAATAAAATAGGGGATCTCTATGGTGAAATACTAGGTTATATAAATCCCTTATCATAAAACTCTTTCAGATATTTTTCAACACAACAAAATCCATCAGTGCCATTTTGTACGATGTTTTAGATATAGGTATCATATCAATAATGAGTTCAAAAGAGAACCCAACTTTTTTCTTTGGGGGTGACTATGTAATTATTTTGGGAAAATATCCAATATTTTTTGAACTGTAGGTACATCCAATATTACTGGGATATCTTCCTTATTAATGGATTATGCTTCAAATTCCCCTATTTAAAAAATTCCATTAAGGATATCTATTAGAGGAGGATATATACATTATTTAAATAAGGTATCATTCCTATAAGGACAAGATATTTACCTTCACATTCATGAATCACACTCTCCTTCTCATGGAAATGAATTTTTGCATTATAATTTGGAATAAAAATCTATTATGGGGATCCAATAAAGGTACACTATAGGTATAATAACCATATTTTTAAATAGGGAACACCCATTAATCATAATTTAGATATGATAACACATCATTATTTGTAATAGGATTTTTACTCAGAATATTATTTGATAACATCCTTAGTAAGGTTCTAGGGAAATATAAAACGTTTTTGGGAAAAAATGGTTATAACTTGAAATACAATCTTTTATAAGGATCCAATCAAGGTCCACTATAGGTATAATAACAAAATTTTTAAATAGGTCACACCCATTCATCATAATTTTGTGTTTCTCAACACAAGTTAATTGTAATAATATTTTCACTCTATGTATTATTTGATAACATCCTTAGTAAGGTTTTAGGGAAATATATAATGTTTTTGGAAAAAATGGAAGATATAAAATGGTCAAATTCTCTATAATTAAATAAAATTTTATATAACATTCATCCTAGGATTAAATTACCTTCAACTAATTAATTATGAACTTTGACTTTAGCTATATTAATCGCCTAAACATTACCTTTATCTATTTTCCTATTCTATGTTAAATATCATTGACATTGGAGGTATTGGTTTGCATACCATCCTTTATAATTAAAGTTAAATAATTGAAAATCAACATTTTTTACTTCCATATAATTCATGATATTGATGGAATTTTTCTTCACACTTGTAACAAACTCATTATTCCTTTTCTATAATCCCTTGGGCGTTTCTTCCCATTGTTATCCTACATTTGAAACCCCTTCTGTAACACCTTGAGACTTCTAAAATAGGAACATCATGCTCTATAGCATGTATGAAACACAAGAACCAATATTATAAGAGAGCATAACATACATATACTATAAAATACATTTATTTTTAAATAAATTCAATCTCATTGATAGCTTGTGATACACACAACATCAGGTTTAAATGAAAAATGACACACTATTAAAATGTTATTGTTTAAACATGACCATTATAAAATAACCATTATATTCCGTGGTATGAATTATACTAACTAAATTATGAATATATTATGGTTTAAAATATATAAAATATATTCAATAGTTATATACTGGTTACAAATAAAATAAGATTAATTTTAAGGTAAAATAAACGTTTTCTAGAAACAATATTTTCTAAAAGGTGGTTTAGTCATGCTTTGCACATATAATTTATAATTAATTTTTACCAATTTTATAAATTTTATTAAAAAACATATTTTTTTAAATTAACATATGAAAATTATTTTAGGGGGAGTTTTTATAATTTTTCTGAAAATTTTATTTTTTGACGAATAGTGAAAAATTCTGATTATTATTTGAAAAATAAATTTTCATTTAAATCATTCATAAATTTCAATTATATATTTAGAAATTAATTTAAAATAAAATTAGATTACTTATTTTACAGAATAGAAAATACAGGTCATTTTAATTAGTTTCATATTCTATTTTTATATTAAAAAAATTTATACTTATGATAATTTTATCTTTTGAAACCCGCTTTTTCGTCGCACCCCTAGGAATAATTTTAAATTGGACTCGGCCACTTCTTTGAATTGAATTTGGAAAAAAATATTATATATTTAGAGTAACAGTAATTTATATTATATAAAAAGTTCAAATTAATTTTTTACTGTAATTAATTGCGAAAACAAATTAATTTCCACGGTTAAGTTAAAAATGAGTTTATCATGGGGTTAAATTTAGAAAATAAGGGTTAAAATGACCTACCAACATGTCAAAATATTATATTTAGGACATATTTCAACCTTTTAATATCCATAATTCGAACATAAGTTTATTTATAATCATTTTCCATGAGAATTACTTTATCATTCTGGATTCTATTGGGAATTTGTGAAGTAATTTCCAAGAGGATTCCCTCTCCCGACATATAAAAGTCACTCCCCCTCACTTATTAACAACCCTAAAGAGTTTTTTATCCACAAAACAATCAAAATATCTACCAGAAAAACTTATACATATTATATATCTTCTATTCCTCCCAAAATACCATCCCTAGGGTACTTAAGAGGATATCCAAAGAGGTTTCTCTAAGAGAGGGTAATTATATTAAGAAATCTCTTTCATTTTATTTCATCTTTTTACACCTTCACTTTTGCAGTAAAACATAAAATATAATTAAAATGTTATGAAATATCTAATTATATGATATTATGCTTATGTAATAATATTTATCCATATCCACATCCATCAAATGGGAAATGAAATCATGAATTGTGTGTACAACAGACTACCACCTAATGAACCGCTGTAGTTTGTTTTCCATCACCACCTTTCAAGGATGGATATAATGATGGATTTACCAAATTAATAAGTTATTTATAATATTATTATACTTATATAATTTCAATATCACATTTAAGTTTTTACATTCCATTCAATTTCAAATTCGATAATATCACAAGTGTGTATGATAGACTACCGCCTTGTGAAACGATGTGATTCATTTTTCACTTACACTTTATAGTGAATGTAATACGGATAAAAGTAATGAATATATATGTTATATATGAGATGATATTAATTATATAACATTAATATATCACCCAATTACTTACCCTTTCCCTCAATAAGGGAATGATTTCGTCACTCGTGCGTGTGTACGACCTTTCTTCTCCACGAAGCGATGCGATTAATTTTCCATGTCCAAATTTCATAAATGATTATAAAAATATTTATAATTAATAAATATAAATTTTTTAAAATTATTATAATTATGAAGAATATATTTATAGATATATATCATTTTCACAATAATTGTAACATTCATGACGAAATGTGCTTGAGAAAATAAGGAAATTAACACCTAAAACAATAAAAATAATGAAATAATATTGAAAAACATGTGAAAAATGTTATTATATGATAATATATGATATTATAAATTTTATTATACTTCTATTATAAACTAATGACATTCTAAAAACAAGTATATATGAGGTAAAAACTCATATGAATGAAATCATACATAAGGTAATGGTTTCTCATATCACATTTACTTCCATGAGACATACACAATAATGACCACTAATTACATTGTGTTGTGTATATACTACCAATTTGTTTGTTATATCATGAATTAATTTATATTAATGGTTTTTAATTAATAATTTAATGATATTTATTTCATGGGGCTTATGATTCAAAAGATAACAATGTGGTAATACTTTATTTCACAATCTAGACATTATTCCGGATTGATTATCTTTATGTCTCCCTTGGGAGAATTATTTTATATGCCTATCTTAAAATCGGTATATTTTATTCAATAATCAGTTTATAAAATTTAAAATCAATAGTTCCATTTTTACTCTATTTGGTATTTAAAAATGTTGAAAAAATGTTGTAATAATATATTTAATTATTTTTCTTAATTCATAAATCCTTCTTCATGAAAACACAAGTTTTATTAATTTTTTTAAAAAAAGTTTTTAAATTTTTCATAATGATTTATTACAGAAATTTTTGGACTTTTTTACTTTTTAAATGTTTTTATTAGTAATATTCATTTAATTTTCATAACCATAATTATTTGGATTTTAACAAAAAATGTGAAATAAATCGTTGTTTCAACATTTATGAAATGAATGAAATTTTTTACCATCTCGACCTCTCAATATTCAAAACAATATTTTTGTAACGTTCCAATTTTATTTTCAATGAAATTATTTTCAAAAATTCTTTTGAGGTTTTTATTTTGAAAGGTTATTTTGAAAATTTAATGTTTATTTTCATCAAAAATGTTTTTAAAGTTATTTTATTGTATTTCTATTTATTAAAGACATCAAATATTCATTGTAATTGTGATAAAATGGGGGTATGGTATATTTATATCATCATTATTATTATTTTGGAAGGTTTATGATTATTTTTTA
Source organism: Viscum album (assembly GCA_963277665.1). NCBI lineage: Eukaryota > Viridiplantae > Streptophyta > Magnoliopsida > Santalales > Viscaceae > Viscum > Viscum album. Next base: position 220,274,990 of record OY728127.1, on the reverse strand, counting down.
TTAGGGATATAATAGTTTGATGACATTTATATTACTCAAGATTGTTTATGATCATGTTTATTGATTTGGGTATTTTTTAACATTTCATATTCTATATTTTCAATAAGAATGTTTATGCTAATTATGTTTCACCACATTTATATTAGTAATGAATTGGACTTTATATGTGATGGGAGGTGCCACCTATACCCCTTTGATGCATTGGTAGGTCTAATGAGACAAACTAGATTTGATTTTGATCAAGTCCTTACCGATTTATTTAGATATATTAGAACAAGGCCTCGACAATCTGTTTATGATGTTTGGAATTATAAATTCAAACACTATGAATTCAAATATCGATATTCCATGTGATTATTTTATTATTTGGAATATCCATGGTTATGTTTTCATGTCTTTTTGATTATTTATATGGAAATATTTCATTATCATTTATTCAATGACATGTTCATTATATAGAAGGAATCAATGATAATCAAATATTTCCATATAAATAATCACAATAACTTGAAAACATAACCATAAATATTATAACTAATAAAAATAAGAGTTGACTATTTTTTATGGGAAACTGAACCCTAGGGTTTACATGGTGTGAAAGGGGATTACACGTCATGTAATACCCCAAGCCAGTGTAGTTTTAACATTCTTTTCTAGCCAAATTTTCTTTCATTATTTCATATAATTCTTTTCCTCTCAATTTGGGTGAAACCTAGCCACCCCAAGGTGTTCTTCAAGCCATTTCCCACCCTCTTTGATTGGTTGATCCTGATGGTTCTTCTTTTGTAATATGTCTTCAATTTTTGGTGACTTCGCCTCCCATTATCCTCAATTTTCATCCATTATTATCCTAGGGATTCACTGTGGTGGTTTTTCATGGGTTTGGGGTGCATTTTGGTTCTGTTTTGATGGATCCTTGGTGAATTATGGGCTGATATATTGTTCTTATGTTGTTTTAGTAGTTCACAGGCATTATTCATTACCTTCCAGTGCCCAGCGATTTGGAATGATTCTTTTGATGTATAGATTCCCACCTTTCTCCTTGTTGTGTATAATGTGGGAGGGGTTTTACTTTTTTTATATGGATTTGGGTTTTTCAAATTAATCATTGATAAAAAACTAGTTAATTGAATTGAATGGTGAAATAGAGTTTGATTCACATGATTTTACAACCTTCATATTATTTGTGATATTGTGATTCATTGGGCTTGATTCCCTACAGAAACATTTCTCTATTTAGGGATTTATTTATGCTGGATATATCTTCTATGATCATTGATTTGGTTGTGAAGGTTGTTATATCAACCAAAATCGATTTCAGTAAATTACGTACACTTGGATGATGAAATGGTTTCCCCATGATTTTGTTTTGTGTGATAACGCCCCTAAAAAGTGGAATGTTATAAATTCCCCTTTGTAAAACTATAAATTGATATTTATGTGTTGTGATGTAAGTCTATGCTTGTGGGGTGGAGATGTGTGGTTGGGTAAGGTGGGGAATATATTTTGTGGGATGTGATTTTGGGGTAGTGAGGAGATAGTATATGTGTCATGCTTTTGGGGAGATGATGTGACATAATGTTGAGCTTTTTTTGGAATTTTTTTGCTTTGTGCTAGATGACCATGTTGTGATGGAATAAATTAATATTTTTTAATAATGATTGAAAGTACATGATTTGGTTTGGTTAATGGGATGAAAAATGGTTAATGGATAATTATATGATAGTTTATGTGATCAAATATGGTTGATGTTAAATAATTAATAGAATTGAATGATTAAATGAATTTGATTGGAAATGTGAAATGGGTTTGCGTCTGGTTGTGGGATGTTATGAATTGGGAGGTGAAAAAAAAGTGATGATGTTGTGAGTTGGTTGGTTTTCTTGTGAACCCATTGGTTGGGATTGACTACTTGATACTATATATATATATATCTTGAATATTCTTGGGATTTCTAAACATACACACCCTTGTTGAGATCGATTTTTTTAACACCCTCATCCTCATGTGGGGGTGTCTTTACCAGTATCCCGATTAGAGGATGGATGGATGGCCACCCACACATTTATCATCCCTCTTGTAGATGATGTAGGTATTTCATTGTATATGGTGTATGAATGTCTATTAGTGAATTAGATGGTGGTTGTGGTATCACATGTGTCATTTATGATGATTTTTCATGCGGTATCCTAGGTGGCTTCGGGATGAGTTGTGATGCAATGTCCCATGTGTCTTTACGATGAGTTGTGATGTTCTTTACCAGGTATCTTTTGGAAGATTGGTAATTAGATTTGATGTGATGTGCAATGTTTTTTGGACCTGGTGTGTGTGGGAGGGATGTGTTGTGTGGCCCAGGTGTGTGTGAGATGATGTGTTTTGAGGCCCAGGTGTGTGCAGGTGGGGTGTGATGTGGTATATTCAGAATAGGTGGGAGATCTAGGATGCGTTCCACTAGGATATGAGAGAGGATAATCAATGGGAAAGTGGTGTGGGTACCCTATCATCTATGTGCTTTACCCTACATCATTTTACATGTCTTTCATTATTTGGTGAGTGTTCCATATTGATATTGGGTTGGTTATTATAAATGTTTTGGTTTTTTTTGGTTTTGCAGTTTTCCCATAGGTGAATTAGTATTATTCTTTCACATATGCATGAGAGACTTGGATTTTCCCACTGATTATACTTGTATGTTCACCCTATGTTTATAAATTTGTTTTTAGTTTTCTAGGAGGTTTTCATATACCATGTTGGAACTTACTAGCTCAAATCCTTGACAATTACTGTGTTGCTCCTTTAGCTCTACTTTTGGGTATTTACGTTGGAAATTTTCAATTGTATATATTCTATTTATACATGCATGTGGGACGGTTTGGTTTTCTATTTTATATTAGTTCTTGGATTTTTTGTGTTAATGATTCATCTTATCTCCTAATCCAATATTGTTATAGAGGGTAATGCTTCCCATACATGAGGTTTTATTACCCTTGGTGCTAGTAAAAAACCCTAGGCCTACTGAAGAAATTAATTATGGGGTCATTATATATCATTATTCATTACCTACACATGAGTTGTATCCATGGAGGGAGGTGTCATGATAGGGTGTTATCAGAGGGTGGTTGAGATATAAGATGGTGTTTGGAGTTATGCACAGTGAATATTACATGTGGTGGTATCAAAACAGTTCCAGTTGACCTTTGTGCATGATATATGATAAGGAGACTAGATAGGACATGGGATTTTAGGCCCCCCCATGATCCAATTCATTGAATCTATGCTAATTTAATGACCATGGGAGATGAACCTACTTGCAGGGTAGAGACCTAGGAAATTTACAAGCATTATAATGACTTGTGTTCTTGTTTGAATTGGTTTATTTTTAGAGTGATGAAATCGATAACATAATGAATTAAATAAGTTAAAATTAAAACTAAATGAATTTATATACTACTCTTGCACAATAAACCCTTTTTTCCTTTTAGATACGGCTTCAAGATGTTATTCACATGTAGCCCAGGTAGTTGAGATTCAGCAGACCAACCCGGTTGATCGAAGAAGAATTGATCTAGTTGAGTAGGCTGATCAGTTTTAGATGATGGTGCATTGTTTCCAATGGATGGCTTTAGGGAAGTACAAGGACATTGTTTTATATGTGGAGATAGAGATATGGATGGATGAGTTTGGGATTTTTTCAGTTTCATCTGGGCCACAACAGAGTATTGGGTCCTTTTGAAATCAGTCAGATGTTAGGTTATTTGTGAATGTTTCGGAAGCGATACCTAGGAGAGTGGAAGGAGGCAAAAAAAATTTGGGATCGAGTTCCATAAGGAGTTCCGAGAGTAGTACATTTAGTATACCACTAATGTAGTAAAGATGTCGGATCTTATTTCTCTTTAGTAGGGGATAATGTAAGTGTGGGAGATAGAAATAATGCTCAAGAAACTTATTTATTTATCCAGATATCTTTTTTTAGATGAGTGGTCTAATTTGGGATGTATTAATAAGGCACATCGTCCTTCAATATAGTATATATTTACTCTATTTATATTGCAGACATATCTAGAGGTTTAAAAGAAAATAGGGTTGATCAGGGGAATGATATCAAGATGATGTTTACCATGAGGGTTGAACTAGATGGGTTACTTGAGGGGAAGAGTTTTTAGTGGAAGGTCTTAGTTACTAGGACCATTGAGGTTTTAACTAGCAGGTAGTTGACCTCAGAAAATTCATTTCTGGCATTCGGGTTCCAGTGTTTTCTATGCTTTTCCATTGATATTTATGCTAGTGTATTTTTGGTTGTGGGTTTATTGGACATCACCAGATCCAATGCTCAATGGATGATAAATCCTTTTTTGGTGGCGGTGTAAATGATGAATGTCAACCCGAGTAGAAATATCTAGTGAGGCCCTTTTGGTAGTAGGGGAAACTGTTTTTTGTTCCACCAAGAGGAGAGGGAGAAGGTAGATGTTCTTGCCCAAATTTACGTAAGATTTTCAGATTAAGAGGTCACCTATAGTTTATCTTGGGATTTCGAATCCACAGAGACCTATGAAGTAACCTACAGACACGTACATCCCATGGATTTTTTTGGCTATGAAGTGGCCAACATGGGTTGATTTTGGGTAGTTTCAAATGAACTCTAACAGACTTAAGTGAATTCATATTAAAATAATGAGGTGATCCAAGGTTATCACTTGGGGGTGTATTGGGTGAAATTATTTGTTATCAGTATCAACTTCTTATATTCGTGATTGGATTATTCAATAATATCAAAAATATCATCACATATTAGTTTAATACCAACAAACCATAATAACAATCACCTATACACATGGATGATCAAATTTAGGAGCACTCCAAGGTAATGTTATGTATTATCACTTGAAGTATGTGGCCTTAAAATTCAACAAGGACGAAGAAGTTTCTAAATCATGAAATAAAAATCTCATTTAAATGAGATTATTAGAAATTAATGTGGTGATAAATAACACCCAATCCAGCACCTTTATAACCCCTTGGATGAACCCATAAGTTGGTTATCCCTCCATTGAACCTATGGTTAAATGGAAGTAGGAAGTATACTAATGAGGAGGAATTGGATAAGTAAAAAACAATGAAATAACGATCACTTAGCCATTGTGTGATAATCTCACAATTTTTTTGTGAAAAAGATCACAGCTTGAGGAAATGGTATCAAAGTGATAAGAAGAAGAATATAAAAAGAGAATATGAATAACTTTTATAAAGAATCTAAGGTAATTCATGAACATACAATTGAAGGAATGCGATTACAACATCAAATTGGCAGCATATCATCAAAATGAAACAAAAATAAAATATGATTAACTTCTCCACCACCACTTAATTAAATAGAAATTTCAATAGGCTTGGGTCAAGCTCCAAATAGTAAAAATGATATCACTTTGGTATTGTAGGCCTAGGGTGGAGGAAAGTAAGGGAGAGTGGACTTCGTTATCCTTGACCCGAAGTGGCAGCCAACTTTCATCCACCGAACAGAGGTGCCTAAATGTCCTTCTAGATGGAAGAATTGGAGTGGTCTAAAGAAGACGAAATTAAAGCTCCAAAAGTCTTCTATATCATTGTAAAACTTATCCCACTGTAATTTGTGGTTATCAATATATGATTAAATTGGTGGGATTGTTTTCTAGGCTTCAGAATATGGACCATAATTTTATCTCCGACTTGGGATGCCTGGAACTCCATTCGAAATTCAGAATTAGCTTTTCCCATTGTTGAATTAAAAATTCCCCCTGATGTACCCTATCTTTATTTAAATATTCCGATTTTATGGGCTTAGATATTGGCCGCTATAGTAGTTTTATTGGGGTTTTGTCCAATTCACTTCACCTAGAATGTTGTTTGTTCATGGAAAACATTAGTGGTCTTCCACTTTAAATCTTTATGTATTCCAAAATTATGAATTGTTACCAATGTAATGAGAAAACTAAAAATTAAATATGAAAATAAAATCAGGATTATTGGGTACTTTAAATGATGTTCAATAATGTACCATGAAATAGTTTATTTTGAGAAGGAATTACAATTATAATATGAAATAATGTTCAAAGTGTAAAATTAACTAAAATGGAGTTTATGGATAATAAATCACATGAATATTATATATATTAAAAATGAATATTAGCCGTATTCAATTCCTAATCACAACCCCAACAAAAGTGTTGCTAGTCCTGAGCAAAATATATCTCAAAAATGTGAAATTCGAATTCCCTTCTCCAAAAACATTTTAATAAAAAATTATCACCATAAACCTTTATATCAAACAACTTTGAAACACATAAAAACATTTTAATAGAATATTGTTACATAAGAATATCCCAATCCCATGCACATTACTTTTTTCAAATTTATCGCCATATTTCATCCAATATTAATTAATTATGAGGATGTGTTTTGTATCACAATAGACACGAGGGTTCATCTTTATTCAAGGGGGAAATGATGGAAGTTCTAGGTGGAATCACTTTTTAATATTAAGATAAGTTATAATTATTTTTTGCAATATTTCCATTGTAATTGAAATTGTACTAAAATAGTCAACCCATGTAGCGAGACATTACCAATGACTTCCAGGCTCAAAGACCTTTGAAAACCAAGTAAATCCCACAAACTCGTGCATAATATCATGTTAACTATGTCAAAAACAATTTCAAATTACCACAAATACATATAAAATTACAAAATCCGGGCCAGAAAACTATGGAGTCACGATCCCTAAGTGCTGAAAGCCGTGCATTAGGTCATTTCACTGCTCTACGTGCAAATTTGTTGTTTTTTTATTTTTTTATTGAATACTCTTATTAAAAAATAAATGATCACCAAACCTGTGCTATTTATTTGGGGGACCCAATGAACTAAAACTAATACCCCACTATCCAAATTACATGTGTTGTGAATTATTTAATTGGTTGAAAATATAAGCAATAAAATTCCACATTAGACAGCCCCACTTTCAAAAACTCTATGCTAATGAAATTATACATGGATTAAAATCAGAATTGGGGAATTCTAAATTATTTGATATTCCGTTTCAATTCTTTCTATGTGTATTATCATGTTCAAAGTTAAATAAATTTTTCCTTCCATTTATACACATTTATTTCCAATCACTTTTTTCACACAAAATCCAATTTTTTTTATTTCATATCCCCCCAACATAAAATAACATTGTCAACAGTGTTTGAAGAAAAGAAAATTTAGAAGGGGGTAGTTGCAGATAAGGGGAGTTCAAAAAAGAAATTGAAAATGGGGGTCATGGAATGAAGTCACCTAGTGGTTGAAATTGAAGTTCGTTCCACACCAATTTAGTCCTTCGATATCTATGTTACTCGCAGACTTACCTAGTAGAAAAAGGAAAAAAACAAACCAACAAAAGAAATATATATATAATAATAATAATAAAAGTATATTATAAATATATATATAAATAAATTATAGAATAATGGAGAACTATAAGCCGTAGGTCAGTGGAAAGCGCGTGCCCATGTCTCCCTCCAGTCCCGGGTTTGAGTCCCCGCAGCTTTGTCGATTATGACAGGGTTTTCCCCATGACCTACAATGTGTCCTTTTCTTTTTTTAAATTTTTTTTTGTAATTTACTTTTAACCCACAAACACATAAAAATAAAATGAACTGATGATACATTTTCTTGTTTTAAAATTTATTGGTAAGGTATAACTCAAGGATTACACCACGTGACACGAATGAATATGGTACCCCGCTTTCATACCCATCCGTACTCATAATAGAAGAACAGTTCAACAGGATTTTTTTATTTTTTAAAAATGAAAAAGATTCATTAATCATATTTTAAAAATAAAGATGATTCAAATAAATTGGGAACATGAAAACCATGGGTTTCCTCCCATGTATTTCTTTTGTTTAATGTCTTTAGCCAAACATGGATCCAAAATCTATTAATTTTTTCTGGTTCATTGGTTGGCTTAGTTAACTCAACCTCAGTTTCCTATTTATTGAATGATTCAATAAATGGTTTTAACCTATGACCATTTACCTTGAAAATGTGACCACTTTTGGTATCCTGAATCTCTACTGCCCCCTGGGAGTACACATGATGCACTAGGAATGGACCTGACCATCTAGAGCATAAATGTCATGGGTATAAATGATTTTTTGAACTATACAAGAGCACAGAATTTTCTAGTTCAATGTGTTTAACTATTATATTTCTTTATTGGTAGGCTTTAACTCTAGCTTTATTTATCCTTGAATTTTCATATGCCTCTATCCTTTTTTCCTCAAGTTTTTTAAGATCTAATTTACTCTTTTCTTCGGCCAAACAAATGTCGAAATTTATTTTTTTTATTTCCCGAAATGCCATATGCTAAATTTAAATAGGTAAATGGCATTATTTTCCATAAACAAAACTATATGGTGACATTCCTAGTATGGTTTTTTATGTTGTACGATATGCCCAAATAGCATCTGAGAGTTTCTCAGACTAATCTTTCCTAGAGGCATTGATATTTTTTCAAGAATTTTCTTAATCTCCCTATTTTCTAACTCATCATGGCCATTGGTTTGAGGATTTTACACAGTGTAATCTTTATGATAAATCCTATACTTACACATGAGTGAAGATAATGGGTGGTTGCCGAAATGGGTTCCTCAATCACTGTTTATAGCCATAGGAATTCCAAATCGAGAAAATATGTACTCATTCAAAAATTGGATCACAACATGACAGTCATTGGAAATGGTGGGAATGGCCTCCACCCACTTAGATACATAATTAATTACTAAGATAATGTATTGATATCCCCTAGACTTTTGGAAGGGTCACATGAAAACAATTCCCCAACAATTGAAGATTTCAATGACCATAATGAGAGTGAAGAGCATTTGACTCCTCTTGGTAATGGATCTTAATTGTTGACATTGAGGACAAATTTTTCAAATTAGAAGGTATCCTTAGTGAGCTAGGCCAATAGAAACCACTTTTTAGAACCTTTGTAGTGGTTTTATTTGTGAAACACTGGTCTCTACATGCCTATGCAGGATAGAATTTTAGAATGGACTCTTTCTCGGAATCAAGAACACATCTCCTAATGATTTGATAAAGAAAAAACATGAATAGGTAAGGATCATCAAATTCATAGTGTTTGATATTATAAATAAATTTATTCTTAGCGTGGGTCCCTAAAAATTATGCAATGTCACCCATCACCAAGTGGGTGTCTTGTGAGCAAACCTTGGAAAATCACTCAATGAATAATGGTGCTCATCGGGAAGTGAATCAGACACAGAAAGGTGATGTGAGTTGCCTTTGAAATCCATCCTATATAGGTGATATTCTATATCCTTTTACACACCCTTTTTATCCTTAATGGTTAAATAAAACTCTTGAAGAATAATGACCCACCGAGTCAATCTATACTTGGAATATTGTTTTGGGAAAAAGTATTTTTGGGATGAATGGTTGGTGAATACAATGATGGATGATCCTAAAAGATAAGACCTCAATTTCTCTAAGTAAAAGACAACAACAAGAAACTCTTTCATAGTGGTGATGTAGTTGATTTGTGAATAATTTAAATATTTTATTTCATTAGTAATGACACATGGAGTTTTATCACACTTTTGTACTAAGATTACTCATACAGTGAAGTCAATCACATCACACATTAGCTCAAAAGGATGTTTCCAATTTGGATATTTCATGACAGGTGAAGACAGAAGAGCTGACTTGAGTGCAGAGAATGCTCCCTCACAGCTTTTTATCCATAAAAATGGAGCATCTTTCACCAGTAGAGAAAAAATTGGTTGAGAAATATAGCTGATATTCCAAATGGACCCTCCATAGAAACCAGCATGTCTTAATAAAGACCTCACTTCCATAACAGGTTAGGAGAAGGAAGCTGATGAATGATGTCTACCTTAGCTTTATAAACTTTAATCCCTCTACCAGATACCATATGTCCTAGAAAAATTCCTTCCTTTACCATGAAATTCCATTTTCCCCAATTTATGACGATATTATTATCCTTTCTTCTTGAAAAAACCTTTTCAACATTCAGGAAGAATCCCTCAAAATTATCCCCATAGATGGATAAGTCATCCCGGAAGTCCTCTAAACAATCACCTACTCTGTCCGAGAAGATTCCCATCATGCACCAATGTAAGGTACGCAGAGCATTACATAACCCAAAGCGCATTCACTTGAAGTAAAACTGTCGAATGGACATGTGAAGGTTGTTTTTCCTTGATCCTCTAAGGATTACTTAATTTTATTATACCTAGAGATTCCTTATATGAAGCAATAGAATTTATGACCCTCCACTCGCTCTAGTACTTGATCAATAATGGGCAAGGGGAAATATTCTTTCTTGGTTCAAGAGTTGAGATTACTATAGTAAATAAAGACTCTCCATACACTACTGACCCTTATGGGGAGAAGGTCACCATCCTCATAGTTGATAATAGTAATTCTAGCTTTCTATGGGACAACATGAATTGGGCATACCCACTCACACTCAACTATGGGGTAGATGATACCCTCTTTCAATACCATAAGATGTTCATTCCTTACCCCATACATAATATTTGGATTGAGTCTTCACTGAGGTTGACGACATGGATTGGATTCAAATTAAAGAACAATCGAATGATTTCCAATGAGCGGAATAATAATAGGAATATTAGAATGGGTCCATTCAATTGCATTCTTATGCTTTCATATGACATCCAGAAGCATCATCTCTTGACTGGCATCATGAGAGAATGAAATGAAAATAGGAATGGCATTATTGTCCCCTAATAATTCATACTTGAGTGGTGAAGGTAAGACCTTAAATTACATATCATAATGTTTATCACTTTCCTATAAAGGATGATACTTTGTATTGAACTCAGTTTCATTGTTCAAATTTCTTGACAAAATTCTTTCCTTGTCAACAGAATTTTGATTCACTAAATTAGCCAGAGAAGTTTCATGAATGGGAATGGAATAAATGTTATTGATTTCACCCATAGTATAATTGATTGGTTTTTCTATTAAATAATCAAATGAGCTATTTGAAAGAGATTCAAACCAATGAGAAAAATTTCCCCATGTGAACAAAGAAAATCAATCTCATCTTGACTTAAACATCCTTCAATAATTCCTTGATGTTCTTCGAGTTTACTAACAACACTACCAAAAAATTAACATCATTAATGTCTTCATCATCACCAATATGAACGTTTTAATTATAGATGTTCAAGTCTAGACTCATGTTCCTGAATGTTATTGTCACGTTCCCATTTCTGACTCAGATGACTGAGTGGATTGTTACTATGAAGGGATGAACAAGAAAGATGGGGGGTTTTCTCCCTGGGACCTAAGAATGGGTGATTTTCAAGGACAATGTAGTCAGTTGGGTAAATGAAATTTTTGACTTTCACCTAAACATCCTTTATGATCCCCTTAAGAACATGAACATTACGGTCAGCAAGATAAAGAGTGACAATTGTGGGTGGAAGTTCTTCAAGCCCTAACTAACAATACACATCATAGGGAATGAGACTAACACGGGAACCTAGGTCATACAAGGCTTGGACAACTTGGTTCTCTCTTATATAAACATTTATGTATGGACATCCGGGATCATTCTACTTTGGAGGAATGGTCTCTTGAATGGCGGTACTCACATTATCATCCAAAAGGACATGGTTTTTATGTGAAAACATCCTTTTAAAAGTGAACAAGTCCTTAAGGTAATTTGACTAGGCAGGAATGGTTTGGATTTCATCGAGAAGTGGAATGTTCAACTTAACTCGAGATATGATTTCGGTCAAAGTTTCATTCATTTCTTTTTTAGTTTTTCCTCTCATGCAATGAGGGAAGGGAGCATGTTGTTTGATTTTTTGGTGAGGTGGTAGTTCCTATAAATTCTCATTTCGTTTTTTAGTATCTATGGGTGGTTATTCATCATTTTCATGTGTTGTTGAATCTTTTAATGTTTCTGTAATGGATTTTAATGGTTTCTCAATGGATTTCACACTTCATAATACAGTCATTACTTTAAGTTGTTCATGAGAGGTTTGTGTATAACTAGATTCTCCCCTTAATTTTGAGGATGGTACCACCTGAGTAGGCATGGTTGCCTTAGAAGTTTTAATAATTTGTAGTTCATGTTTAAGTTATAATACTTCTGAGTTTATTTTCTCCATTTTTTACACAACTATCCAAGGATTGGAAGAGGGACAGATTGAGTTGGGGCTTGTTCTGGTTGGTTTATCCCAAGAGGATATTTTGGTTGTTGGATTGGTTGTTCGTATAGGGCTAGAGGATGTTGTTTTTGTACAGTTTGTGGTTGGAAATGAATATGGTTTTGACAATTTTGTGGAGGATCAGGGTTTGGTATGTGTGGCTGGCTAGGTTGTTGCTTGGGTTGTTGGTTATCCTTCCAATGGAATCATAGATGGTCATTGTACCTTGCATTGAATGTGTTTTGGTACTGTGGATTCTGAAATATCAGAGCATTTTCCTCTACTGGTGGTCCTCCTAGAAGAACATATTTAATTGATGGTATTGTTGTGCATTTTTCAGTCTTGTGGTCATGTTTGTCAAAAATTTTGTAAAAAGGGTAAATGGTCAGAATTTCATGGACCTTCCTAAGATCGATCACCTCGACCTACCTAGTGAGTGCATCAAGTTTGGCCCTAAGGCTTTCCGCCTCCCTAGGTGTGTGAATTCCACCTGATTTTGGTGGCTTCTTATAGTAATGTGATGTTCCCCATGTTTGGTTTTTTTTTGTCCAGTCCTTCTAGATACTCGTAAACATCATTTTGGGCTTTTTATTTTAAGGCCCCATTACACATCATGTCAACTAATTGTTTGTTTCCCAGGGACAACCCTTCATAAAAAATCGAACATGTTCTAGGATTGAAACTAAATGGTGGTGTACCATGTTGTGTGTATCTTGTAACCTTTCCCACGTTTCATAAAATTACTCCCCATCTTTTTCAAAAAAGTTTTTTATGCTCTTTTTAAGTATAATTGTTTTGTAATGGGGGTAGTATTTTTTTAAAATTTGAATTTCAAATGGTTCCAGGAGTGGATTGATGCAAGAATCATATTTTTTAACCAATTTTTATCTCTATCATTCAATGAAAAAGGAAAGAGCCTCATCATAGTTGATTCTAGTTGATGTGGTGGGAATATGGTTTCAACAATGTCATTAAACTCTTTGACATGATGGTATGACATTCCTGACTCCACTGCATGGAAGGTTAGAAGGTGGTTTAGGACATTAGATTTGAAAGAATAGTGGGCTTCTCTGCTAGAAGCATGACTAATGAAAAAGGGTTCATTAGTCCAGGCAAGTGTGAGGTAGTCATTGATGGTTTGTTTGACTGCATTTCCCATGTTTGGGGATGCCTCATTTGGATTTACATTTTGGTTCCCACCCGGGTTTATTAGTTGTTTTTTTAAGAACATCCATTGAAATGTGATAAATTTTTTACTCTGGAGTATTATGAAGGTTAGATCTAATAAAAATAGTTCCCTTGGAGTACTTGACCCCCAACCCAAGGAATATCCACCCTAACTAGATGGATTGATTGGTCATAGGTGTTGGAAGACATGTGCAAAAACAAAAAAACGATAAAGGGAAAAGATAAGAGAATTTGGATGAGAATAGAAAAAATGGGAGAGAATAGAATGGGTGTTGAGATGACTTACTTGGGTACCTAGAAATGGCACCCAAATTTTTCCTCACCCAAATTTACCCAAGATTTTTGGTTTAAGCAATCACTTGTAGTTTATCTTTGGTTGTTGAATCCTCAGATACCTAAGAAGTATCCTATATACCCATACATCCAATGGATTGTTTTTGTCCATTAAGTGGAAAACATTGGTTGATTTCAAATGGTTTTAAATGAAATATAAGTGATTTAAGTGAATTAAAATTAAAATAATGAGTTGATCCTTGGTTATCACTTGTTGTGGATTGGATTAAATTCTTTTTTTAATTTTTTCAACATCTTATATTTGAGATAGGTTTATTCAAGAAGATCAAACAAATTCATCACATACTGGTTTAATACCAAAAACCCATAATAAAAATCACCTATACACTTGTAGGATCAAATTTAGATGCACTCCAAGGTAAAGGGTCGTATTATAACTTGAATTATGTAGCCTTAAAATTTAACAAGGATGAAGAAGTTTGAAAATAATCAAATGAAAATCTCAATTAAAAAAGGTGATTAGAAATTAATGGGGCGGTAAATAAAATCCAATACAGATTATTGATACTCCCTTATTTCAACCCATAAGTGGGTTATCCCTCGATTGATCCTATGGTTTCAATGGAAGCGGGAAGTAGACTCATGAGGGAGGAATTGGAGAAGTAAAAAAACATCAAAATAACGATCACTCAACCATTGTGTGATAATCTCAAAAGGATTGGTGTGAAAAAGTTCACACCTTGAGGAAATGGTATCTAAGTTATAATAAGTAGAATAGAAAAAGATATGATGAAGAAATTTTATTAAGAAGCTAAGGTAATTCAATAACTTACAATTGAAGGAATGATATCAGCACATCAAATTGGCAGCATAACATTAAAATGAAACAATGACAAAACATGATTAACTTCTCCACGACCACTACCTTAAATAGGAATTTCAAGTGACTTGGGTCGATCTCCCAATAGTACAATGGAGCCCACATGAGTATGGTAGGCCTATGGTGTTGGAATGTAAGGTAGAGTGGACTTCATTATCTTTGACCCAAAGTGGCATCCAACATTCATCCACCGAAAAGAGGCGCCCAAATTTCCTTCTATATGGCCGAATTTGAGTGGCCCATAGAATAAAAACATTAAGATAAGGATATCTCCTAGTTATCTATTAAATTTATGCCCAAAAGAATTTATTTTATCCAGATATGATTAAATTTCTGGGATTTTTTTCTGGGCCGCATAATCTGGCACATAATTTTATCTCCAACTTGGGCCACCTGGAACTCCGTTAAAACATCATAATTAACCGTATAAACTAATGAATTAAATGTTCCCCATGATGTCCTCTATCTTTATATCAATGTTCAGAATTATTGGGCTTGGATATTGGCCTCTATAGAAGTTTTATTGGGTTGTTTTCCAGTTTACATCACCCATAATGTTGTTTATTCAAGTCCAACATTGGTGGTATTCCAACATGAATCTTCAAGTAATAAAAAATTATGAATTGTTACCAATGTAATGAGAAACCTGATATCTTAATATGAAAATAAAATCTAGATTATTGGGTTCATGAAATGAAGTTAAAAAATTTACCCTATAATTGTGGAGCCCCTTCTTTTTTTATTATCGGAGTTGGTGGTGGGATTTGTGGAAGCTGGGATGTTATATGTTCCCAAAGATACTAGGTATTTCTTGGATGTTTAATTTAGGAGGTTTTAACCAAACTCCCTCAACATTATGTTCATTTCGGGATAGTCTGACATCCTGGTTCTTCACCAATTTTAATGGATCTCTATCGTATAGAACCTTCTGAGTTGCTGGAGTTTATAATTTAGAGAGATTTTCTAATGTAGAAGGGTTTTATCCATCCTAGTGTGTCTTCATGGGGTGCACTAGGGTTGTTACCTAGGAAGTCATATTGTTGTCTGAGGCTGTGTATACACTACGAGTGGTTGAACATGGAGATAGTAAAAATCTATTTCCATCTTCAAAGGATATATGTTCTTTTTTACCAGCTAAGTGGGGTTAGTTGGTTTTCTATCATCGATCAACGGTTTGGATATCACCAGTTGTGGGTGAGGTAGTGTGATATCCCAAATACTACCTTCAAATTTAGGTATGAGAACATTTAGTTTGTAGTCATTCCATTCAGTGTTATGAACACACCATCAATTTTCGCAAGGTTTATGAACTATGTGTTCTATGATTTATAGGACTATTTCTTCATCATATTCATTAATGAAATATTGATATAATCAAAGTGAGAGGTGGAGCATTATGAGAATCATATAATTTTCATGAATTTTATTATACGCTACTAACTCTATGGAATGTTGTCCATGTGTAACTTCAAGACATGATAGGTTCATTTCTTTAGGTATGTTGTGTCGTATAGGGTGAATCATTAGACTCGTCGAAGCTTGATGTAACAGTTTATTGGGAATCACCCAAAAATGTGGAAGAGGTTCAGAGTTTCTTTGGTAATGCTAGCTATTATTGGAGGGATTTAATGGGTTTATCCTTAGTTGTTGCCCTGTTTAAATATTTGACTTGGAAATAAAAATATTTTTTGTTTAGTGGTCAATTCCATGTAGCATTTAGTTACCAGAATGAAAATTCAATTAGTGATACAATGCTTCATCTTTCAAATGTGGGTGCACTGTTTGAGGTTTTTTGTGACAACTTTCATCTAGGATTAGGGGTTTTCATGATGTAGTAGATGGAAGTGATCTCTTATGGGTCTAGGATGTTATGTCCCCAAGATCATAACTATGCCACCCACAATTAGGATCTATTAGTGGTTGTGTATCCAAAAAAAAATTCAACATTACCCCATTGGGGAGAACTTTGTGGAATTTATAGATCATAAGAGTTTGAGGTATATAGTATTCATGTGCGATCTAAAATTATAGAAATGGAGGTATGTGGAGTTTCATCGGGACAATGATTTTGAGATCTCCTACACATCAGGATAGGAAATATTGTGGATGATGCATTGAGAAGGATTTCATGAAAGGGTTCTATTTGTGAGTCTCAAGATACTTAGAGAGAAATGGAGTTGGTATCCTTGCACTTGGATATCAGAGTGGATGCTGGTAGAGGCTGTTTGTTTCAAATTATAGTATGATCTTCCTTGATGCAACAGGTGGAGGAGTCTTAGTGGGGAGACTCAGAGGAAAAGGCTATGTGTGATCGTGATAGCTATAGTGATGCTCCGAAGGGTTGTACAATGAATGGTAATAACTGGATTTTATTTCATCGATGTTATTATTTTATGGTAGTGATATATGATGGAGTCCTAAGTGATTTTCAGTAATCACCTTTGGTGGTAAACCCAAGAGTTATAAGATGTACCATGGCTTGAGGATACAGTTTTGTTGGCCTGAAATAAAATGGGCAGTGGCAGATTTTGTGTTAAGATGCTTGGTTTTCCAGTAGGTAAAGGCAGGGCATCGTGTTCTGGGTGGTTTTTTTAGCCCACGGATGTCCCCGAGTGGAAATGGGATGATATGTTGATAGATTTCATCACAGGGTTACGCATAAATCAGGTGGTTTATGATGTTATCTGGGTGATAGTGGATTGGTTGACGAAAGCCCCAACTTCTTATCGGTCAAGTAGTCATGCATAGTGGATTCCTTATCTTGTAGGTATGTTGATGAGGTGGTGTGGTTACATAGAGTTATAAGAACCATTATCTTAGACCAAGGCACACATTTTACCTCATGAGTATGGAGGGGATTGTAATCTGATTTTGGCACTCAGTTATGCCCTGACACTTCTTTCCACCATTAGAAATATGGGCAAATCGAACAGACTATCCAAATGTTGGATGTTATGTTATGATTGTGTGTCTTGGACTTTGGTGGATCTTGGGGTTGACATAAGCCCCAGGTAAAGTTGTCTTTTAATAATAGCTATCACTAATACATTTTCATTACCTTGTTTGAGGATTTATATGGGAGACTATGTTGTTCACTATTGTGAAGGAAAGAGGTTGGGGAGATAGCTATTCTCTGTACCGATGTGGTGTAGAGCATGACTGAGATATTTCATCTTGTTCGTGGGAGGATGAAAGTAGCTCATGACTAGAAGAATCCTTATGATGATCATAAAAGGAGGACCATGGATATCATGGTTGCGGACAACGTGTTCATGGTGGTTTCCCCTCGACATGGGTAATATAGGTTTTTAAAGGGAGTAAGACTTATCCAAGGTCTGTGGGGCCCATTTAGGTGTTGGGGAGAGTTAGCATGGTGAAGTATCGGTTGGTATTTCCAGCATGGTTGTAGAGGATCCATGACATCTATCATATATCTCAGCTTGATGACTATCTTCATGGTGATGATCATGTCATTGATATGGGGGAGTTACATTTCAAGGATGATGTGACGTTTGTTGATTACCCAATTGAGATCCAAGATGGTCAAAAGAAGGAACTGAATCGACAAACCATTTCTTTGGTTTGTTTATTGTGGAGGCATGGTGGACTAGAAGAGAGTACATAAGAGTGGGAGATGCAGATCCGTTCCCTATACCCAGAGTTTTTTTGAGTTTTATTCTCTATTTTACTTTGTGATGTCATGTTTTAATCCTTTTATTTTATGATATGGGATGTTTTCCTTTGTTTAGGATGTGTGTGGTGTGATGTGTGATAAAGTCCCAACATATGGAATGTGGGGCCTAACTCTTAATCAAGATGCATTAAATGTGATGTTATTAAACCCGTACAGGCGAGTCAGTGCTACGAATAGCAGATAATATCTTGACATGTAGGATATAAATCCCAGATTCTTGTTTTCTTAATAGTGAAGTTTGATGGTTTTGTAGTGGTTGTGTGGTTGTGTGGTTATATGAGAGGAGACGATTTGTAGTTGTGGTTTTGTGGTGATGAGGTTTTTGGGATGTATGTCGTCCATTGGATTGGAATTCTGGGTTGGTGTTAGCATTTGTGCTATGATGATATCCTTGAGTGGTATCTCATGGGGTGGTTGTTCATATCCCATTTTCTTCTGCGATTGATTTTGGATTCTCAAAGGTGATAATCATTTGATAGGTATCTGATATACTGGTCTATTCTTTCCTAGTCTGATAATTTTCTAGTTTTAGTTGTTGGAGGTGTTTAAAGGATTCATGGAGGATGTCTAGAGAACCTTGGTCACTAAAGGCTGGAAGAATACATATTTAACAGTGTGTAAACAATTTAAACGATGTGAAAGAGGTTTTCATGTCATGTAATAATTTTACACAACATGAGATAGAATTTCACATCATTTAATATATTAGGGTTTAAAATGAATAATAAAAATAACAGGCGATGCATTTTCCAGTAGAAACCAAACCCCAGGGATTACATGATATGAAACGGGATTACACATCATGGAATACTCCAATGTGCAGTTTAAAAAAAAATTCCTTCTGAATTCTCATTCATTTGTTTGCGGCTTCATATTCTCTCATTTTGGGAAATCTCTAGGTGCCCTGCGGAGTCCTCCAATCCCTTTTCCTCCCACATTGATATGCTGATCCTGGTAGTTGATCATTGGAAATTCTTTCTTTGATTTGTGCTGAGTTCACCTCTCATTGTCCTCTATTTTCTCATGTTCTTCTCTTAGGGATCCATTACATTGGTGTTTCATTGGTTTGGGGTGCTTTTGGGTTTATGTTTTATGTATCCTTGGTGTGGTATGAGTTTTTCCATTATTCTCATGGTGCATTTGTGGTTTTCAAGAATTCTTCTTCTCATTACGATGCGTAGCGAGTTGGAAAGTCGCATTAAGGCATGGATTCCCTCATATCTCTTTATTGTGTTTCATATGGGAGGGGTTTCACTATTTTTTATCTGTGGATTATGGTTTTGTCATATTAATCAATGATATAGAATTTTTTAATTGAATTGAGAGGGGAAATGGGTTTTTATTCCTAAACATTTACACCCTTGATATTATCTGTGATATTGTGATTGTTGGGGTTGATGCCCGAGTGAAAATTTTGGCCGTTGGGGGATTTATTTGTGTTGGATATATCTATTTTGATCACAAATTTGGTTGTGATTATTTTGATATCACCCTAAATTGATTTTGGTTAATTACATATAATTGTATAATGAAATGGTTTCTGCAAGATTTTTTTGTGTGTGATAACACTCCTAAAATAAAGAGGAATGTGTTAAAATCCCCTTTCGAAATCTATAAATGGATCCTGATGTTTTGAAATTCAAGGATGTGATTATGGGATGAATATGTGTGTTTAGGGAATGTGGGATTGATAGTTTGTGGGATGTGAATTTGAGGTGGCGAGGTGATAGTTTATGGGCCATGCTTTTAGGGTAGCGAGGTGAAGGAGTGTTCGCCTGTTTGTAGAATGTTCTTGGTTTGTGTTATCTCCCCATGCAGTGATGAAATAAATTAATATTTTTTTAATAACGATTGAAATAACATTGTTTTGATTGGTTAATGTGGTGAAAAATTGTTAATTGATAATTAAATGATAGGTTTGTATGATTAAAAGTGGTTGATCCTAAATAATTTGATGAATTGAATGATAAAACGATGTTGGATGGAAATGTGAAATGTGGTCTATGTCTTGCTATGTAATGTTATGAATTTAGATGTGGGAGAAAAAGTGATGATTTTTGAGTTGGATAGTATGTGTTTGAACTCATAGGTAGGGATTGAGTGATTGATAATATATATATATATATTTTATAATATTTTTATTTCTATACACACCCCACGAACATTCAACACTAAGTGTTGAACACCCACGTTGTCATGTGATGGGTGTTTTTTCTAACATCCCGATGGGAGGATGGATGGATAAAAACCAACTCTTCACTACTCCCTCTTCCAGGTGAGGTAGGTGTTGAATAGGATGTGATGGATGAGGGTATGTTAGTGCCTTAAATGTTGGTTTTTGTATCCTAGGTGTCTTCCGGATGAGTTGTGATGTAGTATCTTAGGTGTCTTCAGGAAGAGTTGCGACGAGATATCCCTGGATTCTTCAAGAGGAGTTGTGATGGTATTTCCTATGTGCCTTTACAATGATATGTGATGAGATGTGATGTGATTTTATGTGGTGTGTGCTTGAGGTGTGTGCAGAGAGGATGTGTTGTGATGTTGAGGTGTGTGTTGGTGGTATGTGTTGTGAGGCCTAGGTGTGCACGAACTAGATGTGATGTGGTATATTTAAAAGAGGTGGGATCCCTATGATGTTTTATATTTGGGTGTGAGAGTGGATAATTAGTGGGAAAGCTATTTGGGGTACCCTATCATCAAAATTCATTACCTTCATCAGATTACTAGGCTTACGTTATTTGGTGAACGTGCCATTGTGAGATTGGGATGGTCAGTTTGTCTGCTTAGGTGTTATTTGGTTTTTTTCTCAGATGTGAATTAGTATGATTCTTTCACATGTTCATGATAGACTTCCGTTTTCTTATAGAATATACTTATATTCTCTCCCAAGGAATATAAAACGTTTTTCAGGTCCCCGAGTGGTTTTTGCTAACTATGTTGTTCCTTACTATCATAGAACATTGATTGTTATTTTGTCTCTCCATTAGCTTTCTTTTTTGGTATTTACTTTGGAGAATTTTATTTGTATCAGTACTATTTATACATGAAAGTGGGATGGTTGTGTCTCTCTTTTATATAATGCCTTGGATGTTTTTTGTATGATTCAAAGTATCTCCCAATACTATATTATTATATAGGGAAATTCCCCCCATACATGAGATTTTTATACCATCAATGCTAGTCTCGATCATAAGGCCTACTAGAGACAGAACTCAGGGGGTTATTATCTCCCTTTCTTCATTTTGATCCTAGGAGGTATATCCTTGGATGGAGGGCTTTAGGGTAGTATTGGTACAAAATATAATGGTTATTAAAGGATACAAAAATCTAGTAGCCTTGAAAGATTAGATACATATATACATAACAATTGAAAACCTAATGCACAACATAGACATATTACAAAAACATTATTATGCCTCCCATATAACCCCTACAAATTACACTTAGTTCTCCTAGATGTTTTATATGGAAAGGAAAAAATGGTGGTGATCTAAGATCCTTACTAAAAAATAACATATAACACAAGCTATAATAACATTAACATGTCATAAGTGATATGTAAAGAACAATTAAACAATATGAATCCATAATAAACTAAAAATAAGGTCATGTTATATCCATTATAATAAATGAAAACATGGATAGTAAGAATTATTGATCTCATATAGATGGAATTCATAATTTTGAACATTAAAAATTTATTTCTGAGGGCTTATGTCAAGAAACTATACTAACATGGGAGAGTTATATACTAAAACCCAATCTATTTTGTCTCATGAGGCCTATAAATGTATCATGTGAATATATAATTCTATACCCCACCCATCACCTCATTAAGTCCAATTGATTCACTATAAGAGTCATAGAACGTTGTCATACCATTCCCTAACGAACCTCTAGTTTTATAAAAACATGTCTTTATGTATAATGAAAAATATAGAGAAAATATATCCCTATTAAATAGAAAAATGTGTATGTCTAGGAGAACATACCTTAATCAAGTTAAAAGATGTATGATAATTTGTTAATGTAACAGGCAGTACCCTTATCAATGAAATATAATGGTGAGGATAATTTCAATGTTATAGGTAATCCAAGGAATGTAATAGTAGGGATAAATAGTGATAATTTGGTTATAGACTAAGACAATGGTAGAAAAAATCATCCCTCATGGTTCATTAAGAGTGTGAGTATTTCAAATCATATACTCTGATAGTGTCTAGTAAGTGTAGTTTCAGTCCCATCAATTATTCATCAGGTTGATGATTGTTTGAATTCCCAAAAAACCATTTTTTGTGTGATTACCCCAATTTTCATCTATCCCATATATACATCCACTTTATTGTATCCATATCAGGATTTATTTTCAATGAAACTACACTCACTTTTACTTTACCAAAACCTCAGATGGTTTTTCCTCCAATGAAAAGATTGAGTTTTACAACAGTTTTGGTAACTCTTAAATAAAAATAATATATGGTCTGGATAAAAATATAGACCAATAAATCCCATAAATTTCATTAGTATCATGGTAAAATTTATTCTACACAAATTTATGAACCACACAATAAGAAAGAGGTGGTGATTATAAAATGAGTCTCAAAGAATGTAATTTAAAAACATATATCACAAACATTGTTATCTTAATCACATAATTATGAACCATAACTGTAATACCCCAAGCTTCTAGGGTAAGTTTCCCTTCGAATAATTCAATAGCTTGCATTGTAACAAACTTCGAGATTCTAACACACCGAAACCAATAAAACTATCAGTTATGGATATAAATACCCAATTTTTGAAATTTTATAAAATTTATCTTTCAAAATGGACTTCATTTTTTTGGATTAGGAGTATCAAAATTATCTTAGGGTGAATTTTTTGTATTTTTTTGAAAACATTCAATTTTTGATGAATAGTGAAAAACACTAAGTTATTGTTTAAAACTGACTATTTATTTAAATAATTATTTATTTTTGTTAAATTTATTTTAGGTCAAAAAAGATACATAATACCTAAATAACTTCAATGTAATTCATTGGAGTCATTTAAAATGAGTTTAGAAATATAACAATTTATCAAACTTTTTACCGTCTTTTAACCACCCCATAAGAGCATTTCAAAATTTGAATAAAACATAATTTTACCGCTTTTGTGAGTTTAATTTTAAAAATCCTAGAGACACGATTGATATCAATAAGAAAAATGTGGTTCAATAAGATGAAAATAATTTTTGGTGAATAGTAACTTTTTACTTTTATTAACCACGGTTCAAAGTAAATAGGGTAATTAAGGGTAAAACTGATACTATTATTACCCTAAAATGTGTCCTAATTCTATTGGATATATATAATTCGACAAAAAACCCTAGGAATAAAATATGAACCTCTTTCATCCACTTGGATTAGATTGGGACATTTATTACTATTTTATTTAAAGAAGAGTTAAAAGAGTTAAATTCAAAGTTTAATAACTAAACCATTTTTATTATAGAGTTACACAAAATATAAATTCTAATCTAAATATTAATTATAATGATAAATATATTTACTACATAATGGTATTTTATTTATAATTTTTAGACATTAATTAATTAAATTTAGTTTTGACACAATGACGATGCGATAATTACGATATTAATGAAAGATTAAAATAATGGATATTATAAATATCCAAATAAATATAATTTGAGACTTTTAATGAATTAGAGTAATTTTATAGGTCTATATGGAATTTTTGGGTTTATTAAATTTATTTATTTATAAATAATTATGTTTTTAGGACTTTAATAAAAATCAATTATTAAATAATGTGAAAATTTAAATAAATGAGTTTTTTAAACAAATACAATATTATTGGTTGATATAATAATCCTAAAAATCTTTTTATTTGACAAAAAGACTTATATAATGATAGATGTATCATAAATGAACCACTTTGGTATTTCTTGGAAGTTTATGGTGTGTTTATTAACCATATAACATAAAAATACAACAAGACATGGTAAATGTCAATCTATTTACCTAAGAGTTAAATATAAAGGAGGAGGTTAATATAGTGACCCAAACCAGTCTAAAAAATTAGATGAGAGGGTTTCGACCCCTCCCCAACTTATCATTTAAATAATTTATTTTTCAGCCATTAGAAACTGCAAATTATTTTATTATAAAATAATATTTCAATCTTTTCCTAAGGTTCCCCATCAACCCTCTTATAAAAGAGCACTTCCCCTTATATCAAATTCACACCTTAAAAGCCATTTGGCTCGGCCATACCCTACCAAAAAATCCTCCCAACAGTCCTCCATTCATCCAAGAGGCCTTCCGTTAGTAATAAAGCCAACCTAAGGAGCCCTTTGGATCAAATCAATAGGAAGAACCATATGAAGAGGTAAATATTCCATCACCTCTTTCAAGTTATTTTCTTCTTCCACATCCTCATTCTTTGTTGTTTCCATTATAAAATTATAACACTAGTATAATATATATACTATTATGTTATTATAAAAATGGTACAACCATATTCAATATTCTATCCATCCTATAAATGACAAAGTCACAGTACGTGTGTACATACAGATTATCGTCTCCACGCCGTGGTGCAGTTTGTTATTCAAACAATTCATCATTTGGACAGGTATAATAATGAGTATAAAAGATGTAAATAATAAATATAATATGATAATGATTCTGTATATATGATATACAATCCAATTAGATATGATTTTAATATCAAAAGAGTGATATTGTCGCTCGTGCGTACGTACGGATTACTGTCTCCACAAACGCAATGAGATTTATTCCCCATCATATCCACTCAAGAATAATTTTCACATGATTATTGAAAATAATGTTTAAAGACATAATATCATTCTGAATATGAAGAAGATAAATCCTATCCATAATAAACATTACATTCGTAACAATGCATATAAATGGAAACAAATATGTTGACACGTAAAGCGATGATACTACTTAAATATCATTAATAAAGAAATATTAGATGATCATATATGATATCATATTTATGTATATAGTTCCTGTATAATTTAATAACAATGATTTAACTATTATACAGGAGGTTAATTTACCCTTGACCAAGGAAAAGTACAAGGTAAGGGTTAATTTCCAATCTCTTTATTATCCGAGATTTTTTTACGTATATATCTACTTGGACCTCTTTATCATCCACAACCATGTTTCTTAAAAATGTATTTCAAAACATTTTTACTATTTACTATACAATAGTTTAAACTCATTTATAACCATATTTGACCTTATATGATTTGAAAGGAATCTTTCGGTCATTTTTCAAATAATGTACTTTACGACCTCTTCGACAAAATTAAGGAGAGAATGTTTTTATTAACTTATACAGCATGTGCGGCTATTTTATGCCGTTATAACACCTTCAAAGCTTACCCTACAAGATTATAAGAATATTTCCAAAAATAAATGTTTTTTTATAATTATATGAATTTTACATGATTTCAATATAGAAATAGATATTTTTCTAAAAAAATGTTTTGATTTCATCTATGTAAACATCCTTTGATGGATTTTAAGATTATTTGAAGTTGATTTATTATGATACAAAAATTAAATATTATATGGAAGGTTTTGTGATATTTTTGACTGTAGATGTGTTATCTTTTCCACATTCATGGTTTATGGATAATGTATTGACATTTCTTATACTAGTTTTAATACGAATTTTTATGTTATGTTTAATCCTTTTCGTGTGAGGAATTCATTTGACATAGTAAGTGATGGGTGGAGCCTGCTATAGCTCATCGATGCATCGGTATGTCTCGTGAGAAAAACTAGTGTCTTGGAACTAGGCCTTGAAAAACAATTTTTTGTAGTCTTGGCACAAAGCCTTGACTATGTGGTTATGATGTCTGGCATTGTGCATTCCATCATTATGAAAGTGGCTATTGATATTGCTTGTGATTATTCGTCTAGTAGAATATCCACGTGAATAAGTAAATGGAATTATTTTATTTTATCTTTGCCATATTATTCTGAATCTCATGATTAAAAGGAGTTTTTTCTAGTCTTACATTGCCTTAAATATTTATTCTTATTTATAAATTTTTCTGCTATGTGGTTATCCTTACTGAGAATCTGAGCTCACCCCTTTCTATGTTTTATTTTTCCCAGGATGTGAATCAGTATATTATGACTGACCTGCAGGGATAGTCTATGGGATATGAGTGTGGCCTATGGATACTATGTTATTGTAGTTTTTCATTTTATAATTTAATGTAAAACTTTTGAATGTATTTACTATTTCCAAGGCTACTAAACTAATCGGTATTTTGAGACATGATCTTATTTGATCATTCCAATGTTAGGTAATAATGCACTGACTCTAGGTAACTAGGGTCGGGGCAATACAGTTGGTATCTAAGGAAGTTTAGAATAATCTTTGGAAGCTTGATTTAGAAAAACTCAGACTAGAGCACATTATCCTAATATAGACTATGAGGATTAGTATATAAGAGCTTCCTAGAATTTTGGAATTGTAGAGATTTAGTGAGATTTCCTAGAAATACATCCCTGTCTAGATACGAGCATGTAGAGGTGGTTCTGGAACAGATGTACCTAGGTGTAAAACCCAAAAACACCACTCTGAGCTAGACTCAAATGAGAATTGGTGCACCATAATGGGCCTTGCTACACTCTTGGTTACGACACTCCCGGGGGATATGCTTAGGATAATTATCATTTTCATTAAAAACCTTTATAAAGTGTTTATGAGTATATGATTTCTCAATGAAATCATTTTTTTGATTATGGATTATATCCACAAACTGTTCAATTTATGTTAACAGTTTTACAAGTTTGGAATTATGTATTGTGATTCATAAACTAATCTAGTGTATCCCATTGGAAAGAAATGGAACCTAGTGGATGGAATGTAAACTGTATCAATGCATGTAATCCATATAGGTATTTCCCTCATAATTAAGATAATTATAGTGGAGTTGGTGTAGCAACTAGTGTAGATCAACTTTTCACCATACTGGGAAAACTCACTCAGGTTATGAATAATAACCATACCCATATAGAGCACCCTGATCCACAACATGGAGGATCAATGTTGTACAGATTCATGATTCAACAACCACCAACATTAAATGGGAGTTCAAATCCATTAGTATCTGAGAAATGGATAAATTCTTTAGAAAAACATTACACTCTTTGGGGAGTAGCGAAAGGGAAAAAGTTTTAATGGCAGTCTATCGCATCATGAGAGATGCAGAGAAATGGTGGTCATTGATTAAAAACACAAAGAAATATGATGAAGTATCAAATATTGAATGGAGGGATTTTAAAGAGATTTTTATAGAAAAATACTTTCCTCAAGACCGTAGAGCAGATATGGAAAGGCAATTTCTGAGTCTGGGGAAAAAGGAGGATGAGCAAGTCGCAAAGTATGAGGCTAACATTACATGGTTAGCAAGGCATGCAGCATATTATATATGTAACCCAAAAAGTAAGATTTATCGATTCTTTGATGGGTTAAAACCATTTCTCTGGCAATCATTAGTCTCACAATCCATCTTTTAATACGAATATTTTGTCTCATTTGCTATCAATATAGAAAAAGAATTCTCTAAGTATAACAACATTAAAGCAAAGCAAGAGAAGAAGAGATCTTCTAAACACTCTGGAAATGTAAATAAGGGGAAGAAGAGAAAAGTTGAATATCCATCTTGCATTAAGTGTGGGGAGAGACACCCTAATACTTTCTTGAAGGGAATGGGATTCTATTACAAGTGTGGTGAAAAAGGCCACCAAGATCGTGATTGCAATGGGAAGAAAGAGGTTGACAATGTTGAATGCTACAATTGTAGAGAAAGGGGGGCTTTGTGAAAATGTGTTTCCTAAGAGACAAGGAAATGCACCTCAGAAAAGGCTGAGGGATCAAGGCCAAGCTTATGTTATCACTACTATCGAGGTTAAAGCTCCTAAAGATGTGGTGGTAGGTAATTTAATGGTTTCCTCAACTTTAAAAAATGCTTTATTTGATTCGGGATCATTGCGTTGTTTAATATCATCCCAGTTTTTTATGAAAATTAGATATTTTCAATTTGACTTAACAAGGGTGTTGTTAGTAGAAACACCTAAGGGAATAATCATTGCAATAAAGTTTTGTGAATCAGTTCCCATTAGGACATATAAATTTTTTTTATCAGCTGATCTCATCGTCATACCCATGATTGAATTTGATATAATCCTTGGTATGGATTGGATTTCAGACAATGATGTGAAAATTTATTGTAAGAAGAAGGGGGATACAATTATCAATGATGATAAGTAGTACCTTATATTTAGAGTAGAAAAGGAACCACCTAATTATTATCTAGATCCACCCCTAGTAGCACAACAAAATTCAATTATTGGAGAGGAAGAGAATAAAATAACTGTGGGTGAGGAAAAGAATGATCAAATAAAGGAATTACCTATTGTGCAAGAATATTTTGATGTATTTCTAGAAGATTTACCTGGACATCCTCTAGAACGAGAAATTGAGTTTTCCATTGATTTAATTCTTGGTCCAATGCCCATATCGAAGACCCCTTATAGAATGGCCACTGTGGAATTAGTGGAACCAAAGAAACAACAAAATTAATTGAGTAATAAAGGATTTATTCACCCTAGTGTTTCTCTGTGGGGAGCCCCTGTTCATTTTGTTAAGAAGAAAGATGGATCTATGAGGTTGTGAATTGACTATAAGCAGATCAATTCTAAAACAATAAAGAACAAGTATCCCCTACCTCACATTGATGATCTATTCGACCAACTTCATGGAGCTAAATATTTTTCAAAGATTGAACTTCGATCTGGATATCATCAGTTGTGTGTGAAAAATGAAAAAATTCTGAAAGCAGAATTTCGAACTAGGTATGGGAATTACGAGTTTACAGTAATGCCTTTTGGATTGACTAATTCACCATCTATCTTCATGGATCTAAAGAATAGAGTTTTCAATGAATATCTTGATGACGTCGTAGTTCTATTTATTTATGATATCATGTTATGATCCAAAAGTAATGATGATGATGAAAATCACTTGCGCATTATTCTAATGACTCCTAGAAGAAATGAATTAAAATGGAAATTTTCCATGTGTGAATTCTGGCTTTAAGAGATTTATTTTCTTTGCCTTATTTTCTCTAAAGATGGAATCAATGTTTTTCCTTCAAAGAACAAGGTAATCCAAGAATGGCCAGCACTGACGAGTATAACTGAGGTACACAGTTTTATTAGATTAGCTAGTGATTTTCAACGTTTCATCCTGAATTTTGCCCCGGTTGGATAACCCATTAACAAAGCTCACACAAAAAGGGGTTAATTTTTTTTTTGTTGAAAAAAGAGTGTGAAGAATGTTTTTATGAACTGAAGAGAATATTAGTCAATGCTCCTATCTTGAATCTAATATCAAGGAATGGTGAGTTTGTTATTTATAGTGATGTCTCAATGAAAGGAATTGGTTGTGTCCTTATGCAGAATGATAATGTAATTGTTTATGCATCACAACAGCTAAAAATTCATGAGAAAAACTATCCTAATCATGATATTGAGTTAGCAGCTATAATATTTTCGTTGATGATATGGAGACATTATCTATATGGTGCAAAATGTGACATATATACCAATCAAAAGAGTTTGAAGTATATTTTCTCACAGAAAGAACTCAATAGGAGGAAAAGGAGGTGTCTTGAACTACTCAAGGATTTTGATTGCACAATACACTACCACCCTTGGAAGGAAAATAATGTGGCAGATTCTCTGAGCAGAAAGGATCATGGAGTTTTGGACAAGATGAGAGTTGAAAGGGATCCTATCATCATGGATCTAGTGAAAATGGTTAGGGGAATAATCATGGAAGTTGAAACATCAATACCTTTTCAATGGTTTAAAACCCATATTTACTAGAAAGGATAAAAATTTATTGGGCTGATGATGAGGAGTTTCAAAGGAAAATTAATGATGTGAATGATGGGAGATTGAGTGACTTCATATATGAAGATGGAATTTTGAAATTTGGGAAGAGACATTGTGTTCCTAACATACCTGATCTAAAAGGGGAATTGTTGGATGATGCTCATAGCTCCAATTTCTCTATACACCATGGTAACACTAAGATGTATAGAGTTTTGAAAGAACATTTTTGATGGGACAATATGAAGAGGGAGATTGCTGATTTTGTGTCATGATATATGGTTTGTCAAAAAGTAAAAGCAGGAAGGCTACAACCTAGAGGTGTCATGCAACCACTTCCTATACATAAGTGGAAATGGGATAATATTACGATGGAATTTGTCATGGGGATACCAAAGACCCATAGAATGAATGATGCAATATGAATAATTATTGATCTTCTAACCAAGTCATCACATTTTCGTGCTATAAGAGAAGATTTTCCACTTGAATGTTTAATAGGACTATATATTAATGAAGTTGTAAGACTCCATGGTGTACAACTATATATTTTTTCTGATTTTGATCATCATTTTACATCATGATTCTGGAAAAGTATTTAGAAATCCTAGGATACTGAACATCATTTGAGCACTGCCTACTACCCTCAAACCGATGGACAATCAGAATGGACTATTCAAACCATATAAGACATGTTGAGATCTTTATCACTTGTCTTTCAAGGTATGTGGGATCAATATTTACCTCTTGTATAATTTTCCTATAATAATAGCTTCCATTCAATTATTCTGATTGCACTATATGAGGCGTTATATGGAATGATATGTCACACACCAACTTGTTGGGATGATGTTGGTGAATGAAAACTCATAGGCTTAGAACTTGTTGTCGAAAAAATGGAAAAGGTGAAGGTTATCGAAACCCACATCAAAACAGCCCAAAGTAGGAAGAAGAGCTATGCCGATAACAAAAGGAAGGATTTGGAATTTCATGTAGGATATCATATTTTCATGAAGTTATCTCCAAGAAGGTGAGTTATAAGATTCGGTAAGAAGGTTAAACTATGTCACAGGTATATCAGACCATTCGAAATTATAGAACAAATTGGGGCATTAGCTTACTGGTGAGAAATACCGCCAAGTCTTTCCAAAGTTCACGATGTCTTCCACGTATCACTGTTCAGAAAATACATGCGTGACCCAACGCGTGTACTCACTTATGAGGAAATTGAACTAGTTCCTGATCTGTCTTATTGTAAAGATCCTATAAAAATTCTTGATACTAGAGAAAAAGTTCTGAGAAACCGGATGACTCATCTGGTAAAATTTCTATGGAGAAACCAAAAGATGGAGGAGGCAATGTGGGAAGTTGAGGAACTTATGATGAAGAACCACCCAAATATTTTTATGTAGTAATATTCTAGAAATTTCCGAGGACAAAATTAATTGAAGGAGGGAAGAATGTAACACCCCAAGCTTTCATGCTATAATCCCCTTTGAATAACGCAATAGCTTACATTGTACGCAACTTTGAGATTCTAACACACCGAGAGCAATCAAACTAGCTGTTATGTATAGTAAAACCCAGTTTTTGAAATATTATAAATTTTATCTTTCAAAATGGAGTTAATTTTTAGATTTAGAATATAGAAATTAGTTTAGGTTGATTTTTTTGGTATTTTTATGAAATCATTATATTTTTTATAAAAAGTGAAAAACACTGAGTTATTGTATAGAACCGACTTTTTATTTAAATAATTATTTATTTTATTTAAATTTATTTTAGGTCAAAATAGACATATAATTCCTATATATGTTCAATGTAATTCATTGGAGTCCATTTATAATGAGTTTAGATATATAAAATTTTATCGAACATTTTACCGTATTTTACCCACCTCCAGGGAGCATTTCCAAATTTTTATAAAACATAATTTTTCCAATTATGTGAGTTGAATTTAAAAAATATGAGAGACAGAGTTGATATCTATAAGTAAAATGTTGTTCGATGAGATGAAAATTATTTTTGTTGAATAGTAACTTTTTACTTTTATTTACCACTGTTAAAAGAAAATAGTGTAATTAAGGGTAAAAATGATATTATTATTACCCTAACACAAGTCCAAATTCTATTGGATAAGTATAATTCTTCCAAAACCAACCATAGGAATAAAATATGAACCTCTTTGGTCCACTTGGATTTGATTAGGACATTTATTATTATTTTATTTAAAGAATAGTTTAAAGAGTTAAATTCAAGGTTTAATAAGTAAACCATTTTTAATAAAGGGTTACACACAATATAAATTCGACTATAACTATTCACTAGAAATATTAAAATATTTCCGACATAATTATATTTTATTTATTATTTTTAGACATTAAATAATTTATTTTATTTATGACACAATGATGAAGCAGTAATTACCATATTAATGATAGATTAAAATAATTGATATTATAAATTTCAAATAAATTTAATTTGAAACTTTTAATGAATTACAATAATTTTATAGGTTCATATGACATGTTATTGATTATTAAATTTATGTATTTCGAAATAATAATGTTTTTAGGACGTCATCAAAAATCAATTATTAAATAATGTCAAAATTGATATAAATGAGTTTTCAAAACAAATACAATAGTATTGGTTGATATAACAATCCTAAAAAACTAAGGTTCAGCAAAAAGACTTATATAATGATAGTTCTATGATTAATGAACCACTTTTGGTTCACATGTAAGATTATATAAAGTTTATTAACCATATAATATAAAAATACAATGAGAAATGGTAAATGTCAATCTATTTAACTTAGAGTTAAATCCTAAAGATAAGGTTAATGTAGTGACTCTAACCTATATAAATCCTATTAGTTGAGATTTCTTTGACCCATCCCCACCTTAGACTTTATATAATTAATTTTGGAGCCATTATAAACCGAAAAATATTTTATTATAAAATAATATTTCAATCTTTTTCTAAGGTGCCCCTAACCCCTCTTATAAAAGAGCACTTCCCCATCTCACAAATTCACACCTTCAAAGCCATTTGGATCGGCCAAAACTAGCCCAACTATCCTCCCAAATGTCCTCCCTTCATCTTAGAGGCCTTACTTTAGTTATAAATCCATCCTAAGAAGCCCTTTTGATCAAATCAATAGGAAGAACCCGAAGAAGAGGTAAATATTAAATCACATCTTTCAAGTTCTTTTCTTCTTCCACTTCCTCATTCATTGTTGTTTCCATTATAAAATAATAAATCCAGTATCTTCTATATAATTTAATGTTATTATAAAAATTTTACAACCATATTCGTTATTCTATCCATCCTATAAATGACAATGTCACCACAAGTGCGTACGTACGGATTACCCTCTCCACGTTGTGGTGTTGATTTTTATTCAAACACATCATCATTTGGATGGGTATAATAATGAATATAAATGATTTAAATAAAAAATATAATATGATAATTATTATTTTAATATGATATAACATCCAATTATATATGCTTTTAATATCAAAATAATGATATTGTCGCTCGTGCGTACGTACAAATTACCATCTCCACGAACGCGATGAGATTCCTTACGCACCACATCAATTCAAGACTAATTTTAATTTTATGATTAAAAATAATATTTAAACACATAATATAATTCTGAATATTAATAAGATACATCATATCCATAACAAACATTACTTACATAACCAATCATATAAAGGAAAACAATTTAGTTAACACCTGAAACGATGATACTACTGAAATAACAGTAACAAAGAAAATTAGAAGACAATATATGATAAAATAATTATGTATATAGTGATTGTATAATTTAATAATAATGATTTAACAATTATACAGGAGGTTAACGTACCCTCAACCAAGGAAAAGTTCATGGTAAGGGTTAATTTCACAACCTCTTTATTATCTGAAATTGTTTTTACATAAGTATCTAATGGGACCTCTTTATCATCCACATCCATGTTTCGTAAAAATGTATTCCAAATCATTTTTACTATTTACTAGAAAATGGGTTAAAGTCATGTATACCCTTATTTTACCATCTATTTTTTTCAAAGGAATCTTTCCGTCGTTTTCCAAATATGTTAATTTACGACCATTTCGACAAAATTAAGGAAATAATGTTTTTTAACTTGTATGGCGGGTGCAGCTATTTTATGGTGTTATAACACCTTAGAAGATTTCCTTACAATATTATAAGAATATTTCGACAAATAAATGTTTTCTTTTATAATTATATTAATTTTAAATGATTTCAAAATAGAAACATATAATTCACTAAAAAAAGTTTTGATTTCATCTATGTCAACATCCTTTGATGGGTTTTAAGCTTATTTGAAGTTTATTTATTATGATAAAAAACATCCATATTGTGTTGAAAGATTTTTGATATGTTTGACTGTGTATGTGTTATTTTTGAACCATTCATGGTAAATTGATAAAGTAGTGACATTTCATATGCTAGTTTTAATAACAATTCTTATATTATGTTTAATACTTTTCATATGAGGAATGCATTGGACTTAGTAAGTGATGTGTGGAACAAACTATAGCTCCTTGATTCTTCGGTAGGTCTCATTAGAAAAACATCGGTCTTGGCACAAGGACTTGAAAAAATCTTATTTTAAGTCTTGGCACAAGGTCTTGACTATGGGGTTATGAAGTCTGGTATTATGCATTCCATCATTATGAAAGTGGATATTGATATTTAATGTGATTATTCAACTTGTAGAATATCCATTTGAATAATTAAATGGCATTATTTGATTTTATCTACTCCATATTATTCTGATGTTCATGTTTAAGAGGGTTTTGTTCTAGTCATACATTGCCTAAAATGTTTAGCCTTATTTATAAAAGTTTATACTATATTATTATCCTTACTGAGCATCTGAGCTCACCCATTTCAATGTTTTATTTTTCCCTAGATGGGATAAGGTATATTATGACAGAATTGCAGGGATAGTCTAAAGGATATGAGTGCGGCCTATAGATACATTGTTGTTGTTGTTTTTAATTTTATAATGTAATGTAAAACTTACGAATGCATCTAGTATTTACAAGGATACTAAACTAATCGGTCTATTGGGACTTGATCTTTTGTGATCATGCCAATTTTATATAATGATTGACCAACTTAGGGTAACTAGGGTTGGGGCATTACAATAACCATATCTACTTTCATTAATAATATTCATGAATACTTATTCAATATAAGAATTTGGCATATTTTTAATGTCATGTGTTTATAGTTTTGATCATTTATTCTAGTTTTGTAATAGCAGTGTCTGTATTACTTATTATTATAAATATTAATATTATGTTTGATTTATAATTATTAATGATGTTTCAAATTCTTTCAACTGACTCATTAGTATTTTTCATCTAATATAAAATCTATTACAATCTTTTTTTAGTGATTCTTAAAAATTGAATTGTTTTTTCTTATATAATAATTTTAATATTGATATAGAAATTCCATAAAAAACATTATTTATAACATAAAATCATCTTATAAAATTAATTATGTTCCCGTATTAATCAATTATATTCATTCGTAGTGTTTCTCAAGCATATAGTTAAACAAACCCAAAATGAACATACCTTGATTTAATGAATGATCATGAGGGGTTTTTGTTGTAACAAAATTATACTGAAAGCATAATGATATTATTTAGTTTTTATTAGTGTAATATATTATAGTAGGAAGAACATATAAACATATGTAATGGATATGAAGATATTATAAAATTTTAATAAAATATCATCCTCATATTAGGCTTGTCTTAAATGATTAAATAAAGTAAGATTTTTTAGTAGTCATATATTCAACACTTTCCCAAAATTTTAAAACTATATCTTTAATGATATCACAATATGTTATTACTATCATTTTATCCATCCTTATAAGGTGTTTTATGAAAATGAAACATGTTGTGTGGTGGAGGAGGTATTCCTTATAATACACAAATTCTAGTTTAAATTTGTTTAAGGCAATGGTGAAAGGTATTTAGTGTATATTTTAAAAAAAATTAAACATATTTAGTGTTATAATATAATGAATTTATAATATAATATTGGGGAAAATAAATTTTAAATTTAACAATAAATCGGAAATTTGTTGGAAAAAATAACAAACTTACATTGAGATCTTTGGGATTCTCTTGGAGGATAAGTTAGAAAGGAATGACTTAAGATAATATCTCATGACCCGATTACTATGAGATTGAAATAATATTCTTTTCGAATTAAATTAAAAAGAGTTTCATGAGAAAACAAAATTTCTAGAGCAGTATTGAAGGGGTGGTGATTGGCCCTTTTAAGTAGTTTGAGAGGTAATTTTCTAAAATTTTCAACCTAATATAACGGGAGAACATGTTAAATATGAAAAATCGATCCAAATTTTAGAAATAATGGATTGATTTAATAGATAATTCTAATAACCACCTCATCCACTCAATTATAGAAACGTACTTAACATGTTTCAATCCATTTACCCCTTTAATTATTACTTTTACCATTTTTTCCTTTACTATAGTAACAAGTTCTTACCTCTTGAAACATAATCCTTAAGCATACAAATTATGTGATACTTATTTTATAATTTTAACCTAGTGATTTTAAATTTTATGTCCTTTTTTCGATTTCTTTAAGTGCTAATTTTTATTAATATGACAATTGTATAATATATAAAATAATTTATTGAGAAAAATTTTACTTGAGTTCTAAACTAGAAATCCTAGGTTTGTAAACTATATTTAATATTTTCAAATTTACAACTTCAATTTTAAAAAAAAAAATTCCTGAAAATTTTTTCATATATTTTTAAGTCTCACTTTGTTACTAATCATGGCATAAAAGTTAGAGTATCAGTAAAAATGGTGTATTTCCTTATTCACATGAAAAAATTTATTTAAAAAATAGAAAAAAACATATTCTAATAAATTTATGAACAGTTGAAAAATTAATTCTATTTTACTAAAATAAAATTATGACATTTATAAATTAATCTTCTAAATATACACATTAATAAATTCTTTATTGAGTGCACGTTGTGTGATAGTTTAGGATATGATGTTTACTTGTGACATTAGGGTCTTAGGTATTATATAAATCACATTAAAACCCAAATAAAATAAATTATATTATTTGACATCAATGTCATTTTTGGGTATGAATGTGTTTGAATTTTTTTTGGAAAAGTTAGTGGGAAAATTGAACTGGTTTCAAGTTCATTTGAAAAAAAAAAAATTTAATGTTATAGGAGAAATTTTAAAAAGTATCATAGAAATTATTTGATTCCATATAAGAATTTTTGGATTGGTATAATAATTTTTTAACTACAAATAAGAGTCATCATATATCCAAAAAATTTGTAAAGGAATTATTCTTTAATACTTTTGAAGGATTTCATAAGACTTCCACTAACATCGTAAGGATTTTAAGTAATTTCATAATACATTTTAAAGTTTCGTAAGACATTATCATGTTTTATAAAATGATAGTGAGTTTTTTAAGACATAATAAATAAACATAAGAGTTATTCATAAATTAGTAGGGTTTTTGTGGTCATGTGTGAGTCAATTTTTTATATAGGATTAGGACTACAAGTCTCATTGATGATTTCATAAGACATTGAATGTTTATTAATAAATCCTTGATATTTTTTAATAACTTTTATTTTGTGTAAGGGATTTTCCATCCTAGTGTAATGCATTTTAGTTAATCAAAATTTGGAAATATCATGAACAAGTATGAATTATTAGGTATTATCAAAAAAAATCTTTTTTAGAAAATCAGTAAAGGCAAGGAAATATAAAGACATGTGAGAATTTTTTTTTGTAAAATGTAAGAATTTTGATATTGTGATGAATTTATCGAAGGTACATATAAAATATTAGTTTATAATATGCTACAGTTTTTCTAGGATTGTTTTTAAAGGAAAAAGTATGGGATTCAAGCGCTTGAAAAAATATGGTTTTCACCATGGAGATGTTGTTATATATTAAAGGGAGTTTCTATTTAAAAAACACTAATGCTACCCATCACGTTTCATATAATCGAGTCATGTTTTTTTGAATATTACACTTGGATATATTCAATTATTAGAATATAAGAATAAATAGATATGGGAAAATGAAGATAAGTGAAAACCCAGTTGATGAGTAGTTGTTTTTTTAAAATTTAAATATAAAATTTAAATTTGAACGTTATATTTATGTTTTGTGTGGGATAAATAAAATAAGGATATTTTGTGAATAAAAAATGGAATGGGTGTTGTGAATTTAAATAAATACAATAATAATCAAGAGCAGTGTTAAGAAGGGAATAATCCAATAAATTAATCAGAAGATAGAGAAGAAGATAAATAATAAACTACACTAAGGAAACTTGATGGAAGTCTTGTTTAGTTGAAGAATATATTCTTGTTAAAATCATTAATATATACTCGTTTCTATACAGGATAAATTTATAATATTGGGAGGCTATAATTAACTTGGGTTCAAGGATAATTTTGACCCATTATATTCTGTATGATAAATGTAGTGGACTGTATGATATAAAGAGAATTCATATAATACCAATTACTATAAACTCACATTAAATAGTGATCCTTATAAAACCCCATTATTTTTCTTTTTTGTGATTAGGTGTGTTTGGAAGACATCTTATTTTTCACTTTAAAATAAGGTAACAGTAATTCCTCTATAAAATATAAAAAATATATAAACCCCTGATTCCATACCCCAGTCACTGATTCCCCATTGATCATGGGGATGTGTTCAAGTGGTATAAAATCGAGGTTCCCCTCAAATATGATCATCTATTTGAAGTATGGAAAGAAATCATTCCTCTATTATTTTATATTTTGTGATTAAATTATGTTGTAAATATGGAAAACCACAATTCCATTAAATGTAAGCGGATTCTTTCTTTTGATGAAGAAATTTTTATAGATATAAATATCAAATGCTTCCCAATATGTTGTCTGTTAATATGGATTTAGTGGATACTATAATTGATGAATTTATTATATAAGTTGATATTTTTACTATGAGAGAAATTGATTTGATGAAATTTAAATAAAATGGTCTTATTGAGAGTTTCATTTTTAATCACATTTATTGAATGAGTTTGTGAAGGTAAAATGGATCAACATAGCAACGAGAATGTAATATATATTAGTAAACATCTATAAACACAATTTTAATCTGAATCATGATAATATATGTTTTTTTATTTCTATGTATAAAAACCCTAAAATGATGGATGATTAAATATTAGATGAATAAATTAATCAAGTTGATGAAATAGTTATTAATATAAGATATTGTGGTGAAAATTTGGATGATATAATTGTTTTTGAGAAGACACTATGCATTATTCAAGAAAGATTTAATTAAAATGTCTCAAAACAAGAAGTATATTATTTGATTACGGTTCCTTTAGATTATTTACACATCATTACAATTCTATATGAAATATTAAAAGGTATTTTCCTCAAAAATAGGGGAAAGAATTAAAAAAGTTCCTTTAAATCATCATAAGAAGATAATTATAGGAATGAAATATATTTGGAGTATGAATATTCTAATAAAGAAAAAAATATGTAATGAAATATTGAAAAATTCATGTCACTCATTTCTTGAATTGTTAGAATAGGAAAATGAATGTAATGGGTAAATATTTTCTCAATATAGATAGGGAACCTTCTTATCAAAGTTAGATTATGATGAAACTATTAATGATGATAAAGAAGTTGGGACTTCTAGTGTAGTTGAATGAAAATTAATTATTTCAATAGATAATTAGGATGAGTACACCATTGATGACATTTTTTATGTTGAGAGTGATGAAGAAATTAAAATTGAGTTTATGTTGAATCAATAACACATGAAATGTCATTTAATTATCTCAAAGATACAGAAGGTGATAAAAAATTTAATGAAATTATTTCAATTATTAGGCCGTAAATATTCTATATATGATTATAATGATCCAAGGCCGGTGAAAGAGAATATTGAATTGATTATGTATATTATCGAAAAAAATATTAAAGAACGTGAAATTGATGAAAGGGTTAAAATTTAATTGAATGAAATTTAGGTGATCCAACTATATATAATTAATGCTGAAATGGAATTGGACAAGTATAAATCTAATATTTAGAAATATTTTAAAGAAATTGGTGAATGATAAAAGAAGAATGATGTGGAAGATAATGAGGATTCCCATAATTATGATACTCAATTCTAGAAACAAATATCAAAATCAAATGGTAAGAATGATCATATTAATGTTGGTGTAATTCATGAGTTTAAGACATAGGTAATGAAAACCATGTTTGTGAGGAAACACATTAATTCATAGAAATTTATATATAATAGAAACATTAACTAGAATGAAAAAACGATATAAATAGTGATTAAAAAATCTAGAATATAGTCTAGATTAAAGAATAATTTATTGGTGTTTTATTAGAATTTTGGTTCATAAAAAAGGTATGAAATTTATAAACAAAATAAGGAATAATGATAGGTGGAATCATCTGGACAGTAGTATATTTTCTTAATTAAATATAATTTTATTGATATTTTTCATTGTGGATTAATTGAGATTATGGTATAATATTTTTGGTTTAATTACCATCATTTATTTCAACCATAAGGTTTTTCAAAAAAAAAATTAAAGGGAATTCATCCAAACAAAATTGGAAACTTCAGAAGAAGACTAAAAATTATAGATTTATAGTTGAAAATAAATTTAAATAATTAGAATATGTTTATAGAAAATGTGACCATTCATGTCACATTCCTAAAGGTTGTTTCTGAATCAAACAATCCAATTGAGTTTGAATGAGAATACTCAAAACTGTAAGAAGAAGAAGGAATGATATTTTCTTATTTATGTTTCCATTAATGAATATAAAAGTGAAGATCTATGGATTCTTGATAGTGTAAATTCTAAACAAATGGAATTAGACTTAGAATTTCTAAATGATGTTGAACGGTGAAAAAAAGGATCATTGGCCATTGGAAAGGACGGGCAACTTAAAATTAAAGGAGTTTGATCAGCAGTATTTAGAATGGATAAATTGGTGTCCCAAGAAACATTATATATTTATGGGATGAGAAAAATTATATTAAGTTTATCTCAACTATGTGATAAAGGTAATAAATCATTATTTTATTGGTAAATATTATATCTTTGTTAAGAGGATAACTGGTGGATGTGTATTTAGCATATGGAGATTAAAAGTGGGTAACTTTTTTCATTTTTTTCATAATTAATATAATCTTTATTTATAATTGAAAGAATTAAATAAATTTTTGAATTAAATACATGTTTATATTGCCCAAAATAATAGGATGAAGATTAAATAATCCTAATAAAAAGAATTTTATATGGACTAAGTGTGTGTCTCAAAACTAGATAAATGAAAGGGGATAATTTATTAGAAAATAATAATGACTTGTGTGAAAATGGTACTTATAAGTTCAATAAATTTTTTTTATGAGATTTTTTGACTGATTTCTAGATCGGGTATCATATAGATATTTGATTCTATTGAAGTAAAATGGTAATAAAGGATTTTATAAATGGATTTAAAGTCAGTATTCTTCAATGGAGAAAAGGATGATAAATTTTACACTTAGTAATGTAGTGTTTTCATTCCTGGTGAAGATGAAAATTATGTGCATAGTTTAATGAAATCTGTATATGGGTTAAAATAATCCCAATGATAAAGGTATTCCATATTAAATTTTTTATTGAAACAATTATAGTTTAAGAAAAGATGAGTGGAAAAAATATCTATATTAAACCAGATAATGAGGTATCAAATATTGTTATTATTTATGAAGATAATATTATTTTTTTGGAAATGAAAAAAGATATTTTGAAAAGTATTATTTAAAAAGGACAATGTAATTGAAAGCCCGTTATTAGATAAACGATTAATTTTATGGGATTAAAAATTTCATTATAGGAAGTTCACATAGTTATTTCTCAAAATAGGTATACTCCGGAAATTATAAAGAACTCTGGAATCGAGGATTAGAAATT
This sequence comes from Viscum album, assembly GCA_963277665.1. Lineage (NCBI taxonomy): Eukaryota > Viridiplantae > Streptophyta > Magnoliopsida > Santalales > Viscaceae > Viscum > Viscum album. Next base: position 220,232,636 of record OY728127.1, on the reverse strand, counting down.
GGTTTCAACACCTAGTTTTTTTGGAACCAAACTATCAAAGTATGAAATGAAAAATAAATAGAATAGAGGGAATATAAATTTTTTATTGTAATTTTACTTTATTTGATATCTTTATTGTAAAATATTGTTTAAACTATTACTTTATGTTCTCGGCATCAAAGTATAGAAATTGAGTTTCATTTCATGGATGGAAAGTGAATTCTCAAGTATGTAAAAGGAATAATATATAATGGATTGAAATGCCATAGAAGTGGAAAAAAGGTTTTTTTCCATATAAATGCTGATTGGGATGTAAATATAGATGATAGAAGGTGTACACATGGAATATATTTCTTCTTGGGCTAAACACATGTATTTTGGAACACAAATATAAAATATTATATGACCTAGAGTACCGTTAATGCATAATATTCGGATGAAAATCAAGACATAGACCAATTTATGTGGAAGATAACTCAATTGTTTTATATCAAGGTTAAACTAAAGATTAAACTAATTATGGGAAAATATAATCAATGTGATATTAATTTACCAAGAAAATAGTATTCCAGGTCAATGCAAATTGCTATAAAATATCACCTAAACCAATAACATGTGAATAAAAGTGTTTTGAAACTAAAATTTATTTCAAAAAGAGATAAAATAGTAGATGTTTTCACTAAACCATATCCAAATGATTCATTTTAAATTTTGATTTTGATAATGGGATTTCAAATTCATTTCTCTCAAGGTTAAGGTATGCTAATTCAGTCCCCTCTCTTAATTTTTCATTGGAAATTATTAAAAAAAAGGGGTACAAATAAAACATAAATCTACTTATGTTTAATCTCATAATGTGTTGATAGAGTGTGAGTAATAATCTATAGTAGGATTATCAAAATTTATGTGTTTACTATAATATTTTAGAGGTAAATGTTTATGGGGTGGAAGTATTTAGAGGGCGTAATAAAAATGGGAATTATATAATTCAATATGCGGCTATGTGATATTTTTTATTTTTGAAGGAATATAACATGTTTGGTGAGAATGCTTTCATGACCATTTTATTTAATGGTTTAAATAACAGTTTTGAAATGTGGAAAATAAGTTGAGGTTGATATTATATGGTATAAAGGTACAAGAAATGTTTTTCTTAATTTTTATCAATATTATAATGATCTATGAGAAATTGTATATAAGTCATAGTTTTACAGAAAATATGATATTATTGTTCGACATTCCTGTTTTCTACATCACATAATCTCACATGGAATTATAATAATTGAATGATGATTAAATACTATGTATATTTAATATTAAATTGATTTATCTTCCCTGATTGTAAAAAAAAATCAATATAAGGATATTATTGATACCAAGATATTTTTTGGGTGATTTTTATATCTTGGAGATTTTATTGAGACCTAGATTTTTGTTTTTTTAATATGGAATTGAAGAAAAATCCCATAGTATTGCTGTATTTTTATATAAAAGAATATTTTGAGTGGATACGTATATTTTTTTGTATTTTTCTAATAAATAATTCATATTCAAAATCACATAAAATAAATTCAATTATGTGATGTAATGTTTACATAGATGATTTAAAGTGTTCGAAATAGGTGTGGATAAGTTCAGGGGATAATTGAAGATGTTTTTCATTCATATGATGAATTTTGGAATTTTGGTTTTTGAAATATATTTGAAAAATCATAGAGAACTTATACCATTCCATATTATACTTTCTAGATACACTTATGAAATATTTTTATTTGACAAAGAGTCTTTAGATTAATATAAAATTAGTAAAGTAAGTAATTATTAAGACTTTTGATGGATTTTAAAATACTCAATTTGACTTCATAATTTTTATAAGAAATATTGTAAGACTTTTAACAATTTCATTTGACATACTGTAATTTTTAAGACATTATATGAGGTTTTATAAGGCTTCAAAAAACATTTACACCCTATTAAACAAGATGAAATAATACTGTGGGAATTATAAATAGTTTTCTTTGATTAAAAATTTCGTAAAGTCATGATACCTTGAAAATATTATAGGATTTCATAATAATTTATATATTTAACAAGGATTTCTGATACATTGTAATAATTTTATGTTGGAATATTTTGTTTTGTAAAAGGGTATTAAGTTTTAGTTAACTAGAATTTAGAAATATCATGACTTTGGAAAACATAGTATAATGAAAATTCATTGATGTTTTTAAAATGATAAAATGGGAAGGAAATATAAAAACTTTTGAAGAGGTTTTTATTATTAAAAGTGTACTGATTTTATTAATTGGAAAAATTTCAGGTTGATACTTCAATAAAATAATATTATATTTTTTAAATTTGTTAAATCATGTTTTAAATATCACAAATGGAGTTAGTGATAAATGATGTCGGAGATAGATAGTTTAGGTTGTGGAGGTATTATTACCACTGAAAGATAGAGGATCAAAATATAGATGTAGATGCACAATTACAAGAGTTAGGGTGAATTGTAAATTTAAAAACATTACCTTTAAAGACTAAAAGGAAATCTATGTTTAAAAATGTTAAAATAGGTAAACTCACAAACCATATTTGGTTCATAAAATAGGAATTATTAGAAGGTACCAAGTCTAATTATAAAAAACATACACATGAATAAGTTTACCTTTATGTCACATATGTAATTTTATCATAAGGAAAGAGTCTGCCTTAAAGAGTATAAAATATTATTTATCAGAGAATACAAGTATAATAAAGTATAAGAATGTTATAAAATATTTCTTAAACAAAATATAGTGGAAATAAAACTTGTAACAAAGTAATTAAATAAGTAGTAAATATTTTAACCCAAAGAGAAAGGTATCCGACAACCTTGGATGAAATTCCTTTGATTTATACTTTTTGGAAAGTCTGTCTTACCCACACCAGGGTAATCCCTCGATTAGAATATTGGAGTATATCTTGTTATCTTTGCAAGAACATGATCCTTAAGGTATTCTGCACCTCTATCTTCCTATCCATAGAAGTCTGTGAACTTTTTGGTAGTCAAATCCTCTACCTTCATATCCATTTAACTCCTAAATTGATCAAAAGAACAATTAGAGTAACACAAACGAGGTTGAACAACTTTTTCATGGATTAACAAGATGGGCACAGATCATACAAGGAATGAGAGTCTCTCTCTCTAGAAATCATTTCACATCCTCAGAACATGTAATATCTATATTTATATTGAGCTCACTCAAATCATCCCCTATTTATAGAAAAAAATAATTCAGCAATCAAATCCTTCTTTAATGATCATATTTTTCCTTCAATTTTGGAGGAAGTTGTACATGTGTCACTAAAACAATGGTTAGATAGAAACAAATTTCAGGAAATATTTTCGTGTAAGAAAAAATTCTTAAGTTGAATAAACAAAAGTAAACTAGGATAATATAAACATAGAACAATATCTTAAGAAAGTAATGTAACTTTAAAAAATATGAATAATTCGAATCTAGAAAAATTTGAGATATGAGTCAAACAATATAAACAATCAGATTCTGTAAAAAATAAATATATGGAGTCTAAATTATGAGGAATTCAGAATCCAAATTTTGATGAATTCCAAGATTAAATTTTGATGAATTGAAAGTGTATATTCTGAGGAATTCAGAATCATAATTCTGATGAATTCATAGTCTGAATAATAATTAATTCAGAGTCTTAATTCTGTGGAATTCTGAGTCAATGTTTCAGAGAATTCTGAGTCTGAATTGTCGAAAATTTGGAGTTTAAATTTCAATAAATTCAGAGTCTAAATTATGGGGAATTAGGATTCTGAATTTCAGAGAATTCATAGTAGGAATTTTAGATAATTTGGAGTCTGAATTTCAGAGAATTCAGAGTCTGATTTTAGAGAATTTGGTATCTTGATTCTGGTGAAAACATTGTCTAAGAAACTGTATGGTTTTATGATAGGTAAGAATATGAATTTTTTGACATAAGAAAATGTTATCCTTGGTTTAATAAGTCATTAAATAAGACATTGAAAACCATGGGTAAGGATAAAAATTTTCTTAGAGAAAAGAAAATTTCCATTAGGAAATAATTTTATGTGAAGGATAATTTTCCATAAGGAAATATGCTTGCAATTTTCAAAAACATAAAGGATTAGATAAGTAATAATATAACTTATTAAATTAACAATCTCCCTATTTTTGGAAAAAAACCTTATGAAAAATAATATAAGTAATAAAAATATTTCTTTTTGAACTTTAAAAGAAATACTCATCTCCGTGTTTTTATGATCTAAGATGAATACGAAAAACTCCCCATTGGGTTTTGAAATACCTAAGGATCGAATTTATATATTTATTATAGAAGTTACTTTTTCTTACTTAAGAAAATATTCATTTAGTTATATCACCCATACATAATATACCCCTTAGGGAATTCTATTCCTTTTACTTAATATTATTTTTGATCATTATTTTCACCCCTCTATGACTATCAAAAAGAAATGGAGTGGGGAAAATTGTACCTCAAAGGATAGAAATATTCAAGACGAAACAATGGAATTATAACTAAATTTCATTTTGATTTGAAAAATTATATTATAATAAAATATTTGGTTTAAAGGAAAATCATTTATCTGTTTTTTTCTTTTAGAATTTGGGTTTTTAGGGTGGGATTTATCTTCTTCATCTCTTTATGATCATCTTCAACTCTCTTGAGTTGCTGATCCTGATCCTATTTCTTCATGTCGATAACTTTGATTCTTTCTTCGAGATACTTAATAATTTAAGCTTAAGACTTAAAAAACTAATCTTGTTTTTTGAAATTTTCTCCCAAATCATCCTGGAGTTCTCTATCCCTTTTAAAATTTAGATTAACTGGATTTAAATTCCTATTTAGATCTATATCCTCTTGAATATAGAAAACATTCTCGAGGATTAGATTCCCGGAAAAACTTATAGTAAGGTTCTTGATTGTGTCATCTGAATTATCCAAAGTATCCTTTACGAAATTTTAGTAATAATCCATCACTTTCGGATCAACATTCATTTTCATAGAATATTTGGTTATTTCTTTAACTGATCTCCAACACTCATTAAAACCAATGTGACACGATTTGAAATCTACTTCAAGATTGATAAATATTTCCATGATAATTCTTATCGAATTGGAATTCTAATTGACAATATGATGAATAAAATGACATCTCAAATCAATACTTGGATATAAAAGTATTGTATTCACTAGCTTCTTCAAATACTGAACAACAAAGTCTTGTCCCATGGAAGATGAATATTCGGAAGAATATTCCTTTACTTGTGGGTAAACATTATCTAGCTCTTCTTATTTTCTCCTAGATGTTCCAACAACATATTTATTAGATTTTACAACATCATATTTTATAGGTAAATCATCCACCACTAGTATTACTCTTTCTGCTCTAGAGATTACATTCTCGACATTCAGAGTATCATGCTCACTATCAGAGACCTGAATTATCTTATCATCATAATCATAAACATTATTATCACCTTCCTTAAAATCTTCAAGTTGAATAAAATCAGGATAGCTTTTTTTATCATTAGTTGGTTTATCACCCTCATCTTGTGCATCATTATCTTTACCTGCTGATATTATTTTTGATGATTGAACTTGGAATGTTCTGATCGACAAATTTTCTAAAGGACATTCCTTCGCATGGTATTCTTCCACCATTTTGATTATATCTTCACTTTTATCTTTCTATTCATCTTCTTTCTGAACTAATTTTTATTCCTGAATGGGTTCTAGAATTGGAATTTTCTTTCCTGAAGATTATATTGGAAATTATTCTTGCATGAAGGATTCTAGTACCTGAATTTTTTCAGAAGATTTATCTGTATCTTTAATCAAGAATTAAACAATTTTAGCTTTTGAAATATTATTTTTCATCATTTTGTATTTAACTTGATTCTATATCTCTTCTTCTTCCTGAATCTTCAAGGCCTTAGCCTCAGTAGGGTCTAAACCAAAACTTTAATCTCATACCTTCTTCTTCTTATTCTTATTTTCTCTCTAGTTAGCTACCACATCATCTGAAAAGGTCTTTTTCTTCTTCGGTTTAGGTAGTTCTGAATGAGTTTCTGGAATTTGTGATTTTTTATATTGATTCCAGTTCTTTCCCTTTTGTACTATTTAGAGTTTCCATAGAAGTTTCACATACTCCTCGTTTCTTTCTCAAAGGTTTGATTTAAATTTTAGAAAGAATATATAACTCTCCTAATATAATAATGAACATGATTTTCATCATCCTTAGAGAATAATCACTCAACAACATAATGTTTAAGGTTTTGGTTTTTGAACTGAAATAAATTTTGAATGATTCTAGAGAAATAAAAATGATCTTCGACAAGATAGTTGGATACATAATTATCTGAGACATAAGGGTTCAATTCTTGAAATTTTTTATTGTCAAGAGAATATACTTGATATGTTTTACCTTTCATAGATTCACTAGGAAATACATCATGAAAATATCACACTTCTTTAAGGAATCCATGTCTCCCTTTCTTCGAATAAGAAATCCTTACATCTAAAGGGATAATAATCTATAGTGGGTTTTAAGGTGATTGATCTTGGGTGACTGAAATTCTTTATGTACAAGGAAGTCAATTGATTTATCCTTTTCAAAACATCCTTCCTTTTCTGGAATCTTGTGAGAACAAAAGACAGCCACGCCTTCGTAAGGTATACCCAGAATTCTTACATCTATGTTGAAAGATAATGAATACATTTTTTCATAGCTCTTGAAAGAAATCATTTCTCTTCCTCCTTGTTCATAAAAACTGACTGTATCGTAGAATTATATAAGGAGATAAAGTTAAACTGGATCCAAATAGTTTGTCTTAGATATAAAAATACTTTCCTGACTATTTTTCATTATAAATTTCAAAATCATAGAATCATACTTTAGAATGAAATTTGGTTCCACCAACCATTCTCTGTAAATTTTAAAATATTTTAGTTCATTGTGGAAGTTATCTAATTTTGAGATGAAAGTCAAGATACATCCCAAACATAAGGAAACAGAGAAAAACTGAATGGTTGATTTTTTGGGCAGAAGAGCGTTGGTGTATTATCACTTGAAAACCCGATGCGGGACACGTATATGGGGGGATTATATAGGATTCACATTGAAGACTAGAATTCCAAAATCAATCTAGCGATTTATATAATCATGATTTGATCTAACAGTTGATATCAATGATGATGAAATATTTCAGGGTTCCGATCTTTTGATGTTTTAAGGAAAAATCATATTTAACAAATGTGAGTCTGATTGAGTTTTCTTAAAACAGATAAAAATTCCAACATGTATAAAAGTGAAGATTTATGTAAGGAAACATAACTTCCATATTACATAGAATGAATTTTCTATATTGATAAGGTTTTACTTGAAGAATATATATTCCATAAATTTTTATTCAGGAAATGACAAAATTTAGGTTTTGTAAAATTGTATTATGGAAAAAAATAGGTTTTAAAAATTTTTATTAATAAATTTTTGAATGAGTAAAAAAATTTACTCCCCTTATTAAAAGGATTTTTTTTAATGTAAGGAGATAGGTTTCAATAAAAAAGTTAATATGGATGATTAACTTATAGTTATAATTCCTTACTTTTTTTAATATATTCAAATTTATCTGAGGGTAATTTTTTTTAAGAATTGTAGAAAGTTGCTCTTGCGTTATAACAAATTGAAGAATGATATCTTCTTTATGTGTTTGATCCCTAAGAAAGTGATGTATAATATCGATGTGCTTTTACAGAGAGTGATGTGCAAGGTTTCGGTATAGGGAAATGGCACGAGTATTATCACACAATATCTGTGTTTTGGTAAAACTCATGTCATAGTCTATGAGTGTGTGTTGCGTCCAAAACACATGTGCATAACAACTTCATGCTACTACATATTCAACTTCAGCAGTGGAAAGTTCTACAGAGTGTTGCTTTTTGAATTATCAAGACACTAATAAATCTTCTAAGAAATTATAGGTTCTGGTTTTACTTTTTCTATCCATTCTATATCCGCCAAAATCAGCATCTAAAAAAAATTAAAAAAAATCATTTCTAGAAGAATAAATAATTCCTAAATCCATGGTTCCCATAAAATAGAAATAAAATATTTTCACTACATTTAAATATGATTCCTTTGGATTATATTGATATATTTCATGTAATAATATTGAAAATGATATGTTTGGATTACTAGCTATTTTGTATAACAAACATCCTATCATACCTCTAAAATTTGTTGGATTTACTGGTTTCCCAGCTTCATAAAGATCAAGAGAATTTGACGTGTTGATTGGAATATTTATAATTTTAGTGCTTTTATATCTATAAATCTTAAGAATATCTTTAATATACTTATGTAGAAATATATAGGTTCCTTCTGGTTTTTTTGAAATTTGAAAACCAGGAAAAAATGTTAACTCAACCATTATACTCATTTTAGACTCATGTTTCATTAGATTCTCAAATGTATCCGTTAAATATTGATTGTTTGATCCGAATATAATGTCATCAAAATATATTTGAACAATAAAAACATTTTTCTTATCCTTTTTTTATAAAAAGAGTTGGATCAGTTGTTCCCTTAACATAATTGTTTTGTAATAAAAATCATGTATGTCTATCATACCAAGATATAGGGGTATGTTTAATTCCATATAAATCATTATTATGTATAAAAACATGTTTAGGTTAGTTTGTGTCGTCAAAACCAAGATTGTGTTCAAAATAAACATCCACTTTAACATATCTATTAAAGAATTCACACTACACAACCATTTGAAAAAGTTGCAAATTAATGAATGCAAAAAAGGCTAGTAGTATTTGAATAGATTCAAGTATAGCTACTGGAGCATAGGTTTCGTCATAGTATATTCCTTCTTATTGATTATAGACATTAACAAATAATATTTCTTTATTAGCTACAATGATTCCATTTCTATCAAATTTATTTCAGAAGACCGATTTTACTGCAATTATAGAAGCTTCCTTAGGTCTTTCAACTAAGGCCCAGACATTGTTCTTCTCAAATTAATTTAGTTAATCTTGCATGGCTTTAATCCAATACTCATCACCTAAAGGAACATTAGTGATTTTAGGTTCTAATTGGGAAAGAAATGATAGATTTTATACTTCTTGTCATTAATAACTTCTAGAACTTACATGTTTATTTAAATCACCAATGATACTATCCCTTGGATGATTCTTAAGAAACAACTGATTTGGGTTTTGTAAAACATGTTCTTCAACATAAGGTAAAAAATCTTCTAGGATAAATTATTCGTGAAACATTTTCTTGAGTATTTTCCTTTTTATAAGAATTTTCCATCAAATACTGACAATCAATTTTTGAAAACACATCCAAGGATGTCAGTTGGGGTTGTTTAAAAACATAAGGACGAAATTAATCAAAATAAACATGCACTATTTCTTCAACATGTTAAGATGTTTTTGTTAAATACTACATAAGCCATAAAAGTAGTGTAGTAGCCTACGAAAATTACTTCATCAGATTTGGGTGTGAATTTTTGTAATTTAACTTTAGTATTCAGGATGAATACATCGCATCCAAATACGTTGAATTAAGAAATTCTAGGTTTTCAACTTGTCCAAAATTCATAAGGTGTTTTATTAAGAATAGTTTTAATTAAATTATGATTTATAGTATAACAAGAATTACTAAGAACTTATTCCCAAAAGAGTTTATAAATAGAATATTCACTTAGATTTATCTAATTTATTTAATGCTTGACTTATGTTTCATTCTATTTTGACAAGGATCACAAACTTTTGAAGAATCAAATCTATGCTCTGATAGATCCTTAAAATGTATTTTCTTTGAGAGTTTTCATACATTCTTAAGGTTACAATGTCCATTATTCTATGCCATAATGAATATTGATATTATATTACACTATATAAAGGTATATATTGGGAAGTAAGATCATTTATGTTTGTGTATGAACATTCACATACCTATAGGAAGAGTGAATAAACACATCCTTAAAATTTTTTACTAAATATTTATCATTTCTAAAATTCACAAGGTAAACATCATCACACAAATGGTTTATTCTTATAAGGTTGTGCTTAACACCTTTAACAAATAAGACATTTTAAAATAATTCTTTTCTAAGAAGAATAACGTTCTGTAAACCAATAATTTCTCCTTAAGAATTATCTATGAACGTTATTTTTTCCTCCATTCACCTTTACAATATATTCAAAGAATTTTTTTTAACTAGTCATGTGCTGGGAATATCCACGATCTGTGTACTAAGTATTTTTGTTGGTACTTCCATTATTTTCATGAAAATTAAATAGTACGGCTTTTGGAATCCCAACATTCATGGATCCCGAATTGTTAGAAAGTAAAATCTTAGGAATCCTCATTTTCTTAGAAAAGTATGATGTATGAAAACGTATGGATTGGGTATCTATTTAATGAAAAAAAATCCTCCCAATGTCCACCATATTGACACTAATTAAAAAATGGATCACATTGGGGAACAAAATATTTTTGTCTAAAAATAGATATTGTGGGAGTATAACCAAATCCAGAACTATTCCTATGAGAATGAAGTTGTAAATACATTTTTTCAAATTCATTCCTTCCAGAAGTGAAATTTAATGAAAATTTAATTATGGAAAATATTTCATATTTTTTTGACAACCTAATTCTAATTTTTATAGTTATTAATTTTAGAGTTTGTTTTATTATCTATATATTTTTTCATAGAAATAACATTATCATGATCTTTAGAAAGTTTATCCTTATCAGAATTATCTTACTTAATGTTTTTTGAAATGTTTTCAAAAGAAAGACATTTCAAATCAATATATTTAGAAAGATATGATACCAATTTTTTTAAAATTGAAATTCTAGAATTTTATTCCTCTAAATATTTTTAATCATACAGTTTTCATTATCATGTAATTTTTGTAATATAGAATGTTATTCAAATAGAGGAAAGGTGTTATCTTTTAATGAAGAAGATTTGTTATCTATATATTCATAATATTATTCATTATAATAATTTTCATTTAAATGAATATTGGTTAAAGATTCAATATTGTGCACCTTAGCCATAAATAATGATTTTGAATAAGTAACATATCTATAAGAACAATATTCTTTTAATAAAAAGATTCATATTCCAAAATTTAAAATGAAGAGTCACCACCACTGGAACTCCATGTGTCATTATACATCAAGACTTTTTTAGGATTATATTTGTAGTACTTCTTCCAATTACATTCAAAATTCATTTCATTTCGGTCTTTCTCTTGAGAATAGGACAATATGGTCTGATATTCCCAACACTTTTTCATGCATAGAAAGTTAATTTTGATAATTTCTTGTCCTTTCTATATTTATTCTTATATCTATACAGAATATCATTCTTTCCCACAATCTTGTTCATATTTGAAGCAAGATCGGCGGGTTCGTTATTAGATTGATCGTTGTCACTTGATTCATATACTACAACAACTTTCATATCTTTATATATAATTAACCTTTCAGGTGTCTTGGATTTAGATTTATTAGTGAAATAAATTCATCCATTACCATTCTTATTCTTATTAGAATCAACATTTTTCTTCATTATTGTGTTAAGATGAAGAAGAGTTCCAAATAACTCATCAAGAGTAATATTGGATACTTTACTATTTTCATCAATAGTTGTCCTTTTAGATTCCTAGTCATTGGGAATAATATCAATTATCTTGTACAAAATATCGTCATCATCTGGACCATTCTCTCCCATAGATTGAATAATGATAATGATGGTCATAAATTTTTGATGTTCCTTGAAAATAGGTTCTCTATAAGGAAATAAAAATCCATCATATTCAGCTCTTAACATAGCTCTTCTAGTTTCTAACAATTTTGTAGTTCCAAATGAGTAACTTAAAGTTTCTTATAGATACTATTTGTAGATTCACAAGAAGATATTTGACTGTAGATATTCCTGGTCATGTAACACAAATGAGTATTGCATACCTTTTAGTTTAGTTGATATTCTTGTTTTTCCTAATTTTTGAATGTTCTAATTTCTTTATCAAGAATTTTTTATTCTCCAATGAGTGTGAAAATATTAACTACTCCGGTACTGATAAAAATGGTCTTCATCATATCTCTCCAGTACTTATAATCGTTACCCTAAAAAATAGGTGGTCTGGTAGGATTTTGGTTTTCTATAGATCCAACATTGCTTCTAGCCATTCTAATACAAAATATATTTCCCATAAAACCTCTTAGTAGTAAATGTTTGTAAAAAAAATTAAAGAAAAAAATTTCTATAAAAAGAAAACATTTAAGAATGTAAAATTTGAGCATGAAAAAGTTGATAAAAAAATTATGTAATGAAAACATATATGTAAATATAAGTATTTCGGAGACCTTTTCTGATACCCATTGTTAGATTGAAATATATATGTAGATGTTCAATTACAAGAGGGGTGGGTGAATTGAAAATTTAAAAACATTACCTTTTAAGCCTAAAAGGAAATACATGTTCAACAGAGTTAAACATGAAAGACTCACAAACCCTCTTTCATTCTAAAATATATCAATTATCAAAAGGGACAGGGTCATATTATAAAGATCTTACATGTAAACACGTTTATCATTAAGACACTTGAGTAAGTTTATCATAAGGGGGGATTCTACCAAAAAGAATATATAATCTTATTTATTAATGTATAATATTATATGAAAGTATAAAAAAGTTATACTTTCATTCTTTAAAATAATACAGTGGAAATAAAACTTGAAACAATGAATGTAAAAAAGTTGGAAATCTTTTAAACCAAATAGAAGGGTAACCAACAACATTGGATAAAGGTCCCTTGATTTACATATTCAAGAAATTTTGTCTTACCCACACCAAGGTAATCCCTCTATAAGAATATCGGAGTCTATCATCCTATCATTGTATGACCTCGAACTATAAGCTATTCAGGACTTATATCTTCTTATCCCTCAAAGTCCTCAAACATTAATGTAGTCGGTACCTCTATCTTCCTATCGCTGGAAGCCCTCGATTTTAAAAAAACTCAATTAGAGTCACAAAATGTAGGCTGAAAAGGATTTTCATAGATGAAAAAGAAGTTCAATGATCACACAAGGCACGAGCAGACCTCTCTCTTGAAATCACTTCACAGAATCACCACATGTAATCTCTAGATTGATGTTGAGATCATTAAATTGAGGTCCAATTTATAGCCAAAAACATAAATGTTCAAATCCTCCATCAACGATCATATTTTTCCTTCATTTTCTGAGGGACCTATAAACATGTTACATTAAAATGGTTAGTTAAAAATATACTTTATGACATCATTTCATGTAAGAAAACATTCTTAAGTTGAAGAAACATAAGTAAACTAGGATCTGATAATCTCAAAACAAAATCTTATGAAAGTAATGTAACTTCAACAAATATGAAATATAAGAATATTGGAAAATTTTATATTGTATCCAAAAAAATATAAACAATTGGATTCTGGAAAAAATGGATATTCAGAGTCTGAATTCTGAGGAATTTGTAATCTGAATTCTGAGGAATGCCGAGTCTGAATTATGATGAAATTGATGTCCGAATCTGAATTCTAATGAATTCAGAGTCTATATTATGATGAATTTAGAGTTTGAAATATGATGATTTAAGAGTCTTAATTATGAGGAATTATGTGATTGAAATTAAAATAAATCAGAGTCTGAATTTTAGAGAATTCAGAGTCTTAATTGCATAGAATTCAGAGTCAGAATTTCAGAAAATTCGAATTATCAATTTCAGAGAATTTTGTGTCTAAATTTTAGAGAATTGAGAGTCTCAATTTCATAGAATTCGGTATCACAATTCTAGGGAAAATAGATTCTAAGAAACTATATGGTCCTAAGATAGGTAAGGATCTGATTTTCATAACATAATAAATAGTAAGTCTTTGTTTGAGAAGTCAGTAAATATGAAATTTAAAACCAAGGGTAAGGACAGAAAATTTTATAGAGAAAGGAATTTTTCCTTAGGGAAATAATTTTAAGAGAAGGAAAATTTTATTAATGAAAATGTGTTTGTGATTTTCTAAAAAAATCATTGGAAATGTCATAAGGATACTTATTGACTTAACAAAAAGAAATTTTAGATTATGAATAATTGATTTTAATTTAAAAACGTTATATATTTTTACTCTATTTTATATTGGATTCTACAAAAATAAATTCAATAACTATGAAAAAGGAAGTGGGGAAATAATAGATGTTGAAGAAGTAGTTTTTTCATGTGGATTTCAAGATAAAATTTAAATTTGAACAATATATCTTTGTTGTGTGTTAGATAAATAAAAACAGGATCTTTTATAAATTAAAATGATTTTTTTTAATAATAAAAATAAATATAAGAATATTCATGTCCAGTTTATAAGATTTAATAATCATGATGATTAATAATAACAGGGAGAATAAGATAATGAATAAACAATACTATAGAAACATAATGAAATTTTTTTGAGCTGAAAATGCTTTTGTTGTCAAAATCATTTATATATCCTTATATCAATTTAGTAAAAATTTACAATTATAGAGACTATTGGGCAACATGATTTAAATAATAAACCATACTTTTTGTAATACATAAGATTAAAATTCTAGATTGTATGGTCTCAAGTGAATCCAGCTCGTACAAAGGACTATAAACTCATTTTGAGTATTGATCCTTATTAAAATAATTTATGCCCACTATATTTCCTTGGGTGTGTTTGGAAGCTATTTATTTTCATCACCTTAGTATTTGGTGAAGGTTATTTCTACCATAAACGTAAATTAATTTTATATCATTGAATCACCCCATCCCCCCTTTGATTTCCCATTAATCTTGAGGGGTTTTCTGTAATGACCCATTGATTCATAAGCTTCTTATCTAAATTTATCTCTTCATTTTAATTATGGTGTGCACACACAGAAACACAATTTAAAGGGTTTCATTCAATGTCAAGTGCTTCCCATGCATGGATATTTTTTGTGTGCAAAGATCTATGTAATGGGTTGACCTCTAGCCGAACTCCAAAACTTTTCAAAGGGAAGAACTTTATGCATGGAAACACCGTAATAGAGTTACTTTTATGTATCAATTTTCATCAGGACCCCTTATTATGTAAACTCAAAAGTTGGTGTGTATTACACTCATGTGTCAAATATATTATTTCTTGTAAATAATGAAAAAATGTTTCACATCACTATACCCATACATATGCACAACACCTCCAAAAATGATCCTTACATATATAGGGAACCGTTATGTAAATTTTTAAAATATCAATATTCCCTAATCCATGAGGTTACATATGAATGTCATCCACATGTACACAGGAAATTGTAACTTTTATACATGAATTAAAAAAAAATCTTTTACACATTTAGTCCCAATTGTAGAATTTATAAAATCCTTGAGATTTCTAAATTCTTATAGATAGATTCCCTATGGGGGAGTTTTATAAAACTCAGTCTTATTCCATATTATTCAAAAAAATCCACTAAAAAAATTAAAAACCTCTTTTTCAAATGTAATTAACTTTATTATAATAAAAAATAAAACAATATAATTTGGAAAGAATTACCAGTTAATTAATGAAAATAAATATTAAAATATATATACATATAAGTTTCCTTAAACCCCCGAACAATTAATTATTTTCTTGTTCCCAATCAACACCACAACAAAAAACTAAAAAATTCCCATCTTTAATAAGGTAACATTAAATTTAACATACACATAAATATAAATCAAAAACTAATAACTAAAAAATCAACAAAATAATCAAAAAATATAATTCTAATACTGCCTCGTACATAATTACCATTAAATATGTTTTCCCCTTTTATTCATATTATTCAACATTATATTAATATCCAATATACTTATAATCTATCTGATTGGAATAAAATTTCCCTTATCAATCAAGATCATTTTATTATAGTTACGATAATTATAAAACATAAAAAATATATCTAGAGTCTTTCAGGTGATCTAAATATCCACATAGAAATTAAAATAATAAAAATCATGAGGACTTACACTAATTTTCTAATGAATTTTCGGATAATGTTTTATGAGTAATAATGTTAAAAATAATCTCATAATATTGTAAGAGTAGAATAAAATCAGTAAATGTAATTATTGATATTTAATCATGGTCAACAAAAAATAATTCCCTCCGTTAAATTATTTTTAAGATATCAACCCCCATTATACTCTTTCGTAATGGATCACAATATGATTATTGACTAAAATGATTAAATTTTCATTATTTTATATTATAAATTTATATTCCATTTTATTTTTTTTCTAATTGAATATTTGGAAACACAAGTCTCACACCATCAAAATTTAAACCAAGCTTAAACATTGATACACATCATCAATATCATATCGATTGTATTTTTAATAATTATTACAACAAGTTAGAAGGTGTGTATGAGTAATGGTCAATCCAAAATATTCTATTTTATTATTTTTTCAGTCTTTATCTTTTTATTATTTAAAATATAGGTTATTTAGTATATTAAAAATGAATAGATTTGAACTATCATCCCGAATAACCAAGAGATCAGACTCATCTTAATAATTTCAATACAATAATTCTAGGAGTACCCTAAAATCAATCTAACACCCTTTTAAAGCTAAATTAAAATCATGTAATTATTATAAAGTTGTAGGTTATGAAGGATATATAGTCTTGTTATGCGACTTGTTATAATTAAATTCATGATATCTATGGGTTTTCAAAGGACTAAATATATCGTAGGTGTCAGGATTAAATCAACTAAATTAATATAAAATAACATGATATACCATTATAATGTGGTTCCAAAATATCATGCATTGACATTATTAACCTGATAGTTATAGTATTTTGGCATATCCCTATAATATCTTAAGAAATAAGTTATAATAATTATTATTTCTAGAAGATTCATTGAAAGTATTAGAAAAGTTAATTAAATATATATTTGTTAATTTAGTCAGGTAATAAATATTAATAATCATTTGATCAAATAAAAATTTATAATAACTAAAATAAATATTTAGAATCATATCAAAAAGAAAAAAAATCTCCATAAAATGAATGAGAATAAATTTTTTGAAATTTCACACAATGTATTTATTATTTCTGATCATGATAAATATTATTTTTTTTCAAAATTTCAAAATATTTAATTGAATTAATGATTTATCTTGGATCAATAAAGGGGGAGAACTCAATTTTTAGGTCCAAAAATCCCCCACACACACTTCAACTTAAAACTACCCACAATGTTCTACCAATGTGATATAGATGTATGGTATAATGAATTTTTGTATATAAAAATAATCACTCAAAATAATAAAAGAAATGAAAATTATTACCTATTTAATGTATCTTCATTCCATAAATCCCTTGAATGAATTGATAACATTGAAATCATGCATGGGTTCGAGTGTTGTGACTTTATATTATACTTCATATTTACTTTTTGGATTATAATAATTAAATTAAACAAATAAAGTGGATGTTCCATACTATTAAACGTCAAAAATAATAAGGTGATCTTTATATCTACCACTGAGAGCCATCCTAAATGGAGTATAATTCCAAATAATGAAATTAAGATTTGGTTTACCTTCATAAATTGCTTTGTTTAGCTTTTTTATGCTAGAACTTCTTTATGTGTCATGTAATAGGAGTATGGAATGAGGTTTCATAGTTCATATTTTACCCTGACATGTGTTTCTACACACACACACAGATATATATATATATATATATATATATATATATATATATATATTGTTCTCTTTATTTTCTATGATATAATCCTCGAACATCATTGGGGGAAACTAAGTTTTTTAATTATTAAATGTTTGAAAAAGTGACTAATGGAAAGACTAAACTGGATAATACACTTCATTCTCCACTATTTTTAGTTTTAGGGATTCAAATTCATCATTGAACTACTTTAGTTCAACCACTTTCTCATCCCCTTAAATCATTTAAACTATTATTTTATATATTCATTTAATCCAATTCTAAATCATAAGTTTGTGAAGGTGTGTAATTATACCCAATTCCAAATCATTATTGGACTCATCATTACAAGACTCCTCATTTTTATCCTTCAACATGTTATCATTATTGAATATCTCTCTCGGTTCACCCACAAATTTAGATTCCTCATTGGGGAATTTTTCTTCTTCAGAAGAACCTTTTACTACCACCTATAGCAGTTGACATCCATCTCTAAATTGTTCCTCTATGAATGAGATGAACACTCTATAAATATATGGGATGTATTTAGAAATTCCATCAGGTGATGAATGTGGTCTAATCATTTGATGTTGATTTCCCTTTTTGATCATACTAATCTATTGACCATAGATATCTAGTTTTTGATCAAATCTTATATGGAATTCATCTATCTAATTTACACCCATAGTAAAAAAATACCAAATCATGTAGAAAGGGACCAGAAATTCCTAATCTCAAATTTAAAAAGGAAATATAGTAATAATTTTTTTATATAATTAATCTCCTTTTTGATCCTCACAAGTTTAATTTCTTATCTAAGAATGATACCAATAATGTTACAGGTCATGAGGCTTTATTAATTTATCATAATTGAAAAAGATTAGAATTTATATTTTTCTCAAACTAACAAAATCATAAAAATATATTATAATTGAAGAGTGAGCTTGAACCCATAAGTACCTAGAACTCGTGGTTATAATATGTAAACTAATTATTAAATATTACAATATTGTCAGGATTTTTAATTAAAACCCTAAACTAAACTAAATTTAATTAATCAAGATTAGTTAATTTATGAGTTAATTTTCAATAAAGGGAATGAATAAATAAGAACCAGTGAACCTGGATGGTTTTTATATATAGATATTTTTTTGACTACACTAATGATTTTAATCAAATTTATATTTAGTGGAGTACTTGGCACTATTAGTTCCACTTGTTTACTTTGAACAAAAAAATATATGTTCATTAAACTCTTATGGATAGAGTAATCTAGTATGATTAATTTAAATTGTGGATTTTATAAAAAATGAATAATTAAGGTTGGATATACCTATATAAATACCACATATCATATTTGGGTTCATCCCCGAATTTCACTCACGCTAGAAAGGGAACTAATCGATAACATATTATTTTTATAAATACAATACTAATTAATTAGAAAAAAAACAAGAGAAAAATAGTGTAAATAATTTGGTATTCATCATATTCTATCAATTGGTCCCCTCTCTATGAGGCTTGAAAATCATAACTATAAAATTTTTGAGAAAAATTGAATACTAACTCAAATTAAGATTAAATATCCAAACTATAATTCCCATGACTACAAAATGATAAATTAAAATTGAAAAGGAATACCATAACTAAGAAGCTTCTAGTAGTTGAAGTCAGAATCCGACAATGATTATAAATTCCTTATACCAATCCCCATGGTGTATGATCTATCTTCATGAAGCATGTTCATTATTTTTTTCCTCTAATTTTATAGGGGGAAATCCCCTATAAAAACCATTAAATATGAGTCAAAACCCTATCCAAGAACGGTCTTTTGAGATCATAATAAGAAAAGAACTTAAATTTGAGTTACCTTATGACTTATCATTATCACAAAATTTCAAATATGATCAAACTAAAACTTCATATTTCTTTTAAAATATCAATCTTTGACTTATGATTCCCTATGTATCATCAGACCACAATAACTAAGTTTGTTGTGTGAAAACTTATGAAACCATATATTTAAAAAACCAATATAAAATTATCTTGTTCAACTAATAAAATAATATAGTTTGATCTTCCTTATCTCCATAAATAATGGTTGTTGTTAACATCCTTTTTCACCATCAACCATGTTTTAATATAGATATAATGTTTCATATTAATGTTCCTAAAACCATAATCTCAAGATATAATTGATTCTTGAACCTCTATGTTTTAAGGAAAACACCGCACCATGGATAAATATTACATATAAAAAATAACCTTCTTCATCATTCATCCATGAAACAAGAGAAATACTTGTGGATAAATCATCCACTTATGAATATTCCATTATTTATCATCATCTTAATCACTTTATTAATGTACAGCATCTTAGAAACTATTGAATTAAAACAAAATTTATGTTGAAACCATCCTCTATTTTTTACTAACATAATTATTCATATACATCAATCAAACTTTCAATACTGCCATGAAAACACCTTCCATTTTGTAGAAAATGGTTTCCATGTAATGTCAAAATCCGATGATTCATATGCTCAATATCTAGGTTTTTATCTTATTTAACATCACAGTGTGACCATTATACAATGAAGGAAAATGGTTTCAGTAAATCTTATGTGCTTCCCATGCCTGAAGACATCATAGTGGGAAGCTTTATATCACATCACGATCTATATCCAAACTCATGAAATTCACAAAGAAAATATCTCTACATATGAAAAATCCTAGAAGATTTACTTTTACATAATCCTTCCTTTAGTACCACATGGAATTTCAACCACAAACATGGAATATTTTACATTAATGTATCATTTCTCTTTTTTATGAATATATATGAAATAGAACCCTCACAATATCATACCTTTATATATACAAAAAACCTCTAAAAAGACTATTACATATATATGCAATGCCACAGACTTCGCTAAAAAAATGTGCATCCCATAACCACTATGTTACTTTTATATATCATCCCCATATGCATGATACTTTACCAATTTTATACTTCCTACTAGAAACATACTATAAAATATTAGGTCTATTTGAGTGAATTTTAAAAAAATTCATGGGACATATAGACATATTAAATCACCCTATGAGCCTTTTCCAAAATTCAATCATGGGCCAGATTCATTATGAAAATCAAACAAATCATAAAAACTCTTCAAAATATTATATAATTCAGTTTAATATAATAAAAAATAAAATAACATAATTAGGTAATAATTACCAATAAATTAATGAAAACAAATATGAAAAGATCAAAAAAAATATGTTAATCAAACTGCCTCAAACATTTAAAATTTCTTGTCCCTAAGAAAAATATCAACATAAAATAAACAAAAATCTATACATTAAGAGCTAAAAAAATCAATTTAATATACTCGTAAGCATAATATACTAAATGATAACTCTAAAATCAAAAAACTAATAAAATCAAAAATTGTTCCAATCATTCTACATCTATAATTCATATCCATGACATTTTTAATCATTCATTCACATTATTCATATTTCCCTTAATAAACATGCCACATATGATCTACGTCCCAAAAAAATATTCCACGAGTCACTCATGGTCATTAAATCATATTTATTATAAATCTAAATTATAAATACTCTATCCATAATCTAGGAAGTAACATAAATATAAAATTAGAAATTAACCCTGAAAAAAATTATTATGGCTTCTATTATGGTTTTAATAAATTCGAGGTTAATTGATGGTGGGAAATGATGTGAAAATTCAAATTAGAGGCCTCAAAGAATAAGGACAAACCCATTGAGTTTAAAGAATTATATTTATATAAGATCAAAAAAATAAACTTCCTTTTAATTCTTAACATGATATCATATAGCCTCCATTATCCTCTTTTTCAGTGGACCAAACTATGATCATTCCTCATAATGATAAAATTATGACATTTTTCTCTTTGAAAATTTTAACCTATTTCAATTTTTCTAGTAGAATTTGTGAAATTACAAATCTCACAACATTTATATTCAAACCAATCCATCACTATTATCCCCACAATCAAACTCTTACTAATACAAGTTTTTGTAGATTTTAAAGGAATGGGGTTATTCAAATTAATAATGTGTCCAATATAAATAATGGAGAAAAACACTAATGTGAGGTCCAAGGTTCAAAATACCACACATAAGTGGAACATTCTAAAAAAAATTTAACTAATGTGAGGAAGATTAATTTGATTATAAAATCATGTTCCAATAAATTATGTCTTAAAATAAAGATGCTTTTGAATTTATAATCTATTTCAAGTAGCATCATTTACCTAATCCCTAGAATGAAATAATCACATTGAAATAGTTTCATGTGTTTTATTGTTGGGTATTTATTCCTTTCATAAGGGATTTTCATTCTTTAGACTTGGAAAAACCAAATATATAAGTAAAGTTCTAGGTCCATTGCAATAGAGGTCATAAAGAAAAAAGGGAGTGTTGGAATCAACCACTAGGATGAATCAAAAACATAAACCCATTCCTATGAAATCATTCAAAATCCATGTTCCCTCATAAAATATCTCTTTTTAAAGTACTTAGTAGGTATAAATAAGTTAATAAATATATATTTAACTATGGCATGATTTTGTTCTCATCAAGATTTATTATTATCTATATTTACCATGATAATATCACTAAAACATTTTTAAGGGGTAAATAAATATTTAAAAAAGTTTAAACTACTAAGAAAGTAACTCATGGATAGAAAAAACCAAGTAATAATAAATTTTCACCAATTATTATTGCATCACTTTTTTCAATTATTCAATTTATTTAATTAATTATATAAATTTATCCAACTCTTATATTGTTCCTAATTTAATTTAATATTTTTATATTCCAATTTTATATCTTAAACCTATTTGGGGTGTCATACTCCCAAATTCTACAATAATGTTTTATTATTCATTAGAAGACTTATCATATTCAACTATTAATATAGTATTGCTGTCAGATCTCTCTCTTGTTTTAACTTCTAATTAATCTTTATCATCATGGGTTTTTTATGGTTTAGCACACTATTTTCCATATTTCTCAAGGAGTTGACATCCTTACCTAATTTTTTCATTCATGGTTGACAATTATTATTGTTTAATATATGGTAAGTATATAAATATTAAAATGTGGTATGCATATGCCCCCATATTTTTTTTTGAAACTCTTTTTGAATGCATTGACTTTTTTAGAAGGAGATCAAGCAATAGAGGAAATTGTATGTAAATAATCATATTATAAATATAAAAAACCATCATAAAAATAATATTTAAAATTTATATGAACCAAAATACCTATGATAAAATCATAAAATATAAATTTGATAACAATATTTATTAATCTAATCAATTATCTTATTGTTCATTACTAGTTTATATTGCTCAACATGAAATGTTCCAAAAACATAACGGGCCCTAATGCATTGTTAATTTCTCATGATGGGAAACGTTTATAGTCTATTTTTCATCAAACTAAAAAAACCCTAAAAGAATAATATAGTGAAATTGTGAGGTTTATCCCATACAGAACTAGGAATTATAGTTATATCATCAAAACCAATTATTAAATCTAAAAAATATAATAAGGAGTATGAATTAAAACCCTAAAATAAAATAAACTCAATTAAACTATATTATTCAATTAACGAGTTACCTATAAATGAGGGGAAATAGGAGATAAGAATCAACTCCCAAGGTAGTTTTTATTTATGGAAATAACTCAACTATACTCATGAGATTAATAATATCAATAGTAATGAGACTTCATTATATTGTTAGTTTTATGTGGTTGTTAACAAATAAAACTATCTTTTTCCATTAAACTCTCATTATAAGAGTAATCTAATTCTAAATGGATGTATTAATTTCTATCTTTAAGTAAAACCATGGATTATCAATATCTATCACTCTCTTATTCCCCTTTATCACATTTGCATTCATCCCTTAATCATTGTCACTATCTTTATGATATTAAGAGATAATGTATGATTTTCCACACTTTAATAATAATTAATAAGAAAAATACTAGCGTGATAAAGAGTATAATGAATTTAGAATAAATTACACTCCACCAATTTAATCCTCATCCATGAGTCTAGTAACTAATAATTATGTGTCATTCTATCATTAGGGAACTACAGATCGTAGAAGTTGTTATATAAAAAAATATCTAATTGATTATTCCCAAAAATGGAAAACATAAATTAGTTATTATTTAATACTAATCATATGAATCCAAAGATTAAAAAATGAAAAAGGTAAAAATAAATCACTAGGTTTTTAGTACTCAGTAGTCAATGATATAAGATGGTGTCAATCCTTTATTCCCTACTTTTGTCACGACCCGCCCTCGGGGTCCGTGCCATGACTACCCCAAGCCCGCCTTCCATAGGCCAGGGGAAGGAGACTAGCACCAAGGCGTAAATCCCGGTAAAAAGGGAAGGCATTGCCTTTGTAAAGTAAACAAACACCACAGAGTAAGCAAGCGGAAAGTAAACACTAAGAAAAAGCAGAGTACAACTGAAAGTGCGGAAAAGTAAATGGGCCAGTATACAAACCCAAACTGAAAGTAAAGTACAACTCGAAAGGGAAAACAGCAACTGAAAAGTAAAAGCCGCTACAACGAGCTGTCCACTAGAAATCCCACCTAAAGGGTGGGTACAGATAGCTCCACTACTCCACGGGTCCCGCCGTCCGCTCCGAACACGTCCCGCCCAGTGGTCCACCTCCAGGTACCGTCCTGCTCTGCAAGCCTCAGCTAAGATCAACGCTGTCCGTAATCTGCAGCCAACACAACGTAGTGCGGTCAAAGCCCGTGCAGGGGTGACTATAAGCTACTCAGTAGGGACCCCGAGACCCCTGAAGGTCTCTCAAATCCACAAAGGATAAACCACGAAGAAAGGTACAATCACGAAATAACAACCGACACTACTTAGGTATATTCCCATACATATACTTAAGTCATCAATTTCAAATACGCTCCAACCTCCGAGCCCAAGTACAACTCAGTCCACACAGGAAAGTAAACGTATTCCACACAGGAAAGCAAAACGTAATCCACACAGGATAGCACAACACAATCCACACAGGAAAGCAACATGATTCAGTTCACACAGGTATACTTCTTCGAAAGACGATAAAGATGATCTCTGATCCATCTAAGTCGTCGGACCCACGAAGGATCGATAGGTAACTAACCCCCGCAAAAGACCCACACAGGATCGGGACCACATAGGACCTGTAGGCGCTGGTTCACACAGGACCGCTGAGCGCAAAGACCCACACAGGATCGGACACACACAGGATCGGGCCCACACAGGACCTGTAGCACTGATCCACGTAGGATCGCTGAGTGCTGATGTCGTCGTCGTCGAATCCACACAGGATCTCTGTACTTTCGTCGTCGCAGTCACAGTAGCAGTAGTAGTAGCAGTAGCAGCCACAGTAACAGTCGTAGCCAGCACTAGGGTTCCCGCACAAAGCAAGCTCGTTCGGAGGGTCCGCTCCACGAGCCGAGAGGCAGATACATCAATTGTCACAAAGTCCAGAGTTGATGTATCCAAAAGTTCCGTATCGTCAACAGGAACTCAACGCAACAGACGACGCGTCGATCAGACGCCCGGTCTGAGAGTTATTGGCATTTTCGTCCCCGGGGCCCGGTTGGTTTTTAAGGAAAAACCAACCCGACCGTACTCCACCTGCATCCAAACCTCGGGCGAAGTATGCCAAAAAATCCGTCTCACTAAGAGGAACACAACAAAGCTGACGGCACGTCAATCAGACGTCCGTAGCTCAAGATATGAGCGTTTCCGCTCCGAAGGCCCGGTTGGTTTCGTGTACGAACCAACCCGGCCGAACTCAAAGTATTCCGAAACTTTGAGTGCGATATACCGAATCGACCGTCTCGATCCAAGGATCGCGTTTCCGTAGACAGTTTGTCAATCGGAGGTCTGTGGCTCAAGTTATGTCCAAAAGACTGAATCCGTCTCGATGATGGGGGTCCGGGTCCGGGCCGACCCAGCCCGAACCCCCCCTGGGTCGGCCCGAACTGGGTCGACCCGACCCGGGTCTGACCAGGCCCGGCCGGCCGGCGGCGCGGCGGCCTGGCGGCGCGGCGGCCTGGCACCGCACGGAGGCAGCGCGCGAGGGGGGGGGGGGGCAAGGCCCCCCGCTTCTTCAAATTTGCGGCGTGGCATAGCCACACCTTTGCCAATCAACGGCCCCCCTCTTGGGGGCCCGCTTTGTGGAGGAAACCGGGGGGCCGCCTGCCCCCCCCCCCTCAAGGAAACCGCCCCCCAAATAAATGGGGGGGGGGCTTTGACCGCTGGCCGGGGGAATTAATTTCCCCCGGATTTTGACCATCCAGCCGGCCACCTGGCCGGCCGGTTTTTCTCCAACGGGACCGGCGATCTGGTCCCCTTTCCGGCTTCCGATGCCGGCGGCCCGGCGTGCCGCCGGTCTTCCCGTCTCACCGCGGCCCGGAATCGGCCGCGGTGTTCGTCGTCCGGCGCGGTGCGACGGCACCGCGCCCCTCCGCCGTGCCTTTTGATTTCCTTCGACGTGGCGCGACGGCGTCGCGTTCTTGATGATCCTTCCACGGCGCGGCGCGACGGCGCCGCGCAATATAATCGTGCGATTATCCGCGTGGTGCGACGGCACCACGCCATCTTGTTTTCTCCCGCAAGGTAAATCAACAAGAACAAAGTAGGGGGTTCGGCCGTGTTCATGCGGTCCGGCCCCCTCACGTTAAAAAATAACACATATTTATAATCCTCACATTAGTCATGCTAGAACCATGAACAAGGATAAATAAATAAACAAATAACAACAACCCCTACCTTGGGTATAAGTTCGAAGATTTGTCAACGTCCTGCGGAAGACAACGTCGCGGAGGTCGGGCGTCGCGGTAATCGTTCATCAAATCTGATGACGAAGAGGTACGTCCGAAGAGGTACGTCGTTGGCGACTCTCCGTATGCCGACAAAGGAAGTCCGAGGAGGAAGCGGCGTTCCCTTTCGTTGACACGGAAGACGAAGAAGAGAGGAGCGTCATTCTTCGCCGGAGCTTGAGCATTCTTCGTCAAAGCTTGAGCGTTCTTCGTCAAAGTTTGAAGAAGAAGGAGAAGAACCCAAAAGCTCTCAAGATGGCTAAACAATTCTAACCAAATAAAATAAGATAGAGTCTTATTTTATTCACAAACTTAACAAATTGAATTTCAAAGGTTTGAAATTCAAATAAGATAACACCAAAATTAAATAACAATTTGTCATGTCATTTAAAGAGGGGTTAAAGGGAGTTTGAGAGAAGATGGAAGGTTTAGGTTCGTGTGGGTCCCACCACACTTAATCCTCTCAAGGGAGGTTAAGTGGGTGTGGGTCCCACCCCTAACTTCCTTTGAGAGAAGTTAACCAACATAAGTAAAATAAAAAGTGTTCCACATTTTTATTCAACTTTTTATAATTCTCCCAAAAACTAACTTTCGTCCCGCAATAAACGCAACTTCGGAAAAGGTCTCCTTAAGCGAATATCGGCGTTTCGAGTTCATCGGTGTCCTCGGATTTCAATTCCGAGCACCGGATCAAAAGATAGAAATTCCCGCTTGTTCGTTCACTGAACGTACCTGAGCCAAACTTCGGAAATTGATTCCGGACACTCCGGGCCTCGGAATCAGGTGTCGTCTGAAACCGCGCTCTTGTAAAATTCCAAAGAAAATTATGAAAAAAATTTCCCTTGAATTTTACGGGTCTTTACATTACTCCCACCTCAGGGCTTTACGTCCCCGTAAAGATACATCAAAAACTAGGGAAACAAATGAGGGTATTGAGCACGCATCTGAGCCTCTCGCTCCCATGTGCTCTCCTGGAGATTCCCGTGCTGCCCTCTGATGCGCACAAGAGGAATCGATCGCCCACGCAGGACCCGCTCCTGTTGATCCTCTATCTGCACCGGGACCTCCGTAAAAGTCGCCCCATCGTCAGCGTCAAGCTCCCCATGGTCAATGATGTGCGTCGGGTCGTGCACGTATCTTCTCAGCTGGGATACGTGGAAGACGTCGTGCACCCGGTGCAACTGAGGTGGCAGAGCCAGGCGATAAGCCACCTCGCCAACCCTACTGATGACCTGGAAGGGTCCGATGAAGAGCGGAGATAACTTGCCGCCTCGGCCAAATCTCCGAATTCCACATCGAGGTGAGACCCGCAAGAAGACGTGGTCTCCATCCTCAAACTCTAGTGGCCTCCGCCTCCTATCAGCATATGACTTCTGCCGGCTCTGAGCTGTCCTCATCCGCTACTAGATGACCTGGACCTTCTCTGTCGTGGCCTGGACCATCTCTGGTCCCACAAGTGCTGACTCCCCAGGGTCTGTCCAGCACAAAGGGGATCTACAAGGTCGGTCGTACAACGCCTCATAAGGTGCCATCCCGATGGTGGAGTGGTAGCTGTTGTTGTACGCAAACTCAACCAAGGGTAGGTGGTCCTCCCAGCTACGACCAAAGTCGAGGACACATGCGCGGAGCATGTCCTCGAGAGTCTGAATGGTCCTCTCCGTCTGACCATCCGTCTGAGGGTGAAAGGCTGTGATCAGACGTAGCTGCGTCCCGAACACCTCCTGTAACCCCTTCAAAAGCCGGGAAGTAAAGAGAGCATCTCGATCGTAGACGATAGATGATGGCACACCGTGGAGCCGCACAATCTCCTGAACGTAGAGACGTCCCAAGCTCTCCACTGAGCCCTGCTCTCTGATGGGTAAGAAGTGTGCCGACTTGGTGAGTCGGTCAACAATCACCCAGATGGAGTCGTGACCTCTGGAAGTGCATGGAAGTCCAGTCACGAAGTCCATAGATATGCCGTCCCACTTCCACTCCGGGACCTCCAAGGGCTGTACCAAGCCTGCTGGTACCTAATGCTCTGCCTTCACCTGTTGGTAGGTGAGGCATCGAGAAAAGAACTCTGCTACATCCTTCTTCATGCCCGGCCACCAGTGTTGTCGTCTGAGGTCCTGGTACATCTTCGCCACTCCAGGATGTACCGCCAAAGGAGATGTGTGAAACTCTCTCAGCACTTCCTCTCGCAAATCGACTGGTACCATGGTACGTCCTCTGAAAAGGATGTTGTGCTCTGATCCAAGGGAGAAACCATCAGGTGCCTGTCCCGAGGATATCTGTGCACGCCGTGTCTCACAGTCAGCGTCCTCACACTGTGCCTCTCTAACCCGCTGCAGTAGTGGAGGGGTGACTGTGAGAGACTGGAGGAAGGCTGATCCATCTCTATCCCCGAAGGATATCTGTAAAGAGGCTAGCTGCTCTGTCGCCTCCTCAAGTAGCTGAATGCCCGTCCTCCTGCTGAGGGCATCGGCTACTACGTTCCCCTTCCCAGAAGTATAGACTATCACAAAGTCATAGTCCTGGAGGAACTCAAGCCATCACTGCTATCTCAGGTTCAGGTCCTTATGCAAGAATATATACCTGAGACTCTAATGATCGGAAAAGACTGTAAAGCGCTCGCCCATCAGATAGTGTCGCCATGTCTTTAGAGCAAAGACCACTGCTGCTAACTCCAGGTCATGGGTAGTGTAGTTCTTCTCATGCGGCCTCAACTGACGTGATCCATAGGCGATCACTGCCCGCTCCTGCATCAGAGCACATCCGAGTCCGGTCCCTGATGCATCGCAGTAAACTACGTACCCTACTCCCTCCTCGAGCAACCTCAAGATAGGTGCGCTAGTCAATCTCTTCCTCAGCTCCTGGAAGCACTGCTGACATCTGTCTGACCACACGAAGGGTTTCCCCTTCTTCGTCAATGCTGTGAGTGGTGCCGCAACTCTAGAGAAGTCCGGCACGAATCTCTGATAGTATCCAGCTAGTCCCAAGAAACTCTGAACCTCAGTCACGCTCCTGGGTGGCTCTCATGCTAACACAGCCTCAATCTTCGCGGGATCCACTGCAACTCCCGCCTCAGAGATAACGTGTCCCAAGAAGTGGACCTCACGTATCCAGAACTGGCACTTCGAGAGCTTACCATAAAGCTGGTGCTCTCGGAGTGTGTCTAGTATAACTCGCAAGTGATAGGCGTGCTCCTCCTCTGTCGTAGAGTAAATCAGAATGTCGTCGATGAAGACCACGACAAACCGATCAAGGTATGGCTGAAAGATCCTGTTCATGAGAGCCATAAACACTGCTGGAGCATTGGTTACACCGAAAGGAATAACCAAGAACTCATAGTGGCCATAACGACATCTGAAGGCCGTCTTCTGCACATCCTCTTCTCTGACTCTGAGCTGATGATAGCCAGACCTGAGGTCTATCTTCGAGAACCACCGTGCTCCCTTGAGATGATCAAAGAGGTCATCAATCCTCGGTAGTGGATACTTGTTCCTCACTGTCACCTTGTTCAGGCGATGATAGTCAACACAAAGTCGCAAGCTCCCGTCCGCCTTCTTGGCGAACAAAATCGGGGAATCCCATGGTGAAACACTGGGTCGGATGAACCCCTTGCCCTGCAAGTCCTACAACTGTACCCGTAGCTCTCGAAGCTCAGCGGGGGCCATCCGATATGCTGGAGTGGATATCGGGGCTGTCCCAGGGTACAAGTCAATATAAAAGTCTACCTCTCTACGAGGAGGTAGCCCCGGAACGTCTTCGGGAAAAACGTCCGCAAACTGATCCACCACTGCAGGAAAACCAGGACTCCGCACGTTAACTGCTCCAAGGATGAAGCTAGCCAACTGATGAGTGATGGGTTGTCCTCTCCTCCGCAGAAGTCAATCCTGTGCTGCTAAGGCTCCCTTCTTGCCGGTGAAGGTGAACCTGCTCCCGTCGGTGCGTACACATCGCACCTTGCGCCTAAAACAGTCAATCTGCGCATGGACCGTAGATAGCCAATCCATGCCCAAGATGACGTCGTAAGGCCTCGACGCTGCTACAAGAAGATCCCAGCCGAAGCTCTCGCCTCCTAGAGTAAGCTCACACTGCCGGCACCAGTGCGTAATCGTCGAGTCTGCTCCCGTAGGAGTCTCTAGCTGTAAGGATCGAGCCAATGGCTCTGTCGGAATCTCCGAGCTCCGAACAAGGGCAGCGGCTATGAAAGAGTGACTCGCTCCTGTGTCTATAAGAACTGCAGCAAGGGTGGAATAGACACAGATAGTACCTCGAATCATCTCGGGTGCGCCGTGATCGTAGGCCTCTCCTGCCTGGAGCTGTGCCTGTCTCTGCTGGCCAGCTCCCTGTGGTCGGGGTGGACCTCCTGGTGGTGGTGGTGGCAGAGCCTCAAAGCGTCGCCCACCACCGGATGCTCGTCCAGCTCCTCTGCCTCGTCCGCCTCCTCCCTGCGGACCGCCACGGTCGACCCTCTACCTCTGCCTCGGTGGTCCCTCAACCGACTGCTGCTCCTCGGCACGGCGGGTCGGGCAGTCACGAGCCATGTGGCCCTGCCCGCCGCACGAGTACCATTGTCTGCCTCTCGAAAGACTGGCTCCTCGCTGTGTGCTCCACACTGCTGAGCCAGTGTCCTGAGGTCGTCTGCCTGAGGGTCTGTTCTGTCTGGACCCCTGAGTCATCTGTCGACTGCCTGCTGCAGATGACTCTACCACGTGCCGCCCTGCGGTGGGTCACTGCGATGGGGTAGACTCAGTAAGGAAGCTCTCAATCAGAAGGGCCCGCACCAGTACTCCTGTCTAAGTCGGTATGATGAGGGAGATCAGCGATGCCCTGATCTCGTGTCTCAAACCCTGCTCGAAGGTTCGGGCCCGGAAGAATGGGTCTCGTACCATGTCGGTCGAGTAGCGCGAGAGATCAGTAAATCTCTCCGAGTACTGAGCGACCGTCATGCTGCCCTGCCGCAGCTGAAGAAGCTCCTGGATACGCACCGCACGAAGGGTGACTGGGATGAACTACGAGGGGAAGAGGCTCTAAAAGTCCATCCATAGAAGAGATGCCTCATTGTGAACCTGGAGCATCAAGCTCCACCATCGTCCTGCTGTTGCGTGTAGTAGGCTCGCAGCGAGGATCACCATGAGGTCTCCTGGTGTCCTCACTAGCCTAAACACACGTACTACTGCCTCCAGCCAGTCCTTTGCTGCCTGGGGATCTGTCTCCCTGCGAAACCTGGGTGGTCGCTGGCGCTGAAACTCATGCAGTGCGCTGAGGCGACGTGCATCGTCAGCGGCTGTTGCTGGAAGCATCGGGGGCACCGGCGGGTAGAGCTACCGCCGGTGCCACTGCGGATAAAGTGCCTTGCACCGAGGCCTCGTCGCTCGGTGGGCTGTCGTCACGCTCGACTCTCGGAACCCTAGCTGGCTGCCGTCGTGGGGCCATCCTGAAAAGGAAACAGGTGCGCCACGGTCAGAACAGTATACCTGGTGAGCTGATATAAGTAATCACAAAGAAAAATATGAAACACACACGCAATCAATGTTTTCGTGCATTAAGTCGGAAATTAGAAGTCAGGGTCCTGGTGTACGGATACATCGGCCGCCGCACCAACACTGGACTCCCTGGACTGATAACCACACTCAATACGCTAAACATTATTGCTTCACATAGAAAAGATCAGAGTTCACGGTAGAACCAAACTCCTTTGATACCAATTTGTCACGACCCGCCCTCGGGGTCCATGCCGTGACTACCCCAAGCCCGCCTTCCATAGGCCAGGGGCTGATGACTAGCACCAAGGCGTAAATCCGGGTAAAAAGGGAAGGCATTGCCTTTGTAAAGTAAACAAACACCACAGAGTAAGCAAGCGGAAATTAAACACTAAGCAAAAGCAGAGTACAACTGAAAGTGCAGAAAAGTAAATGGGCCAGTATACAAACCCAAACTGAAAGTAAAGTACAACTCGAAAGGGAAAACAGCAACTGAAAAGTAAAAGCCGCTACAACGAGCTGTCCACTGGAAATCCCACCTGAAGGGTGGGTACAGATAGCTCCACTACTCCACGGGTCCCGTCGTCCGCTCCGAACACGTCCCGTCCAGTGGTCCACCTCCAGGTACCGTCCTGCTCTGCAAGCCTCAGCTAAGATCAACGCTGTCCGTCGTCTGCAACCAACAAAACATAGTGCGGGCAAAGCCCGTGCAGGGGTGAGTATAAGCTACTCAGTAGGGACCCCGAGACCCCTGAAGGTCTCTCAAATCCACAAAGGATAAACCACGAAGAAAGGTACAATCACGAAATAAAAACTGACACTGCTTAGGTATATGCCCATACATATACCTAAGTCATCAATTTCAAATATGCTCCAACCTCCGAGCCCAAGTACAACTCAGTCCACACAGGAAAGTAAACGTATTCCACACATGAAAGCAAAACGTAATCCACACAGGATAGCACAACACAATCCACACAGGAAAGCAACAGGATTCAGCTCACACGGGTATACTTCTTCGAAAGACGATAAAGATGATCTCTGATCCATCTAAGTCGTCGGACCAACGAAGGATCGATAGGTAACTAACCCCCGCAAAAGACCCACACAGGATCGGGCCCACATAGGACCTGTAGGCGCTGGTTCACACAGGACCGCTGAGCGCAAAAACCCACACAGGATCGGACCCACACAGGATCGGGCCCACACAGGACCTGTGGCACTGATCCACGTAGGATTGCTGAGTGCTGAAGTTGTCGTCGTCGAATCCACACAGGATCTATGTACTGTCGTCGTCGCAGTCACAGTAGCAGTAGCAGTAGCATTAGCAGTCACAGTAACAGTCGCAGCCAGCACTAGGGTTCCCGCACACAACAAGCTCGTTCGGAGGGTCCTCTCCACGAGCCGAGAGGCTGATACATCAACTGTCACAAAGTCCAGAGTTGATGTATCCAAAAGTTCCGTATCGTCAACAGGAACTCAACGCAACAGACGACGCGTCGATCGGACGCCTGGTCTGAGAGTTATTGGCATTTTCGTCCCCGGGGCCCGGTTGGTTTTTAAGGCAAAACCAACCCGACCGTACTCCACCTACGTCCAAACCTCGGGCGGAGTATGCCAAAAGATCCGTCTCACTAAGAGGAACACAACAAAGCTGACGGCACGTCAATCGGACGTCCGTAGCTCAAGATATGAGCATTTCCGCTCCGAAGGCCCGGTTGGTTTCCTGTACGAACCAACCCGGCCGAACTCAAAGTATTCCGAAACTTTGAGTGTGATATACCGAATCGACCGTCTCGATCCAAGGATCACGGTGCCACAGAGAGTTTGTCAATCCGAGGTCCGTGGCTCATGTTATGGCCAAAAGACAGAATCCGTCTCGAAGATGGGGGTCCGGGTCCGGGCCGACCCGGCCCGAACCCCCCCCCCCCTAGGTCGGCCCGAACCGGGTCCGACCCGGCCCGGCCAGCCGGCGGCGCGGAGGTGCGGCGGCATGGCGCCGCATGAAGGCAGCGCGTGGGGGGGGGGGGGGCAAGGCCCCCCGCTTCTTCAAATTGGCGGCGCGGCATAGCCGCGCCTTTGCCAATCAACGGCCCCCCTCCTGGGGGTCCGCTTTGTGGAGGAAACCGGGTGGCTGCCTGCCCCCCCTCAAGGAAACGGCCCCCCAAATAAATGGGGGGGATTTGACCGCTGGCCAGGGGAATTAATTTCCCCCGGATTTTGACCATCCGGCCGGCCGGTTTTTCTCCAATGGGACCGGCGATCCGGTCCCCTTTCCGGCTTCCGATGCCGGTGGCCCGGTGTGCCGCCGGTCTTCCCGTCTCACCGCGGCCCGGAACCGGCCGTGGTGTTCGTCGTCCGGCGCGGTGCGACGACACCACGCCCCTCCGCCGCGCCTTTTGATTTCCTTCGATGCGGCGCGACGGCCTCGCGTTCTTGATGATCCTTCCACGGCGCGGCACGACGGCGCTGCGCAATATAATCGTGCGATTATCCACGTGGTGCGACAGCACCACGCCATCTTTTTTTATCCCGCATGGTAAATCAACAAGAACAAAGGAGGGGGTTCGGCCGTGTTCATGCGGTCCGGCCCCCTCACGTTAAACAATAACACATATTTATAATCCTCACGTTAGTCATTATAGAACCACGAACAAGGATAAATAAATAAACAAATAACAACAACCCCTACCTTGGGTATAAGTTCGAAGATTTTTCAACGTCCCGCGGAAGACAACGTCGCGGAGGTCGGGCGTCGTGGTAATCGTTCATCAAATCCGATGACGAAGAGGTACGTCCGAAGAGGTACGTCGTTGGCGAATCTTCGTATGCCGACGAAGGATGTCCGTGGAGGAAGCGGCGTTCCCTTTCGTTGACACGGAAGGCGAAGAAGAGAGGAGCGGCATTCTTCGTCGGAGCTTGAGCGTTCTTCGCCAAAGCTTGAGCATTCTTCGTCAAAGTTTGAAGAAGAAGGAGAAGAACCCAAAAGCTCTCAAGATGGCTAAACAATTCTAACCAAATAAAATAAGATAGAGTCTTATTTTATTCACAAACATAACAAATTGAATTTCAAAGGTTTGATATTCAATAAGATAACTCCAAAATTAAATAACAATTTTTCATGTCATTTAAAGAGGGGTTAAAGGGAGTTTGATAGAAGATGGAAGGTTTAGGTTCGTGTGGGTCCCACCACACTTAATCCTCTCAAGGGAGGTTAAGTGGGTGTGGGTCCCACCCCTAACTTCCTTTGAGAGAAGTTATCCAACAAAAGTAAAATAAAAAGTGTTCCACATTTTTATTCAACTTTTTATAATTCTCCCAAAAACTAACTTTCATCCCGCAATAAACGCAACTTCGGAAAAGGTCTCCTTAAGCGAATATTGGCGTTGCGAGTTCATCGGTGTCCTCGGATTTCAATTCCTAGCACCGGATGAAAAGTTAGAAATTCCCGCTCGTTCGTTCACTGAACGTACCTGAGCCAAACTTCGGAAATTGATTCTGGGCACTCCGGGCCTCGGAATCAGGTGTCATATGAAACCGCGCTATTGTAAAATTCCAAAGAAAATTAAGAAAAAAAATTTCCCTTGAATTTTACGGGTCTTTACAACTTTGATCCCCCTAATGGATTATCTCTATTTCTCAAGACTTTTTCTCTTTATATTCTATCTATTTTTATAAGAAAATACCCCAATGTGTGCCTTTATATTCATGTTAAATGCCTATCATGGAAAGATCCCATAATATACCTATGATAAAAGAAATAGATTATTTGAAATATTTAAACTTTTCTTCTTTATATCAGGATCAATACTATTATGGTGAAACCATTTATTTTGTTTCCAAACATATCCTGTGACATCTTTTACCTAGGAATAATTAAAGTTAAATAATCCAATATACATTGAGAAACCCTAGTCAATAATATATATGACAAACCAAGATAAAATTACCATGATGAACTAATAATATCATATGGAATGGTTATCCTTTTATCTACAAAGCTCATATATAATTAAATACCATTTTCATTTTTCAACCAAGCTATAGCTTGGGGAAAATGCTATGACTTGAAGTTGTTGGAAACAAAATCGCAATCTACTATCAATTCTAAACCATCCCTAGTGAAATTAATATCACCATTTTATAGCTATATTTTTCAGTTGAACCATCACTATCTTTATCATTACTCTATTTTAAAAACACCAATGTGGAACAATCATCTCCTTGTGATTATTCCTATGTTTATCATCATCTTTAACATTGTAAAAATGTATAATAACTTATAAAAAATTACATGGAAACAAGATTTATTCCATAACCATCCTTCACTAATCATGCATAAAAAATTCCTTCTTCAACCACTCATAAAGACCATAGTGTTATAACACCTTCCACGGAATAGAAAATAATATCTATGTTGTGTCATGAACCTATGATTCATAATATTCTAATCAAAATGAATCACTTCATCACCATTATAGTGTGACCATAAAGAAACATGGTTAGAATGGTTTTATTCAGGCCTAAGAACTTTCCTTTCATGTTGATTTCCCAATGTAAAGATCCATTTAATAGTGTGTTATTCATCCAAATTAATGAAACTCACAATGGAAAGACCCCTATGCATCACATCACCCTGGTAGGGTTTATTTCACATATGATTTTTCTTTAGGTCCATATGGGGTTTCAACCTCAGATGTGACATATTTTACATACATTTATCATTTCCCATGTTTTAATGAGAAGTATAGTAACAAATACTTCACATAAATACACTCTATGTATGTATAAAACCTTCAAAAAAATCATTTTTTAAATTGGTAACCACACATGACTTTTCCAAAATATCACTTTATAAAGACCTGTGAGTTTACTTTTATATATCACCACCCTTTATGATGGTATTTACCAATTTTTAACTTTTATACAGAAACATAATCTTCTATATTTATTCCGTAAGAGTTAAATTTCCAAATCCTATAAGACTTATTGACTCTTGGATTTTGAGCCCCTATAAGGGTCTTTTCCAAAAATTTTGCATGTGATATATTCTTCAAAAAAATAACTAAAATAATTTAAAATCATTAAAATCGAAAAAAATACACTTTCCTAACAATATAATTATAATTTTTAAATAATTATGAATTATTTAATTAAATTAAAAATTAAAATATCTATATAAATTAGAGTTATTAGATATATTTTTAGTAAGAATTGAGGTTCAATAATAGGTCCCAAAGTGTACCAATGAAGTGTTTATTTTGGATCTTTTAGTAAATAGGGACACAATGGAGAACATAGAGCCTATGTGAAGTAGTACTAGATTAGTGGTACCCCGTAGAGTTTCCATATGTATTATGGATGGGACAAATCCTCGGGCTACTATGATGTGATTGAGTAGACTCCTTCTGTTCTAAGAAATGGTAAATTAATAAATAAAGGTTTGATTATCATGTAATATACCTTATCTTGAATATTTTTTAATTTAGGTGCCTCAATTACATTCATATCTACTCATTTAAGTAGCTAACTTTGGTTAGTATGGGATTATGAAATTTAAATGATAAATATTGATATACAATTTGTTCTATGATCCATGATATTTAGAGATTCCATGGATTCTCCATGGTGATTATTATTTATACATATCTCTGAGATTTATTTTTATTAGGGTTAAATTTCTTTGATGTTATCCTTGTGATGGATTGGACGAATCACAATCAAGAACACATTTACTTCTATTATCAATTTGTATGATTCATATCTTCTTGAGGTGTATTTTTATACCTTTATGTTGTATTGATATTTGGATGATGGACATTTTGGATATGAAAATCAATATATGGGGAGTATTGTGACATATTTTGTATTTATTTATTTAATTTAAAAGGAGAATACTAAAAAATTAGTATATCCCAAAATCATCAAATAGTTTCAAGATGTTATTCTGGATGATTTTTTATGTTTTCTATTGAAATAAGAGTCTATGTTTATTGTCAACCATGTACTACAAATAAATACCAAATCTATTAAAATATAAAGGATATCTCTTACAAAGCTAAGAGATATCAAGATCCAACTAGAGGACCTAAAGGTAAACGAATTTATTCACCCGAGAACATATCTATGGGATTCATGTATCTTGTTATCTATGAAAGGTGATGGTTTCATTCATTTATTTATGGACAAACAAATTTTGAAATTAATGTTGGTTATAAACACATATCTTATACATCATATATATTTGTTTTTTGATCAGTGTACTGTAGATAACTATTTCCCAATGGTCAATTTGATTATATGACATGAATATTTCTTGGTATGTCCTGAAAATATTCATTCTATTTTGTTAAAGAGAATATATGGTCTATATGAGATTATTTTGAAGCCATCCATTTTTATTAATTTACCATCAATATTCCTGTACCTAGTGAATAAGGACTTCTATCCATATTTTGACATCTTCATGGGATTATTTATTGATGAAATTTTGATATAATCTAATATATGGGAGGATTAATCATGATATCAATAGATAATTTGAGGCACACTAGTAATTCCTCTTCTTTATTCCACACACTCAACTAATTATTTCTTGATCAAATATCTACACTTTGTAGATAATCTAATATCAGATTATAGAATATCAGTGAACCCTAAGATGGTCAATGCCATATATTCTTAGAAGTAACCAAACTTTTTTTATTGATATATGAATCTTCTTGGGATTACAAAGATAATATATATTATTTATCTAAGACTTATAAAGATTCGAAATATGTAAACTAACCATATCCCTAAATGGGGTGAAGTTTAAGTGGTCTAATATTTGAAACGGTTCCTTCTAAGAGATGCAGGGGTGGTTTAAGATTATGAAAATATTAACCTTACATAAGATGGGGTGAGGAGTATAATTTTAATTCTAATTGGTTAGGATCCAATCATGAAGTAGTTTTTTTTTTGAATGATGAGTGATTTTTCACATATGGGTCCAAGTAGTAGAGCTCTTATTAGAATAAATTCCTAATACATGATATCTAGACAACATTAATGTTTCACTCAAAAATAATTTGGCATCAGAATATTTTTAGAAAATGTTTTTCAGTGTATACATATCATAATATCCTCTAATATTTATTTTCATTATGTTAGTTAAACCTTCGATTGTGGAGGAGGGTCGAGTTCCTATTGTCATTCGACAACTAGAATTTGTACACTCTTAGGAAATGTAAAACGATAGATGAGTCACTATGTGGAAATACATGAGATTAAATGTTACAAGAGATGAATAGTAAATTGAAGGTGATGAACCTCTTTATTGAGATATAACTTTATATTCAAGAGTTCCTGGATAATAATACCCTTAAATCATTGGGCAGTACCACTATATTACTAGATAAATTTAATGTTATTCGGTTATTCATCACAGATTTCTAGGTTATAGGGGAAAAATATATGTTGGGGATCCACCTCCAATTACAACCATTATGATGATGATATCCTATATATATGAGGTTGTATTGTGTTACCAATGACAATGTGCGAGAAGATGATTTGGAACTCGCATTCCATGAGATGGGTTTTTCAATCGTGGCTGACCAAGATGAATCATGACATCCACATATAGTATTGATGGCCCTATATAAGGAATAAAATAGTTGAATGTATATCAAAATCTTTAAAATGTCAACATGTAGATGCTGGACACTAGAGACCTACTATCCATCTTCAGTCATTACCCATTCCATTATGGAAATTTTATTAATTGACTATATATTTTTATGATGGGATTTAGAAGGCCACATCAAGGTACCCAAATGTTATGTGTGATTATAGACTATTTTCTTATGGTTATATAATTCTCATCGGCAAGGTTCAACCATTTATTTATAAGTAGATAAGGATTAATTGTTTGGATATTGTATGATTACAGAGTGTACCAATGAAAATCATGTCATATTAATATTCTTGGTCTACAAAACTTTTCTAATATCTATTTTCATCATTGTTGGGAACTTTGTTAAATCTATGTATGATGTATGATCCCTATACTTATGGGCAGTCTAAGGGTTCCATTTGGATTATGGAGTAAATTATATGATCTTTTTGCCAAGATTTTAGTGTTTATTGGGAGATACATATAACATCGGATAAATTCACCTATAACAATAGATAACAATCATTTATTTGGATGAATGATTTTGAGGCTCTGTGTGGTAGGCTATTACAATCACTTATTTACTATATAAGTGAAAAATATTCATTTATTATTAGGTTAAGAATCATGTTAGAGATGTCAAAACATATTCAATTGATTTTAATAGTGGTTAGAAATGACATTTAATAAGAAATAATTATATATAGAGCCAAAAAACCCATTTTCATTAGTTCATGTTGGGATAATATATATTCTAGATATTTTAATTTTGAATGGGGTAAAAACTAACTTATTGGTTGATGAAATAGGAACCCAAATTTGTGGGAGTACTCGAGGTCTTCAAGTTGATCATTACAACAGTATACTAGTTATCACTTTCTCATAGATGTAGTGTGATGTAATATGTATTCGAGATGTCTCAAATTTAGATATATCATTCATATTTTTATCAAATGATCAATGTCAATGATTTTAAGAAATTTTAGATGAGATGTTTGAGGAACAATAAATATGAAAAATATATAATGGTGATAATATATTTTATAATAATAAGGTTCCTCTTGTACATGGGTGGTGGTAATATGGAATTATCCAAGACGGGACTTGAGAGTGGGGGTTTAAATCCAAGGGAATTGGATGAATGTTTTTTCATATAAGCATGATTTCACATATCAAGGATGAGTTACTGTGTATGGGAGAAGGTTTAACGGACCCCAAAAATTAAGGCATGAATTTTATTCATTTTTATCAATCCATTTGTATTTTAATTTTTTAATTTGTTGGAAGAGTTTTAGAAGTTTAGGGGTAGGAATTCTATGAAATAGGCCCAGGATTGTGATCTATATTTTGGTGATAGATAGAACCAGGTACTACATGTCCTAGTAATTGTCATGCAATAGCTTAGGTAGTGTATTCTATCAGCCCAAATCAGCAACCAACCACCTCGGTTTACTCGATACCTAGATGTGGGGGGTCTAGTACCCAATGGCCGCAATGCATAATGTTTTTAAAAAAAATTAAATTAATTAAAAATGTATATTTTTATAAAAAAAATTATTCCACATCAATTTTTCTAAGAAGGCACATGATATATTCCCCATTATGTTCTTTTCTCCTCCTATTATATTGATTCTTCCACATTTGTCCTAAAATTCCTAGGTCACTTATCATGATGGATAATTAAGGGTACAAAGATGGTCCATCCCTCCTCAATTCTCATTTCTCTAATATTTTAAATTTATTCCATTTAAAATACCAATAAGTGGGATGTTTTCAATATATGAGTGATTTTATCTGATTAAGGGTAATTCCTAAGATGAAAACTGATTCTTATATGTTTATGAGTTTATTCTAGAAAATCCATATATTATTTAATCATTTTAGATTTTTTTTAATGTGTTTTATGATATATGGACATCAATTGGTATGGGAGAATAACCTGATATAGAACTAAATGTAGTTTATGTGACCTGGGAGGGGTGAGTATGATCTATATAACGAATGACTGATCTTAAGAATCCTTTACTTACACACACACAGACAAATATATATATATATATATATATATATATTCCTTTATGGATAGGTTATTCCTGAGAAAATGTAGAGAGACATTGGAAAAGAGATCATGTGTATTGTCTGTGATAATGATTTGACATACATATCCTTTTATTTCATCATTAAGAATCCTATGATGATGGGAAGCACATATATAGGATAGGATAGAGGTGAATGTTTATTTTTATGGGTCTTTGGTACGATTAATTTCTAATTTCATTTGACCACATAGAGATGGGTGGTTATTTTGGATTAAAAGTCATTTTAATGGGAGGCCCGGATTGATATATTTTTTCGAGGTGTATAACATCATTTGAATTGGTATCATAGTGTGTAATTGTTTTGGTGGGAATAATGAATTTCGTGATAAATAATTCAACCTTAATGTTCATTATGGTTTTGGTTATTATTTGTTTTATTTTTTTAATGTTCACATTTATGATGATTTTTAGTTCATATATGATATTTTTTATAGAGACAGTAGTGAATCATTCATTATATTATTGATTACGATGATAGTGTTAACCAAATAAATATATTTGTCAATTATTTTATGGTGACACTCTTCTATTAAATAGTAGTTATTGAAATAGTGATAACTGATTGACCTATAATATTTTTTTCATGGTGATATCTTGTTCACCTCTATTATTAGGTCGATGATAATGTGTTCACCAAGACAATTTGTATTGTTCTGTTGATGAATTGATTAAATTTATTGTGATTTATATACTAAATCATTCAACTTTTTTATTGACTTGTGAATATATCCTATTCAAAAATATTATGACTATGGTGATAACTTGTTCACAAAAATTTAATTTCAGTAATGATAACTAATTCACTGGTACACCGTTATTAATCCAGATAACCGTTTAACCCTATGTTATGTGATAGTGATAGCCCATTCACATTTTTATGAGGTTGGTGAAAGATTGTCAACCTTTTTTATTGTTGCGAATAGCGGTGATATCCCTTTTACCATACATTCCTTTATGGTGATGACTCATTCTTCATAATATTGACAATGTTGATGACCCAATCACCATGTTTATATCACATGTGGTGACATACTATTCACCCACACTCTATATTGATTTTGATACCCTATTGATCTTTTATATTATTCTTAGATAGGATAACTAATTAATTTTATATTTGTGTAAAACCTATAGGATTATCCATTATATTCTAGAATTGGTCAAGGTAGGTAAAATCATTCATGTGGGTTG
The DNA here is from genome assembly GCA_963277665.1 of Viscum album. Taxonomy (NCBI): domain Eukaryota; kingdom Viridiplantae; phylum Streptophyta; class Magnoliopsida; order Santalales; family Viscaceae; genus Viscum; species Viscum album. Next base: position 220,189,485 of record OY728127.1, on the reverse strand, counting down.
ATGTTTAGTATATAATGATATGATGCTTGATATACTTATGATTGTTTTGTTATCATATTATATTTCAATTCCCCCATATATTTCTAGATTTATTTAAGGGAATCATTGATTTAGTAATACTATGTATTCTTCTCACACCATACATGTTCAACATGGTGGGAATGAGAATTTCCTAACCATGGATACATGTAAAGGAAAGGGCTCTACAGTTGCTAACAGACATAGTTGTATATATAGATTTAGAGGAAAAATTCGGCAGAGCATTGGGAATTGAGTATTGTAGATATTTCAATTATTTTTTAAATATGGAAACATATTTAATAGATGATTATCACATCATGTGATCTTTCTCATGATGTACTCTTTATATGACAATAGAGTGGATTATGTTTTATTACAACATGTGAATGTTATTTATCTATAACTCTATTTTTGTTGTAGTTTCCATTTTATATTTTTCATTATGAGTAATGGGATATCTTTTTTCAATGCTATTTATGAAAATATATTATAGGTTATAATCTTCACATAGTATCATTAATCCCTTGTTTTCGGTCTATATCCTCCAAAAAATGGGGAGGTATTCCAAAAGAGAAACAATATCCCAGTTTTTTTAACTTTTGTGTAGACAAGGTCAGGGATGTTACATTTTATTTAATATAAAAAATAATCATCATCTATTGTCCGGAAAATTTTCCATCTCATGTATTTTGAATATCTAGTTACATTAATGTACTTTTTAGGCTTCCATACTGTAGTACTTTTCACTAAATTTCTATTTCCTTATATTAATATAATTATAATTTTATTTAGATCATTAATTTCATTCAATTTAAAATTTATTTAATCTTGATTATCAGAGGAGGATATTTTTGAAGATGTATCTTCGATGATTTTTATTTATCCATAAGATGGATCTTGATAGAAAAGGGTATGATGATTAGAGAAGATTGTAACTTTATTTCCTCATATTCAAATTCCATGTCTTTCAAAATCATTATATTTCCATCCATAATTTTTTAGGCTCTAAAACCAAATTATACGTGTATCTATTCATCTATGATATCATAAATATTTCTTCATTTTCATCTTATTTAGAGGAATAATCTTTAGAATATATTTCCACTTACTTTTTTCTTCTTCAAAATCTAAAAATACATATTACATATACTCAGTGGATTTTCAAATATTATTTTTTGAATCTAAATCATTAAAATAATGCTATTTAGGAACATCATCACCGTCTTCTTTATTATCCGAATGCCAAAAGTATGACCTTTCCATAATTTATAATAGATTGATCGGTAGATCATCTCCTTGAATTCGTTGATCTTATTTAGAAGGATGAACTGATTAATATTGTTAAAGTAGGAAATTCAACATTCAAAGTTTAATATATTAATTATATGGTGAGATATTTTCTATTTTGTTCATCCATAATTCATTGTCTTCCATATAGTACTAGATCCATGCCACCAAAATACCTCAATATCACTTCTTGGTCACTTGATGACGGCGTAAAGAGAGTGGGATGAGTGAAAATGTGTATTAAATTATTTTCCTTATTAATATAAAAGAGTATTATGAATAGAATCTAGGATAAAATTTGACATGAAAAAATATTCCCTACAAACATTGTGAGAAATATTCTATATTAGAAAATCTATTTAAAATGGATAACTGTACTAAAATTTACGATATAACATCAAAATATACTGGAATACATTATAATTACCCAAAACAATCAAATTCTTTACAAATCACATAAAACTAGGAAAACATATGGACACCTTTTTCATGACAAACATTTCCTATGGAACCTCAAGCACTGATTTGAGTATTTATCTATCGAAAAGAATATAAATATTTTGGAGTGAAGATGAAGCGTTTGGGCCCCTACCCAAATTTTTTTAAATCAACTTCTTCCGATTTATCCTCACAATACGGAACAAATGCATTCTCTGATCCATGAAGAGAGTATCTCTTCATATATAATTTATAATTAATTTATTAAATTAATGATTTACCTTTCATTGAATTATTTCTCAATTGATGAATTAGTAGACCACCCATGGGATACCATCATTTGGTTAGAAGAATCGAGTATAGATTACCTCTAGTAGTGATCCACACAAACTCTATAAACATCCAATCATCACCATAAAATTCCCTATATGATAGAATGAACTAATCGATAGGTTTTACTGATTGATTTTATCACAAATTAATCCATTAGAGGAGATGGAATTCACTCTAGGGGAGGATGATAATTTAATTTCGTTATTAAGATAATTATATGGAGGGTGATCTCTATGGATTGAAAGGATTATATCTAGAACTCAATATTCACAATGAAATAATGTGTCTCTCTTGATGTAAAAAAAATTTTATAAATGGGTTTATATAGTTCTAGGCTTCGAAAATAAATAATTTTGGAGGGCCTTCATTATTTTTTTAATTTCCTAAGGAACACCATGTTTAAATTATAAGAATATTATTATTAATTACTTTACATGTGATCAACTAAAAAGTAAAATAAATGATAGTTTTATATATCAATAAATTCGAATTTAATCAAATATTATTTAATACTAAATTTCTCATTGAACCATTAAACACTGTCCACCAATACTTCTTTATATTTTTGGGTCCTTGAATAATGACTATTTGTTTAATTAATTAAATAAAAGTGCATTATTTTCCATTAAATATATAAATATTATATTCAATGATACTAGTGAATAAATATTTATTAAATATTCACTTAAGTAAAAATATAAAAAAAATTTGACCTTTTGAATAAACAAGAATAAATAAATATTTTTATATTCACCTAATTAAATAAATAATTACCTCTTGAAAAAAATTATTAAGTATTCAGATCACATATATATTCTCTTGAATTACTATTGATTCAATATTTTCAGTCAAACAAACATGAATAATTAATAAAACACATACATGAATACTATTTATCAAAAATGCTAAATTCATAGAGAATTTAATTAATGTTTGGAATATACTTAGTGTGTGAACCGCTGAGACCCTTTCTCAGTGGAATTAAGTTAAAGTATAAGGTTAGCAACTAGTAACGTAAAAATACTCCCATAGAGAAAGAATATAATGTCATAATTATATGATGCCTCATATGAAAATACACTATTTAATATAAAAACTTTATCTATATATCCTTAATGAAGTAGGTTATATGATAATTTCATCAACCAATATGATTTATGTACCCTTCTTTGAATTTCCATAATGAACTTGTTCACAACATTGCCATGGCCATAAAATTCATTACATAGTTCAATTCCCATCAATGGGAATGGTATATCTACATCCATTAAGGAATAAAAGGGATGAATCATTTCTCACATTCTTTATTAACACAAGATCGCTAATGAAACACCCAATGTATACTACGTCTCTGTGAGCATATTTTCCCATGATTTTCATCAATATATCAAAGTACATGACTTATGACATGTATTATTAACAATATTAAATTATATGTAATTTTAAACACAAACAAATATAAGAATATATAATGATTCACATAAATGTTGATTTCGTATTAGCATTTCAAGTTCTTGTTATCCCCGACACTAAAGATTACAACAGGAGAACACAGTCAGAAAGTGACTTAAATTCCTTTGAGTCTCCACTATTTATAGGATTCATCATTTTTCTCTCATAAAATGATATCATACAGTTATAGAATCGATATTTAAGAATAAAATCATCGTCCTTTTAGGATATCATTATTACAAGAAGCTATTAGGACCTTTCAGTGGGAAACGTACACATAATACATTATAACATACTATTTCACAAAAAAGAACAACCATGATGTGATAAGTTGTTTTATAAATATTAAAATACATTAATATATGTAACCAAAATGTATATTGATATTTTTTCTTGGGAACCAACACCAGAAGAATCCCACTTGTACTAGATCCTATATCCTTCATTCTGTAAGCTCTCACATGATGTTCATACTTATGATAACAGATGTTTTTATTAAAGAGGGTTTCCCAGTTTTCTTCCACTGAAAATTTACTCATAGTGACCTAACAGTTCTGAGAAAAAAACCTCAAGATGTGATATTTATGAATTATGTGATTCATCTCTTTATGTAACCGAATATCTTTTATAAGATCCAGCTATGTATTATTATCTCAACACAATGTGATAGAATATCTATTGTTTGGAACCACATTAGTATCCTAAATAAAGTTTCAAATTCAAATTGAATATTTCGATACATTGGAATCCATTATATACTCAAGATCCACAGTATAATTGATGTAAAATAGCTGCATTGAACTTTTTCATCCAACAACACCTCTATTGGGTGTGAATTCATATCCTGACAATAACTTCATATCTTTCAGATCTATTTTGAAATTATCATCTGTATATCCTTTGATGACTAGATCCTTATCTCCTCTATATAATAGGAACATATCATAATTATGACTATGATAGTTAATTAAAACCTTAATATCAAACCGAATCTATTCTCTTAGATCAGTTTAATATATATCTACTATAATTTAATCTTATGAAAAATAATACCTATAACATAACATATCAAACATGATATATCCTATTCCAAATTCATATGGGAACCTTCTCAGTCTCTCTCTCATGATGTTCTTTAGGATATATTTTCATTATGTGATGTATACCTTGTGACACTAGAACCAATACCCTATTTAATTTTTCCAAATTAATATCATTAGTAGCTGGTAAATGTATTTTATTTTAATGAGTTGAAGTTTCCTTTTGGATCTATCATGAATGATCTTGATTCTAATGATATATACTCCTTCATCAATGTCCTTCATAGAGAATCACTCGTTTAACCATCACTTGACTAACTGAAACACTGGTATTTCCTTTAGAATAAATAAAATTTCATCAACATATACTACTAAGAATACGACAAAAACCCCACTAGATTGATTAAAAAAACATTGCTCACATTCTTCTTTTATGAATCCAAATTCTCATACAGATTCATCAAACAAAATTTTCCATGGCCTAGATGCCTGATTTGACCCATAAATGGATCTCTATAACATTTAAATATTATTGAAATATTTTGGAATCATAAAACCTTTATATAATGTCATATATATGAATTTATAAAGGTTTTTAAATAAATTATTTTTTACATCCACCTATCAAATATCATATTCATGGAATGTTGTTATGGAAAGTAGAATTATGATGGATTTAAATACGGAAATTGGAGAAATTTTTTCATCATTTTCAATTCCATGACACTATATATAATATTTATCCACTATCATTGATTTATTGATACATAATCTACATTCCATTTCTAGTTTTATCTTGAATCCCCATTTGTGCCCAACATGATTTATATTAATCGATGGATCGACCATAACCTAGTCTTGGTTCTGAAACATGTAATCGATCTCAGAAAACATGGATTCTATATATATTTCAAATTTATATACCTCTAATTCCACTTTATAGGAAATAGTATTATTATTTGCAACAAATAATGAGTCATGTCATTAGTTACTAGAAAACCATATCTCTCTGGTTCTCTGACTTCTCTAGTGCACCTGTGATGTAGTTTCGTTTTCGGAACAACATATTCTACCAAAAACTAAAGAATCAATTCCTATACCAAATCCTATATATCTTGAGCATCAACCTCATTAAACTATATCTTTATCCCACTATCCTTCTTGGGTATGTGATCCCTCTTAAAAAATGGATTTCTTTTGAAAATCACCTTCTTATCTGAGGGTTTGTATATATAGATCCCCTAGTTTCCTTAGAATACCCTATAAAGATACACTTTTCACCTTGACATTATACTTTTCTTCTATATTTGAGCTTAAAAAATGCCTCAAAATCCCATGCATAAGTATGTGATCGAATGTATTTCATTCAATACATTATCTCACATAGTATCCAATCTACTTCCATAGTTGGTACTCAACTTATAACATGTTTTAAATCATGAAAAGAATTCCCCCCAAAGGATAATATATGAATTTCATGGATCATCATGAAAATTCAAATTTCAACCATGATAAGGTTCATATTTTAACAGAAACAATTCCATTGTGGGGTAAAAGAAGTATTAAGTTATGATAGGGTCCCATACTACTAAATAAAGTTGATGAATTATTGGTTACGATATTCACTACCTTGATCTATTCAATTTTTATTTATCATAATACCAACTAGATTATCCATATCAATAATTAATTCATATAATACACAAAAATTAGAAAGTATACTTCTTTAAGTTGACATATTTATATCTACTCAATTCCTTAGTAAAATTAGTGAAATATAAATACCCCCTATAGATTATATGATAAATTGTCCAAAACATAATTTTGTATAAATTTTAGAGGATCTATAGCTATTTTAACTTTTCTACTAAAAGTTTTCTTGGTCATTATTCGTAATAAAAAATAATTATACTAATGAAGTGGTTTTATTTCAAAAGATTTTACGTGACCATTTAATAGATATTTATCATATGATTCTACTTTACAGGACAAAAATCATGGTTCCACAGTTAGTTGTGAAATGTTTTTTTGTAAATTTGATTCCATATCAATCTCCAATACTTGGATTGCATAAATTAATACATAAATACGATTATTTAATTGTTCCATAATATAACATATACAATCATTATAAAATAAATAACATTTAGTTCCAAACATGAAAATAAAATAATCTATATCTTGGAAAGATACATAGATTATGTATTTGTTAAAAGTTAGTATGTAATAACAATATTTTGAAATGAATACCATCAATATTGGAAATGAAAGGTGGTAGTTTCCAAAGTATTGTAATTCCAACCTCGGACAATTGGACACACACAAATCCTTCCTTATTCGGTAAATCATTCAATATATATATGGTTCCTAAATTTGAATGCAGATCTGAGTACCACAATATGTATGGATAACCAATGTGTAGATATAGAAAAATAGAAATCAATTACAAACACAACCAAATCTTCCCATTAATTATGTAACATGGTAAAGTGTTTCTTATAGTGTCCTTTCTTACCACATAAAAAACATATTGTTCCCTTTTCCTTTATATAAATTTGGATATTCCTTTTCATAGAAGTATAGTTCTCTTGACACTTAGAGTTTTTATGAGTTCTATTATTATTTTAATTTTTATTCCTTTTCTTGTTTACAATAAAGACTAATGACTTTTCACACCCCATTTCATCATAAAATTGGAGGATTCGAGTAAGCAGTTTTGAAATAGCATTCTCACAATTTCTTATAATATAATTTAAAATAAAAATATAGAAACTCTTAAGATGTGAGGATAAAATGAGATATTTGTGCTTCTCACCAGGGATCTAAAATCTAAAGATTTATACTAACTTATGTATCAAGTCATCTTGACTATGTGAGGCCCAGTTAGGACTAACTACAAAATCATTCACATGAGTTTTTCATTAGTGAACATTTATCTCTATTGTCACACATTCACATGATAAAGATCTTGAAGTTGAGAAATTATTCTATACACATCTATATCATTGTGTTTCTTTAAAATATAATTGGACATGGATTATAGTATAAAACATCAGACATGATAAACTTTATCCAAATGATTTATAGAGAGAGATATTTATTCATCACTTTCCCCTTTTCTAGATGCCTCAAGAATAGGGTTTTCCTGTAAATAAATTTCACATTCATGACATAGTATGAATTGAAGGTGTTTATAGTATTCATGGAAATTCATGATGGTGATAAGGTTATCCTTATATATAATGTCTTGTAGTGATATTTTTGAAGTTAGGTTAGCTACCATTTCAATAATAAATAAGATAATAATTTTATCACCTTAACTTGATTACGATTTCGATAATAAATTTAGCTTAATTTATTATACTCTTAACATTTAATAGGAACATTATATATACATATATATCCTTTTTTAAATGATTCATCTATACCTTCGCATAAACCATATATAGGTTTGACAAGATACTGGATGTTATTTTGGTAGGCATAAGTTTCTAATAGAATTAACTTATAGATCCTTAATACATTGAGTGGACTCCCGAATACCGAAGTCCTATATTAATATGTCATCAATGATTTTCCCACTAGTTTTGATAAGTATAATAGAGGTCGTCAAATATTAATGCAATATAGGTTGATTCGGCCTAAAAATAAATATATATATTCCTTGAGAATTGAATGAACCCCAAAAGAATTTGGTTAAGAACATTGTAATATTTTTTTTTCTAACCAAGTAGTGGAAGGATATACACACTTAATATTTCATTTGATGTATTTTAATCTTTATGGGTAAACCAATGATGTTAACTTGTCACATGGTATTTAATATTTAGTATATTTTACTTTAAGGTTTTTCAATATCGTGATAATGTTAACACATTTTATAATTTTTATTGAACTTCCATATTTCATGATTTTTAATTAGTTTATTTAATCATTTAAATATCTTTAAATAATTAACCATGAAAATTATTGAAATAAAATAAATAATTTGTAATTACCATGATATTCTCTATTAGTTGGTTTATCTAGCCGATGATAAAAAAACCCACTTAATCATAGGTAATTAACGCAGGGAACCAAGAATCATTTGAGTTACCGTATTTCTTTTGAGATATTCTATACTTTATGGATTCATTTTTCCTTGACATGAAACTTAAACTGCATGCACTTTACTATGAAATTTATCTATTACATAATCCTAATCAAAATTAGGATATGGGAACCCAAGTATTGGTTAATTAGGGGATTACATAAATGAAACCATGGGCATGGAGACCCTTAGATAATGAGAATAGGGTAACAAATCACATACAATTAATTTATTTAATAAATTATTTAAAAAAGTATGAACTAATAAATCAAATTAACAACAATATACACAAAATATTATAAGATCATGGTTATTCTTTTATATTTAATAAATATGAATACGTACACTAGCCATCATTCAATTGAATTTTTTCTTTATTATTAAATTAAACATTCATGAATTAATCCAACTAATTAATTAATTCCCATTATCTTAGGGACCCTATGATGTCTATTAGAGATACATATCATAAATGAGAAATATAAAATTAATGGCTTGGAATGTTATTGTAAATATTTATGTAGAATTAATTGAGAGTTTATTAATTATGAAAATATTATTACATTGTCAACACAACTAATTATTATAATGTGATAAGGTATTTAATATGGTAATTATTTATTATTTATGTAATTTAATTATATTTTTTAATGGGAGACTAAATGGTGTGTTATATTAAGATAATCGTGGTGTTACATGATTTATGTGTATCTGGGATAAATAACCAGGGACTCAGTGTGTATATCATCCAGATTAAATGGTGTTTACAGATAAGTCACACTTTATGTGTTCTTATTTTTGTGTGTCCATGTAAACCACCAGTTGGTTCAGTGTGTTTTTTGTTCATATGGATTAATGAGTAACATAACATATATGATAGCTACACACCATGTATCTCATTAATGATATAGGATTTCAATATCACATTGTGTTATGTTATGTATTTAACCATACAATTAGTGTGAATTTGACCACAAAAACATGAAGACTATTCAATGTGTATTCCTAATACACTCCTTATGGTCTAACATACCATGTATCAGGATATCCTGATCAACATGCAGTATGTATTAAATTTTCCAGGTTTCATTACTACTCAGTGAATTATGTATCTCATGACACATCCATGTGTATTGAACTTTGGTACATGATGTGTACTTTTAGACACACGGTGTGTATCTGTGTCTGCATATAAAATCCATAGCACCTCTTGTTGGAATCTATGAACATTCTCCATTTGTTCTTATTATGATTTATATGATATGAAAATTGAATGATAAAATTAATATGTCAAAAAAAATTATTATTTATGTATTAAAGTGAAAATAAACTATATGCTAGGAACTAACAACTATTACATGTTATCGATTAATGTATAATGTATAATTTTAAGTTATTATGAGATCCCATTAATACCACTTAAAGGTTTGGGGGTGCTATGAAACTAGTTGGTCACATTCCCAAAAAAAATTACATAAAATTCTCTATATTTCTCATTATAACTAGACACATATGTGGTCTTAAAATCGATGGGGAGAGGATATTTTCACAAATAATTTATAATTTAATTAAGTAATTAATTAATTTCGTTTCATTGAATTATTTCCTCTTCTATGAATTAGTAGAACATTACGGTTGTATTGTCGTTGTGTTAAAGGAATCTATAGTAAATTCCATTTATCATTGATCCACATGTGTTCTATGAACATCCAATTGTTAATTTTTAACTCTATGAGTGCAAGTGAAAATAAATCTATCTCTTGTAATGATCATTGATGATCATAACTGAATCCATGAATGGAGAAGGAATTCACTTTGGTCCATGGAAATCCCAAGGTACTGAGAGTATTCTCCCTAAAACATTTTCTGAACAATAAAAAAATGCGGTTCTTCCATCTTAAAAAAATTTCATAATCAAGTTTATATTGTACTAGAGTTTATAAATAAATAATTACACAAGTGCCTATTTTATTTTATTAAATCCTGGTGAACACAATGTGTAGATAATATTATTGTGAGTATTATTTATTTTACATTCACTAACTCATTGATCAAATACATACTTCTTTATTGAGTAAATAAATTAAAATTTATTCAAATAATATTTAATATGAAATTTATCAATAGACCTTTGAAATCAGTTCACCAGTCCTCGTTAACATTTATTGGTCCTTGAACAATATTTATTTATTTAATTAAGTAAATAACACAATGTTATTTTTCAATTTATATATAAATATCATATTCACTGAAACTAGTGAAGAAATATTTATTATATATAAATGTTACAAAATAAATAAATATTTTTTTACCATGTGAATAAACTAGAATGAAATAATGTATTTATATTAACATAATTAAATAAATAATTAACTATTGAATAAATAATTATTAAATAATCCACAAAAAAATATATTCTCTCAAACAATTTTTGATTAAATATTCTGTTCAAACTAACATTAATAATAATTAAAACTCGTATGGTAATAATATTTTTCCAACATGTTAAATTCAGAAATAATTTAACATGCCATTCAAATACAATTAGTGTGTATCCCTATAGGCCACATTTTAAATGGAATTAGGCTACACTAACTAATGTCCAAATTCTACATCTATCAAAACACAAAGGCTTACATAGAGAAAGAATTTATGGTTTTAATGTCATGTAAAATCCTATGAATGTAAAAAATATAATATAATGAATTTATCTTTATATCTATAATCAATAAGGGTGCATGATGGTATCATATACCTATATGATCAATATCCCTTTGTTTAACTTTCTATAAATGAACATTACAACAACACTTCCATGACCATGGACTAATCAGGTATTTCATCTCCCATTAAAGGACCTGAGATATATACTTCCATTAAAGAATATAATTGACAAATAATTTCTCTCATTTTTTCATTAATACAACATCACTCATGACACACTCAACATTTCCTACTTCACCACAAGTATATGTCATCATAGTTTTCATCAATACGTAAAAGTACCATGATTATGAATTATATTAATTATAATATTAAATTATAAGTATCATTACACCCTTTTCATATATAATTATCTAATAAAATTCATAAATTTGTATTTCGAAATAGATGTCCATGTTCAAATAATCATATACACTGGAGATTACCAAGGTCATACACCCTGGAAAGTGTCTCAATGTCCTATGAGTCTCAAACTTTATAACGTGTATCATTATTGTCCCATAAAATTATATCATTAGACTATAAAAATTATATTTAAAAATAAATTCATATAAATTATAGGTTCTCATTATAGCTGGGAACTGATATTACCTTTCAAAGTATCAAGTACACTTAGGGAAAAATGACATAATATATCATGAAAAAAATAATATTTATATGGTTAGATATTTTATGTATATTCAAATACATGAATACAAGTAACCATAAAATACATATAAGCGAGTTATATTGAACCAATTCAAAAATAATCATGATAGGAAACCCTCGATTCTCCATCCATTCCACCATTCTTGAGTTTAAAAAGATAACATTTATACATCATGCTTTATGTGCAGTTTTCTATCATGATCTAGTGTTTTAACATTAACTTGGTCAAGAAAAAAGGTTTCTATGTGTTTTAGTATTTTTTCCATAAATGGTATGAGTATAATATACTTAGTTGGTGATCAAAACCCACCCCAAATAACCAATCATACACAATAATGTGCATGAGGTTAATGAAAGGATAAACCAAACAATATGAATGGTAGAAAACATGATTTTTCATTTATTTAAACATCAATATCAAGGAGAAAAACATGATGTCCTCATAACTATAATATCAATACTAGGCATTCCTGTTTTTAGCCATGGCTTTGTTATATGGTTTTAACTCTATAAAAAATTGGAGGCCACATGAAAACCTATAATATGCTACAACTGTACGTAACATCTCCCAAACATATATGTAAATATTTCCACACTAACTCAGTCCCAATATTCCATCTCTAGGAATGGGAATGTGTATACCTAGTCAGGTCACTCACATATCCCATCCCTTTTGGAATGTTGACAGTGGTATATGAATTTATGGTGTTGTGATACCATCCCACAACATCCACCTATTTTCCAAAACATGGCTACATTATTAAGTCAATATATATAAATATATACAAAGAAAAATATTACAAATGTGGATAATATTTGAAGAAATATACTATATATCATGTTTAATAACCAAAGCATGACTCTTAAGTTGGAAGTTTACACAAAGTCACTATGGAAAATATAGATAATGGTTTTTATTATCATTTAATATTTCATAAAATATGGATAAATAATATGAATTATAAACTCATATAATGTAAATTATAACGGATCAAAATTCTAATCACAACATCCTAGCATAGTGATTGTTAATCAGATCATCCAAAAAGTCATTCATTTACAAGGATTGTCATTTAAATAGATTTATTATCCTAAATCACATAATTATGGTATAATTTAGCCAACCCCAAACCATTTATTGCCTACCTATAAATGAGTATGATAGGAAAAAGGGGTTCACCTATCTAGTTATTTATAGAACAACCTTTGGAGTCTTTATAGTGGAGAATATTCCACCATGTGATTATTTTGACCAACTTAATGTAATCGGAATTTTTCTAATGTGTATCCATTAACCTGGGAGATGAAATATAGAATACATAACTAAGGATATACATTGATTTTTCTCTTGAAAATAACCAACAGAACCAAGAAATAAGAAAACTAACAAGGATTGAATAAGTCCTATATTATGATGATGAAATTTTTTATGCAATAGTAGAAAGAGATTAAAATAATAATGGAATTTAGGAGATACATAACCATACCTCACTGAAGACAAGAAACCCAACCAACCTGAGCCAACTAAAACTAAAGGATAAGATAGGCTCACTTGGGGTGAAGGAGATGAGTGGGAGGGATTAAATTGGAGCACAATAGAATGATTTATAAGAAAATTATAGTGTTGTTTTTTTTTGTTGATATGTTTATGGATTTAAATGATTAATATACAATTTTTAAATTATATTTTTAGGTGTCTAAAATGTTCCCTGTACAGGGGAAATGGGTGATTTATGGTCTATATAGAACCACTTATTACATTATACCCTCATTGATTGTTAGACACTAGAACACAATGTAGCTTATGCCTTTACACCACCAAACCTCCTCCTCATTCCTTCAACACATTCTCGAATCCCCTAAATTATTATAATACTTTAAAAAGAACCTCTAAATAAGATTTAAGGGTGTAAATTAAAAGTAATTACCCTCTCATAGAGGATAGGGAATTTATATCTTTCCTTACATTGGGCTTCTCATCCTCGATAATATTTAATTAGAATATTATGGGATTAATCCAGAATATTGAACCAACACTTCATCTACTCATTCCCAAGACTAATCTTATAGATTCCCATGCTTCCACCAAACCTAAAAAAGAGGAATTACCTTTACCCACAAAAATTCTACACTCTGATCAAAAATATTGAAAGGACGATATTCATCGGATTCCTGATATTCAAGCACTAATTTATCACATCTAATCACATGATTTGGATCGGGTTTATATTTCCATGGTTGAGAAACATGAATAATGCTATACATGTCACTTAATTTCAATGTAATGTATTACAAATACAAAACTACACTAACTCTGTTGAAAATTTAAAAAGGTATGTAAAATATTAGTTTCTACTTCCCCTCCATTCCCATCGATCAATGACTAAATAACAAGGAAAATCAAAGGATGATGTGATCATCTACATTGAATTCCATGGGTTTCCTTCATAGATCAGCATAAAATTTTTTATGAATATGAGTAGTTTTGATCATATTAAAAATTAATTCTATATGTTCCCTTCACTATATAATAATACTAGGACCAATCATAGATTACTATCTTATTTTCATTTTACATAGAGGTTAATTTAATGTTTTTCCATATAAATGTTCATATAGAATTTATTTAAATTAATGAAAAGAAATTGTTGTAATAGGATAAATTTAACAAATACTGATGGTCAAACAAAGGTCCATGAAATTATATAATATTATCTTATATAATATCCTATATAATATGGGTGGTTATCCAAGACTAGACATTAGTCTTCCTGTGGGAAATGACAACCAGTTTCACCTAGATACTCAATTCCCACTATGAGACAATCCAAAATTAAGACACAAACCATGGTTCCCTTTCAATAGAAATTATAGATAGTGATCCATGGATCATAATATATCTTTTATGTATATTAAAATGATTAAATTAATTTAATAATACTATATAATGAATAGAAAGAGTGTTGTCTTGGTCATACGATCCCTAGTCAACCACACTACATCTCGACCACTAAAATATATTAAATGAATAGTCATGAAATAAATTATTATTTAATACCACTTAGACAATATAATAGGAAGTGGATGAAGAGTATATATATGTTATTTATTATATTATTTAATCTAATGATAGTTAGGGTATTTAAACACAAATCCTTTAATCACTTTCTTCAATGTAAGCCAACAGGTTTCCAGATGAATAGTATGATACATCTTCATGATTTCATGGTGAAGAACCAAAAGTAAAAATGGATATTGTTACAACCCAAGTAAAATTAATATTAATCATTTTTGTTACTTATAAATACTTATTGATTTTTCTTATTGTAACTATCTTAATATTAAGTAATTTTTAATCAAATGGAAAGAATATTTGTTTCTAACTAAATTTGGTTTTTATGCATTATACAATTTCATTTAAAAGATTTATTTTCAAATTATATAATTTTAATTTGAAAAATATAAATTTATTTTTTAAGCAAAGAATTCAAAAATATCTTAGGATTAATTTTTTATGAATTTTATAAAAAGTTCTACTTTTTCAATTAATATTGAAAATACTAAAATTTATTGAAAAATTAATTTTAGTATCATGAATTTAGAAAGATAATGTTTTTTAATGGTTTAAAGATTATTTAGTTCAATTATATTCTTAATAATACGATTATTCCAATTTTAATAAATTTTATACTTTAATTTGGTATAATAGCATTTTTATACATAAAATAAATTTTCACAAAAACCCATTTTTTGTCCCTTTTTTCAAGTTTATTTTTAAATTAAACTCTGAAAATTCTATGAATTGAATTTGATAAAATGGATTAAAATTTTGGAATGATAATAATTAATATAATTTTGAATGTTTAATTTAACTTTTGGTCATAATGAATAGTAAAAATGGTAAAAATATGTTACCAAAGATTAGGTTAAGACAGGTTTACCAGGGGTTAAACTTTATAAATAAGGGAAAAAATAACATAAAATTTTATATAAACCCTATTTTGTGTCCATATTTAGACCCCATATCAAATATTATTTGTAAATGTTTTATTTCGAATCCATATTTTCTGAGTAATTCCTTAATACATTATATTATTTTTGAAAGTTCCAAGTGTGTTGTCTCCTCTAATTATAAATAGAAACCTCATCTCCTCTCCTTTTCATAGGTAAATTAAAAATTTTCAAACAATTACAACCCACATACAATCCTAAAATTTCTACCATGTGATATCCCCTTTTTTAATTATAAAAAAAACCTAGTAATTTATTAGGAATAAATCAAAAGATTATTTAAAAAGGAGATGAATACCAAGATTTTTTATTGTATTTCATATTCTACCACCTTTAAATACTCTTCAAAAAATATGAAATAATATCTGCAATATATTTCATATAATGATATTTTTTTATGATAATGGAATAATTTATTTTCATATCCTATTCCATCAAATGGGAAATGAAACTGTCATTTGTGTGTATATTGGACTACCTCATCACGTACCGATGTAATTCCTTTTCCATAACTGCTTCTCACAACTTATTGTAGTGTTAGATTTAGATTATATTTAATATAATAATTAAATATTTTTCATTCTATAAAGAAATTTTATAATCTTATTTCTAAACTTTACATCCATTTGAATCTGATAACGTTATTCGTGCATGAGTGTGGATTGCCACCTCCATAAAGTGATGTGATTCTACTTTCATAACCACATCACAAGTCTATTATTTATAGGTGTATATAAATATGTAAAACTCTATTTAAGATATAATAATTTTTTTGTACATTTAAATTGATATTTACCTTATTTCCCTTATTCTCTTTGAAAAATCAAAACAGTACTCATGTGTACGTACAACCTACTATCTCCATGATTGTAATATAATTCATTTTTCGTAACCATATTTCGTGGTTGTTTTTAAAGAAAAATTAATTTAAAAAATAATAATAATTTAATGATTATTATTATATAGATTTTTGAAAAATAACTACATTGACTATAGTCAACTTACCAAAGTGATTTTGGACATACTAGCCGAATATCGTCAAAACATCAAATGTAAACTCAATTGATTAAGAAATTTTTTATAATATGGTAATAAATTAAATAAAAGGAATAGAAAAATTGAAAAAATAATAATAAAGTAAATGATTAATATAATTCTATTATTTATGAAGTTAGAGAATGTACATAATGAGTCAAACACAAGGAAATGGACACTTTAACACAATTCCCCATTTTAAACGCTTTAATGATTTATTTTATAAATATTTTTATTCCATAAACATATTCATAAAATTATTTTATTGATATATTTATATGGGAATAAAATTATTATAATGTAAATTTTAGGTCTCTTTTTACTTTCATTCAATGGTTTTAAAAATGAATCTTTTTACCTAATTTATATGTAATTCTTTGATGAAAAAGAAAAAGGAATGTTATATTATAGAATATATAATGTCAATGGTTCTTCTAACCTCTATAAAAATTGTTTTATGTTTGGATTCCATTAAAATATTTCATTCTTCATTAAAATAAAATCCATCATCCCCTTTGTTCTAGGTATTTTCAAAAAAGGGTTTTAAAATTGAATGGATATGATAATATCCTAAAATGCATTATTATGGGTCTAAATAGTTTTTTATGATTATTATGACAAAAGTACGAGATTTTTTGTACTATTGTTATGTAATGGTTATTGGGAATTTTTTATGATGGTGAGTTGGCCCAATATAACCCATTATAATGGATGATCTTGATATATCTCTCCAATGCATTAGGTAAGGGGATGAAGTTAACCATTTAGGTTTCTAGTAAGAGATTATTTTAATTTACTAGATATGTGAATCTATTTATAATAGGGATTTTTATATTGATGTTAAAATTATTTACTAGTTTTATGACATGATTTATCTATACTTTCTATGTATTTTCAAGTAAATATTATGGTTTCACATGATAAGATAATGGGATTTTGTTTAGTGGGATGTTTATGATATATATTGGAGTGAAATGGATAAATTTTTTCGAGATTTACCGGATTGATATGATACATTTACAAGATTTAATTTGCCTTTAATATTTATTATGTAGTGCTTTATAAAATTATTGTGGCAATAAAGTTTATTTCTTGTGTGATAAAATTTTTACTTCGAGCATAATGTTTATTTTGAAAAATAAACTTTTTTAAGACTATTCATGTACTAAGATACTTTATTTATTTATTTATTTTTTTATAAATATTTTTGTGACCATACCATGTTTTAAAATGTGATTTACAAGGTTTTATGAATGATTTGGTACAAGGATGAGTTGAATATGAAAATTTTAGTGACATATCATAAAAAGAAAACTTATTTCCTTTTAATTTTTTTTATTATGAAAATAATGTATTTTAAGTTTTATTTTGTTATTTATATTTTATCTTTATTTATTTATGTTTTATGGCCTAATTATATTAAAATATAAAGTTAAAATATCTATTACTGTGAACTTAAATAAACTATTATAAAAAGAAATCAATTTTATAAATTTTTTAGGGTTGGTTCCTTTTAGTTGATATCATATGGAAGTTTTAGATAATTGTAGTTGTTAGGATAATGTATGTAAATAACTTTATGGGATTCCAATTTATGGTTACCGAGGTATATCATTTTAAAAATTATGTGTTTCAACCTCTAACATTTTTTTGTTTTGACTGTTTTTCTACAAAAGAGATAAGGAAACTGATGTAGGAAGACACCAAGAGGAAAATATCCTTCCAAATCAGAAAATTATAATGGCTGGAGTTGGAATTTAGTAGTTTTTTATGGTGATGGATTAATTGAAACTAACTAAAAATTATATTAGTATCCATGCTAGAGGGAACCCATAATTATAATAGTGGAACATATCGATAGTGGACCATTTTATGAGACAACACCCTCCTACATTCAGTGGATCTTCTTACCCATTCGAAGAAGATGGATTGATTAATTCCCATGAAAAGTTATTTGATGTCGTGGGTTATTCATATCATAAAAAGTTATCACTTTTTGTTATTTATTTTTAATTTGAAGTCAGCCAATGGTGGAAATGATTAAGAATATATAAGAAATATGAGATATTGATTCATTTTAAATGGATTAATTGTATCATAATATCCTTGAGAAATATATTCCTAAGGTTATTCCAATTGGGATGGAAATTAAATAATTAGAATAGAATAATGAATAGAAATATTCAATTTCCATATATGATTCAAACATCACCTAATTTCTAAGGTAGACATGAAATTGTATTTTGGATATTGATAGTAAAGTTATTTAGTTTTTCAGAGGATTTAATCAAATATGCTAAATTTATTTACCCAATCTATAATTTAAAAGTTATGAAAATATTTATTCTATATGTTGATAAGGTATAAATGGAGTTTTATGATGAATGCTAGTTTATTGATAATAATAAAAAAAATGAGATCTTTTTAGTCGGAAAATTGGAATAATACATCAATGAAATAATAAGGTAATAAAATAAACTTTTCATTTGGTGATACATGTGGTAAAGAACACCCAAAGTAATGTCTTTTGAATTCTAGGAAGTTATACCAATGTGGTGTGATTGCGAATATTTCTCATGATTTCAAAGAAAAATATTTTGTATTGGTAATTCCAATTTTGATATGCATCCTTTTTTGTGTTTTAAATGAAATTAGATGGGTAATTATATGCATTCTTGTCCAAATAGGAGAAAAAATTATGGGAAGAAGTAAGAAAAAAAAAAAGAAATACCGTGGTGAAGTCCATTGAAACTAATTTATTATATTTTAGGTCATCGAATGAATTGGAATAATTTACATTTATGGTTTTTTATAATATATTAATTCATTTTTTGATTTGGGGTCTATACATTATTTTTTTTCATATAAATTAACTACTAAATTGAAAATTTTAGGTCAAAAAATTATGTCAAAAAATTTGGTAGATACACTTGGGGTAGTATTAATGAAATAATAATTAAAATAATCTTCTATTTTCATGCATGTAATTTATTTCTATATAAACCTTATTTTCTTTCTCATTGTATAATTTTGTGTTATTTTGGGTAAGGATTTGATTTTGGTTTACCATTGTACGATATATTTTATAGTCAAAGAAGTTATTCACTGAAATGACTCTCCTATTGTATATAAGAATCAATTCAGAACTCTGATAACATATCAATATGATTAGAAACTATTAGGATATGGAAATAAAGTTTTCCATGATCATGTTGTTGAAAATAAGGTAACGATTTAGATTAAATATTTCCTAGTAGTAAATGAATATCTTGATGTTTTTTCTGATGAGATACCTACTGATTTACATAATTGGGAATTTTATTTTATTATTTGCTTATATCTCGATGCTAGGATAATTTTAAAACACCCATATTAAAGGTATTAACTATAACTTAAGTAATTGAAAAAGTAGTTCTAGGAGTTTCTCGACAATGGTTTCATTCATCCTAACATTTCACTATGGGGTGATCATATTTTATTTTTAAATATAAAAGACAGTTCCATAGGGATTTACAATGATTATTTATTATTGAATAAACATTTTATTATTAATAAGTATCTATTGAAACTTATTGATGACTTTTTTGATCGCCTCTAGGGAGATCCAAGTTTTTCAAAGGCTGATATCAGGTTTGAATACAATTAGCTAAAGGTGAAGGAGGATGAAATCCCTCATATAGTATTTCATACTAGTTATATGAATTTTGAGTTTTGGGTTTTTCCCATTGGGTTACTGAATGCTCCATCAGTATTAATGTATCTTATGATTATATTTTTACTTGAATATTTGGATAATTTATTAGTTTCATTTATTGAGTATTTTTTATGAAAAATTATGAATCATGTGAAATATCGAGCATCCACAATCAATTTAGAGAAAATATTGGCCAAAATGGAACAAAAATACCTCTATGGTTCTATTTCATAATCCTCGCCACCTATGAAAATGGCCAGTTCTCAGTGAGATCCTCATCTATAAAGCTCCTTAATGAATGTGAAAAACCTTGATGGAATCCTCTATAAAGAAAAAATCTTGTTTCATGGTGTGATTCACAACCCCACAAAAAGTTGATTGTAATATCTATTGAGCTTCATTCAAAATCATGGATCCCCCAATACTAGCAAAGATCATAATAATTCATGAAATATTTATATCATCACGAAAACCAAATTTATATAAAAAACCCTTTAATTTGAATTTTTAGGAATATAAAGCTGTTTGAATTTTTCAAATTTCTACCTATTCATGGACCACCTGAGCATCACGAGTAAAAGGGAAAATGGATCCCTCAAGGAAAACAATATTGATGAAATTAACTCCCTTATATTCTTCAGATCCATCCCCCAAAGTAAAGATGCCATTTATGAAGGAACATTCACTTCACAGAAGAAGAAATCATGTTGTGGAACCTATGGATTCACGAGGCATCTATCCTTTTTGAATCAAACCCAACGGGAACTAGAACTCCACTCTCAGGTGGGGTTACCGTATTTATCAAAGCATACTCCATTGAAAAGACCCTAACATTCTTGAGAAACCTGATATTTGTTAGGAATATCTCTATGAGGCCTAAATATTTGAAAAATACCTCACCTAGTCCATTTCATGCTACATCTCTTAAGTTTATACCCTTTCATGAAGGTTGAGTCACCAGGTCCCCCATACAAGTCTAGGACTGGTTTAGCTACACCTTGAGTCCCTAACAACTAATTCCACACACTCTTGTGACTGCCCACTTCACTCCAAGTATGAACTGAGCCCACATCCATCTTGTGGATTCAATGAATAAACAACCAAACCCTTTTTATTATATTCATATGAATCAAAATGTCAGTCTCCTGATTGACCACTCCTCCATAGCAATTCCAACACCAAGTATGACCCATATGTGCATGAGTTGCGGTTATGTAATCCCTAGGGGTGTCATCATAGAGGTGTTCTATAAAAATTTCTTGGATATGTTTTCTTATACCATATCTTCTCTTCACCTTGACACTATCCCCCTTTCAGAGTGAGACCTTCCATGCCCGAGAATAAAGACCTAAAACTGCATAGTTCGAAATAATATTCGTACGCCTATGAACTAAAACAAAATCCTCAACACATGAAATAATAAAATAGCCTTACCTTTGAAATGAACATAAGATTCCCTATCTATGACCATCATGGATTTCCACCCAATCCTTCAATAGAGTATAGGAAATATCCACAGGGAAGCATCAATATGTAATACACACATCATTCCCCCAAGAGAACTCCATTTATGAAGGGTTGATTCATTGTGTAAAAACCACACCATCCCTCATAGATGATCATATCATGACATGAGCATCATTACTACCTAAAGATAAACTGAATGGACCGGTCCTGTCATATTAATATAAACTATGGGGTCAAACTATGTGGGTTTCTATCCCTGGCTCTAAAAAGGTTATGTAAGCAGCCTTCCTAAGGTTCAATCCCAACATAGGTAAATAGAGGTGTGAAAGCATGCCTCCCTGGGATTCACCTTGATCCACCTCCATGGGGATTTCTAATCCATCGATAAAAATCGGTGTGACGTTATCCATACTAGGGACATACATCCTAGATCTACCTCCATGGTGCATTATGATCCATTGGTAAACATAGGTGTGAAATATTCTCTCCTAGGTATGCATCTCCCAGATCCCCCACCACATGGAACTTTTATCCATCCGTTTATAATTTCATGACCCATCCCCCGAGGCACATGCCATGACTATCCCATGCCCTCCTTTCATAGGCTAGGGGTTGGAAACTAGAAACATAAAGGCATATCCCTAAAATGGGAAAGCATTACCTTTTATCCTACAAACAGACAGACCAGTAACACAACAAGAACAAACAACATAGTATAACTGCTGAATGTCAAAGTGTAACCTAAAGTAGAATGGCCCATAATACAAACCCAACAGAAAGAGAAATATAGCGGAATAGAAAAACAACTCCTGAGGTCATCCTCCAAGGATCTGACATGATGGGTAGGTAATGCTTGTCTCTACGGCTCTCCACATCATCTGGTCACCTCCCTTCACCATCTGGTCCTAACTCCCTAACCCTGGTCAAATACTTCTATCATCTTCACAATACAGAATAAGGTTTGGGGGAATCCCATTCAGGGGTGAGTATAATAATTCCCAATAGCATTATCGAGACCCTTGAAGTTCTCCCAAAATTCCCCAATGTAAAATCCACAAATCATGATCCCAATGAGAAAGCATAAGTAAAGACACAACTCAAACTAGGTATATAATTAAAAAAATAGGAATAATGATGATTATTATTAAATCTAAATCAACATTATTCCATTGATAAGTTCCACTACTGAACCACAAAGAAGTAATTCCAAATCTTATCCACACAGGGTCGTAATTCAACGATCCACAAAGGGTTGTACATATTTGATCCACAAATGGATTATCTGTGGCTAGTCCTCATTGGGTCATGCTTCTGCTGATCCACACAGGGTCGTAAGTCGTCGATCGACACATGGTTGTAACCTATCAATCCACATAGGGTCATATGTCACAGATCAAGGACAGGTCTCTCTATGGATAGTCCTCATCGGTTCACGCTACTACAGATCCACAAAGGGTTGTATTTCGTCGATCCACATAGGATCGTAAGTTGTCAATCCACAAAAAGTCGGAATTCACTAATGTCGATCCACAAAGGGTTTTCTCTACACATGACAACAAGACATAGGATTCCCGCTATAGGTGCTCTTGACTCCAGGATGATCCGCTCCTCAATCCATTAGTCGTACCTCAACAACTACGAAGCTGCATGAAGACATAAACTGAAGAACCTTCATGTCATAATGGTTTCAATGCAACAAACGGCACATCAATCAGACGCTTTTTCTGTATGTTATAGTCATTTTATTACCAAGGTCCCAGTAGGATTCAAGTCTAATCCAACCTACACGTACTCCAACTTTCTCCAAAACCCATGTTTAGTATCTCAAAAGAACCACATCATCTTAAGGGTTATAGCACTCAAGAAGGTTTTTCAAATAGAAGTTTTTTTAGTAGATAATCCCCTTTAAGAAAAATTGGGCAAAAGGGTTCAGGTCCAGTCCGACCAGGTCGGACCGACCCGACCCAGTCTTCTGGGCCCGACCTCATGGTGCTGAGCCATGGCTTCATCACGCTGGGCCGCACGACTGGCCCTGCCCACACGGCTGGGTGTTTCCCATTGGACTGTTGGACCGTTATTTGACGAGACCCACAAGCATGGGTCCGCCCTTCACCCACCCCTGTGGCATGCTGCCGTGGCGGGCTGCCCGGCTTCAACATGGCCAGTGATGGTCGGCTACCCCCTTCATCCTCTATAGAACCTTCGTGTGCCGTCCACTCCTCGTAGCCGACAAGATTTGTCCACTTCCACTAGTCCCTGCCACTGACGGTTTCTGCTACCGCTTGTTTCCACTGCAGCCGGTTTCTGTCACCGTCAGTGGCCTTCACTACCGATCGATGGCGCCGCCACACCGATGGTGATTCCGCGGGACACCAGTGTAGCTCTGGGGGCCTAATTCTCTTCACAACTATGCCTATGTGCCTTCCGGGACTTCTCCATCACTTTGTGGCACGCGGTTTCACCTTTGCACCATATTGGTCAGTCGCCTGAAGAACTCAATCAATACCGAGATCATTAGAGGGTATGAGGCTTCTTCATTTTAGCTTTCACCCTCTGCATTAGCATCATAACTAGGGAAAGTTTCAACATCATCAAAAGTATATGAAACATAAATCCATTAAACAAAATCCCTACCTCTAACTCGTTGGAAGATGTTGCGGTTGAGGCAGATGCACTCGCATTTGAAGGTGTATGTCATCGCCCTTCATTGTCCTGTTCGAATCCTCTAAGGGTCATCAAAGCTCCCTTCTACATTAGTGGAATGCATCGCTGAAACTTCTTCATAGGTTCCTCTCGTGAGTGACCAAAATCAATGCCCAATCATTGTTTAAATAGAAGAGAGAGAACCACCCACATTGCATTTCATTAATGGTGTTCGTTAATGAACTGCAATTAATGTTTCAATAATTCAATGAACATCGTGGTTACGCAACCCAAGGGTCATCTCATTAAATGACTTCCATTCAAGCAAGACATTACACTGCGGTCCCACTGCCATCGCTCAACAGTTTCAAGGGAAGAATAAAATAAATTTGGATTTATTTTTTTTTTATTTCTTGTAATGTCCAAAAATTAACATTTTTGTCCAACCCTTGTCGGTCTAATATAAGATTCACCTAATCAAATCCTGGTACTGTAAATTCAATAGTGCCCTCGGATTTTTAATATGAGCACTGGTTCAAAATATAGAAAACTTCAGTCACATGTTTACTGAATGTATCTTCAAAAAAGTTCAAAAATTACTGACAGTCTCCCTCGAACAGCACTTGTCGAGGTTAGGCTCTGCCTAAAAGGAACACTCCCTCCGAAACTCGATGGTACTCTTAAATTTCCAAACCAAGTTACCGTTTAGTATTTGTTGGACTCCTCTTATGTTAATCATGTTTTAAAGATCACAAATCCTATACATTCTGTAAATATTTTTAATTTGTTTTAATATGTCTCTAATCATATGTACAGATGGTTGATTTCTGTATGCTTTAAATAAACTTATCCAATACCTCAAGTTCTAGGTTTGACTATTGTAAATTATTTTTAATACATGTTATAATGGATTTCCTTGATAAATGATAAATTCTAATCCATACTATGAATATCACTATTTAAGTCTATTTATAGATTTTTTTCTATGTCTGAGAAACCGTGAGTCTACCATCAGATATGTTTTTCAAGAAAAGGACCCAGACACCGTGACCCAGACAACATGTCCCATGCACCATGATAAAGACACTGTGACCTAGAAACCGTGACAAGACACCATGACTAGACACCATGAACCAGACACCATGACCAGTCACTGAGAACGAGACACCGTGACCAGACACCACATCTGTGCTACCGGTTCTTAATCTCTATAAAATTGTACCATCATAACTATCTCAGTTATCAAAAGGAAAAAAAGGAGACAACATTTCATGGAGACACTGTTTCCATACATACTATGACACAATTCTTTAATCTATTTTGTCGTTTTCAATTTAAATTTCTAATGGTCATATTTGAGTCTTTTAAATGCACTAACATTATTAATATTTCTTTTTGGTAATGTAGCCTAACAATACGATGTACGATTTGTAGAATACATGCATCTTGTTGGCTCCAACATAAGAACTCAAAGAATAAAAAGAGAAGTGTGGCCCCGAAACAAGTGAGAGCGTGTAATAACGAAGATGCATGAGCATTCTTGAGAAATGACTGACACATGCAACTCAATACATCTGAAGAACACACAAATAATTCTTGAATCAAAATTTCAGGGACACCATAGATCATAGTGAAGAAAATATTTTCAATACCAACTTCATGATGAACATAAGACAAATATAACTACAAAAGATAGCATCAGACTTGCGATACTCTGTTTCTCGCAAGACGATTCGATTCTAACATCTACTTCATCCTAGAAGTCTATAGCCGCATAGACTAACACTCATAGCAACTCTAGTCTTATCACATCATTTTTTCTCTATTGTGCTTTTTTAGCTTTCGAGCAGTGTCTGTGTGTGTCTGTACAAATACAAACACTATTTCCATCATTTATCTAGAGGTTACAAGATAGCCCTCCACTCACATCATTTTACGCTTTTTTACTCCCATATATATGTGTGGAAGAGGTCCATGTGTGGCCTGTTAGTTTATACGCATGAAGAACTATTGAAGAGTTCTTGTGACATGGATAGTGTTGGGTACTATAGTGTACCCCGATCCAGGGTGTGGATCAAGTTTATTAATATAAACTTCTTGGTGGCAGGTGATCGCTAAGTGGATTAGATTAGGTCTCGGTTTGACACTGAACCACTTCTTTTATATCATCTGTGTTGTTTAATTTAGTTTTCTCTATTTTACTATATAACTTACAAATCACTAAATTTCTTTTGATAGTTAGTCTTGGAATGAAGTTATAATTTTCTTGCCTTATTAAAATAGCTTCAAAAGTAAGATTAATAACTGATATTAAAATTACTGATAATTAATCAGTCATCTAAGAAGTTATTTAAACAGTACAACATTGATAATTGTATTACATTGATTAACTGGGTTGTCTTTCTTTGGGAACCTTTTAAAAGTAATTTTCAAATAGAAATTTTTATGGATACTCAATCCCCCCCCCCCCGCCCCCGCATGCTTAAGTATTGTACTCCGACCAACATTTGGTATGAAAGGAGTTTGTTATTCCATTTAAGACTCTGTTTTTGACCCTAATCAACTATGATTTTGGTTGTACATTAATGATCTGTAAATTTCTATTAATTATAAATTTCTATCTCATTAAATGTATTTCTTTATTATGGATAATAGACTGGATGGTGTTGCAACAAATAGACCACCATTCTTTAATGGAACCAATTATACCCAATGGAAAATTAAAATGAAAATACATTTAGAATGTATGGTTATTGAAATTTGGTCTTTAATTATAGATGTTTATAAGATTCCTGCAACTGATAGAATCAATTGGGATGACCCAATAAATATTTCTTACAATAAAAATTTCAAATCCATGAATACTTTGTATTTCTCTTTAAGAGACGATTAATTTAATAGAATTTCCGCATTTAAAAGTGTCCATGAAATTTGGGATACTTTTACTATTTCACATGAAGGAATTTTAGAGTGAAAGAAATGAGACTTAATATTTATAATATTAAATATGATAACTTTAAAATGAAAACGAATGAGCCTATTTCTGACATGTATCTTAGATTCAATGAAATTTTCCACACAATGATTTCTCTTGGAAGAGAAGTCACATCCAAAGAAAAAATTATTAGGATTCTTAAATTCCTACCTGACAGATGGAGAGGAATCTCTATCTCAATTAGAGAGTCATGCGACTTCAGAAAGTTACCTATAAAAGAACTCATTGGTAATCTAATGATGTGTGAATATGAGTTTAAAGTCATCAAGTAAGAGGAGTATGAACCAAAAATAAAATCTGTTTCATTTAAGACCACCACCTCAAATCACAAAGAGAAATGGAAATTGGATGTCTATGTAGAAATCTCCTGCAGGAAAAAATCATCACCTGACAGTGATGAGGAGATGGCTTAATTAACCATAAGGTTTAAGAGATTTTACAAGAAGAAGAAATTTTTTAGAAACCCTAAATTAAATGGAAGATAAGATTAAAAAGGAAGCTTGAACAAATATTGGAAAATATGTGACAAGTCTGATGATATAGTATTCATGAATATAAGTGAAAGGGGCATATAAAGGCTGACTATCCCAAGCTCATGTACAAAAGGATATATGAGGAAAAAATAGAATGTATAAGAGGAAAATGAAAGCAACATGGAGTTCTTCTGAGGATTGTTCAAGTGACTCAGAATCTTCCCATCATGAACAGGCCAACAAAGCCAATATTTGTTTATGACAAACACATTTGAGGTAACACTGGAATCTTCTGAACACAATTCTTATTCATCTGAAGATGAGAGTGACTCTGAAAATATGTCTAATGAAGAAATGGTAGAAACCCATAACATTCTTGAAGTGGAATGTAATGAACTAAAAGATAAATTTAAATCCTTAAAGAAGTAGCATGCTCTTACCTCAACTATTAAAAATGAACTAACTATAGAAAGGGAGAAAATGATCAATTACTCAAAAAAACAATGAACTAAAGCTATATAATGAGAAATTTAAAAAGGATATTGAAAGGTTAAATAATTGTAAAGATACGTTGGTACAAATTCTAGGTAAACATATTGCTCAAAATATACTACTCGTATTGGATATCAACATGGAAAAAGAAATTTTGGAAGAATTAATTTTGTTTCTTTGTCTAGAAAATACATCTTTACTCTTAGTTCTGGAAAATATCCAGCTAGTTCAAATTATGATACGCTCTCTACCATTTCAAGCTTTTCTCAACCAAATAGACTTTATTCTTCAATCACTTTACATAGTGCTTATAGGAAACCTATGAGGAGGATATGGGTTCCTAAATAACTAGTCACTAATTTTACTAGACAAAAAAAATATGTGTACCAAAATCTATTTTTATTTTACTATTTTTTAGGAAAGCTACATAAAGGGATCCTGTAAAATCTTATGGAACACGGAAAGTGGGTGTTGAAGACACATAATAAGAGACTATTCATGATTCTAGAATTTAAAAAAATGATGGTGGAAAGGTCACCTTTGGTGACAATGCGAAAGAAATATCATTGTCCTTGGCCAAATTAGTATCTCTAACTTAGTTTTAATTTCCAAAATAATTTTTGTTGATGGAATGAAATATAATCTACTTATTATTTCACAACAATTTGATGATAGATGTCGTGTTAAGTTTGAAAATGATGCTTGAAATGTTTTCAATTCAGAAAATGAATTACTGTTTTCTGCATTAAGAATTGAAAATGTATACTATTTTAACTTGGATTCTTTAGTTTCTCAAAATGATTCTTGTATAAGTGTATTTTTTAAGGAGTCATGGATTTGGAATAGGTGACTAGGACACTGTAATATTCACTCCCTTAGAATACTAACTAGAAAAACATTATTCCAAGAACTACCCAAACTTGAATTTCCAAATGATAAAGTGTGTAACCTTTGTCAAAAGGGAATGCAACAAAAAATTTCCATCAAACCATAGAAAGAAGTGTCACCCTCTCAACATCTCAAATTGGTTCACATGCATGGATTTTTTTGGACCATCAAGAGTTTATAATTTAAATGAGAATCACTATTTTTAGGATCTTTTTTATGACTTTTCTAGATATACTTGGAAATTATTTTTGTCTCACAAAAGTGAATCATGATTCCATTTTACCAAATATACCAAAACTATATAAATCACAGTGGACTTATTATTAAATCCATAAGAAGTGATCATGGCCAGGATTTTGAAAATTATGATTTAGAATCTTTTTACTCACAAAAAGATATTGTCATAATTTCTCTGCCTCTAGAACACCTCAAAATAATGGAGATGTAAAAAGAAGAAATAGAACCTTTCGAGACATTGCTTGATCCATGCTTAGTGATTATGACATACCTATTTATTTTTGGGTTGAATCTATATATAAGGAATCTTATATTATCAATTGAGTGTTGATTAGACCTATTTTTAAAAGAAATCTATATGAGTTATGGAACTATAGAAAACCTAAAGTAAGCTATTTCAAAGTATTTGGATGCAATGTCTATATCCTTAATACTAAGGAAAATCTTGAAAAATTTCCATCCATGAGTGATGAAGGAATATTTTCAGGATATTCCATCTCTAGTAAATCCTATTGAGTGTTTAACCAAAAAAATAAAGGTGGTGATGAACCTACCCAGGTAAACATTGATGAAAAAGATCCACATGAGTCTAAGACCACTCTATAGAACCTGGAGGATGATGTATCAAATTTGGACATTCATTCAAAATCCACTAACTATCCTGTAATCAATTCTGTGAAAACATCCAGTTCTAGAAACTATTTAGATTCAAGTCACAAAGAACTTGAACCTGTTGAAGAATCTAAATTTAGTAGTCCTTCTTTTTTTAGAGCTGTTATAACTCTTAAGAATCATTCATTAGATTTTTATGTTGGAGATTTAGATAAAGGAACCCAAACTAGAGATTATCTTAGAAATAAAGTTAAACAACTAGTCTTCCCGTCACAACTTGAACCTAAAAACATTAATGATGCTATAAATGATGAATTTTTTGTGAGGGCTATGCAAGAAGAGTTTAATCAGTTTGAAAGGAACAATGTTTTAAAACTTGTTAATAGACCTAAAGATACATTTACCGTGGGAACTATGTGGGTGTTTATAAATAAAGTAGATGAAGATGGTAACATAGTAAAAAACAAGGCTAGATTTGTTTCACAAGGCTATAGACAAGAAAAAAAATTGACAATAAAGAGAACTTTTCACCAATAACTAGACATGAAGCCATAAAAATTCTGCTTGCTTATGCGGAACATCTGAATTTCAAAAGATATCAAATGGATGATAAGACTGCATTCCTAAATGGGTATATAGCGGAGGATTTTTTTGTTGAGAAACAGAATGGTTTTTCAAAATCCTCATATTCCAAATCATATTTTTAAATTATAAAAATATTTATATGGTTAAGACAAGATCCAAGAGCTTTGTATGATAGATTATGTACTTTTTTTGTATCTAAAGGTTTTTCAAAAGGAATTGTCGATCCTACCCATTTTAGAAAATGAATTTCCAATGAAGTTTAATTGTTCAATTTTATGTACATGACATTATCTTTTGATCTTCATGAAATTCATTATGTATTGAATTTTCTAAAATTATGCAAAACGAATTTGAAATGAGTTTAATGTGTGAACTAAAATTATTTCGTGGATTTCAAATGTTTCAAAATAATGATGGTATTATTTTAAATTAAAGTAAATATACTAGAGATCTTCTGAAACGTTTTGGATTGGATAGGACTAAAAGTAGTGACACTCCAATGAGTACTACTTGTAAGTTGGATCTTGATGATGATGGAAAATATGTTGATCAAACAACTTACTGAGGAATTATTGGTATCTCACTCTACATAACTGCTAGCCAACTTGACATTATGTTTATTGAATGTATGTGTTCTCATTTTCAAGAAAACCCTATGAAATATCATTGAAATTATGTTAAGATAATTTTCAAATAGCTCAATCATACACCCAATAAAAGGCTATTCTATCCCAGAGGACAACCATTTGAATTAGTTAGTTATTCTGATGTTGACTTCAGTGGTTGTAAGTTAAATAGAATACTATCCTCTGGAACATGTCACTTTTTAGGCAAGTCATAGGTATCATGGTCTAGTATGAAACAAAAATATGTAGCGTTATCTACATTTGAAGCAGAGTACATAGCTGATGGTAGTTGTTGGGCACAGATTTTGTTGATGGAACACACATTACTGGATTATGTATATCAATCCAAGAATGTACCTATAAATTGTGACAATAAAAGTTCTATAAACATCTCAAAAATTCATGTTTCACACTCTAGGGAAAAGTATATTATTGTAAGACATCACTTTTTGAGAGATCATTATCAAAAAGGGGATAAAAATTTGGAATTCATGGGAACCAAATATCAGATTCTAGATATAATTACCAAACCGTTAAATTCTGAAAGAATAGATTACATCATACGTGAGTTGGGAATGATAAATCTTAAGTAGTACGTGTATTGTTTCACAACATAAGATTTCGAAACACACTATATTAATATTACTATCTAAATCTAATAGTTTTATTGTTTTACTATCTTAAAATCTGTTGTTTGATGTTTAGGATCTCATCATGAAAGCTTGTTACAGACTCATAGTGAAAGCTTGTTACAGTCTCACCATAAAGATGATTTATTATTCTATTTACATATTATAAACCGTATCACAGTAATCATTTATTTTATTCTTTTACTTTCCTGTGCTTTGGATTTTGCGATTCATAACATCCCTAAATGAAAAAACAAAATATGTTTCACTCCTTTGTTCACCCAGGCTATTTTTTCTCAAACTGTAACCTCTATTTCATCCTTTCTCTCTCTCTCTCGAACAGTCGTTGATTTCCTAGAATGAAATTTCCATCCTCATCAACCCTTGAGAAGTTCATACCGAAGAAGATGATGAAAATTGCACCAATGTTAGCACCAGAAGGTCTGTTGAATCCAATCCTAGTGAACAGAACTTTGTTACCCGAAAAGGAAATTTTCCCCCAGTAGCTACTGTCAAATAAGTCTTTATTATTAAAATTACTAAAAGAGAAAGGGTGGATGGATTGGTTCACAAAGGAGGATAGGCAGATATACCCTAATCTAGTTGCACAGATTTATCAGATCATTCAATTTCATTTTGATACAAAAGATGGTTTTGATCTAAGAGGCTAGATTAATTAAAAAATATCTACCTTTTCTTCGTGGTTATGGATTGAATGCATAAAGATACCTCATGAGGGTATTTTTTAGGAAAACCATAGAGTTCCTCATCCTAGAAGTGAGATCTTTTTGTTTTAAGAAGCCTTGAGATGCATAACTTGTAATGAAATAAAGAGAAGAGCTATAGCAACTGAGCTAGATAGCGAAACTAGACTTTTGTTGAAATTTTTTCCAAATATGATCATCCCCAAAAAATGTGATTTTGCTACACTCATGTATCAATATGTATTTCTGATACATCTTATAAATAATCAAAAAAATATCAACTTACGAAATAATGTTATACTTCATATATGTGATTTGATAAAGACATCCTCCAAGTCAACCTCCATGTTCTACTCTAGTTTAATCTCAGCTATGCTTCATGAAAAAGGGTTAGTTGGAATCGATGAAAAAGTCATTAAGGACTATGAATTTTTTATTTCAAAATTTACATTCAAGAGAATTAATATAAGTTGGAATACATGGAGAAAACCATGGGTGGAAGATAATGATAGGGTCTATGAGATGTTCATCCTAGTTGAACACACTTCCATACCTGAGAACATTTCTAATCCTGGTTTGGAACCAGATAAAATCGTTGACTATTCTGATGAGTAAGAAGAAGAAGAGTTTGGTGTACATATAGAGAAAAATGTCTTGGATGAGGAAGAAATTGAACCTGCTCTTCAAGTCTTACTTGAGAAGTAAGTACCTATCTCTGTAGAGATTGTTGATCTGGAAGAATAACATTCCTCTAAATAAGAATTTTTTGTTGTTGAAATAAAAAAAGGATGTTCAAGAAGAACATTTGGAAGAAGATTTGTATCTTGAGAAAGAAGCTGCTGACGAGGAACACCTAGAGGAATAAGATGTTCCTGAAATTATCACATCTGTTGAAGAGAGAATGGATTAGGCATTTTAATTATCAATAAAGGAAATGGGTGATGGTATTTGGGTTGAAATATTTGAATTAGATAATAGACATTAATCTATTAGTCCTAAGAAAGATGTGCATGTTATGGGGGAGCAATACCCAAATCTAGAAAGTGTTGAAGGTAAAAATATAGTTGATTAATGCTACGGTGATACATGGTATTAATTTCCTAACTATTTTTGTGTGAATGATTCCCCAGAATTCCCATTTAGAGGAATTGATCT
Source organism: Viscum album (assembly GCA_963277665.1). NCBI lineage: Eukaryota > Viridiplantae > Streptophyta > Magnoliopsida > Santalales > Viscaceae > Viscum > Viscum album. The sequence goes on along the minus strand of OY728127.1, from coordinate 220,155,206 downwards.
ATCTACTGTGTTTCAATTGAAACAAGTATCTACTCTTAATGTTATAGCTGCGAAAGAAACTGAGCCTGTCTCAACTCCTATCCCCTAAACTTCACAAGAACCTTCCACCTTGTTGAGTAAGGATGATTTGAAAGTATTTGAAGCTACCCTATTGGATGGGGTTAAATAGCTCTTAAATACTCAACCATCTCCTCTGATAAACTGGATTGAAAGAGATGTTACCCTATTGTTAGAGATTATTATTTGGAAGATTCATCCAAAAATGCTTCATGAATTTTAGGAAGTCAGAATTGAGAACAAATAACTATGTGATGAAGTGAAGACTCTCAGAGGTATGGTTGAATAAATTCATAGAGTGATGAATTCAAGACCAGAACCTATTTCTCATCCTATTGAGGATGTTAGTGGTCAGATTCCAAAGGAAGTATCCTCCTTGATTTAACCTAACATTACTTCCTTAACTGAAAATATGGATGAAATAAAAAAAGAAAATAGATCAAGAGATCTGTGAGTTTTTCATTGGTCTTAACAAGTTGATTGATGAGTATAAGGGCTCTCTTCAAGAAGTTCTGAATCAACTAAAGTCACTTAGTTCAGTTGTAGTAGTTTTTAGTGCCTCTGAAAAATCATCTCAACCTACCTTTCATACTAATCTTCTTAGAATAGTTGTTAGGGAAGAACATTAGTCTCTACTTAGTGGCTTTTACAAAGAGTCTCTACCTATGGTTGTTAGTAATAGTGACAGAGTAATTGATTTGGTGAGAATTATTTACAATATTTCCAATGATTCTCAAGAGTAAATTACTAAGTAGGTGGACTTCCACTTAAATAGGATCTTCTCTAAAAATGATATGAAAAAACATTTCAATTATCTTATAGAGAATCATTAAATCTCACCTGTCACTCAAGATTTCAAAACTCGTGTTCAAAAGATTTAGGATTTCACTCCCTTGTTGGACAAGTTCATGGAGAACAAGGATGAATTTGAAAAAGTGATCCAGTATGGTGGTTATATTTTTTCTGACTTCCTCAATCTTTTGAGGACTTATAAACATGTCTAGATCACTGCTATTATGGATCCTACATCTGAAATCTTGAGACATGGTTTGCCTACCTTATCATCTTATTCCCTTGCCTCAACTTTTTTGTTTGTCTCTCAGGCTCTAAGTCAGATCAGACCTATTATCATTGACCAAAAATAGCATCGGTATTCTACTACACCCACATTGGCTCCCTCTATTTTTGAAGGACTCCCTTTACCTTCTCTGTCAGTTGGTTCACATCCCTCTTCCACTTCTACTTCTGATCGAGTGGATTCTCCAGATGTTACTGCCAAGGGAAAAGTGAAGTTAGCCAGTGCTGAAGAAAAATGAACACAATCTTTTGACAGGGATGATTTCAATATTTCTATTGCTTACTATCTGTAATGGAACTTTTTATCCATCTAAAGCATTGTGAACTCTTCTTATTTATTCTCTTATTTAATTTTGTATTCTTTTTGATAATCCCAAAAGGTGGAGAGACATGCACACTAAGGGAGAGACACATTCACTAAGATTTTATCTCTCACTCGCATGATTTTTGAACGTAAATAAGGGGGGATATTGTTGGAATCCTCATGTGTTAATCATGTTTTAATGATCACAAATCCTATACATTCTGTAGAGCATGTTAATCCTATTTAATATGTCTAAAATCATGTGTATAGATGGTTGGTTTCATTATGCATTAAATAAACTTATCCCAGATCTCAAGTTCTATGTTTGATTATTATATACTATTTATAATTTGTTTTATAATTTATTTACATGATAAATGATTAAGTCTAATCCATTCTATTAATATCACTATTTATGTTTGTATACAGATATTTGGTTATGTCCGAGAAACCGTGAGTCTTCCATCGGTTATGTTTTTCTAGAAAAGGACCAAGACACCGTGACCCAGACACCATGACCTAGACACCGTGACCCAGACACCATGACCCATACACCGTGACAACACACTGTGACTAGACACCATGAACTAGACACCATGACCAGACACCATGAACCAGACACTATGACCAGACACCGAGAGCCCAACATTGTGACCATACACCACATATGTGGTACCAGTTCCTGATATCTATATAATTTTTCCATCATAACTATCTCACCACTCAAAAGGAAATGATGGAGACATTGTTTCACGGAGACACCATTTCATTGAGACCCCATTTCTAGACAGACTGTGACACTATTCTTTAATCTGTTTTATCTTTTTCAATTTAAATTTCTAACAGTCATATTTGAGTCTTTTAAATGAACTAAAATAATTAATATATCAATGAATACATGTCACCAGACAGTACAAGGTATGAGGTGTAGAATACATGAATCATTTCGGCTCCAAAACATGCACTCAAAGAAAAAAAAGAGAAGTGTGGACCAGAAACAAGAGAGAGCGTACGATAAGGAAGAATCACAAGAATTCTTGAGAAAACAACCAACACATGAAACTCAATAAATATGAAGAGCAAAAAAAATAATTCATGAATCAAAAAAGGTTGGGATACCATAGATCAGGGTCATGAAAAAAATTCTCAATACTAAATCCACAAAGAACACGAGGCAAATCTAACTAGAAACCAGAGCATCGGACTTGTGATACTCTGTTTCTTGCAAGAGGGCTCGATTATAACATCCTTTTCATCCACGAAGTCTAGAGCTGCATATACTAACACTCAGAGCACTTATAACCTCATCTCATCATTTTTTTTCTCTATTTGGTATTGTTTTTTGCACTCAAGTTGTGTGCATGTGGGTATAAAAACACACATTGTCTCATTTATTATACTAGAGGATACCAGATAACATTCCTCTCACATCCTTTTACACTTGTTTACTCCCATAAATATATTTAGAAGTGGTACATGTGTGACCTATTATTTTATACCCACGAAGAACTATGGAAGATGTCGTGTGACCTGGATAGTCTTATGTACTGTTGTTTACCCCGATCCAATGTGTGGATCAAGTTTATTAACAAAAAATTCTTGGTGGAAGGTGATCACCAAGTGGAGAGGATTAGGTCTTGTCTTGAGATTGAACCACTTGTTTTATATCCGCCGTGTTGTTTAAATTATTTTTCTTTACTTTACTATATAATTCAGAAATAACTAAATTTACTTTGATAGTTAGTCTTGGAAAGAAGTTATAATTGTCTTTCCTTATTATAATACCATCAAAAGTAATAATAATAACTGATATTAAAATTATTGAGAGTTAATTAATCTTCCGAGAAGTTATTTAAATAGTCAAACTTTCGTAATAGTATTACATTGACTAACTAGGTTGTATTTATTTTTATTAGGGAACCTTTTAAGAATACTTTTCAAATAGTAATTTTTATAGATACCCTATTTACCACCCCCCCCCCTTCTTGAGTACTTTACTTCGACCAATATGAGTTATAAAGATTTTACAATAAAATAATTGTTAATAATATAACTTATTTATGAAAAAACTAACTGCCATCATTTGACAGTGCAGGCCAATGTGAGGATCTACCTAAGGAAAGAATACGCTTACAAGTTCTGTTGTGGTCTCATATTTTTAATCTGATTCATCATTCATGATTTCTATGTATTCAAAAAATATAATAATTTCATTTAATAATTTTATTTACAGTTATGCCATTTTCAATTTTTTTCACTGGAGGCCTACACCGACTAAACTTAAGTCAAACCTATGGTAATCCTGCTATCCAAAATGAAATGGTGCCCTCAAATTTATGATCCATGAACCCTTTTACGAGTTATTAAAAATTTTCAGAAAAACATACCAAGCATGCTTTTTAAAACATAACATTTTTCAATAGATCATTTCAGGCACTCTGAGCCTCAGAATCACATGACATCAATTTTCAAAGCCTTTTAATAATACCAACTAATTTAAAAAAATATACGGAATTTGTGGGTCTTTACTGATAAATTTAGGTGTTAACTTCTAAGGTCATACATCTAGTGTCTTCCCTTATAGGGAGTTATGATTAACCATCCAATATCTATAAGATGTTAAACATGTTCCACATTCCATATTAATTGGATGTTTCAATCTATCTTCACAGGATGAAGAACATGTCACTTACACTAGAATAAATACCCCATTCAATAAAAAATGGATGATTGAGGTAAAAATACATAGAAAAATTATTCCCTTGTAACCACTACCACATGATCAACAAGGGATGCCCGATGTTCCACACCTAAGATTCCTCATTTGAGATTTCCTCCATGATAAAGATTCATAGTTTCCCAATATACCAAATATATATGAATACCTCGTGATTCCCAATGTGACTACTCCCCTAAACAAAGGTTGTTACCCTATTGAGATAGAAGCATCCAAAATAACTAGTTTCCACCAAGAGATAGAACTATGAATGAGATCCATAAAATTAATTAATCAATGATGGAGACCCATACTAGGAAGCAAGATCCAAGGAGGAATCCATGGAAGGAGGAACCAACATCCCACCATCTACTTTAAATTAATGAGTATACATCACCAATGAAAGTGGTAAAATCCACCCCCATTTGAAAAGTGGAAATGTGGGGAACAAGAACCCAGTGCATAGAAACATGTAGGTGGGCCCCAAAAAAAGTGTTAGAAATAGAAATGATGAACCTGATGAGAAAGTCTTCTCTTAATCCATTGATACAAGTACCATCTGGGGCATCAATAGATTGACATGTCACCAAATTCAGACATTTAGCACTAGGCCCCACCAAAAAATCATTTCCCATCATGAAACTAACCTACAAATTAGGGTATTTAGAGTTGGTAATTCTTGATTAGCGACATCATTAGTATGGATCATTTATACTTCAGAATATTGGTTGAATTTGGGTAATTGGGAATTGATTTCATATACCTGTATTGAGAGTTGATCTAAATTTTTTTAAAGGAATCAAGATGTAATTTCCTGACCCATGAAGCCTGTAGCCAGTTCATATTTTTAATACATTGGCATGATTATAGGTAAAAAAATCATGAAAGACCGACCAGTTTAGTAGTCATAGAGAGTAGATTACAAAAATGAACATTATTATAATTTATGACATAAAAAACAACATAGATAATATTTTGGTAACATTGTTATTCCCCAAGATTATCCTTGAATATCAATCATAAAATATTTCATGGCATCCGTGGAAAAAAACATCCAAAAGGGGTGATCTCATATGCTTAGTAAGGATAAACAATATAGTAGAAGCTATAAAAAAATTATAATCTTTTAAGAAAACTAACAAAACTAAAACCCAAGCCATTTAAAATATTATTTTCAACATAATATGGAATGAATAATTCAAATAATTTCATTTAAACATTCACATGGATATACTACTTGTCTAATAATCACATGTAAAATAAATAACTAATCTTAGAATCATGGAATGCATAATGTCAGACATCATGACCACCACGTCAAGGAATTGTGCCAAGACCATACAAAAATATTCTATAAAGGCCATGTTCCAAGACAGTAGTTTTTCTCATGAGACCTACCGATGCATCGAGGGAATATATCAAGCCATGCCAGTCAATTACTAAGTCCAATACATTCCTCATATGAAAAGGGTGAAACATAAAACAGTTGTATTAAAACTAGCATACACAATGTTAAAACCTAAACCATAAAACATGAATGGTATTAATATAGAAAATCCATAGTCAAACATATTTTAAATCCATCAATAAAATATGGAAGATTGTTTCATAATAAATAAATCTCAATTAAGTATAAAATCAAACAAAGTATGTTGACATAGATGAAAATAATATAATAAAATCATTAAAAAATTCGTAGAAATATACCATTTTAATTTGAAAACATTAAAAGTCACACAATTTATAAAAGAAGACATTTAAAAGACCTTTTATAATCATAGTGTTCCATACCACTTCGAACCTTTTGAACGGAATTCACATTTTAAAATATTGATGTCCATATAAATAAATTGATAAACCCTTTTTGAAAACATGGAAACTAAAGATAGAGGTTTAGAAGTATAAATATTTAAAACATTTATAAGGATTTTTTAGTTTGAGAGCCCCTTACATTAAAACATAAAAATGTCCCTTTTGAATTTTTTTAAGAAACATGGACATGAATGATAAATATGTCCCAATAAACACTTATACATAAACAATCTTAGATAATAATGAGATTTCAAAATTAACCCTTACCTTAGGCCTAATATTCTCCATAGGTTTCCAAAACTCCTCTATAATGGTTTTGAACATATTATTAAATTTAACCAGAATCATAATAAAATTTATTATATCATATATGATTGGTTTGTTACTATATATTACTTGTTTATTAATAATCCCTGATAATTCAATGTTTCACGTAATAATGGCTTTCTTTATCACATGTGTTTTGACTTGTTATTCTTTATCGTATTAATTAGATCATGATCACATGATTTATATATAATATATATTTATAATATAAAAATATATAACATATATATATATATATATATACTTGAATACATTGTTCATTGAGATGGTAGGCCGTAAGTACGTATGAACATTGTTTCCATTTTCTTATGATATTGAGTGGAAGTAAGTGAATGACATATATGTGCATACATATTTATAAATATATTATTACAGTATAATTATTATGTCATATATTTTATACTTATTCTTAATATATATTTTTATAAAAATTCATTGATGGTGAATGTGCAAGATGAATCTCATCGCGATGTAAAGACAGTAAGTCGTACGTACGCATGAGTGATTGTATCATTTCCTTAATGGTTAAATTGTGTGGAATTGGATGGAATATTATATATAGAAATAATATCATGTTATATTTATTATTTTAGTCATTTATATTCGTAGTTATACCCATAGTAATAAATTATAGATCAAAAATAGTTTACACCATCGCGTGGAGAGGGTAAGTCGTACGTACTCACACATGCTGATATTATTTTTCATAGGATGGGTAAAAGGAAGAATATGGTTGACTCATAATCATAAAAAGTCTCAGAATATATTTTATTAAGGAGTTATTATTTTTTTATTTTAACAACTTAGGAGGAGAAAGTAGAATATGAAAATAACATTGAATGAAGGGATAAAACAATTACCTCTTCTTCGGGTGTCTCCTTTTGATTTTCACAAAATGAGTCCTTAAGTTGGTTTTATGAAAAAAGGGTTGAAAATAGGATTAATTGAGGTAATTTTAGAGGAGATTTCGGTAGGGTTTGGGCAAGACAAATGTATTTGAAAGCATGGATAAAAGATAAGGAGAATATCCCTTCTATAGGAGAGGTCAGAGGCACTTTTGGAAAGTCTTGAAATATTATTTTATTACAAATTGATTTTATAATTATACATTCTCAAAAGTGATTTATTTAGAGGATAATATGAGGAATAGTTGAAATCATATCAACGAATAGGATATTGACATGTATAGTTCATAGAAGTAACCTTATATTTTAGATTTAACCCTAATTAAAATAAGTTAACTCTTACCATGTCCTCTTGTATTTATATAAAATTTGGTTAATATAGTTATTATAAATTTCCAAGAGAACCTCAAGTGTTTAAATAATTATATTTTAAACACTAATTTATTTGTCCAAATATTATATTTTTATGACTATTATATCATTTAATAAAATAGTGTTTGATTTATAAATTCATTTATGTCTATTCTGACAGTATTTAGTAATTAATTTTTTTTAAACCATAACAACTTGATTCCTTAGAGAAAAAAAATTAAATCATCACTAAAATGTAACTTTTATACAAATAATTTGTTTATGGAATCAAAAATCTCATATTTGATTTATTTCAATAATTATAATATCATTTATTTCAATCATTCATTAATAAGGTAATCCCTACATCATTATTGGGTCATAAATAAATCCATTTATTTACTATCTAAAAATTATAAATAAAATACAATGATGTAGGAAATATTTTTATCATACCAATTACTATATATAGTTGAAGATATAATTTATATAAACCAAATTAATATTGTTTTAGTTAGGAGATACATGTTTATGTAATATTTCTATTTTCTTTATATTAAACATTATAAAAGGTTATTATAACACCCAAGTGGATCCATGGGGTCCTAAAATAAACATAATTATGTTAATGGTCTCCCATATATCATAAAATAGGATTATTACACGTTTTAGTGTATTTTTATATTATTATAATATTAGTTCATTACCCTTATTTAGCTGATTTACCCTTTAACTGTGGTAAATAATTTTTTTTACTAAAGTTACTATTCTTAATGTCCAAAAATAAAAGGTACCTATTTACACAATTTGGATTTTATGATTCCAAATATGGAATGAATTTTTCCAAATTCAAAACACATAATTTAAATATATGTATTTTAAATTGATTCCCATTGTCAAAACCATAAAGTGTGTTTTAAGAAGTAAAAACTATCAAAATGTTGACATGTGTTTATGTTCCATTCAAATGTGAAATTGATTCAAATTATACAAATTAGATTAAATTATTACAACATAATACAATTAAACTTTAAAAAAATTAAAAAAAATATAATCTAACTATATAAATAATTTAGATGAAAAATCATTTTTGAATTTAATGGTGTATTTTTCACTATTCCCTAAAATATGGAAGTTATCAGAAAAACACAAAAAATTTATCCAATTTTTTTTTTACTCCCTATTATAATTAAGAGGATTCTTTTTTTCAAATTGAATATATAAAATTTTAAAAAATTTCATTTAAAATTGTTCTCCCTTAAAAGGTGGTAAAACTATATTTTTTAAAAATACTTCTTTTTTCTAAAATACTGAAATTATTCTTGTATTATGTCTAAAAAACACATAAGATGAATCTTAAAATTATATAGAATATATATTAAACTCAAATATTGGTTAATAAAATTTATAACATCTTATTAATGTACTTGTTTGATTAGTCGTGGTGTACTCGAACTCGGTGTTGCGTGTAGTGCAAGCTATTGATTTTTTTAAAAATAATTATTCCATTGAATAATGGGTTATTAAACCATGCATATGAGATTATATAATCACTTTAATGGGAATTAATGGGGTATGAGTTCTTTATAAAAATGTGTACAAGTTGTAGTATGCTTGTACATGAAATAATGCATTCATTAAAGTATAGCTTTGCATTTTTGTTATTGAATAGTTGGAGATGGATGTGTGTTGTTTTATACATGAACGATTTTTAAAGAAATGAAAATGTAATATATATTTAATAGTGAGAAGTAATATTTTATATTGAATTCAGAATATCATCTGAAAATATTTCTCTCCTGGTGTTTTGAGTCTTTAGTGAGGCAGGGAATTCAGTAGATGAATGAATTCTTACCTCAGCAGTGTTGTTCCGATTCAAATGATTATATATATTGACCAAATATTATTTTAGAAAGTCCAAAATAATTGGAATAGTACTTAAATTTTACACAATTCAGTGTGATCCAATGATATTGTGGAAGAATATTTTCAATATATCTTTCTATAATAGTTTATTCCATATGAAGTTGATGGATGTCGTTGGGGGAGTCTAACCAATAACTATGAAGATGGTTAAGTTGGGGGTATAACCAACTTTTGAAGGCTAACTGGAACGTTGTGGTATAATGGGTTTGTAATTTAGGGTCTAACCAATTAATATTGTAATCACTATCTTATAGACTAAAGAATCCATGTTTGAGTGTCTAACCAACATGGAAAGAAGTTGGTTATGTACCTAACCATATAAATCTATGTGTGCTATGTTTTATTTCTTTTGATTTATTTATCATGTGAGGATAAGTGTTAAATATGAGGGATTTATATTTTAATCATCCACATAGGTTTACTAAAAAGTTAATTTTTTTGGAAAATACAGTATAACACTGATTCACACCCTCTTAGTGGTATCAGACCGATCCTTGGACACTTCAATTGGTATCAGTGCCAAGGTAACCACTTTAGATATAGATTTTTTTGAGAAATATGTAATTCTAATACATATAATGATCAACTAATTTTTACTTTTGAGGGCATGAACTACCATAGTTGGAGGAATATGATGTTTTCTTCTCTTCTTCCTCTTAGATTATAAGTTAGAGACGCATCAACAATGGGTTTTCATCCTATTAATTAAGATGTTACTATGACTTAGTCTAACAATAGAAAATGGAATTTTATGGAATGGCTTAGAATAAAATCATGACTGATTTATTAGATAAATTTAGTCCTGAAGTGATGGGTATCCAAATTTCCAAGGAGATCTGTGATAAACTAGGAAGAAGTTATTAAGGAAACTTAAATTAATAAAATACAAGTTCCAAATCTGGATTTGGAAATTCTAAGATATCAAAATGGATTATTTGTAAAGTATTGATTATTAATTTACAATTGTTAATGAAATTTTCATCAATTTTAGATATTTCAGAGAGAATCTAGATTATTCTACTTTTATGAAGAATCTTATGAGAAGTTTCTCATATAGATTCAACTCAATGATTTAGACATTGGAAGAGAGATAGAATATATAATTGGATGATATTCATAACAATCTTATATGTTATGAAATGATAGAAGTTCCATCATTTAGAAAGACGTAAAGAGATGAGATGGCCTTTGAAGTCATAATAAAAGTTAAAACCCAAATCAACGAACCAGAATCTGGTGACCCGAGGATGAAGAGGTTTAACATGTCATTAGTCAAATGAAGACCATATTTACAATAATTTTCAGAAGGGGATCTAGTATTGAAATAACAAATAATCTCTTAAGTGATGGAATTTTCACAATAGTGGTCATTTTCTGGTAACTATAAAAAGAAGAAGTCTGATGAAAATTACTCATATGAAGAGGATAAGTAGTATAAAAAATTAAGTGGAATAGGAATAAGAGTAAATTTTCATCCAAGAATTGAAATATGATCCATAGAAAAATGAATGAATTTACATTTTCATATAGCCAGTCAGATGATGGTAGATATTTATAGAATCATATATGATTAATGGGTAAATAAAATAAATATAGATACTCATTTGAATACAGTGAAGGTTATGAGAGAACTGATTTAGAATGTATTTTGAAAAGGGATATGGAAGATACTCATATGGGAAACATTAAACCCCAGAAGGAAAATAAAAAACTGAAGAATAAATAGAAAGGATATCCTCTATTAATAAATAATGTGTCAAGAAATAAGTGATTCGTCTTAATTGGATAAGAGAACATATTATGTAGATAGTCGAGCTATGAGGAAAATTGAAATCTATTGGAACGAAAGATCATAAAAAGTATGAGTCATAATTTTTTGAAGATAATAAACAAAATTGTTTGAATTGAGATGAATTAGAGAAAATTGTTAATATTATTAAAGAAAGACTTGTTAAGATAGATGAAAACTATCTAAGAAACTATATATGTGACTTATATCACAAGGGGAGTTGAATAAGATGAAATAAGACTTCAACAATGCTATTGATATTAAGGGAGAATCTTCAAAAGCTTTTGAGGAGTGTTTAGAGAAAAATGTTGATTCTAAACCCAAAAAATTACAATTTACAGATGGTATTTATAATAATACAGATATGAAATACAAGATTAAATCAAAATATAAAAAAAAGAACAAATGAGAAAACATTTTCCATAAATTAATAATTTACTAATTCATCCATAATATTTCCACCTAAGTGGATAAATTCACAGTCCATAAAAAAGATAAAATTAAAATCTTCATATTTGAATTTCAATCAGTCTAGAAGATCAAGGTTCAGAGGATATACATAGGGTTGTATATTGTTTGGTCATAAAATTTTTTCATGCTGATATAACATTTGACTACCAAGGAGGAGGAAGAAATCTAGGGGCAGTACTGAGGAGATGAGATTATATTTTCAGGAATAGAAGCCTCTAATCAAGACTACATCTAAACATTCAATGCAAAATTTGTATGAATTCATTAATAAAGTTTATTCTAGATGGGGTGAAGAAGGTCACAGATCTATGAAATGAGGAGTTTTCTTATCAAGTGGGATTCCTCATAATGAAAATGATAAGAAAACTTAGAGAATGAATATATCTATCATTACCAATGAATTATGTGAGAAGATGAAAAACTCTTGAAAAATCAGAATATTTTCAAAAGAAAAATAGTAAAATTTGTATACATTTGAAGAATTAAATGATAATCATGAGTCATCTACAAATGCTGACATAACAATTGTGAAGTTTGGAATGTGTGGAAAATTTGGGCCTAACACAAAACATTACATCATACTTCTAATAACCCATTATTTGAAGGATAACTCTTTCAAATCAGAGTTTTAAAGAGGGAATAGTAAAAAATGTTGATCGGAAACTCTCAGCCTAAGTTCTATTTTTTAGGAACAAAGATCTTCCTCTTTATTCTATTATATAAATTCTTTTATACTAACATGTAGGGAATTGAAGGATACAGATGCATCCCTTGAGGTGGATTATAAATGATTTGAACTTATCAGATATTCACAATTTTGGGAAATTAATAACCGCTATCAAATTTTTAATCCTAATTCAAAAGGGGATATTATATTTTTTTCTCTTGAAATTATAATTCATTTTTTGAGATTTGTGCGGGAAATCATTTAATAATATTATTCAAATATTTACTGTGGTGATGATTTTGAAACAAGTTTTAAGTGTTATAACATTATAGGATCCGAATATCTTTTATGCTTAGGTGAAATCTCTCTTGTTTTCTACACTGGGATTACCCACATAGAATTAGAGTTTATTAACTAAAATCTCATTGCTTTTATTGAGTTAGAGTTAATTTTTATTAAATAAGTCGATGTTGAAAAGAAAGTGATTGAATTTTTTACTCCCAAATTTATCTTTGTATTCATTTCCAAAAAAGGTGGACAAATAAATTTAAACATATTTACATCATTTGAATATTGAAAATATATACAATTGGGAATATTGATGTATCTAGTGAATTTCATTTTTTCAATGATTGTTTGTTGAATGTTGTCAATGTTTTATTGTGATGATTTTAAAGATGGTTTATTATTTAGAAAACAAATTGTGTCATTGGTTATTTTATGTTGAAATAATGTTTACAAAAATAAGTTTTGAATATTTGAATTAATGACTTAATTCAAAAAATGAGATGAATTGTGTTTTACGGTTTGAGTATATTTGATTTGTCTTATTATTATTATTTTTCAAGAGTCCTGAAATTCAAGTTGGTCTTTACCAAAATAAGTTGGGATCACACACAAGAAGACCCTATCCATATAAACCATTGCATTATGTGGGACCATGAATGTTTAACCATGGTTGAGAGAGCTAGACCTGATTAATCCAAAAGGAGGAATAATGGGAGGAAGATTTCACATGAATAATCCATAGAGGCAACAGTGCACCACCATACAAGGTGGCATGGTGGAAGATGGGATCACAGTCATGGGGTGCTTCCATCAATTTCTGAGTATATTTAGTAACCATTTTTTATGGGGTAAAGGTGTGGCTTTTTATAAGGGAGCGACCAAGAAGTTTCTATTTGGATATGGGATGTTTCCTACACTGTTGACCCACTTTTAAAAAACACATAAAGTACCAAGCTCATTGATCGGATCATACTAGACTATATGATCATCATATCTGTATCATTTTCATCCTCAACCTCACCCAAGATTCAAGTTAATCAACGCTTCATGCAACATCTATAGAAGGTCCAAAAAAGATTTCCAACCCCTATTCTATTATTTAGAAAATATGATCATGAACAAAATCATGATGCAATTTAATTTCCTTAATATTAATATGAAGAAACCATGTATTTTAGGTGTGAAGAGGATTGATATTTCAATTATGGTGATAATCATAGTAACAGAATAGATGCAATGATCACATTTGAGTTAGTTGTTTATTTCCTATAAATACTTAGGAATACTCCCATGAGAAGATGTTGAGAGTGTGATAATTTCATATCTATAACAATTGGTGGTCTTTGAATTCATGTTATTTATTCTATGTTTTTGAGAAGTTAAAGATATACCTCACAATAACTATATGTGCAGCATAGAATACTAGTTTTTCATTATGAATAATTGTGTTTCACGTAGAAACTGAGAAACATGTGATACTCTTATGTGTGTATTTTATAGTGTTTGTGTGAACCACTTTGATTTTCCATGTAATAGTGTATACTTCGACAACATCTCAAAAAAAAGGTCTTTTGTGCATCAAGCTTATACACACTCACATTTATTCAAAAGAATGAGGAATGAATTAATTTGTGTTTTATACCATGCATTAATATCTTTCACTTACATGGATTTGCGCACCATAGTCATAGGAGATATATGAGATGTTCTTTATGCGTGGAATATTAAAATAATATTTGATTTAGTTCTTAAATTGAGATAAAAAGTGTGTTCATAAAGGAAATATAAGATGGACAGTGTGGTGTTTTAAATTATTATGTGAATATTTTTGTAAGCCTATTCATACTTGATTGTATAATCATTGGAATAAACATGAAGGAAGTATGTGTTCTTTTTGAAAAGGATTACTAGTTGTAGTATGCATGTACATGAAATAATGCCCGCATGAAAATATTTATTTTCATGTTTAATACTACATAATATGAGAATTACACGTATTGTTTTATACAAACATTACATTTGAAGAAATTCACAGGAAATATACATTGCATAGTGACCAATAATATTTGAGACTGAAGCATGAGTATTATTCCAGTATATTTTTCTATCTAGGTTTTTACTATTCAATGAGGCTGGGTCTTTATGAGAAGATATAATTATTTCTATAATAGTGTTTTACTATGGAAACTGATTCTATATGGAGAACATATATTATCATATAATTACTAGAATCCATGAAAAGGTACATGGATTGTACACAACCCAGTGTGTTACAACAAGATAGTGGATGAATAACTTAAATCGTTCTTTCTATAGTGGATTAAGCCATCTGAAATTGAAGGTTTTAGTTAGGGGTCATACTAGTTGTTGTAGATTGTGATTGGGGGGGTCAAACCAATCACTATAAAGAAGTTGAATTTGGGTTTTTAACCAACTGTTGAAGGATGATTGGAGCTGGGGGGTATAACTAGTTTTTAAATGGGGGCCTAACCGATTACTATTGAAATAACCTTTTGACATAGTGGACAATTTGTGTTGGGGCCTCTAACCAATACAAAAAGGAGTTGACCTTTGAACAAAACCTTGTGAATGCATGTGTTCTATGTGTTCTTCGTTTTTATTTAATTAATGACGAGGTTGAGTGTTAAAGATGAGGGATCAAGACTTTAATCAGTCTTAGAGTTTCAGTAAAAAGTAAAAGAATTTTTTTAAAAACTATATACCACTGATTTAGCCCACTCTCGGTGGTATCTTACCCATCCTTTTCGACATTAAAAGTTTCAACTATATTCTTTCTTCCAGGGTGACATGGTGTTGGCTCTCTGAACAGTGATGATACTCTGTAAAAATCAACAATGTTGAAACCCAATTGGGAAGGACCTCACATCAGTCATAAGGTCTATTCCTATGGAGTATATTCTTTGATCTCCATGGATAGAGAGGATATCCCAAAAATTCCATGATTATCAACAAATATTTCATTTATTTGGTCCAGGTCCTAGAATAATTACTTTAAACTATGTATTGGTTCCCCTATGGATTTTTTGTGTGTTGTTGGGCCCGTTTGGTCCCTAATTCATGTTTGGTGTGTCACTATTCCATATAAAACATATTCATTCGACAAAATCATCCCATTTTTCAACACTTTATAACCGTAAACTAAGATCTCATTGAACCAAACTCTATTTACATAAACTATGAACCCTTTGGTCCAAACTATACAACCTTAAACTAAGATCTTATTAGTCCAAACTCTTTGAACTAGAACTAAAATATAATCGGTCTATACTATATGACCTTAAACTAAGAGCACATTTTTTAAAACTCTATGACCATAAAATAAGATCCCATTGGTCCAAACTATAAGACCTTAAAATAAGATCCCATTAGTCCAAACACCATGACATTAAACCAAGAACCCATTGGTCCAAACTCTATGACCTTAAACTAAGTTCTTGTTGGTTTAAACTCTATGAAAATAAACTAAGAGTCCATTGTCCGTACTCTATAACCATAAACTAAGAATTGAGTTCTATAAAATAGAACGCTAATATTTTTTCAATAGGTCTAGTAATTATGACTATGAAACATTTACATCCCCTATATTCCTTGTTTTTTGAATTTAAACGACAGATCCTAACCTCCTCAATGCTTGATGTTATACATTTATTTTACCCTGTGTAACACTAGGATACCACATAATGATATATTATTTTCACCCACATAATATCATATTGCCTCATATTGTATATATGGAATGATACAATGAGTCCTACCGCATTTGAAATAAGGATGACTCATATGATACGAGATCAACAAAAACAAACATCCTCACCACACAATTCTAAATTGATGTCCTACCCAATAATCATAACAAGGGATTACCCACAAAAAAAATGGTATTCCTCAGTTCCCTCAAAAAAACGAATTTTCCCCAATGATTCTGGTCTTCAACCACACCATGTTCTTAGAACTGAAGGTGACTTGATTCACATCCTCATGGGATATGTAGAAATTCCTAGACTTTCTACCTATATGTCTAGCTTCAATTTTATCAACACTTGGGCCCATTGGCCCCATTCACAATCCCAAAATCCTGTCCTTAAGCTATGTACAATCCATCTCAAGGTGTGTATATGGTACACGGTCCTCCAAGGATATTTTCATGTTAGGTTTTATCTCCTTCATGCTACGCATAACCCCTGAGATAGATATAAATCTAGTCCAAGAATCATGACATTAAATTGTTTTCCGTAATACCTTCACCACAGTTCACATATTACAACCTTAAACTCTGTACCATTTTTTCCTGGTATTTTTTTATATGTGGACCCACATGACCTCCTTTGAAATTAGGTTATACCTCTTTCATTCCACACTAGTTCACATGAAACAAAAACATCTCTAGTCAAAGAATCAAGATTTGAAACCATTTTCCAGAGGTTCGTATAACATGATCCGAAACTATTCATTGATATTTCAAGAATATTAAATTTAACATGATTACTATAGTATCGGTTGTATGACCTTAGATAAGTGAAACCAGATTTAGGATCATCATATGTTTTTCATGACCTTCTTTGAACCACGAGAATTAGATTTTAGTTGTTTCTCATCTCACGAACATCCTCGAAACCCCCATCCCAGTTAGATCATGATGACATTATATATGTTAATTCACACATATTTCCTATGGTTTGATTCATCCAATGTTTTCCAATGATAACATGCCTCCACCTACCTCTAATACTATGTTTGTCTTGATTCCCAACTCTATGTGATATATAGTGGTTCCTAGACTTCCTCTCTTCGGGACCAAAATCACCCATAGTTATATCACAATAAAATACCATCACATTCCTCTATTTGGCTATAATGACGAATCAGGTACCAGGATCCATTAACAGGCTAATATTCCCTCGTATCTTGACATGAGGAATGAAATAATAGGCCGCTCAATGCGCACACCCCAAAGATGTCCTCGGTGCCAGATGATAAACTCTAATCTTACCCTACATAAAATTTGGATTAATCTTAATGAGATATTATTTTACTATTTATTATACTAGGATTCCGAATATAAAAAAATATTGGATGAAACGACACTAACATCTTCAAAAAACGATGTTAAACTGTAGCCTTATCCCATATAGAATCAGGATGCCTCATATGGATGTTTGAGAAGATTAAATAAGCTAATTCAAAAAGATATCCCCCTTCTGGTGTCATTATCCTACCACTCCATGGTCCATTACTATGTGAAGCTTCATTCCAATTCTAATGGATACATAGTGATTTATTGACTATTTTATACTGGTCTTAACCCTTTTGTTAGCTCGTTATGAGACCCTCTCCCCCCCCAATGACATGATGTTGACCTGGGTTATGTATTGTCACGTTTTGTGTGGAATAGGGTCCCATAGAACCTCCTTTGTCATTAGTTTATCCCACTTTCATTTCATGAAAACACATTTTGGACACCCATTCCCCAACTGGTTAAAGATACATAACCATAAACTATAAATTGTTTATATGATCGAAGATCTATGACTTCAAACTAGTAGCACCCCTAGTCTGAGTTGGATGACTTTAAACTTCCAAGACCAATATCCTCAGTTGATGATATTAAATTATGGCATTTCCCTGTTTGGAATTGGGAACCCTTATATGATAAGAATGAGATGAAAATTACCCCATATAAAACTAGGTTTCCTCCTAATGTGAGATGATTTAATATCAATGCGAAGGAGGACATTGCCTTACCAGCATCAGTCTCCTACCACACCGTTTCATAGAGCAAAATGTGGATTTATTCCCATGATTATGAGATACATAGTGTCACCCTAATATCCCATATTTTAAACAACCCGTCCACCAACATATTACATGGAAATTCCATACTTCTTCTTTATCACTTCACACTTTCTCTAATTTGGATAACCCTCACCCTCATAGTCTGAGCATGCTCTCTAAAATAATGATCTCATGTCACATAGTATCAACTACCATCCTAGGCTCATGCCTCAATATATCTTTAGTTAAAAACCATGTATCCATTGTTTTTAAAGTGATAAATAGTCAGTATGGGATTTCTATTCCACATATCTAACCAATAATCTATAAAACCTAGGTTTCAAATGTAGTAAATAGTTGTTCCCCATATTTTGGTTATTCCCCATTTAGTATCCAGGACTTTAAAGTCATAATCACTATTGTGGTATTTTTCATTCAGTTTATCCCATGATTGTGTTCTCCCCTAAAAGCCATGATAACTCTATACCACTCCTTATTTCTTATATTGATCATGGAATGTGTCTTCTTAGGATTTGGAAGGGTCCCCTCAACAAGAAAGGTTGATACAAATGATCTCCCTAAGTCCAAGCACCATGACCTTAAATTGCATTCATGTCTTTTCAAAAATGTTTTTTGTTTCATAGGTCCTCCTTGGAGCACAATTCACATCGATTTTGTCACTATATCACACTATGCACATCCATTTGAGATGGCCCACTTGGTCTAGGAAATGAGACCTTAAACTGTTTTCAATTGGTCCAAGACTTATGACCTTAAACTGTGCTAAAGTTGTATTAAGGACGTTTTTGATACATTAGGTGGCCTTCTAGGCTCCTCCTTTAATGTTATGGTATTTTCCATCAAATATATTAATTTCCCTTTTAGAAACGTCATTCTATAGTCCAATATTTATAACCTTAAATGAAAAATCACTATTCTAATCACCTTGATCTTAGACTATTTTCAACCTTCCCCATAGTTTTCTTAGGGAATAGGTCCTAACTTGGACATCACTTTATGTTGTTGTATTACTATTTCATGTCATTCAAAACACTTTAGGGTTTACCATGTTCCTAAATCTATGACTTATACAAGAAGTCCATGTGAAAGCATTATGAATCTAAACTATATTAATGTGGTCTCTGAAATGTGTTGTGTGGATTTGGCCACCGTTGAACCTCAATACAGAATGGTTTTTTACTCTACCAAAATTCACATACCCATTCCGGACACAAATCCCTCTACTCCAAGCTCTATAACCATGAACTGAGAGTCATGATCCATGAATCATGACCTTAAAATGTTTTCATATAAAATGTCTCTAGGATATCCAATGTTCTAGGTGGCCTCATAGGCCCAACCAATCAATTCAGGTCCCCTTTCCTCTATTCCGACAATTTCCCTTGAGAGAAAACCATTCATTCTATACATTGTGACCATCAACTATGTGCAGCTTTCCCCATATTATTTTTCTTCATGTAGGGTATCCTAAGTGTTCCATTCCTTATCAACCTCTAAATAGAGCACCTCCATCGTGCGACCTCCAATGCCCTCTTCCCTATGGTTGGGTGGGATTCGTTCATTTCAGTTCACTACAAATCATTTTTCATGATGTTAAACTGAAAACCATCCCCATGAAAAACAATAATGGGATGTATTTTTGACCTGATATGTAGAAAAAATAGTGGTAATTTCATCACATAAAAACCATACATCATTTCCAAATCACATGACGTTAAACGATGTGAAATTCATCCTTAACATATGATACTAAACTGCATGTTCAACATCTTCACCACATGATGTCAAACTACATGTTCAGCATCCTCACTGTATGATGTTAAAATGAGTGTCCAGAATCCCCACCTCATGACATTAAACTATGTTTATATCATCCTCATTACATGATGTACAATTAGGAGGCATCTTAGTCCCTTTATCGAGATTCCCTTTCCTTCAATGTCAGTCACCTACTTCATTATTTAGGTTCCTCAAATGCCACACAGTATATGAGGGGATTCTTCCCTTGAAAGAGTAGTTTGACATTATTTCAAATCAATATGCCTACATAATGTTCTATAAGTCATGATGGAATAATTTTTAGAGTGTTTCAATCTGTTTGATCATTCTATCACTTCATCTCTACATTTTTCATATACCATAATTAGATCCTCATCCTCCCATATGTATGAACCGGTTCACATAATGGAATCTACTACCTTAACATAACGGATCACCTAACATCCTAGGAATAGGCCTCGAAAGACTACCGATGACATTGTAAGATAGGTCTTGTGTTTAGTACATGGTTAGTGCTTGTGCCTAAATTTCTTCGTCACCATTCTTGGCTAAACAGTATGGAAGATATGTTTCAAAAATGGTAAAGAATTGTCCTATATCATCATGCCATTCCCCCTGGGATCCAGATTTTGGGAATCATGAATCATGTTCACCATTACCCTTTGTTTGGGTAGAATTCAATACCCCTATCATTACCCCATTTTTTCACTCGATCACTTTGGAAAAGAAAGTTGACTATTTATAAATCCATGTTCCCTTTTCATATCCCCTCTTTACTAGAATTATCCTAGTTGTTAGTCACTAATCCACATTTAGTTACTTTCATTATAGTATTGGGATACTAGGGATCTCTCCACCACCACCGTAGCCTAGGCTTCCCGCAACTAGGCCTTCAGATTATTGATGATATCAACATAAGATGCGAACACAACTACATCCTCCTATGCTATCCCTTTTAGTTTGGTGATCTCACCCTAAATATCTTGAAGCAACTTGGAGCCCTCGACTTTCTACTTCTTCCTATATATGTCAAACTCCAATCATTCAGTATTCAGTCACTTGAAAAGTACATCATGATCCAGTGCATTAATGTGGTTAGATTCCACCCCACTAGTCCCTATAATGACTAGAAAATAGAAGATTGACCCCACCCAAATTGATAGGTCAGACATCATAGTTTGGGTAATGATGTTCTACACACACCTCCATGCCAGCAATGGAAGACCTATCACTCCTCATCATCATCCAATCTATCATCTTCAACTTGGTCTGGAAGTTCAATCTCATACAGAGGTAATACCTCTAATACATTAGTGGGCAGGTCATCTGTGGGAATTTACTATAGTGTGAGTGTAAGGAAATCTATTCTCAGAAATCTATCATCACCAGCCCCTTCATCTATAGTAGAAGCCTCTGTTGCGGCATGTGGCATCACAGAGGTAGAGGAAACCATCCTAACCTCCTCAACTAACCCTATTGGTTGTACAATGTTTTCCTCATATCCCATAACTACCATTATGGATAATTCTAGGGAAATCATACCCAATGAATCCCTCCCCCTAGTCACTTCATATGATGGTACAATTCATGCCACCTCCATCACAACATCACCTAAAATAGCCACCTCAGGTGTATCCTCTTTGAAAGGCTTCACCACCTCAACACTTTAAACCAGTCCCATCATTGGCACCATTTTGGTCACATCCATTAAGGGAATGGTCTTAGAAGTCCCTTTTAGTGAAACCTTCATGGTTGGCCAAACTACCACGGACTCCATAGCCATTTCCTATAAGATAATAGCACCCACTATCTCCACCTTGGCCTTAGGGACCGACAAATCAGATGCCTACATTGGCAGCTAAGTCCTAAATATTGATTGAAAATCAATTTAAATATGCATTAGAAAACACCAAATGGAAATGTAGAAGAAAAAAAGGGTTAGGTTTTTGTGAATAATATAATCTGATGATGTTCTCCAGAAGATTCACATGCAATCCCCATACAAAGTTAATTCCTTATGAGGATTCCACCCTAGTTGTAGGCACTACATTAGCTGATTGTTGGAAGAATACCATATAATTAGGGAGGGACCCCATACTCAACCCTTCATGGGTTGAGATTCCCTCACATCATTCCAAAGTTTAATAAAAAACCTACCCTCATCTATCTTATGTGATCCCTATACACAAGAAAAAGAAGAGGTAGACAACACTCCTAGGGGTATGGTATTCTTTAAAGTACATGAGATCAGAGTATTTACATGATCTATGGAAAGAAATCCTTATATGGTAGAATCCTAGTAGGTGAAGTCCCCAATGAATTTTTTGAATCTCATTACAGAGGTTAATGAGTAGCTAACCTGCTGGAAGAGAGTTATGAGGAAAAGTTCATCCCTAGTAGGAAATTCACTCAGGTGGTCAAGGGGTTCATCTTCCATAAGAGTGGACTAGATCCTCTAGGTATATAATTTATAAAACGGCCACATCTTGGGGAATGTGAAATTTTTCTCTATAATGAACCAACCATGTGAGTAATATACCCTCCCTGTTGAGATCCCTCCATATCTTGTGAAGAGTTTTGAGCTGTCTACACTAACCCCATCTTTCCCAATAATATGGAAAGTTCAAACCATTGGAAGTTTATCTACATTGAAGTCAAATTATTTTATATTGTAAAAACAACCTCATGACCACCCAAGATGGTTATTCTTCTCTTTATGACCACTTTCTCAGTAGATTGAAGCCTGATGCTACCGCTCTCCCTCCAACCACAACCAGTGAAAGGCCAAGTACTATAGGCTCCACAGAAGCTACTCTTCCCATTGGGTAAACCCTACCTACATGGTGTGCTCCAACCACCAATTTAACCTAGATGCATAGTTTTAGGGTCTCTCCCTCATTGACCCGTGTTTTTCAATGGCTGAACATCTCCCTAGGCTATGAGCTCTCCAAGATAAGAGCATATTCGTGGAAGATCTTGAAGGCAGGAAAAGGATGTGACAACTCATTTTTCCCTTTCTCATCCTTACGCATGAACTTGTACCAGATCTTCCTTATGACCCAGAGTTGACACTCATGGTATGCCTCAATATAAACCTTCAGGTTCAACCACTGTAGGAATCAGAAATTTCTTACAAAGTTGTGTGGGTTGTACGTCTCCTATATTAGCTCACTCTCAACTCTCACTACTAATACCACACCTTGGAACGAAAGGAGTTAAAATTTATTTTTTCTGGACCCCATTAAATTATCAGTCATTTTACCCATTTGAAGGGAAACAAGTGAATGATAAAGTGCTTTGTTAGCCTGACACTCACCATCACATGAAATGGGACCAACTTCTGTGGGTGACTCCTAACTATCTTAAGAATCACTGGCCAGAAGTTGGTGTTAGGAGGGTAAAGGGATTTGTTTTTTCATATCCCCTGATGTGCATGAAACCCCAGCTGTATAAGAATTTGAGAGGCCCACACATATGAAGTGGAGTCTTCCCCTGACTGATATGGCATCTCACCTTGTATAGATTCTCTAAAACTCAAATACCCAAGTTAACACATTTCCCCCTCACCAGCATATCCCCCTGATAAAGGTTCTTAGAAACACCCCCATATGTGAATCCCTCATAAGAAGAATCCTATCATAGATTAGAGTGAAAAAAATCCTTATTATATAACCGTAGGAGCTCTAGGCTTTATGTTATATCCCCATATCTTCCAATAGATCACCTAGAACAGACAATAATAAGATTTCTCCATGACCTGCTAGAATGACCCTTGGTATTTGTGTGTCATTCAAAGTTGCATATCCACTAGATCATTCAGCAAATAACTGAACCACCATTTGAATGGTATTTCTCTCATCTACAAATTTTCATCACCCTTGCATTTAACCAAGTTCAAAATCCCCCTCATTAGTGATTGAATATGCTTCTAGTTCTCCCACATATTCTCTTTGATGAGGAACTAATCAGACATATCCCCTTTTATTGGGATCTCATCAATCATGTGAAGATCCAATAGGTTGATTCCAACATCGCCATGATTCATATGGAAAGTGTTGGTTCCTCGAGAGTGATTTTAAATGACCAAGGCACAATTTATTGAATATTGAAAAAATAAAGTTATAAGAGTCTGAAATATGGAGCCTTATAACAATATTTCTCATAAAATAGAAGCAAATCTCCAGGAAAATCATCCTAACAAGTAATGTTCTGGTTGTCCCCCCTTGTTTTCAAAACTATCAGCAACCATGTTCGCTTCACGAAAGGAATGAGTGGCAATGTAGTTGATTTTGGTGAGAGAATAAAGGAAGTTAATCCAACCAGATGTTAATGGCCAGGAAAGATGCACCACCCCCTTCCAATTATCTTGGACAATAGTGGTTGAACCAATTTCAATACAAATATTGTTCCAACTTTTATGAATGATAAATCCAATGGCTTAGATCACCCCCATCATCTTCGCTACCAGAGATGAGGTTGTACCACATCTTCTAAAGACGCATCCAAGACACCTGCCAAGATAGTCTCTAAAAATTACACTACATCCTGCAGGTCCTTGATTTCCATTCAAGGCACCATCAAAATTCACATTGATCCATCCTAGAATATGTGCTTTCCAGAATACCTCAAAGGTGCATCGAGGCTGTCTATAGGAACCAAAAACCCTAAGACGGTGTAGGATCTCAAAGTCACCATCCATGTGGTCCCAATGAGCGTTCTGAATTAAGGAAGTGTCCCAGATGGTAATTAGAATCCACGTCATTCCTTCTTTAACCCCAAGTGAGGAATTATAAAAAATATTATTATTTCAATCATACAAGATCACTTGAATAAGTTTAGCAACCGCATTGAGAAAAAGAATCCCGATTTGTGGAGAACATTCAACATCAACATAACGTTGAAGTTGAGAGTAGATAGAATCAAAAAGTAAACATCTGCCACCAAAAATGTCATGTATGTAATTCCAAAGAGCTGAAACTGTATCACAAGACATAAAAAAATGGTTACCATCCTCTCTGTGTTGGTTACACAGGTGACATCTAGAGAATCTATGAATCCCAAAAGATTGAAGGAAAGTGTTAGTTGAGACTCTTTTATAATAAATACGTCAAATAAGAGTAAATTGTGAGGGTTTAATCAAAGGTTTTCTAAAACATTTCAAATATCTTATTCTAGAGTCTACATTTATAAAATTGTGATTATAAAAACTCTTCGAATCAAGAACACCATTATAAGCAGGTTCCCGAATGAGAAAATCCTTATATTTGGGGAAAGGATAATTTTCAATAGCATGAATGATTTTTTTAGGGAGTTTGAGGTCACGAGAGTTAATGATATCCCTAATAGTGGAGTTGGAATTATCAGGAAGAGTATCGGGAGGCATTATGGAGATTAAGGAAGCACCAATCCAGTTTTCAAGCCAGAAATTCATGGTGGAGTTTGTACTAACCATCCGTCTATAATTGTTCATATTTCTGATGAAGGACTGCATAATAGACGGCTAGTTGGAATAAGTATTATAGTTCGAATTTACAGTCAAAATCTTAGGAATGGATCTTTTAGAGAGAAAAGAAACGGAATGAGAGTTATTATGATGTAACCTCAAAGTCATCTGAGTAGGAAGTGCATCATTAAAAACATTAAATTTTTTATTCAAAGTAAACCCTTGTCCAAATTCTTACTACAACAAACCCAATGAATGGTAACAAACAACTATTCAATCATACCACTGGTCAAAAAAAATTATGTAAATGTTAATTTTCATGAGGAGACTAGCAGGCCAATTGTAAACCATCATCGAGTAGACCATTTTGGAGACAATTCTAGATTTGAAAACACAAATCCTGCCAGCCATAGAAATAGGTTTTCCCTTCAAAGAATAATGTTGATTGGTAATTTCATCAAAAATATTGTGAATGTAACTAGATTTAGGTCTTCCCTAGAAGATAGGAACCCCAAGATAATTGAAGGGGAAGGAACCTTCCTTGATGCCTAAATATTTGATGATATTTTCTTTTCTGTGAGAAGAAAAAAAATTCAAAAGAACATGATTGATTTTTTCCATCTTATAGATTGACCATAGATATCATCATATTGAGAAAGGGTAATTTTTAAATTTTTTATATTTCTTTTCTCACCATGTTGGAACAGAATAATGTCATTAGCATATAAAATATGGCTGTGAACGGTTAAGTTATAGAACCTTATATAGGATTAATCTTGTTTTGATCCACAAGGTGAGTGATTAATCTTCATAAGTAATCCTCGCCAATGGAAAAAATAATTGTAGAGAGAGGATCTACTTGCTTAAATCCTTTGAAGCATTTAAATAATCCCTTAGGGGAACCATTTACAAGGATAGAGATAGAAGTCAAGCTGAATAATGTTCTTATAATACCAGTGAATGAGTCATTGAACCAGAATCTTTTGAGAACCTTGGTAATGATACTCCAATCCCTAGTATAAAAAGTTATCATAATATCAAGTTTAATTTCAACACTTCCTCCTCAAGTGCCTTTGTTTAGGATATTTGTTCATTCTGAATCAAGACAGATACAGTCTTGTATTGATCTTCCTTTGATGAAACCAAATTGGTTCCATGAAACAATTTTATGGGAAATGGAAGTAGGTATATTAGCAAGGAGTTTATTAATTATTTTTTCAATGGTGTTAATAAGCACAATGAGTTAGATAAGGTGAATCTCCGAAGTGTTTTCCACATTTAGAATAAGAGTAAGGAATTTTTCATTTATTCCATGTGGAAGAGCACCCTTAGAAAAGAAGGTTTTGACAAGTCTGAAATCATCCAAATGAATAATATCCTAGTAGTGTTGGAATAAAACCATTGTTGAAACCATAAGGTCATAGGGAACTATCAGGATTAAGTCTAAAATTAGTGTCTTTGATTTCATGACCTTGAAGTATGCTTAAAAGATATTCATTTTCTTCAAAATTCACCATAGTCGGAATGATGTCAGGTCGGAGATCTATTCTAACATTCATAAAATTGAACAAGTTGTGAAAATAAGATACATCAGGGTTAGCAATAGCCTCCTCATTTTCAAAGAGGGTGTATTTATCTCTTATAAAGGCCAGAGGTCTATAGACCTTTCTAGGCCCCAATATCATGCAACTTCATAAATCCCAACACGCTTCACCTAGGCCCCACACTCAAGAAATGATGCACATACACAATAAGAACATTTCCATTAATTTGGGATGTGCCTGCTCGGGCACAGATCCTTGTTAGAGGTCCACAACTTGATTGGATCCCCCAAACCCACATTGAGGATCGTCTTATACTATGTGGGGGGGGGGGCTGCCTCATACAACAAATTCTCCCCATAAATTCTTTTGAAATAGATCCAAATATTTTTATGTCCTGATTGATACATGATAATTTCAAATGTGTCCATCGGCATCCCAACTCCACTTGTATATTCTTGGTGAGATCTGGAACCATTAGTTGGGTTCATCCCTACTCTAATTAGGGACGAATATGTTGTTCCCTGGATCAATGTAATAAATTGGTAGCCTCATACATGGAGGGTACTTTATTTGAGATTTTATTAGTAGTGAAATGAGTGATTCAACATTTGAGCCACTTCGGATGCTCTCCACAATCATTAGACTCCCTTATATTTCCTCTCGATGGATGACATCAGTGTTGGCTCCTTCAGAATCTATTTTTTGAGTCTTAGGTGTTTTTCTAGGTATGGTTTTTGATGCCCTACTCATGGATATCAGTTCATGAAAGCCAGGATCAAGAAGTTCATGTTCTCAAAAAAAATTTCTCAATGGATGGGTTCATAAAGCATCGTCCGCAGAAAACTCTTCTCAGATCTAAAGTCATGGAGACGTTGAGATTTTCGAGGGATGGATTTCAAAATCACAATGATTTAATGAAGTGTTTCATATTCACAAAAAGATAAAATATTTTATTCCATTTGAGAAAGTTGATTGGTTCATCTAAGGGCCCTTCCACAATTTTTAAGCCTATATACCAACCTTCGATCATGAGTGGCTCTATGAAGTATTCATCACGAACTAGCTCCATGAATGAGCCTCACCAACAAGAGATAAATTCTATTTTTTGGTGATTTTCCCTCCGAATCTGACAGAGATTGAATTATGAGGGGACTTGTTTTATTTTAAAATAAATGTTTAATAGTAAAACATGATCAAGGAATGGCTATATTAGATTATATTCGGTCAAAATGGCCCCAATATACCTCTAAGAGTTTATTTTACAAAGCTCACCACATTCTTGAATGACCAGAGCTCATAGATATCCCATGATACAGATATCCTTCATGAAAACATGTTGTTCTGATATTGACCTTCATGAAATTTCAATCTGGAGTGGTGGAGCACTTCGCAACTGTGTCAAGAGTTGGTGGTAATTTCTATAACGTTTCATGTGGATTCATAGAGCCCTAACACTCCAAAAGAACATAAATATTCACAAAACCCTCCAATCATCATAAAACACAACATTTATATAAATACCCTCTTTAGAATAAAATCTTAGGGATGTGTGACATTTTGAATTAAAAAGTCACTCCCTATTTTGGAATTTCCTATTCTTTGAAAGAGAAAAAGAAATTGAATCCCCCAAGATATCCAAGATTCCAAAAACTACCTCCCTTGTGTTCTTGATATCCTCCACACAAAGTGAAGATGCCTTTCATGATGTCACATGATCTTCATGGAGGAATAAATCCCATTGTCTCACCAAGGTCTCTACAATGCATCTATACATCACTAACACAACCCTATGTGAACTAGAACACCACTCTAAGGTGGGGTCACCTTTTTCAGAAAGAATAATACTTATTGAATCCCTTGACCTACTAAAAGCCATGATATTAAAAAGTAACCTCTTAATTAGGCCACCAAATTCATTAAATACCTATCATAAGCCTCTATATGGAGACTCCATTCAGTTTAAACCCTTTCACAAAGGTCCAGTTTCCATGGTCCCCATACCAATCTTGGACCGATTTAGCTACACATCGAGTTTCTATGTGGTCAGTTCAAACCACTCTTATGTCCTGCTTATTTCTCAAAGTGAATCCTAAGACCACATCCCACCTATTTCTTATATTAATAGGTGACCTAACCCCTATTACTTCTAAGCATAGGGACCCTAACATATGTCTTCTGATTGACCACTAATCCACAATAGTGCTAATACCATCTCCCACCCAGATTTTCATGAACAATGTTCATTCAAGCTCTAGGGGTGGAATCCACAAGGGGAGATGTACACCTATCTTGTTTATGGGCCAATAAGATGAATTTTCCCCTTTCCTTGAAAATTCCCCTTTTAGAAGTGATACCTTCCACTTCCAATCTACATTAATCAAAACATTCTAGTTCCATGTCCAAGTCATATGAAATTAAACATCATGGAAGCTTTATTATAACATGATGTAAAACTATAGACATACCTCATGCGATGAATATAGGATACCCCATGTATGATTATCATGGGATCCCACCCCATCCAACCACGAAAAACACCCCTTGAGGGAAAATACCATGCATAATCAGTGCATAATTTCCCTATGATCAGTCTTCTTATGAAGGTATGTTTCTATGAATATTCCCCACATCATCCCTCGTAGATGCTCCATTTATGATAGGAGTTTTCTTACCAAAAAATGTTAACCTGCATGGATCCGTCTTATTATATGACCTAAAACTATGACATTGAACTACGTGGGTTTTGACCCCTACCTCTAAATATTTATGTAAGATGCCTCCTAGTGGTTTAGTTCCAACGTCACTAAACTTGGGTGATAAATCAACCATCCTATAAACACACCTCCTAGATCAAAAAAGACATTATGTTTTAAACCATTGGTAAACATGTCTATGACATCATCCATTCTAGGGATGCAACTCCCCAATCCACCCCCATAGGGAATTATGATCCATTAGTAAACTTAGGTGTGAAATCTTCCCTCTTAGGTACGCACCTCCTGGATCTACATCAATGGGGTGTTTCGATCCATCCATCAGTAAACCCATGTGTTCCATCTTGGGGAAATACCTCCATGGTCCACCTCTAAAGTTGCGTTGATCAACTTCCCTATATGAACAGGATGTTAAATAACAAGATTCTCTTATTCAACTACCTAGGATGTAGAAATTAAGACTAACCCAAGAACATCTACCCCATGAAATAAAAATGTTATTTATAAGGAAAAATCATTGCAAGACTTATTCCCTTGGAATTATTAAATTGTTATTGACACAATATTCCTTGGGTTTATTGCCTTAGATGCCTCAGATAAGATGCCCCCAAGATGAATATCCATAGTTTCACAATATACATAATGTCTTGAGACATCTAGAGAATCCCAACATGACTAATCATCTTAAAAAAATTTGATGCCCTGTTGAGATAGAGGTGGCATAATTTATCGGTTTCCACAAAGATATGGAACTAGGAATGAGTAATGTGAACACAACTTAATCCATGTTGGATACCTGGAAAAGGTAATGATCTCCAAGAAGAAGTCCATGAAAGGAGGAACTAACATCTCGTAATATCATTTCAATCAAGGAGAAGACAATGACGACGAAAGTGATCAAATCCACCCACCATTGGGAAGTGTGAATGTGGGGAAATAGATGTCGGTGCACAAAAAAATGTAGCTTGGCCCATGAGAAAGTGTCAGAAACAATGATACATTGGATTTTTCTAAAATATATGATTATCAAAAAAATGTCTAATGTTTATTCCGAAAACCCTAAACTAAAATAAGTTATCTGGAAAATTTAGAAAAAAAAATTAAACTGATTCCATTCCTTATATATATCCTAAATAAAGATGGAATAACTATTAATCCAATTAAAACTATAGTGGTTTATTAACGGAAAATTCCTAAAAATGATATTGAGATTTGTAGTTTTCTAGAATTTATAGGATATTATGGGTGATTTTTTGAAAACACATCAGGGTAATCTATACTACTAAATAAGTTAACATTAAAAGGAGTTAGTTCCATTAGGATAAATGAATGTGATGAATTTTAATATTAATTGAATATTGATTGGTGAATACTATAGTTTTTGCTCCATTATATGGAAATGGTGATTTTTTAACCATAATGATTCTTTATTAAGGGGGATAGTTTTTTTAAATAAATAATGATCTAGAAATTAATTATGATTCAGGTCAATTAAAACCACATGATAAGAATTACCATACACATAACCTTGAATAGGAGGATTAAGTGTTTTCTTCAAAAAAAATTAAGACATCATTTAGATGGATTAAAGTGTTAAATACATATTGATCATAAAATTGTAAAGTGTATTTTAAAATAAAAATATTTGAACATGAGATGGAGTACATATATTTAATTGATAATGGATTATGACTACATAATTCATTACCATCCAGGTAAAGGAAAACAGATTAGATGATTCTTTGAGTTAGAAATCTAATGCTACATCAACCCTGAAATTTTTAGAAAATGATCCATTGGATAATGATTTGATTAATTCAGGATATGAAGTTATGTATGTAGGAACTCCCCCAATATTTTAGGTATTAGTACAATCATTTTTATCAACCTGGATTAAGTATGCACAAAAAAGATAATATTTTATATGAAAAAGTAGATTTTATTATGAAAAGAAAGTTACAAAAATTCAATATTAATGAATAAGGTGTTTTGAGATTCTGAAAATGGTTTTGTGTTTCCTATGACCCCAATTGATGAATGAAATATTTAGTTAGGCTCATATATAGCCATTTTCTTTTCATCATGGCTATAAAAAAATGTATAGAGACATTTTGTAACATTTATGGTGTGATAGAATGAAGAAACATATTACTGATTTTATTATGAAATATTTGTCTTTTAAAAGGATAAAAACAACCAATAATTATTGAAGGGGATTCTTAATCCTATTGTTGATCTAGATTGAAAATAGGAGAATCTATCTATGGATTTTATGGTTGTATTACTGAATACATCTCATGGTAATAATGGGAGAAGGGTTATTATTGATTGATTAATTAAATCTGGGCATTTTATTCCCCTTCGAGAGAATATTACTTTGGATCAACTTCATCAACATTAGGTTAATTATAAATTTATATTACATGGAGTACCAATATATAATGAATCCAAACTTTATCCTAGTTTTACATCTATTTTTGGAAAAAATAATCTTTAGAAGTCATTTGGTAATGTATTAAATTTTAATACATAATTTTATCCTCAATTTAATGGATAATTAGAGATAATGATTTAGAAATTGGATTATATTCATCAAGCTTATCCAATGGATTATTTGGTAATATGGGATTTACCTTAGATTTTTTTAATTTTTCAAATAATAATATTTTTCATTATAGTATATAGATGAAACTGTTTGAGCCAATATATAGAAAGCAATGTCGGACTACATATTGTGGGATGAATTCATAGAAATAACATTTTTATAACCATAATTGGTATAATAAATGGTTGAGAAGGTGAATATGATTCATTATCACGTGATGATAGCTCAGATTATGTAGAACATTTTTGATGATATCCAGAGCAATGATCATTTATTTGAGGTAGGTGATGATGTTTTTCCTAAAGTGTCACCATGGAAAAGTATTATAAATTTGTGTAAAAATGGAATGTCAATTCTATATTTCGTTGGAATATATAAAATTATGGACAATTTTGATTAGTTTTCTACTAAGTGGAATTTATTCTGCGCTTATATGGGGTTTTTGATGTATTTCATGTTGCATTATGAAGAAAATATGTGTCAGATGCATCTCATGTTTTTTCAACGATGTAGTTCTGTTGGATGAAAACCAATATAAAAAGTAATAGTTAGTAAAAATTATTGAAGTCACATAGAGATTTTTGTAGAATACATTTATTTACTAGTAGTTTATGACGCTTTTACCAGGGAACGTGCATCTGTCTGTTCGAGGATTCAAGGACGTGATGGCTGTTACCCCGCATTACCGCTTTCCAAAGGCGGGCGTCATACATTCCATATTCAAATATGTTTTCTCCTTGATCAAAATGGGATGATCGGATGTCAGTTCCTCCTTCCATGAATTCCTCCTCAGAAATCATCATCTAGTCTGGGTCTCCCTTATAGACTAAGACATTGTTTGTGAAACTCTTCCTTGTGCCATGTCTTCAGGGAAACCGGTTAATTACACTACTTCTGTTGGGACATTCCAAGGTGTCTGGTTAGGGCAGAAACCTTCAGTCAGGGGAGTAGTCACGTTGGACATCACTGGAATGTCTGGATGCTCAAACACTAGTGTGTCTTGTTTTCTTCCCCTTATGACAGGGCATCTCTAGGGTGCGGAATCTTGAAGCATCCCACATTGAATGTGGGAAATTATATACCATAGGGATGTCTCTTAGGTTTTCCCCATCTTCCCATATTTAGCATAGGGTATGATGTGAGTTTAACAACTAGTGGAGATGAATCAGACTGATCAGAACACTGACAGGAGTGGATTAGATGGGAAAAACCCTTGAAGGGGACACTAACTTCTGGGCTGACTCGTGGTTAGTTACCTGGTTTCTATTACGAGCGGTGAGGGAATGAGATGACAAGATCCCACTAGGATGTGACGGCCTAGTTAGAATCAATATGGGTGATGGAGAGTTAAATAAATTTGTGGGGGTGAGGTATAATCATCGTGACGGTGACTTTGGAATTGGTCTTGAGCCTCTAAGAGACATCCTATGTATCCCCGTGGTAGGGAATCAGATTTCATGTAGTTCAGTTAGGCGATGGCATGCCTAAGGAAGAAACCCGTATGAATGGGACCAAGAGAATGTGGAACCTCTATGTTATGGCATGGCCTTCCCAAAACACATAGGCTTGAGGGAAATACCAAGATGAGATATGGGTGTTGGGCTTGAGCCTTAGGGAATCTTCCTATGTACCTTTCCTTAGAAAGGATCAAAGTCCACGTAGTACGAAGTGGGGGGGGGGACATAGAATCAGGGTGTGCACAGAGGACAATGACCCAATGATATACTGAGGCTTATGTGTGGTTAGCAGCCCGGGTTGGTCTGACACCTAAAGGCAGACTAGAGATGTGGTTCCCAACAAAGGGGATTATAATGTCCTACCACTTGATTGAAAAAACAACAACTTACCACTAGTTGGGATTGAGAACGAATTACCATCGATTATGGTACACAATGACTTGTCGTCATATGGGGTCACAATGACTTACCGCTTATTGAGGTCACAACGGCTTACCGCTGGATGGGGTCATGACGACTTACTGTTGGGTGGGGTCACAATGGCTTATCACTGTTTGGGGGACATTTTTTTGTCATGTGGGACAAAATGGGGAGTACAGTTTAATGTCATGAAGGATGGAATGGACTGATGTGAGGTGGACAGGACCAATGGTTTTTGGGATTTAACCTCTGGTAGTCTTCCTACGTACCTTTCCTTGGCAAGGATCAAAGTCTACGTAGTTCGGTAAAGGTGTTGGTTAACCGACGTGAAGGTGGTCAGGACCAATGGTTGTTGGGGTTGAACCTTTGGGAGACTTCTTAGGTACCTTGCCTTGTTAGGGATCAATGTCCATGTAGTTTGGGAATAGGTTGGTGAACCGATGTGAAGGTGGACAGGACCAATGTATGTTGGTCTTGACCCTTAGGGAGGCTTCCTACATACCACGCCTTAGCAAGGATCAAATTCCACGTAGTTTTGGAAAGGGTTGGTGAACCGACATGAAGGTGGTCGGGACCAATGGGTGTTGGGATTGAACCTGGGGGAGGATTCTTATGTACCTTTCTTTGGCAACGATCAAATTCCATGTAGTTTAGGATGGGGTTTGTTTCACCGACGTGAAGGTGGTCAGGACCAATGGTTGTTGGGCTTGAACCTCAGGGAGGCTTCCTACGTACCTTGCCTTGGCAAGGATCAAAGTCCACATAGTTCGAGATGGGGTTTGGTGCACCGATGTGAAGGTGGTCGGGAACAATGGTTGTTGAGATTGAACCTCAAGGTGGCTTCCTATGTACTATTCCTTTGAAAGGATCAAAGTCCACTTAGTTCAGTATGGGTGTGTGGGGAATACACTCTACGATGTCTATAGAGGATTTCATGGTCGATGCTTACTCTAATCCCATGTGTGTCATGTTCGTTGTGAGAAACAAGAGGCGGAAAAGATCAGATGATCATGTCGAGAAAGGTGCATCTGTGTGAAATAGAGTGGGGATGACACTTAGATAGTAGCCCAAAATGGAAACACGGGCTTACGCGTGGTCTGTGGCCCAAAGAGAAAACAGGGGCTTACGCATAGTTTGTAGACCAGGGGAATGAAGGCTGGGACATACTCCATGGTGGAGGCTCGGATGGAGGCAAAGCCCGAAGGGGGAGGGATGGGGTAACTTGGTACAATGATCCCCTCTCTCCTCTTAGTCTTTGGAAAAGAATAATATAGGAGGTGGAGGGATGCTACCTCCCACAAGAAAGGCTAGGGGCTTACACAAAGGTGGTTTTCCTTTCCCCGGGGACAGACGCGACTCCGATAAAGAGGATAATATTCCATGTGGGAAATGATTTCACTCTTTTGGAGACTAGTGGGCATGTATAATGTCCAAGGTGGGAGACCCTATATGCGATGCATCGAGATAAGTCACAGTTTAACGTCATGTGCTGAGGACGAAGGTTCTTGGCCGTTTAACGTCCTGCAGCTCGGATGATGTGGGTTCACTCTGTACCCCTAGGACATACATAACTGATACCTCTTGCCCCTTGGGAGAAGGAAGGCATCAACAATTCCATAGTGTGGAAGTGTTGTGGAGTGATCCAATGAGAGGTCCATGTTAGCGTGGCTTTGTGAAGAAGCAATATAAGTTAGTGTGCCTATGCGAAGAAGCATTAGGCGAAGTGATGCAATATGAAGCACCACCCAAGGGACTTTGAAATCAATTCATGCAAAATTTAAAAGTCGTATGGAAAGAGAGTGTGTGATGCAGGTGTGGTGTGCATAAGAGGGGTACAGACATGGTTCCTTAAGATGAGGATGACAAATGGAGTGCACAAAAGAGAATAAAATGGGCACATGATTCACGGGTTGCACAATAGAAGGAGGGGTTGCGCGCAAGATGGAGTGATTTCCCACAAGATAGAGGGGTTATGCGCAATATTGAAGGGGATGCACAGAAGAGAGGTCTGATACATAGGAAACTTTCAAGAAAACGGGGTCTCATGAAGAGGAAACATGCACGCAAATAGAGCCTCTTGTGGGAAAACGACTTTGGGAGAAATGAAATTAATGTGGATCATTCCCAAGAGGGCCCACCCGAAAGAGGACCCTCGGGGGACATGTCATGCAAAATCCAATACCTAAAGGCTATGGTTTTTTCACATGGTCACAGAAAAGGTATCTTTCACGTGGCAGAGTGTCGCATTGTCTTCTGTCACCGTCCTAGAAGGGTAGGGGGTATGTTTTGTTTTATAGCCGAATTGATCGGGGGTGGCGGGTAAAGGAAAGTTGCACGAAAATGGATGATTGCTGTCGAGTTTGGTGCACAAAGGGGGTCGTGTGCGCAATCTCACATTTTACATGTGATTGGGCATGCTAATGGGCCATGCGTGCAAATGGACTGCGAACATCTCATTGGGTGCACAAAGGGGGTCGTGCACGTAAATGCACATTTGACATCACGTTGGGTGCGCAAACTTTGTGCATCGAGGACACATGCACACAACTCAGGCGCCCTTGTGCATTGGTGCTTTCGGTGGTTTTAGAGGGGTTGTCTCGGAAGAAAGCTTGTTTCAGCGCTTTGGGCGCGCAAGATTCTGCGTGTCAGAAGGTCGCTTGTGCGCATACGCTGAATTTTTCCGCACCTAGCTCCAGGGCCCCAGAATCTCCTCTTTACCTCCCATATTCATTCATTGTTCTTTTGTCCTCCCGATACAAACTTTCTCTGAATTTCAGCATCATGAAATCCCCCCCCCCTCAGAATCAGATCAGAGAGGAAAACCAAAGTTCAGATTATGAGGGTACACCAAAAAGTAGGGAATCCTCTTTTGGTGTGCATAAAAAAAAATTTGCATGCGCAAACCTCTTTTGTGTGCGTGGAAGGTGCGTCAGTGCTTATAAATAGGCTGAGGTCCCCCACCTAGGCCCTATATTGACTTTTTCAGCACAATAATAATTTTGCACTCATGTGCGAAAATAGTCATGATCCATGCATAAGATTCCGTGACCGATTCTAGGTTTTGCATGTCGTCCCAACTTTTTTGCGCATGTCGACCTTCTTGTGTGCTGCCATATATTTTGCGCGCCGAACAACATTACTTTGCACCAATTCCTTTGGATTCACAAAATGTATTTTAAATAGACAGATGCCGAGAGGGAGGCTTCCAATGGTATAAAAATAACTCAAATGATCATGACCCCTCAGATTCTTCGTGTGATTAGGGTTTTGTCTGATAACCAAATGCTTTTCGGTATGCTCACACATGCTCAAAAATATTACGTCATGAGAGATAGTCTACCGCTATGGAACTTCAGCCTTCTAGAAGTGGTGTTGATGATCAGTTTCGACATGAACACACCACGGTCGAGGGTGACACACGAGGATAGTCTTCCCCAATTCCATATTACAAACAATAGCCATCCTACTAGGGAAATGCAGAACCCAACCATCTATGTCTTAAATCAGAAGACCAGGTTAGTTGTTGGTAGTGATCCAGTTCACAAGGAATCCCCTGCCATTTATGCAATACCATCATAAGCAGTATTACTAATGAGATGAAGGGTTTGTAGGAATGGGATTTTAGAGCTTGGGGAATCTTCACCAACGAATGGGAATGTGCATACTGGGTATGCAGACATGTGAGGTATTTGGACAAGAGCTACGATCTATTGGGATTTTTGAGGCTGTCTGGATGTCCCAATTTCACTTCTATCGACAGCAGTAGTAGGTAGCATAGTTGTTCAATCACTAGTTGCCTCATACCAACACTTTCCACCTCCACCATAGGGAGGTGGGCATCAGTCTATGGGACATCCACTATATTGGGGGAATCCCCTCAGAGGGATACCAATACGACGAGTACCTCTTGATGGGGAATGTCTGGGGTAATAGAACACGCACCCCGATCCTGTCATGGCACATACTGGAGAAGGATAAAGATGAAATAAAAATAAAATACATCCTATAGGACATATCCTATTTTAGGTGGATTAGTCTTTTCCTGACACAGGACCCGGCGGTGAAGATGACTGGCCAAGTGAAGCAATCCCTAAACCCATCTCAGAGGGAAAAGGAGGGATCATACTGGAGGGTTCTGGATACATGAGAGTACCAATTGTTTGGATTTAGAATTAATGAAGTTCGAGACCCAAATTTGTGATATTTTGGGTTTCTTTCCACGTTCTTGAGTGGGTGGCTGTAACCAGTAAGGGAAAAAATAATGGTGGTCAGTCTTGCGAAGCTAGTGATGGTTGGGATTATGGAAGTGAAGAACTAGGTCAATATGTGGGGGCTGGTGTTGGCCAGGATATACAGTATCCTAGGGTATATCATGAGGGAATGTATGCCCAGGAGGATATGTGGACTGTTTTAGATTCATCATGGCTGGGTTACAGCTCACTGTGGCGGGTATGACATCCTTAATTCCATTCACCCCTGGCAATGGGATCCAACCATCCCACTTGAACATTGCCAAAATCCATCCACTGACGCTCAGAGAATAGTGGATCAAGATTAAAATTGGTAGCCACACCCACTTCGACTTCCACTTATACCGAACCCCAGTCAGTCAAATGGTAGATGATGGTTGGGGCCCATTATAGTAGAAGGGGTACCTATAAAGCATTTGGGGTGGTGTTCTAGTAGCCCAGATTGATGGAAAAATCTTTTGCTAACTGTACATGCCAACAAGGTTTTCCAGGCAGTTCAGGTGTATAAAACGGATGCCGAAAATAGTATAAATAGAGTTTCACAAATAATGGCAGCCTTTTATTCTCTACCAACTATGGCTTATGTTCACGAAAACATGCTTGGGAAAAATCATCACTCTTCCTCCCACCAATGTTAGTGCAGGCCTGTCAACAGAGTATACTGAACACTGGATGAAAACGTATCCCAAGGCGATTATTTGGAAAAACATTCGGAAAATCAAGGTGGCTAGGGAAGAGCCCAAATAGCATGGAGGTCGACGAGGTTCCATGGAGAAAGTGAGGCAAAGAACAGGCCCAACAACTAGTATGTCACATGATGGTACTTCATCGGTAGAGGAATCACAGGCTAAGAATGTTCCTCCACCTTATGAGGAAGGGTGGTCTCATATATGGCCTCATGGTCCAACTAGGGAACTCCATGGAAGGATACTCCATTACCTCCTAAATCCATCTTTCCATTCTATCTTCCCTTATCTATGGTCTGCTTGGAGTATGCTGCGACAGTCCATGTCTGCTGAAGAGTTGTGGTGGAGGTTGGTACACACTAGGCTCGTTCTTCCAATCATAGGACACATCCAAATGATGGATAGGGTAAACATTCATCATCATCATTCATACCTGACAGACATGGATATTTATGCATTCTAGTGGGGGTGGTATGAGGAACTGCATCTCCTGGTGAAAGTTATTATTGTCCAGGAGCATGACTCAGAGAAGTTGCCATCCGAGGATGAATGTGTAGAGGTGGAAGAATAAGAAGAGGAATAATAAGAGTAAGAAGGGGAAGAAGGTGTAGAAGGTGGATATGATAAAGAGTATGAGGACTAAGTTGGAGTTCATGGTGGCTAGGGGCCTTCAGAAGCTCCTGCTCACTAGTGAAGCTCCCGGGAGAGCGGCGAAATCATAGGATCCGACACAGAACTGGTTGAGAAGCTAGAGGTAAGATTAAAACTTTACTCCACTGGCTTTATCTTTTCATAATCTCGATCCATCAACCAAACTCCATCCTATTTAGGAACACATGGTTTGAGGGTTTCTAGGAAGTCTTCCCCAATGGGGACGAAGGTGCGCCTATGGTGGATGGGGGGCATTATTAGGAGCCTATCCTCAAGACCAAGCATATTGGGGTGCCGAATATGGAAAGAGTGGACGACAGTGATCCAGAAGGAAGAGATGAGACGAAAGCCTTTGAGTCCCCCGTTATTCCAACCATTTCAAATGGGCCAACGCTGGTGATTGAGCTGACAAGTGCTGAAGGCTCTCCTGTGAAGGTGGCCCCTTCCATGACACGTGCATTAGACAATACTACACTTGGCTCCCATAAGTAAATATTCATTGGCTCTCATCCTTGCTGAAGAATTCAGATAATCAGGATAGTGATTTCTAATGCAGTGATCGCAGGGCTAGAGGAACGACATACCATTGAGTCCAGGACATATGTGGGAGCCCTGCCAGTGGATACATCTTCCTTTATAGACACAATTGTTCTAGGTATCCCTACCCTAGTAACTGATGATCCAAAGATTGTAATGATGGGTGGAAATGCGACCAGGGTGGTGCTCCAACCCAACGAGAGTGAAGTTGATAATGAAGAGGGATTTCATGAAGAAGACCATATCGGTAAATTCCTTGCTACATTCCCAAAATACAAGCCCATGTGACCCTGACGAAATCAATGATTTGGTCTCAGATGCTGATGAGGATATCCATATGACGTGGTGCAGGTCATGGAAGTGCATCAGATTCTTTCTCAGCCAACCATAGGTAGAATGGATAAGTTGGATGGGCCAATTCACAACTGGCTATGCTATCTCTGCACTAGAGGGGTAGATACTCTCCATTCTCTTGTAATGATCCATGATTACATGAGAGAGAAGATATGGGTGGATATTTTATGCTCAAACGTTTCCAAGTGCTAGAGAGATTCAGAAAATACTTAGGCCTTCTTAGAGGCGGAGCTGGGGGTCCAACCCCTTGGAGAACAAGTAAAAGAAACAGAGGCTTTAATTGCAAACCAATCTGATCTCATTGAGCATTGAAGGACCATCTTGCAGATGCTCAGGATCTGATATTGTAAGTGAATCATCAAATGATTGGGCTTCAGACTAAACAATCACGGGCACTGGCCAGAGCTAATGGGTTGTGCCTCACCACTGTTTTCTAAGAGAAGGATCTCAGGGGATTGGAAGAGATGATGGAGGCCACTAGTTGGAAGGTGGATGCATTGAAACAGCCCATCCAAAATATCGATCCTCAAGGTAATTTCTTTGGCTGATCCCCTAAACTTATCCTTTTTTATTACCTCCAACTCTGAATTATAAGCATGGACAGACTATTTAATTGGTTATTTTGATTCACTTAAACCATAATTCTGAAATAAATTGTGATCAATTCCTAAGCCCACATGGGTCATGCCTGATGTGAGAAAAAAGGGATGCTCTCACAATTACATCATGTGAATGTAGGAGTGCCAACCAAGATTCAGGCATCTGAGGTTCGAACAACCAATTTAGATTTCCTGGATGAAAAGGGAGATGCCCAATTGGAGGATGAGGACCTAAGGACAATTGATGTGCTGTCTTTCCAATGTGCTCTAGTGCACAAGTGGGACAACACTAGTGGTATTTCAAATCAACTCATTCATAAGGGAGTGGAATGTATGAATCAAAATAACCCAGATTTCGAACACTGTGGGGGTGACGTGACAATAAAGAATAACTGTTGACCGTGTTCGAAACACAACATCCTTATTATGTTAGCCTGAAGTGGGGATAACAAATGAGGGATGACCATTGTCCATGTTCGAAACATGGGGTCTGACTCGAAATGTCATCCATTTTTCCTCCATAACATTGGCTTAGGATAGTAGGTGAGCCATAGGTTGAGAATCTATATAGTTAGGGGGTTCCCTTAGACATGAAAGAGGAAGAGGGTTCGAATAAAGGGCATGAAAAGCATGGAGTGTGGAGTGATTGGTTGTTCGAATGGATTCCAACACTCTTGAAATCATGCCACCGTGATGAAGGAACATTCGGTGGGTGCATCAGTTTGATCCGGGACCATACCTACATCCGAACAGGGCCACTCTAGTAAGGATCTAGAATTATCTATAGTTTTACATCATATGGATGTAGATGATGAATTGAATTGTTTAATGTCATATGAATAGTATGTTGCACATTTTTTTATGGTCATACTGCCTAGAAAAAAGTTAACCATTTATAGTCATGTTACATGGACTGTAGGCTCCTAGTTTAAGGTCACAGAGAGTGGATTGTGATTGGGGACGAGGGGCCAAGTGGGTTAATGACCCAAAGGCTAGGCTTGAGGTGGAATGTCTGGGTGTCTCTATGTAACCCATAATGATGAGAATCAATCCAAACATAGTTCTTATGAACGGCGTGGCCAGAGTCCAAAACTAATATGGGAAATCCTATCTGGAGAGGAAACTGACGCATCTCCTGATTAA
This sequence comes from Viscum album, assembly GCA_963277665.1. Taxonomy (NCBI): domain Eukaryota; kingdom Viridiplantae; phylum Streptophyta; class Magnoliopsida; order Santalales; family Viscaceae; genus Viscum; species Viscum album. Next base: position 220,112,520 of record OY728127.1, on the reverse strand, counting down.
CATTGGGCATCCTGAATTTGTTCAACGTAGAACCATAGTTTAACATCATGCATTGAGGACATATGGACTCATGCAGTTTAAATTCATAAGATAGGACAAAGAGTGAAAGGGAAGGTCCCAAGAAGGGATTGTGTTATGTGGTAGCTGTAAAATCGATGTGAATGAGGGCATAAATAGTCTGTACCACACCACATATCCCTGGAAGATGTTTTTAGGTCAAGGAACCAAAAGTGAGTGTTATTATGGGGCCGAATCAATGTATTCTGGAGTTCCAACGTATCCGATGAGGATGGGAATCTTGCCACACATAGTTATGAGAGTGAAATTTAACATCATGCAGGATGATGAAAGGAATGTGTGTCATGGTTGCACCAGTACACATCCTACAAAAACTACTAAGACCACGTGATTCATGATCGATGTGGGAAATAAGGAGTAGTGATGGGACATTCCTGACACATGAAAGAACATGTTAGGGGTGATGGGACGCTAAGTGATTGATGTCCTAATGATGCTGACCTGCCTATATAACGCACCTAGATGCGTGAAGGAGTAAAGCCGGGTATGATGGAATTCCAATTGAACATATGAAAGTGGAAATATCTGAATCATGAAGCTTGGTATCTGGACAGTAATGATGGTGGCATGACGATAGGGAATAATGGTTGACCATGTTCAAAACAGAATATTTGTATCGCGTTAGCCTGACATGGGGACATACAAATGAGGGTCGACATCCAACCATGTTCGAAACATGAGACCTATCACAAATGTTGTCTGAGTACTTCAGGGACGTTTACCCAAGGTGATAGGTAAGCCAATGTGGCATGAAACCAGGTTGTGAAGGGGGACTCTTCAGATTTGGACGAGGATGAGAATCCAAATAACAGGCTCATGAATCTTGGACGTTGAACAAGGGGAATGTCCCCATGAAAATTCCACACTCCGGGATCTTTTTCAAAACACATCTGAGTACGACTATAATACATATCAAATAGAGGGACTCAAGTCCCTTCCCATGGAAAAGGGTCATTGGGTCACACGCTTCCATCTTAAGGTCCAAGGGTCTACCATAAAGGGGTGATTGATTTAGTGGATTGTCACAGGTTGGAATAATAGCCAAAAGTGATGCACAGTTCCCATAGGGAGATCTTAGTTTAGTGTCATAGAGCAGAAACTAGGTTGGGAAAGGACATGGGAGGAACATTGTGCGACTGTTGCAAAAACCGACATGGATAGGGACCTAAGAGGTACTCGCCACACCACATGCTTTAAAAACCGTTCTGTCCAAGGGGCTAAAGAGAGGGGGGAGAATTTTAGATTCCTGGGGCTATACCCGGAGACAGGATGCCTGAGTGTTCCTACGTATCCGATGATAATGGGAATCAAGCCTTACATGGTTCTAAGAATGTCCCGCAATTTTAACTTCTTGCGGAAAGGGCATGGGGTGATATTAGTTTATGGTCATTGAACTCAGAACAGTGATCGTGGGGAATGTGGGAGACACATGGTGAGGTAGTTATGAAACCTGATGTGAAAGAGGACCTAGAGTCCAGATCACTACATGTTCCTTGGGAGGTTTTTGGTCGAGGGAGCAAAAAAAAAGTTAGGCTAGGCTCGAGGCAAAGTGCACAGGCATTCATATGTACCCCATGAAGATGGGAATCAAGCCATAAGTAGTTCACTAGGTTGAATGGTCCGGTACTAGTGCCAGAGATAATAAGTTCTTGCGGGTCTAGCCCTCACACCAAAAGAAGCAGTATTTGATAGATCTTGTTTTTTCTTTTAGGATGAATGTGTGTTTTTTTGGTGTGAAGCGACGGACCTAGGATATAATGTCGAAGAATAAGAAAAAGAATCAAGACATATGTAGGCATTGAAAATGGTATGGTGTGTCATCGATAATAAACATGATATCTTCTAAGATGATAACACCACAATGCAGTTCCATTTTTTGTCGGGCATCTAGGTTGAAAATTTCATAGTTTCATGGTCATTTCATGGGACCTACCATGAAATATAATGTCGTGCGGTATAGAAGTAGTAGTTTAAAGTCATGTGTTAATGGGTAGAATAATTTAGATTCATATGGATCCGAAATATATAGGAGAGATGAGGTTCAAAAGGGAATGTTCACGGCATGATAAATCATACCCAATGTGAATGAGGATGAGGTCCACATCACATCGTGCACAATTCCCAGAGAGAAACCTTGGGCCGTGGGGCCAGAAAAGGTTTAGAGAATACGAGGTAGTAAAGGTTAACTCTTAGTTGAGTTGGGCCATAAGACAAGATGTTCGGGTGTTCCTACGTATCCCATGAGAATGGGAATCAATCCATACATAGTTCTTATGGTTTAACATCTCGTACGATGATATACAGTTTAATGTCATGTGGGACATGAGGTAGGAGGGACTAGCTCCTTGAAGGGGAGTACATAGTGTGGCAATTATAAACCTAATGTGAATCAAGTAATAAGCTCATACATGCCACACAATGAGGTCCTATGCGAGTCGGGGCCCAAGAGGTAGGACAGGGGAGATATACTAGTGGATGTCAAGCTGGACCCAAAGACCAGATGTTTGGGAATTCCAATGTATCCCATGAGAATGTTAATCACTCTAGACTTAGTTCTAGAATATGACGTATAAGGAGATCTTAGTTTAATGTCTTAGAGCTCAGACCGGTGAAGAAGCGAAACTCTTCCAAGAAAGCGTAGACCTCGATCTGGTCCCTAAGGCCACGTGAGTCAACCACAATGTGGGGAACAAGGAAGGAAGTGGTTTTTTGTAATACCTGGAATACATGAAAAGGAGAAGTCGGTGCAGAGCTCCAAATGACGCCTTACTTTTTATTTTTCCTCCTAACGTGCAAATGATCCCAGAGGGATAGTTCCAGAAGTGTCGAAATCCCACCTAGACATGACGGGGTGGAAAATAATGTGAATCATGTAACAAACATTCAAATCATGAAGGGTTTTGGCATTATGATGGTGGTTAACCATTGACCATGTTTGAAACACTACATCCATATCGTGTACCATGAAATGGGAACAACAAATGAGCATCGACTGCTGACCATATTCGCACTCCTGGGCTTCTATCGATTTTTTGTCTAAAAACCTCAAGGAAATCGGCCTGTAATGGTAGGATATCCCTTATTCTTATCATCCAAGCCATTTTTGGGTCCCTTCGGATGTGGAAGAAAATAAAATCCCAAAGGAAGTTGAACACAAAGCCTGAATGTTGGGCAAAAACATGTCCAGTTAGAATCCAACACTCCAGGCTCTGAACCGGAGTACTCCTGGGCACATTGGCAAATCACAGAAGAGGGTTGAGAGACCCAACATAAGGGAAGCCGACTTGTTAATATGATTGTATGGAAAGGGAAGAAGGATGTTCAAGATAAATAGGTATGCAATGATGTTGTTATAAACCTGTTGTGAATGGGGACATATGCCCATACCATACCATATACACCTTTTCTGGAAGGATGTTGGCCAAGGTCCAGGATCATAGGGGGTTGTATGAGATGGGGATGAACCCAAATACTAGATATTCGGGCAGTCCTCTGTATCCCATAAAGATGGGAATCAATCCATACATAGTTCTAGAAGTGTCGTTCTGTTTAACATCATGTGGTACAGACAAAGGTAGGGGGAAGGTATCTCAATGAGGGATGTGTATGGCATAGCAAGTAGCTCGACGTGAATGAGGAAATAATACCATACCACACCATACATTCATAAGTGAGAACATGGGACTAGGGCCCAAGAAATCCAAGGGACCTGAGGTTCGGCCACAGACATAATTTCACAGACAGCTTACAATTTTAACATCTTGCAATTAGGACGATGGTGATCTTAGTTTAAGTTCATAAATCTCAGACCATAGATGTCTATTTTAATGTCATATTCATGGGATAGTTTATTGGAGAGGCAAAATCATTGCGCCTATAGAATACCACAAATCGATGATGACGATAGGGCACAACTGTTTACCAGGCTCGCAACAATGTATCCACCCTTGTGTGACCAGAGTTCGGGGGCATGTAATTGAGCATCGAACATTGAATGCATTCGCAACATGGAACTTGTATCACTTTGTTTTCTCAAGATCCTCGAAGACGTCGGACAAAAATGGTGGGAGAGCCCTTAGGCTATGTATCCATTCCATTCAGGGGTCCTTTTGGATCTAGAAGATGATGGAATCCTAGATGAGGGGGATCGTGAAGCTTAGAGGGGCCAATGTTGAATAAGGGATGATAAATGGTGTGATATCTCAAAGTGGGGAATGTACGGCGTGAAAAAATTGCCCGACATGAATAAGGACGTGAGTCCGTACCACACTGCACACTCCCAAATGAAAACTTAGGCCAAGGGGCCGGAAGGGTCGAGGGACCTAAGGTTGTGCATCCTAGCCAACCGTAGTCATATGTCCTCTCATGCGAGGATTGCATCATCATATCTCCTAAGCCCATGAGAGCAATTCTCTGTGTGGGAAACAAGGAGTATAATTAGGCTCTCCCCACCACAAAAGAGACCACCAGCTGGAGTTCCACTCATACTCAATGCAGACCGAGGTTTGGAGAGACAACGGGGGAAAATGAACCAGTACACTCCATTTTTGGGATATATGGGGGTAGTGACAATGACAAAGGCAGGCTGTTGACCAGATTCAAAACCAAGTATCCAGATCATGTGACCTGTGCGAGATGAGACTCAAGGTGAGATATCCATGTTTGGGGTTGAGCCTGCGGACAAAATTTCTAGGTGGTCCTACATATCCCATGAGCATGGGAATTAAGCCATAAGTAGTTCTGAAAGGGTCGTATAGTTTAACATCATGTGTTAAGTATGTGGTAGGATTAGAAGAATGATGAGGGGAACATGGCCTGAACTTCGTAATCTTTACACAAGTGGGGCAAAATAATCTTAGGATGTGTCATATGAGATCGTCTAAGGGAACTACACAAAGAAGGGGTATCCAAACTTGAAGAGCATGGGGCTAGACATAGGACGAGACATCTAAGAATTCATACTTATCCCATGTGGATGAGAATCAAGCCTTATGTAGTTTTAGGGATGAAATTTAACGCCTTGCAGGATGAGACACAATTTATGGTCATTTAGGATCGTATAGTTTAAGGTCATCCTAGACAATATAGTTTAAGGTCATGCTGGACCTTGGAACTCAGGAAAAGTATATCTTGAGGAACGTGGAATTGGTTGGAGGAGTTATACGCTCACCATCCATAGTAACCAGTGAGTATGCGCTATTGGGATAAACCTTGTGAATAATGTAAGGTCCTTCCCACTTGGGCTCCATCTTGGGTGAAATTATACCAGGTATCATTGGTGGTCTCAGGTCCCACACCAAGTCACCTTGCAAGATAGAGTAGAGGATAAATTTCTTGTTGAAGGCTCTAGTTATCTTTTTCTGATGGCCTTACAGATTATGCAGGGCATGAAGCCTGTTCTCGTCGAGTGCTTCTAACTCAGCTAGATGGATCTCAACTACTTTATCTGACACTTTTTGATCATAGACTAATGTGTGCAATGAGGTCAACAAAATCTTAATAGGTAGGATGACCTCCATTCCATACACCAGGGAATACGGTGTCAACTAGGTAGAATTGTGAGTTGTTTTCTGATAATCCCAAAGGGCATTGGGGAGCTTATCTGGCCAACTCTTCTTATTCTGACCAACCATTTTCTGTAGAATGTTGGAGAGGTTTTTTTTAAACACCTTGATCTATCCATTTTCTTGTGCATGATATCAGGAGATGTGGTTAGAATGGATGTTGTACGTATCACAGAGTTTCCTTAGCTCAGCTTCATGGATGTTTGTGCCATTATTGGTGAGGATGGCGTGAGGGACTCTAAGTTGGTAGATGCTGTTGGAGCTCACAAAGTCATTGATAGAACAGTTCATGACCTCTTTGAGTGAAACTGCCTCAAACAACTTGGTGAAGAAATCTGTAGCAGTCATGATGAATATGCACTGGCGAGATATCACCAGTGGATATGGTCCTACGACATCGAGTCCCCATATCGCACATGGCAAAGATTAAATGGTGGAGTGGAGAGGCTCTCATAGCTGATGCATGAAGTTAGCATGAATTTGGCATGCATGGTACCTTTTGGATAACTTGATGTAGTCATTGATCATAGAAGGCCATAAGTACCCCAGTCTCTGGATCTTGTGAGATAGTTTTGGCCCGGTCTGATGAGTCCCAAAGGAACTGGCTTGAACCTCTTGCATAACTTGGGAAATCTCGACTCCTTGAATGCAATGGAGGATAACCCCTTCAAACCCATGCTTCTAGAGGATATGATCCTGAACAGCACCATCTTGGAGGGTAAAATGTAATGTGTTGAATCAGATTCACTCACACTTGGACCGATCTATTGTGAGATTACTCTTTTAGAGGTACTCGAAAAAAGTGGTTCTCCAGTGAGGAGTCACCTCAACCACTATATTTGGGGGACCTGGTGGCCCGGATGTGGAGGTGTCAGTGGTAAGATGGTTTAACTATGGGTTTTTATCATCATCTGTAGTGACGAGAGCAATGACCCTCCTGTGTGCCACATGGATAATTAGATCATCCTATTTGGGCTATACAAGTGATGCAGCTAGGCTAACTAGGGCGGTAGCTCTACTGTTCTGTGACTGAGGGACATGTGTAACCACTGGCCGAGTTTGGAACTGGGTCATTAGTTGGATAGTGTGTTCCATCAATGGTACGAGATCTGGATTTCTGATGACATAGTCACCATGGGCCTACTTGATGACTAGCTCGGAGTCCCCTTTCACTTGCAAATGGGGAACATCAATCTAGTGGGATAGCTCAAGGCCAGTAAGGAGAGCCTGATACTCTACTTTGTCTACCAAAAGTATTTCCTCATCAGGAATATCAAGTTCCAAAGACTGGTCAGTGGGGGCTTGATGAGCAATAAGGAAGTCTGCCAACGCTTTCCCCCTAATAGTATTTTTAGGGACAAACCTAATGTAGAACTACTAGATAATCACTACCCACTGAGCTAGACGACGTATCTACATGGGGCGGTTCAAAATGTACTTCAGCAGATCTTCTTGGGACACCAGCTATACCTCATGGTGCTACAAGTAATGCCACAATATCTGTACTGCGAATATCAGCACGATACAACTTTTCTCGATAGGGGAGTATATGGTCTCCATATCAGGGAGCATGCATCTGAGGTAGTATAGGCTGTTTTTTATCCCCTCATTGTTCATCTGGGTAAGATGGGAACTAGGAGATTATTCCTGGGCAGTCACATAAAGGACCAGAATCTTGCTGGAGATGGGTGGAATTAAGACTGGAGGTTGGAAAAGATACTTCTTTATTTCATAAAAAGAATTTTGGCACTCTTTTTCCCACTCATAAGTAGTTCCCTTCATCATGAGTCAAGAAAAAGGCTTACACCTGCTGACCAGATTTGTGATGAATCAGCGTATGTAGGCCAAGTGACCTTAGATGCCTCGAATCTCCCAAATGTTTTTCGGAGGGGACATCTAGCTAATGGCCTTGATTTTATCTGGGTCGATCTCAATGCCCCTGTATCTAAGAACAAAGATGAGAAAAATTACATATGTGACACCGAAGGTGCACTTCAATGGGTTCATCTTTAGGTGAGAGGAACAGAGGAATCCAAACACATTCTCAAGGTCTTTGGGATGGTCCTGACTGTGAAAAGATATGACCACTATATCATCTAAGTAACATTCCTCCAACGTTCTGAGAATCAATATAAATATGCGATACATAGCCTGCAGATAAGTGGAACCCGCATTCTTTAAACTGAAGGGCATGACATGGTAACATAATATACCTTGTGGTGTCCTGAAGGCTGTAGACTCTTCCTCTTCAGGGTCCATTCGGATCTGATCATACCTGGAGTACCCATCCATGAAGGAAAGGGCTTGGATGAAAGCAATAGCATCGATCAACAATTCCATTACAGGAAGGGGAAAATAATATTTCGAACAGTGATGATTGAGATCCCAAAAATTGTTGCAAACTCTAATCTATATATTCATCATCCTGACTAAGACGATGTTGGGTATACATTTGGGGTATAGGACCTCCTTGATGAATGTTTCTCTGATGAGATTATCCACTTTCACCTCTACCATGGAATCGTGTTAAAGGGTGCATCTTTTTGGGAGGCTGACTGAACCCGCGATGATTCTCTAGGAGACCGAGGCTGGGAATGGATATATGAGGATCTAGCCCTGGAATATCATCATAACATCAGTTGAACACTTCACGGTGTAGTTTAAGGATATCTATGTACTATTGTTTCTCCTTGAGGGGAAAAGAGGCACTGATCAGTGTGGGATTCAGGCCTGCCTTGCTACTGAGGTTCACCTATACAAATTCATCGACTGTGGTAGAAATGCCCAATTCAAAGGTGGAAGGGGAATCCTCTAAATACACTTATTCACTTATGGAGGTGGGATCCTTAGTGGGAGGAGCTGCTTCTGAGTTAATAGATCCTGATGGGAGGCTGGTACAAGCATGAGCTGTAGTGGTCACTATATCAGGGGACTCTTATGCTACCGAAATCGTAGCGATGAAGGTTGTCGATCTAATCTCATATAGTATTCTACCTAAGGGGACACACTTGATGATATCAAAGAAATAGTGGTACATCGGCTTGATCCGGTTTATCCTAGCCTGACAGAACAAGAAATTATAACGTATTGTCGTTGCCATGGGGCGGACATCCCAAATCCTTAAGAGAGTTGGAGGATCTAGGATCTCCTGAGCCTCATTTGTATAGGAGTATGAGGTAGTCTTACGATGTTGTTTAGACATGGGAAATTGTTCCCCCCTCGTCACAGAAACAATGAAGCATTGTCCCTATTCCAGGGTTGAACCCTCCAATCAGTGGATTGGAAAGACGTAGGAATAATTTAGATCTGTCCGCGAGTTGGTTTCAATAGTGGCATGCTCCACCTCATTAGTATGAATCTTCTTGTCCTTGCTCGTGTGGTAGTCGACATCCTGATAGCGGGCATCACAAGAGGCATATGGAGTCATGTCACCATTAATCACACCCACTCAACCATTAAAGGATTACTTAAGGAACTTGTGATATGATCAATGAACCATCACATGCAGGTAGAGCCATGACATTCCCATTAATACATTGTAGGCGCTGTCCGGGGAGAAAACCGTAAATTTGGTGCTGGAAACTAGGCCACAGAACTGGGTCTTCAAGTGGATCATTCCGACTGGTGTATGTTCCTCCTTGTCATAACAATGGATTCTTAGGTTATAGGGACTCATATCATCCTCACACAATCCCAGTTTTCGTAGTGTTCGAGTTGGGATTAGGTTTATCCTAGAGCCCGTGTCGACAAGATAGTGGCGAATCTCCACACCATTGAACTGGCCAGTGATGTATAGTGGGAAAATGTGCCCCTGTATGGGAGAGCCTTCGTATTCTCTAGATAATGAGATGATGGCCTAGCATTCAGTATTTTCGACCGCCTCATCATGAAAGGCTTCTATGGCTGAAACTTCTATCTCAAACTAGAGGGGCCTTCTTAAAGTCTCAAAGAGGGCCTCAAGCATGTCTAAAGATAGGAAAAGAGCCTCAAGGATGGGGAACCTTGCTGGAATGCTGGGAAGATTCTTGATGATATCATACTTCAGTACCAGGTAGGAACTGTAAGGGTAGGTGTCCTAAGAACCAACTGTTTTGTACTTTGATTACATGAAAGTTCACTTATTATATATTGTTAATTGTTCTGCATGACTATAATATAATAATGTCCTGAAATATTTGTTGCATTAATAAGGTCATAGAAGATCCCCGCTATGATGAGAACCTTGAAATGTTATAATAATATTCTTAAATAAAGTTCTACGGTTGGATGACATACTATGATAGGACACATAGTATACAGACTGTCATGTGCGAGTACTCATAAGAAGACGAGACTCTATCTCATGGAGTTCGCACTTGGTAATCTCCAAGATGAGAGATTATGAGAACAGACCCACCAGTAGTAATTCTGCATGTCTTGGTGTCATCGGATATTGCTATCTGCGAGCGTGTGTAATGGTCCTTAGACTGGAAGATTATCATTAACTCATGTCATGACTCTCGCACTTAGATTTACTGATGAAAACCATCACGCAGATAGTTGGCGAGAATTAGGGTACGTTGGGTGCGTCACAAGTGACATGTTGTTAATGGACAAGTCAATAAAGGATTTGTCCCTTCCATTTGTGGAAGTTGATATCTCGGACCATTGATTGAAATAGAACTGTCGCATTAAATTCCATGGCCATGGTGTAAACGACGAGTTTATTTCAGGTAGTCAAAGAACGACAGATCAAGCATATAGGTTTATGACACTTCCATGAAACCTGCTTGATGAGATATTGAGAGAAAGGGATTAAATTACATAGTAAGCATTTGTATGAGGTTATACGTCAATGCAGCGTCATCTTCTTTCTCTTGGGTGCCTTGACCCATTGCTAGACAGTAATCTTGGACTTTAGGCAAGCCTGCCTAATGCCAACGAGAAAGAGGCCTAGAGGGTCACACATTAAGTGTATCCATGTATCTCAAGTTGAATAAAGATTATTCCCATACGTGGTTTAATAATTATTCAAGGAAGCCTAAGTTGTTTTAAATGATGGAGGAAAAATAAAATAAAACAAGTACACGCCATGTATTATTAAATGTACACGCCGTGTAGTTTTATTTTGGAAAGGAAAAAAATAAATGAAAACAAGATATACACTCCATGTACATTTAATGTACATGCTATATAGTTTTCAATGAAAAACAAGTGCATGTCGTTTATTTATTATTACACGCCGTGTAGTTTTTCTAGTCGGGATTTTGAGGATATAATATTGTTTTAAATGATATTTATTATAATCAGCATGGGCGCATGTCAAGGAATTATCTATTCGACATGGGGGTTTTAAATAAGAGTCAATGAAATAAATAAAACGCGTAACGCATTTATTTATTGTCATAACTCTATAACACCACACACCCGATTATAAATATCCTCACAACCCCAACTCTTTTCCAACACACAAGAGAATCGTTGTGCACAACATCTCAGGAGAATTCTTTCAAGGTCGAAAGTACATCTTCCTCCAAGAACGCTCTCAAGACTGAGATAGATCCTCTTCCATCAGATCAAGACGATCTAAGGCGTACAACACAATCAAAGGCTTCTCCACGCTAGCACCCAGAGAATCCTTTAGCGACGTATAGAGATACAGGGTACACGTGTGGATCACCGCTAGAGAGAGTCTACACTTGGCTTCTACGACAGAGCGACGGATCACATCGACAACGTGATTGAGAACATAAATGAAGAAAGAACATCCAAAAGGCATTTCTTTATAAATAATTAAATTATTTATAATCAACCTGTAACGATCCTTGTTTTTTGTTCCGGGAAAAACCATCTTCTTTGTCTTTTTCTGTGATTCGATCCATGGAGACTGGCGTTTATCATCATATTGATCCCAGATTGATCATTGCTAATGACAAATTGCCATGTGGGAAAATCCACCCATGCTCTTCTGCTACGCCCAGAACCTTCAAATGGTATCAGAGCGAGGTTACAATGTTGATTATAGTTATTTAATTTTCGTTGATAATTTAAGCATTCATATTTGATTCAATTCAAAATAAATCGTTCTATAAATCTGAATTAATGAGATCTATTCTTCCTCCTTTGTTTCTCGATTCATATCACAGAAACGACCTTTTAATTTTAATTTTTGATTAAAATAAAAACAAGGAACACATCTGGAGGAGCCGCTCTTTCTATCTGTACAACCCGGGATTACATGGCGTGTAATTAAAACTACACGCCATGTACTTAGGTTCAACAAACCGGCACTAGTCCGCAAAAACATGCCATGTGAATTTATTATGCCTAAGTTTTAATCACGCCGTGTTGACCAGAATAGAACGGCGCGTGGAAACCGGAATACACAGAGTGTATGTTGGAACAACACACCATGTAGTCTGTTCTAACCCAGGTGAAAACAAGTACAAAGATAAGCTGCGTACCGCGTACACGGGATCGCCAGGCCGGTTACCACGTAACAAGGAAGTACACGTCGTGTATGATTCATCTACACGCCATGTACTCTATAATTTCCAAAGTACAGAAAACACGCCAAAGCCCCGGCGTGTACTTTGGATAAAAGGTGAAAAGAAAAATACATGTCGTGTACTTATAAACTACACGCCGTGTACTTTCCATAAATGGAATTTCACCAGGTTTCCTCAAATGTACAAAGACCCGTACAAGGAATATGGATGAGAAGAATCTCAAGGAAATTCAGAAAGAATTTAAGATAAAGAATTGATTAATTATAAGATCATAATTAATTGAATTCGAGCGCGTCTTATATTAAATAAAAGAACGATTGAAAGAATTTAAAATATGCCTAAATATTGTTGCATACTATGGATGATCATGAGCTAGACCAAATACCCTTTGTATGTGTATGGATTCATTTAAATTTATTTAATTTAAATTTCTTGGATTGCGAGCCTTCTTCCAATAAAATGTAGGACATGAGTGCCCATGGTTTCTTTAATGTAAACCCATGTAATGGAGGATCTCCCAAGCCAGAGGAGACGGTTCAAATCCCGAAGCCGAGGAAAAACTGACACAAGAAGATCCAAAGGTGGACAGGTGGGAGCTGCAAAACATGAACTATCAGGTTCAAGGTGTTTTCCCTAGGTCAGGGATAGCTTATCAAAACCGCTAGATAAGCTAACCAATAGAAGCTCATGATCATGCCATATTATTTTATTTCTGTCTAATTGCATGGTTTATTTATTATGTAAGTGTTGTCGTGATCACATAATTAATAAAATGAACAAGCATGCGAAGATGGAATAAAATAAAAACCGAACTATGCGTAAACATTATCAGAACATGGTTAATCACTTAAGCAAGCATCACTTAATATTAACAAACATGTGATAATGTGAAACTACGAATAAAGGAATAAAATCCCTCAATACCATATTAAGTCAGACCAAGCCTTCCGTTACCTGATTAAGGGCAAGACTCAATAAAACTATGTGTTTGACCAACCCTTGTTGGGACACTTACTTTTATAAAGGAAGACCTTATGAATGGTTTCGGGTTGACATAACCATATTACATCTAGAGAAGTATCCCTTGCTGAACTTGGTGTAATATTAGAGGCAAGAGTTGAGGAAATCCATGTTTGGATTTCAGGATTGGGGAGTCCACTCAACAGATCAAGGAACTGTAACCTCATAGTTGGCAAAGACCTGCCTACCTAAATACCTTCAAATAGCTTGACCAACCCTTGTTGGGGTTATGCGAAGGGGAATATGGATCATTTCCAATAGAATTTCAAAGAAACTGGACATTCTGAGTTCAATGGTGAGGGCCATTGGGACTTGATAAAATATTGGGAGACTTAATAAAATTTATTATTTCTCATAAAATGTAATCAAGAAAGTACTGATGAATCTGATCTTTTAATTTGTAGAATCAATATGACAAACACATCAACCACATTTTCTCTACGATCAATTCTGGATAAAGACAACATCCTCACCAGTAGTAACTTTCAGGAATGGTTTAGGCACCTTCGGGTTATCCTACGCCATGAATGGAAGTTTTACATGCTGGAGTCCTCACTTCCTGATTCTCTTGCCCTAGGGGCGAGTGATGAAGATTTCCTAGTCTATGATCAACATTTGAATGATGCTCTCGATGTTCAATGTTTGATAATGTCATCTATTTCTAGTGAGCTCATGAGGTCTCATGAAGACATGGATGCCTACAGATTGCTCGAGCATCTCCATGGTTTATACCAGCAGAGAGCAAGATAGGAAAGGTTTGAGATCTCCAAGGCTCTGTTTCAGAGCAAGCTTGGAGAGGGTGCCCCAGCTGGGCCTCATGTAGTCAAGCTCATTGGCTATATTGAGTTCTTGGATGTTCTAGGGTATAAACTCCCTAAAGAACTGGGTACCGATCTCATTCTCACATCACTCCCGCAGAGCTTCTCAAACATTGTTGTGAACTTCAATATGAACACCATTGAGAAGTCTTTGTCTGATCTTATCATCATCATTCACCAAGTGGACACTAACATGAAGTGTGAAAAGCCTTATGTCCTCATGGTGAATAAAAGGAAAGGGAAGGAGAAGAGCTTTAAGCCCAAAGCTTCTTCAAGGCCATCCAAGAAAAGTAAGATCAAAGGGGAGTAAAAGGAATAGGATGCTGTTAGTTTTGCATGTGGCAAGAAGGGCCACTGGAAGAAAAACTGCACCCATCCAAGGAAGCAAGGGGAAGCTTCAGGTGCATTTGTTATCAAATGAAATATATCTGTTTCTACTAATTGGGTATTAGATACTGCTTGTGGTGCTCACATATGTATCCAAATACATGAACTATGTAGATTCAGGAAGATTGATTGAGGGGAGGTAGATCTACGAGCAGCCAACGGAGCAAGACTCCCTGCTGTAACTGTCGGAGACTACCACCTCACATTGCCTACCGGGATGGTCTTGGTTTTGAAAGGTTGTTATTATGTGCCTTCTGTTACTAAAAACATTATTTCAGTATCCAGATTAGATACTAATGGATTCATATTCATGTTTGTAAATGAATTTTTCTACTTTTATAAAGATAGCATTTGTTTTGGTAGGGCACATTTATATAACGGCCTTTATGTGTTATACTACACAAACCAAGTTATAACAATCGATAACAAAGTTAATTCACATGACTCAAACCACACCCAACTTTGGAATCACCGTCTAGGTCATGTAAATGAGAAACGTTTGACAAAATTACATCAAGATGGGTATTTAGATTATTTCGAACTAAAAGCACTTGGTATATGTCATGTGTGTCTACAAGGAAAAATGAACAAATACCCATTTAGTGGGAAAGGTGAAAGAGCTAAAGAGCTTCTAGAATTAGTTCACAAAGATGTGTGTGGACCATTTCCAGTTGAAGCAAGGGGTGGGTTCTCGTACTTCATAACTTTTACTGATGATTTTAGTAGATATGGATATATCTACTTAATGAGGTATAAGTCAGATTCTTTTGATCGATTCAAAGAATACAAGAATGAAGTTGAGAACCAGCTTGGTAAGAAGATTATGAAACTCTGCTCAGACAGAGGATGAGAATATCTTAATCAGGACTTCATTGATTTCTTACGGGAGTTTGGGATTCTATCTCAACTCACTCTTCCTTACACACCTCAGTGGAATGGTGTATGTGAAAGGAGGAAGTGCACCCTGTTGGACATGGTGAGATCAATGATGAGTCATGCGAGTCTTACATTATCCTTTTGGGGATATACATTACAAACAGAAGTGCACATACTAAACCAAGTACCAACTAAATCGATAATTGTTATTCCATAATAATTATGAAGTAGACGCAAAGCCATGTTATCTAATTTAAATGTGTGTGGTAGAGAAGCATTTGTTAAGGCCTCTTCAGGTAGCAAACTTGCACCCCGAGGCACTGAGTGTATCTTTATAGGATATCCCACGGAAACAAGAGGATATTCCATATACAACCCCTCAGAAAAAAAGGTTACAGTGGAAAGACACGCCATTTTCCTTGAGAGGGAGTACATCTCCAAAATAGATAGTGGGAGGGAGATAGACTTTGATGAAGTCGAGGCTCATGATACACAGAAGTTGGTACAAGAATATATTCCACAAAGCCCCATGGAAGAAAAATCTCTTCCAGAGACACAAGAACTGCGTTGGAGTACGAGAGAGGTGAGAGAACTAGAACGATATTGTTTTCTTGTCACGGAGGATGGTGACTCATTATTGGTTGACAATGATGATCCTCTTACCTACAAGGAATCAGTTGGAGGAATAGACGTTTCCAAGTGGCAAAAAGCCATGAATTCTGAAATGGATTCAATGTACCAAAACCAAGTCTGGATTTTGGTAGATCCTCCAGTTGATGTAAAGCCTATTGGTAATAAATGGGTATTCAAGAAGAAATTGGAAATGGAGGGGCATGTCAGCACCTATAAGGCACGACTGGTTGCAAAAGGTTTTAGACAGAGTTAAGGAATTGACTATGATGAAACCTTTTCACCGATTGCAATGCTGAAGTCCTTCAGAATCCTATTGGTCATTGCTGCTTACCATGACTATGAAATTTGGCAAATGGATGTCAAAACAGATTTCCTTAACGGGAACCTCCAGGAAGATGTCTACATGACACAACCTGAAGGGTTTGTGACTCCAAAGGATGCCAACAAGGTATGCAAGTTGCAGAAATCCATTTATGGATTAAAGCAAGAATCAAGGTCCTGGAACATTCATTTTGATGAAGCTGTTACAGAATTTGGCTTTTTTAAGAATGAATGTGAGCCTTGTGTCTACAAAAGGTTTAGTGGAAGTGCAGTCATTTTCCTAATAGTATATATTGATGACATATTGCTAATTGGAAACAAATTACATGTCTTACAGCCAGTTAAGGCATGGTTGCATAAATGCTTCTCCATGAAAGCCTTGGGCGAGGCGGCATATATTCTTGGGATCAAGATCCATCATGATAGATCCAAGAGAATGTTGGGCCTGAGTCAAGGTACATACATTGACAAGATACTAAAGATATTCAGTATAGAACAGTCCAAGAGGGATTGTTTCCAGTGTCACATGGAATTCATCTTTCCAAGAAAATGTGTCCTCAGACACATGAGTAAAGAAAGAGGATGGAAAGGATCCCTTACGCATTGGCGATTGGGTTAGTCATGTATGATATGCTATGTACGAGGCTAGATATTGTTTACGCATTAAGTGCGGTAGGCAGATATCAAGCTGATCCAGGAGACCGCCATTGGATGGAAGTCAAGACAATCCTTAAGTATCTGAGGCATACTAAGGATATGTTCCTAGTTTATGGAGGAGATGAGGAACTAGTCATCAGAGGATATGTAGATTCTAGATTCCAAACTGATCAAGATGACATGAAGTCGCAGACTGGATACATCTTCAGTTTGAATGGATGTGCAGTGAGTTGGAAGAGCTCAAAACAAAGTGTGGTGGCAGATTCTACAGTAGAGTCTGAGTATATCGTAGCTTCTGAGGCAGCTAAAGAAGCAGTATGGATACGAAGCTTTGTCCAAGAGATGGATGTAGTACCGAGAAGTAAAGATCCCATCACACTCTATTGTGATAATACTGATGCGGTGGCACTTGCAAAAGAGCCAAGGTCACATCAGCGGACAAAGCACATACTTAAGAAGTGTCATCTCTTGAGGGATTTTTCTCAGAGAGGTGAAGTTGTAGTGAGCAGTATTTCCACGGAAGACAACGCGGCAGACCCATTGACTAAAGCCTTGACTCAGCATAAACATGATCATCATGTGAGGTCTAGCGGACTAAAAGTCATAGGCAGTTGGCTCTAGTCCAAGTGGGAGTTTGTAAGGGTTGGTGTCTTGAGAACCAACTGTTTTGTACTTTGATTACATGAATGTTCACTTATTATATATTGTTCATTGTTCTACATAACTATAATATAATAATGTCTTGAAATATTTGTTGCATTAATAAGGTCATAGCAGATCCCCGCTATGATGAGAACCTTGAAATGCTATAACAATATTCTTAAATAAAGTTCTACGGTTGGATGACATACTATGATAGGACACATAGTATACAGACCGTCATGTGCGAGTACTAGTAAGAAGACGAGCCTCTCTCTCATGGAGTTCTCACTTTGTAATCTCCAAGATGGGAGATTATGAGAACAGACCCGCCAGTAGTAATTCTGCATGTCTTGGTGTCATCAGATATTGCTCTCTGCGAGCGTGTGTAATTGTCCTTAGACTGGAAGATTATCATTAACTCATGTCCTAACTCGCGCACTTAGATTTACTGACGAAAACCGTCATGCAGACAGTTGGCAGGATGTAGTGTACGTTGGGTGCATCACGAGTGACATGCTGTTAATGGATAAATCGAGGAAGGATTTGTCTCTTCCATTTATGGAAGTTGATATCTTGGCCCTTTGATTGAAATAGAATTAACGCATTAAATTCCATACCCATGGTGTAAATGACGAGTTTATTTCAGGTAGTCAAAGAACGACGGATCAAGCATATCGGTTTATGACACATCCATGAAACCTTCTTGATGAGATATTGAGACAAAGGGATTAAATTACACAGTAAGCGTTCGTATGAGGTGATACGTCAATGTGGTGTCAACTTCTTTCTCTTGGGTGCCTTGACCCGTTTCTAGACAGTAATCTTGGACTTTAGGCAAGCCTGCATAATGACAACGAGAAAGAGGCCTAGAGGGTCACACACTAAGTGTATCCAAGTATCTCAAGTTGAATAAAGATTATTCTCGTATGTGGTTTAATAATTATTCAAGGAAGCCTATGTTGTTTTAAATTATTGAGGAAAAATAAAATAAAACAAGTACACGCCGTGTATTATTAAATGTACATGCAATGTAGTTTTATTTTGGAAAGGAAATGAATAAATTAAAACAATATATACACGCTGTGTACATTTAATGTACACGCCATGTACTTTTCAATGTAAAACAAGTACACGTCGTGTATTTATTATTACATGCTGTGTAGTTTTTTCAGTCGGGATTTTTAGGATATAATATTGTTTTAAATGATATTTATTATAATCAGTGTGGGCGCATGTCAAGGAATTATCTATTCGACATGGGGGTTTTAAATAAGAGTCAATGAAATAAATAAAATGCGTAACACATTTATTTATTTTCATAACTCTATAACCCCACACACCCGATTATAAATATCCTCACAACCACAACTCTTTTACTACACACAAGAGAATCATTGTGCACAACATCTCTGGAGAATTCTTTCAAGGTCGAAAGTACCTCTTCCTCCAAGAATTCTCTAAAGACCGAGAGAGATCCTCTTCCATCAGATCAAGATGATCTAAGGCGGACAACGCAAGAAAAGGATTCTCCACTCTAGGACCTGGAGAATCCTTTAGCGATGTCCAGAGATACGAGGTACACGTGTCGATCACCGCTAGAGGGAGTCTACACTTGGCTTATGTGATGCAACGACGGATTGCATCGACTAATTGATCGAGAACATCAACGAAGAAAGAATACCCAAAAGGTATTTCTTTATAATTAATTAAATTAATTATAATCAACCTGTAACGATCCTTGTTTGTGGTTCCGGGACAAACTATCTTCTTTGTCTTTTTCTGTGATTCGATCTGTGGAGACTGGCATTTATCATCGTATTGATCCCGGATTGATCATTCCTAATGAAAAAAAGCCAAGTGGTCACATCCACACATGCGCTTCTACTGCGCTCGGAACCTTCATGAACATCTGCTTACAGGAGGTCTCTCTATGACATGAGTTATGGTGTGTCTTGCCGACTGGACCAGACGATGACTAGTACTGGAAATATCCCACAGCTCACTAGTTAAAGCCTGCATATTGATTATCAGATGAGGGTCAAATGACTGAGATCGGCATGTAGTAGGGCGTGGCTGGTCATGAAGCGGTCGAGGTGTCTCTTCCTGATCCAACAAGATGAATGGTGGAGAAGGTGGGCCTGATGTCACTAGGTGAGAAGGATCAGCGTGCTGAGATCTACATTGGGCCTGCTTCTTGGTTTCATTAGCATGAAAAACTTGGATGGAAGTGTTGACCGAGGGACTATGACAGACCATATAGCTACAGCTCCGTCGACGCTAACAGTATCTGGGGACTTTGGGAGGATCCTCCTAGGACTCCTCATTTCCAGGATCATTTAGGGGTTTACCAACTTTATGGTATTAACAGAGGCGGGCCCTAGACCTTCACTCTAAGAGTCAACCATTACTAGAAGGATTTTGGGAGAAATTTCCATCTCTGGGGACATCAAGTCATTGAGAGTATAGGATGACGAGGGCATTGATTGGGGGCTTTGTTTTCCCTTGAGTCATCAGTGCTTGCTCTTCTGGGAAGAGGACGGCTCAGATGACAAGGAATAAGTAGTATCTATAGATTCTGAAGGCAATATCTGATTTAGGTGTGTATGGATGACATCAAGGGCATGGATTACATTTATACGATCCATCCAATCGTCATACATCTCGGACCCATGGTTAGAAACCTGATGCCACTCGCCCTCACTGTCACTGCTGTTTTCTGGCCTCATGAAGACACATTCCACATGTGCCAGAGCTGGGCCTAACCGGAAAATGTTTTTATCTACCTTGTATTGAATCCAGTATTTGAACACAAAGCACAATTTGATAGTGTCCCCCAAGATCCAGTGATAGGGGCAGTGATTAGGGCTATCGGTGAGGCTTCCCTCTTCTGGCCTCCTACACTCAGGAAAACGTACCATCCTCTGCTCGAAGGAACTATGGAAGTAACTAGGGACCTAATCCTTATTGAACGAGTAGGTCTGGTTCCTCTTGTCTTTGAATGGGGACCTTGGAGCTTGATTTTGAGGAGAGGCTATAGGAGTTCATCGAGGAGGAGGATCCAGATTATCCCACCATGGTGGTGGTGTCACATTGCGTAGGGGCACCTGCCAATTTTGAAGTGGGCACTACTGGGCCAGAGGTTGTGCTTGAGTTGCATGGTATCTAGAGAGCTATGGAGGCATCTCCACTGGTAGAAAACTCTAGTTTCCTGGGGGCCTCTATTTAATCCACTACATTGGGCTTGGCCTTGGCGGCCCTTCTCGCAGGGATTATAGGAGGAAATGGACGTGTCTGCTTAGCCTACTATAATAAATACTCTAGGTGATGGGCCATATTAGAGATGTCTTGGAATCCCCCGAGGTGTTCTGGGTCATCAAAGAGGGGACCAATTCCATCTTGACATTACCTATTCATATCTTTAGAAATTAATCCTAAGTCAGTTGTATGTCGACGGACTATGTTATCCCTTTCCAATGAGAGAAAAAGTTTTCAATGCACTCATCAGGCCTCTGCATTCACTTGAAGAGATCTGTTATACTTGTCTTCTGAGTGGTGGAACTGAAATGGTAGTGAAGTTTCCTATGGAGGTATTCCTAGCTGGAAACTGATCTAATGGGGATCTGGTTGTAACAGACAAATGTAGGCCTATCCATTGTATATACAAAACATCAGAGTTTGCTGGCCTCCTACTATGCTAGAGTTCCCAACATGGGCCCACACCTTGAGATGAAGAGGTCCAGGTGCTGCGGTGGGTCCCCTATCCTGTTAATGGGGGATAAATATGGATTCCCCAAACATGGGGGTGTTGGCATGTCATCCACCCACGCCAGATAAGGCTTTCCATCAAGCGAGATTGCTAGTTGTTGTGTTTCCAACTCCTTGAGATGGGCAATGAGTACCACTATTGGATCATCTGGGTGGGGGTCCTTATCTTGACAGAGATACCTGACCATCAATGTGTTGGAAGGTTCTTCAACATGATAAGGTAGCCCAACAGATCGTGGAGCGGTTGGTGGAACGACCGATAGGGTAGCTGGGGGGACCTGAGCTGGGTCTAGAGGATTTCCTTGCTGCTCGAGTGGATTCGGTGACGTATACTGCACCCTATTTCCATGATTTCTGGCCTCAACCCTGTCCACCTGGTAGGATGGCCAGTTTCACCAAGGGGTTGTTCACCAAGGGGAGGTTGTGCATACCCCTGATGCCCCGATCGAGGATTAACATAGTCTGGTCTTCACTCTATAGTGCATTCTGCAAGGATTTTGTCAACCATATTCTTGTGTTCGGCGAGTTGCTGTCACAACATAGATTTTTTTGGGATCACCTTCCACCTTCGACACTGAGGCAGATGGGTCAGAGGGTTCAACAACTTCATGGTCTTCCTTTCCCTTGTTGTGATTTCAGCTGAGGACCAGTGGCTCGATGGGAACAGGGAGACCCAGTAGGTTTCTGTGTTGGCGAGTGATCCTTCCAAATGGATCTAAGAGTTGTGAAACTCCCTTGGGTGTAGGTCCTCTCCAAGAAGCTCTATCTCTTTCCCGCCTTCCATAATTTTGGCCATGTTAACCACGACCTTTACTGGAGGCATATCCTTTATATCTCCTAATAAATCAGGTTGTCGCTGGATAGGACTAAAGAGGAGGGCATCATACTAGCCCAGCCACTGATCTATATGTGGGGATAATACTCTTTGATAATCTCGCAAAGCACCGTCAAACTCTGAGCGTACCATTGCTAGAGGGCCCTACGACAGCTTGGTGACTTAGGTCACTGGGCCCTGGGGAGTACGACCAAATCAACCAGACGAAATTTCTCACTGATGTCCTAGAAATGCGCTTGGATCTTTGGGTAAGCCACTTACTGGTGATGAAGGTGACAGTGCATTGCTGAGAGGTTTGACGGAAACACTCAACTTCCTCCTGGGTGAGGGATTCCGGCGCACCAAAATTCGGTGCTGCAATAGACCAAAACATCTCAGGGAAGTGGTCCGCTGTGAGGATATCCCATAAGCTCCTGGGCTTGGATTCGACATATTCCCCTTCATTAACCCACTCATCAACCAGAGGCGGCTGGGGAACTGGTAGAGGCATCGAAGCAGACCTCTAGGATGGTAGGCTGGCAGGTGGAGGACACATCGAGCGAGATGAAAAACCACCACATCTTGGGCTATCCTACGAAGAGTGTAGTGACTTAACAACCAAATCGCGGTAAGACGGGCTAACGGTTTCAGTTTATGGCGCAAGAACTAGGGCTGTTGGAAATGGACCGTGCTGTTTCTCATCTATCATTGGTCCCAAGAATAACTTTTTGTGATCTCTAGTTGATGTAGATAGTGATCGTGGTTATGATGTTGGTGGTTGTACGGCCATAACCTATGGGGATACCAAATTTTCATCTTCCTGGATATACTTGTGGAGGGAGGCGGGAATCTGATGGACCTCACATTCTGGAAGTATGAGGCTGATGCACCTTGATTCCTGCCATAGCTCATGGAACAGAGGATCTAGGAAAGGGTTCCATCACTGAGTTGTATTCTACCTTGGAATATGAGAAGCAACACAATTTTAGCTTAGTCTAAATCTTCTCAGCGTTCTTTTTATGGAAGCGACGACCCACCCTCTGGCCCTAGGATGGTTCTTTGGGATAAGGTAGATTCATAGAATGAGGATGTACTTCATCTATAATGGTGCTGGGGTGGGGTGGACTTCTGCCTGTGTGAGCTGGGGTGTGAGGAGCACCTGGACATATATCAATGGGAACACAGGGAGTACCCCTGTGCCCAGTGGCTAATGTGACGAGGGGACCTCTGTTGGAATGCTAGTGTGGGTAGGACCTCCACTAGAGCTGATAAGAGAAAGGGTAGGACCTCCATGATTGCTTCCCCTGGAAGTGTCAGCATGAGGAGGGTCCTCATACTGGTCAATCTGACCACATGTAAGACCCTTGTGTTGGGTGCTGGTGAAAAGAAGTTGGCATGCACTCCTCTGATTTCTAAGGTGAGGAGGATATTCGCTAGCAGCAGTAAGGACATGGGGAAGCCCCCCATACTAGAGATTGGTCGGATGTGTAGAATCCGCATATTGGTCTTCTGTGGTAGGAGGAATGATCCCATACCCAAAGTAATGAGTGCGGGAAAGGATTCCTTACTGAGTGTCACTATCATGGGGAGGACCCTCGTTCAGATTGAAGGTGGCACATCGTAGACCTCCATACTGAGCTTGGAAGCTGGAAGGACCAGCATTCTCCATGGTGGTGGTACGGGGAGGACCACTGTACTAGGTTTCACTGCCGAGGGTCGGTCTATGGCGGGTGGTTCCTGCACCGGTGGCCGAGAGTGTTGACCCAGCATTCCCGTGGGTAGTTGGGGCCTCGTTCCGGAATAGGTATATAAGTTTCCCTGCTCAGAGAGCATAGGGGGATAATGATACATGTTGAGGTGGCCTGGGCCACATTAGTTGTTGACGTCGACGCCACTTAGTGGGCATCCTCCTTGGCCTACACATGACACCGGTGTCGGTTCAGCCGAACCAGGGTCAATGGTGCATGTACATAGCTTACATGTTCTTCATCCAATGGGAATGGGTGATGGTTCTGGCACAGCCTAGTGGGATCCCTCCTTTGGGCCCCTAAAATGGGATCCCAACTAGGATGGGCCAGACATCCCTACCTCGTCTGTGTAGGGGAGGGGGTCATCGAGACATTCCTAGGAGAGGCTCCTGAAATGATTGTACATTGATGTGGGGAGTAGTGGAACCCTACGTGGCACTTGGGGGTTGTGCTGGCGACGAGACACAGATGCCTCTAAATCCCGGTGGGCCATATCCCGAGTTAGGATAATCCCCTCCTCCTCGTATTGGTGTACGAAGTCACTTATTTCCCATTGTTGAGTGATTTTGAAAGGGGAGATGGGGTGTGGGCGCCCAACAGCTGTATGTGTGGTAGCAGTCGTAGAAGCAGCGGGGCCATGCAGGATTGCCACTTTGGCATTGCGCGAGCCCCTGCATTGGTGGGTGGGTGGTGATTGGATTCCAGATACAATGATTTGGTTCCCGAAAAGTAGGGAGATTAAGCCATTAGTGCTGAAAAAAATCAACATCCAGTGCCCCAATGCCATTTTGTCTCTCATGGCTATTAAGAAGGATCCACACTAACAACATCACAGACTAGGATTTCTAACATTTCACTTACTCAACTTTTGTCGTGTTTCATGCTAGGACCACTATTCACTTGGCAGGACCTGGCACTGGATGATTAGATCACTTGACACGCTAATCCTCTGATGTCACGAACTCTACTAATATCCACATTGAGTAGAAGAACTTCACATCGGGTTCACCATATCTATTTCGGAAGCTTTCACTGGGGCGCATGCAACCATCTGTTCGAGGACAATGAGGACGCACTGGCTGTTACCCGCATTCCAACTTTCAAAAGGCGAGCGGAATATATTACTTATTCAGGGATGTTTTCTCCTTGATTGAAATGGGATGATGGGATGTTGATTCTTCCTTCCACATATTCATCCTCAAAAATCATCACCTAGTCTGGGTCTCCCTTATAGACTAATATGTTGTTCATGAAACTATTCCCAGTGTCATGTCTTCATGGACACCAGTTAATTACATTGATTCTATCAGGACATTCCAAAGGGCCTAGTAAGGGAAGCAACCTTCGGTCATGGGAGTAGTCATGTTGGACATCACTCGCATTTTTAGACACGGGATAACTAGTGCGTTTGTGTTTCTTCCCCTTATTATAGGGCTTCATGAGGGCGCAAACACTCAAGGCATCCCACATTGAATGTGGTGAATTATATTCCATAGGCATGTATCTGATGATTTCCTCTGCTTCCCATGATTAACACATTGTATGCCCCAAGTTTAACGTCAAAAGGAGATGGATCAGACTGATAGGAACACTGACAAGAGTGGATCAGATGGTTTCATCCCCTGCAGAGGACACTGACTTCAAGGGTAATGTGTTTCTAGTTACCCAGTTACTCCTATAAGTGATGAGGGAATGAGATGACATGATCCCACCAGGATGTGGCGTCCCGGGAAGAATCAAGATGGGTGATTGAGAGTTAAATGAAGTGGTGGGTATGAGGTATAACTGTCATAAAGGTGACAGTGGTATTGGATTTGATCCTAAAATATACTTCCTACGTATCCTCGTGGTAGGGAATCAAAGTTTTCATTGTTCGGTTAGGCAATGGGATGCCGGAGGAGGTAACCCATATCAATGGTACCTATAGGAAGTGGAACCTCCAGGTTGGGTGATGACCTTCCTGAAACACATAGGCTCGAGGGAAAGACCAAGATGAGACATGGGTGTTGGGCTTGGGCCTTAGGGAATCTTCATACATACCTTTCCTTGGCAAGGATAAAAGTCCATGTAGTTTGAAGTGGGAGGCATAGAATCGGGTTGTGTATAGAGGACATCGACCTGATGATATACCGGGGCTTACGAGTGGTTATTATCCTGGGTTGGTCTGACGCTTCAGGGCAGACCAGAGATGTCGATCCCAAAAAAGGAGACTACAATGGAATACCATTGGATTGGAAACACAATGAATTACCACTGGTTGGGTTTGAAAATGGCTTACCATTGATTGGGGAACACAATAGCTTACCATCAGATGGGGTCACAAAGACTAACTACTGGATGGGGTCACAATAGCTAACCGCTTTATGGGGTCACAAAGTTTTACCACTAGGTGGTGTCAAAACAGCTTACCAATGATTGAGGGACAATTTTGTTTCATGCAGAACAAAAAAAGGTGTATAGTTTAATATCATGAAGGATGGGGTGGACTGACGTGAAGTGGTCGGGACCAATAGTTGTTGGTCTTGATGTAACGCCCCGACCCTAGTTACCCAGAGTCGGTGCATTATTACATAACATTGGCATGATCACAAGAAAGATCCAATCCCGAAAGACCGATTAGTTTAGTAGCCTTGGAAACACTAGATATATTCATAAGTTTTACATTACATCATAAAATGAAAAACTACTACAACAACATAATGTTTCCAACGTCCACACTATAAACCCCTCATAATATCCCTGCAAGTCAATCATAATTTACTTCTTCACTACCTGGGAAAAATAAAACATAAAAAAAGGGTGAGCTCAAATGCCCAGTAAGGATAACAATATAGCGGAACATTCAAAATAAGCATAAACATTTAAGGCAATGAATTACTAAAACAAAAGCCTTTTAAAATTGAACTTCAACATAGTATGGAAAAAGTAAAATGAAATAATGCCATTTACTTGTTCACATGGATATTCTACTAATCGAATAATCACATGCAATATAAATAACCACTTTCATAATGTTGGAATGCATAATGCCAGACTATCATAACCACATAGCCAAGGCCTCGTGCCAAGACTACAAATAAGATTTTGTCAAGGCCTTGTGCCAAGACACTAGTTTGTCTCATGAGACCTACCGATGCATCGAGGAGCTATAGCGGGCTCCACCCGTCACTTATTAAGTCCAATGCATTCCCATATGAAAAGGTTTAAACATAACATAAACATTCGTATTAAAACTAGCATACGAAATGTCAATAATTTCACCATAAACTATGAATGGTATAAAAATAGCACATCCACAGTCAAACATATCACAAAACCTTCAATACAATATAGAAGTTTTGTATCATAATAAATCAACTTCAAATAATCTTAAAATCCATCAAAGGATGTTGACATAGATGAAATCAAAATTCTTTTTAAAGAAATATCTCCTTTTATTTTGAAATCATTTAAGATCCATATAAAATAAAACATTTTCTTTGAAAATATTCTTATAAGCTTGTAAGGAAAGCTTTGAAGATTTTATAACGGCGTAAAATAACCGCACCCGCCGTATAAGTTAAAAAAACATTCTTACCTCAATTCTGTCGAAAAGGTTAAAAAGGACCTTGTTTTGAAAACGACGGAAAGATTCCTTTATAAACCTCTTATAAAAAGTCAAAAAAGGTATAAATGACTTTAACCCATATTCTTGTAAATAGTAAAAATGTTTTGAAATACATTTTTAAGAAACATGGATGTGGATGATAACGAGATCCCAGTAGATTATTACGTATAAACAACCTCGGATAAAGAAGAGATTGTGAAATAACCCTTACCTTGTACTTTTCCTTGGTTGGGGTAGGTTAACCTCCTGTATAATGGTGAAATAGTTGTTATTAAATTATACAAGAATCATATATATTAATATGATATCATATATGATCTTTTAACATTGATTTGTTAATAATATCTTAGAATTATCGTCGTTTCGGGAGTTAACTTACTCATTTTCTTTTATATGTTTTGTTACATAAGCCATGGTTGTTGTATCTTATTCATATCCAGAATGATATACAGTCCTTAAACATCATTTTTAAATCATCAAATGATAATTATACTTGAATGGATACGATGGAGAATGAATCTCATCGCGTTCGTGGAGACGGTAGTCCGTACGTACGCACGAGCGACAATATCATTCTTTTGATATTAAAATAATATATAAATGGATGGTATATCATATATACAGAATCATTAACATGTTATATTTATTATTTACATGAGTTACACATCATTATTATACCCATCCAAATAATATTATATTGAATAACAATTACACCACGACGTGGAGACGGTAAGCCGTACGTACGCACGTATGGTGACATGTTATTCAAAGGGTGGATAGAATACTGAATATGATTGTACCATATTTATAATAACATCACAGTATATGTGAGATACTGGAGTTATTATTTCAGAATGGTAATAACAAAGGAAGAAGAAGTGGAAGAAGAAATGAACTTAGAAAAGGGTGGTGAAATCATTACCTCTTCTTCGGGTTCTTCCTTTTGATTTGATCAAAAGGGCTCCTTAGGTTGGCTTTCTGATCAAACTAAGGCCTCTAGGTTGTAGTGAGGGATGTTGGGAGAGTATTTGGGCAGATTTTGGCCGAACCAAAAGGCTTTAGAGGTGTGAAGAAATGAGAAGGAGGAGTGTCTTTTTATAAGAGGGGTGAGGGGCACCTTTGGAAAAGCTAGAAATATTAATTTATAATAAATTCATATTCGGTTTCCAAAGGCTCCAAAGTTGACTATTAAAAGGATGAGGTGGGGATAGGTCGAAAACAACTCATCCAATAGAATTTAGACAGCTTTGGGTACTTATATTAACCTTATCTTTAAGTATTAACTCTAAGTTAATTAGTTTCACTTTTACAATGTCTCTTTGTATTTTTATATAATATGGTTAATAAACTTACTATATACATCCAAACGACCCCCAAGTGGTCCATTAATGATTAACCTATCATAATATAAGTCTCTTGGCCGAACTTAGATTTTTAGGAATTTAATATCAATTAATAATATAATATTTGTTTTAAGAACTCTTTTATGTCAATTTTGACACTATTCAATAGTTGATTTTTGTGAAACTCATAACAGATTGATTACTTCGAAAAAAGTCAATTAAATCAATCTCAATATATCATATTATCCTATAAAATTAGTTTAATTCATTAAAAGTTTCATATTATATTTATTTGGGTATTTATAATATCAATTATTTTAATTTTTCACTATTATAGTAATTACTGCATCATCATTATGTCATAAATTAAATAAATTATTTAATGTCTAAAAATTATAAATAAAATATCATTATGTAGGAAATCTTTTTATCTTTATAATGAATATTTATAATCGAAAATCCAACATGTATAACCCTATGTAAAAATTGTTCTTCTAAAAGATGTAAGCTTATGCCATTTTTATTTTTATTTTAACTTTATTAATATAATGTGTCCCTACCACATACAAGTGGCTCCAAGGGGTCCCCAAATTGACCCAAGGATGCTCATGGTCGGGTATGTGTCCACAAATAAGTTTAGGACACGTTTTAGGGTAATTTTGTATTATTATAATATTATTTTTTAACCCTTATTTATCGGATTTACCCTTAACCATGGTAAATAAAATATTTACCACAGTAATTATTCAAAATGTCTAAAAATAAAAGTTACTTATTTACACAATTTGGACATCCTGATTCCAAATATGGAATCCATTTTTCTAAATTCAAAACACAAAAGTGGCAGAAATTAATTTAAAATTAATTCCCGCTGTCAAAACAAAAAGCGTGTTTTTAAGAGGTAATAACTATCAAAAGATTGACACTTGTTTATGTTCGGTTTAATTGTAAAATTATGTCCAATGACCAAAATTATATTAAATGGTAAAAATATATTCTAAATATACTTTAAAACCACTCAAATTCATAATTTATCACTATTAATTATTTTGATTAAAAAAGTTGTTTTTAATTAAAATTTAGTAATTTTCACTATTCATCAAAATATGAAAGTTATCCGAAATGTACCAAAATTTCACCTTAGGCTAAATTCGATATTCCGAATCCAAAAATGAAGTCCATTTTCAAATATAAAATATATATAATTTCAAAAAGTAGGTATTACTATTCATAACGGCTAGTTTGATCGGTTGTGGTGTGTGTTAAAATTCGACGTTGCGTACAACACACGCTACTGTTTTATTCAAAGGAAAGCGTACCGTGGAAGCTTGGGATGTTTTATTTTAAATTTTTTTGATGTCTCCATTTAGTCAAAAAGTTTAAAATATTGTATTTAAAAAGGTTTCACTATCAAAAGTTGATAAAAGTGCAATACTGAAAATGAATCTGTTCTTGCATTATGACTAAGAAACTCATAATATGGATTCTAAAATTATAAGGATTACATAAAGTTAAAAATGTAGTTAATGCTATTCATGACCTCTTTTAATGGATTTTTTTTTGGTAAGTCATGGTGCAATTGAACTCGGTGTTGCTTGTAGTGCAAGTTATTGAATTATTTTGAAGAAATAACACACTATGAAATCTTGGGGTGTTACATTCTCCCCTCCTTCAATAAATTGCGTCCTCGCAATTTGAAATTGTTCTTAGAAAATAAAAGGTTGAAAATAGATAATATATTTGTGGGAAAATCCACATCGGAAATTGGGTTACTAAAATTTATTCTTAATATGAGGAAAAGAGAAATGAAAGGGTCACCACCAAATTATGATCTCGATTAGGAGAACATTGGTGGCAATTAGAGATATATAATTGGAGGAAAAATGTAAATATTTATAGGTAGTGATTGAGGTCATCAATCACAAACAAGTGTATAATTGAGGTCCTTAAACTCATCAATCTATGATGATTTGAAGTACCATCGGTTCAACAAAATATAGGGTATTGGGATAACACATTTTTGACGTTTCAAAATATCTTAGTTGAAATCCCACATCGAAAAATGAATTAACGAGGCCTCTATTTAAAATAAAGAGTCGAAAGTATGAAGATTACCGAAAATAACACATACTAGGGTCCCATGTAGGAAAATATGGATATGGAAGAGAAATCTAACCATCAATTATCTGATGGAGAGTGGTAGAGAACATGGCTATGAAAAGGCCAACAATCTCAAAGCCATAAATTAGTGATGATTTAAGGTACCATCCAGGAAAACATTTTTGTTCTAAGTTGCTTTTCTTAATGTTGGAGAATTTATTTATGAGATTGGCTAAGATCATAAGGAGATATACTTACTTTATAATTAGAGTTTTATCCATTAATAAATTTCAACCACAAACTCATCTTTCACTCGTAAAAAAAATTCTATTTATACTATTCGTATAGGGTTCCAAAATAAACGAATTTATAATTCATCTACATGATCTTTTAATAAAAACTACATTATTTAATCCAGGACATCCCATGGGCCAGTGGTAGGTGATACACCCTTGTCGCCCTTCGGTTGCGGGTTCAAGTCTCGCAGCCTTGCCGGACGCGACGGGTTGCCGCCCGACCTCCGGGTTGTCCTTTTATGGAAATCCAAAATAATCCAAACTAGAACTATCCAAAATACTTCTGTCCAAACTCACAGTCTAACATTTATAAGGAAGGTAAACATAATATAGATCCTTTTTACCCCGTAATAGCATATGAATACCTTCATCATGTATTACCATATTCCTTATTGATTACATTCATGCTCCCTTATTCCATATAGAATGCTGGATATACTTCATTAATCCAAAAATGGTTTAAATCCCAACAATGATGGAATATACAAATCACTAATCAGTTCCAAGGTAGTCAAGAATATCCAATATAATTTATCCAAAGCAATCACATATTATTCCAAAATCACTACCTCAGTATCAGAACTATATTATGATTTATCATTCTCTCAACCATATATTTTCCAAAAAGTTATCCTGCTATTGAGTCACTTTTCTTTGTTCCACACAATCTCAAGTCCTTAATGAAATAGTACTGCAGTACAATCCTTATATACTCCATAACTATTATAACAAGTATATTGTTGATACAACACTCAATTGACATAATCAACATAAGAACTCTAATCATTCCTCTTCATATGTGGTAGTATCATAACTTGATTATTATCCAATAGCATCATTTGCGGCATAGTCTGATGACTGGGGCATAGGTTCGCGTAGTGTCCAAACTCCTTGCAAATGAAGCATTGTACATTTAAAACCATTTTCTTACCCTTGCAGTCACGTACTTTGTGCCCTTTTCCTCCACACTTATAACAAGCTCCCATTCCTTTCAGGCAAGTTCCAGGGTGTTTCTTTCCACAGTTACCACATATGGGAAAATTCTTCTTTTTCCCTTTTCCTTTTATCCATGTTTCTCTCTTCCATCCTTTTCTTCTCTTGATTCCCTTCAAATCCATATGACTCAGTAAACTCTTTACTTATCTTATCAACACATGATATTATTTCCTCACATGATGATAATACATGGGAGACTATTCCTCTTATAAATTCTAGCTTAAGACCATGAAAGATATGATCCTTCCTTCTCTTTGGATCATGTGCGTTTCTGGAGTTCTCATTTCTTCTACTGGGCGCCATTTCTAAAAAATGGCATACACTAGATCAGTTTATGAATCAAAATACATAATCCCATACTTATAAAACACTTAACATAAATTGAACTATTTATGGATATAATCCATAATCATAAGAATGTTTTCTTTGAGGAAGTATATACTCATAATCCCTTCAAAATGATTTGTAAAGAAAATGAGAGTTATCCTAAGCATATCCCCCGGGAGTGTCGTAACCAAGAGTGCAGCAAGGCCCGTTGTCGTGCACCAGTTCCCGTTCGAGTCTAGCTCAAAGCGGTGTTTTCGGGTTTTACCCCTAGGTACATCTGTGCCAGAGCCGCCTCTACCTGCTCGTATCCAGACAGGGATGTATTGCTCGGAAAACTCACAAAATCTCTACAATACCAAAATTCTAGGAAGTTCTTCTATACTAATCCTCAAAGTTCATCTTAGGTCTACGTGCTCTAATCAGAGTTTATCTAAATCTAGCTTCCAAGGTTTGTACTAAACTTCCTCTGATACCAACTGTAACGCCCCGACCCTAGTTACCCAGAGTCGGTGCATTATTACATAACATTGGCATGATCACAAGAAAGATCCAATCCCGAAAGACCGATTAGTTTAGTAGCCTTGGAAACACTAGATATATTCATAAGTTTTACATTACATCATAAAATGAAAAACTACTACAACAACATAATGTTTCCAACGTCCACACTATAAACCCCTCATAATATCCCTGCAAGTCAATCATAATTTACTTCTTCACTACCTGGGAAAAATAAAACATAAAAAAAGGGTGAGCTCAAATGCCCAGTAAGGATAACAATATAGTGGAACATTCAAAATAAGCATAAACATTTAAGGCAATGAATTACTAAAACAAAAGCCTTTTAAAATTGAACTTCAACATAGTATGGCAAAAGTAAAATGAAATAATGCCATTTACTTGTTCACATGGATATTATACTAATCGAATAATCACATGCAATATAAATAACCACTTTCATAATGTTGGAATGCATAATGCCAGACTATCATAACCACATAGCCAAGGCCTCGTGCCAAGACTACAAATAAGATTTTGTCAAGGCCTTGTGCCAAGACACTAGTTTGTCTCATGAGACCTACCGATGCATCGAGGAGCTATAGCGGGCTCCACCCGTCACTTATTAAGTCCAATGCATTCCCATATGAAAAGGTTTAAACATAACATAAACATTCGTATTAAAACTAGCATACGAAATGTCAATAATTTCACCATAAACTATGAATGGTATAAAAATAGCACATCCACAGTCAAACATATCACAAAACCTTCAATACAAAATAGAAGTTTTGTATCATAATAAATCAACTTCAAATAATCTTAAAATCCATCAAAGGATGTTGACATAGATGAAATCAAAATTCTTTTTAAAGAAATATCTCCTTTTATTTTGAAATCATTTAAGATCCATATAAAATAAAACATTTTCTTTGAAAATATTCTTATAAGCTTGTAAGGAAAGCTTTGAAGATTTTATAACGGCGTAAAATAACCGCACCCGCCGTATAAGTTAAAAAAAACATTCTTACCTCAATTCTGTCGAAAAGGTTAAAAAGGACCTTGTTTTGAAAACGACGGAAAGATTCCTTTATAAACCTCTTATAAAAAGTCAGAAAAAGGTATAAATGACTTTAACCCATATTCTTGTAAATAGTAAAAATGTTTTGAAATACATTTTTAAGAAACATGGATGTGGATGATAACGAGATCCCAGTAGATTATTACGTATAAACAACCTCGGATAAAGAAGAGATTGTGAAATAACCCTTACCTTGTACTTTTCCTAGGTTGGGGTAGGTTAACCTCCTGTATAATGGTGAAATAGTTGTTATTAAATTATACAAGAATCATATATATTAATATGATATCATATATGATCTTTTAACATTGATTTGTTAATAATATCTTAGAATTATCGTCGTTTCGGGAGTTAACTTACTCATTTTCTTTTATATGTTTTGTTACATAAGCCATGGTTGTTGTATCTTATTCATATCCAGAATGATATACAGTCCTTAAACATCATTTTTAAATCATCAAATGTTAATTATACTTGAATGGATACGATGGAGAATGAATCTCATCGCGTTCGTGGAGACGGTAGTCCGTACGTACGCACGAGCGACAATATCATTCTTTTGATATTAAAATAATATATAAATGGATGGTATATCATATATACAGAATCATTAACATGTTATATTTATTATTTACATGAGTTACACATCATTATTATACCCATCCAAATAATATTATATTGAATAACAATTACACCACGACGTGGAGACGGTAAGCCGTACGTACGCACGTATGGTGACATGTTATTCAAAGGGTGGATAGAATACTGAATATGATTGTACCATATTTATAATAACATCACAGTATATGTGAGATACTGGAGTTATTATTTCAGAATGGTAAGAACAAAGGAAGAAGAAGTGGAAGAAGAAATGAACTTAGAAAAGGGTGGTGAAATCATTACCTCTTCTTCGGGTTCTTCCTTTTGAATTGATCAAAAGGGCTCCTTAGGTTGGATTTATGATCAAACTAAGGCTTCTAGGTTGTAGTGAGGGATGTTGGGAGAGTATTTGGGCAGATTTTGGCCGAACCAAAAGGCTTTAGAGGTGTGAAGAAATGAGAAGGAGGAGTGCCTTTTTATAAGAGGGGTGAGGGGCACCTTTGGAAAAGCTAGAAATATTAATTTATAATAAATTCATATTCGGTTTCCAAAGGCTCCAAAGTTGACTATTAAAAGGATGAGGTGGGGATAGGTCGAAAACAACTCATCCAATAGAATTTAGACAGCTTTGGGTACTTATATTAACCTTATCTTTAAGTATTAACTCTAAGTTAATTAGTTTCACTTTTACAATGTCTCTTTGTATTTTTATATAATATGGTTAATAAACTTACTATATACATCCAAACGACCCCCAAGTAGTCCATTAATGATTAACCTATCATAATATAAGTCTCTTGGCCGAACCTTAGATTTTTAGGAATTTAATATCAATTAATAATATAATATTTGTTTTAAGAACTCTTTTATGTCAATTTTGACACTATTCAATAGTTGATTTTTGTGAAACTCATAACAGATTGATTACTTCGAAAAAAGTCAATTAAATCAATCTCAATATATCATATTATCCTAGAAAATTCGTTTAATTCATTAAAAGTTTCATATTATATTTATTTGGGTATTTATAATATCAATTATTTTAATTTTTCACTATTATAGTAATTACTGCATCATCATTATGTCATAACTTAAATAAATTATTTAATGTCTAAAAATTATAAATAAAATATAATTATGTAGGAAATCGTTTTAGCTTTCTAATTAATATTTATAATCGAAAATCCAACATGTATAACCCTATGTAAAAATTGTTCTTCTAAAAGATGTAAGCTTATGCCATTTTTATTTTTATTTTAACTTTATTAATATAATGTGTCCCTACCACATACAAGTGGCTCCAAGGGGTCCCCAAATTGACCCAAGGATGCTCATGGTCGGGTATGTGTCCACCAATAAGGTTAGGACACGTTTTAGGGTAATTTTGTATTATTATAATATTATTTTTTATCCTTTATTTACCGGATTTACCCTTAACCATGGTAAATAAAATATTTACCACAGTAATTATTCAAAATGTCTAAAAATAAAAGTTACTTATTTACACAATTTGGACATCCTGATTCCAAATATGGAATCCATTTTTCTAAATTCAAAACACAAAAGTGGCAGAAATTAATTTAAAATTAATTCCCGCTGTCAAAACAAAAAGCGTGTTTTTAAGAGGTAATAACTATCAAAAGATTGACACTTGTTTATGTTCGGTTTAATTGTAAAATTATGTCCAATGACCAAAATTATATTAAATGGTAAAAATATATTCTAAATATACTTTAAAACCACTCAAATTCATAATTTATCACTATTAATTATTTTGATTAAAAAAGTTGTTTTTAATTAAAATTTAATAATTTTCACTATTCATCAAAATATGAAAGTTATCCGAAATGTACCAAAATTTCACCTTAGGCTAAATTCGATATTCCGAATCCAAAAATGAAGTCCATTTTCAAATATAAAATATATATAATTTCAAAAAGTAGGTATTACTATTCATAACAGCTAGTTTGATCGGTTGTGGTGTGTGTTAAAACTCGACGTTGCGTACAACACACGCTACTGTTTTATTCAAAGGAAAGCGTACCGTGGAAGCTTGGGATGTTTTATTTTAAATTTTTTTGATGTCTCCATTTAGTCAAAAAGTTTAAAATATTGTATTTAAAAAGGTTTCACTATCAAAAGTTGATAAAAGTGCAATACTGAAAATGAATCTGTTCTTGCATTATGACTAAGAAACTCATAATATGGATTCTAAAATTATAAGGATTACATAAAGTTAAAAATGTAGTTAATGCTATTCATGACCTCTTTTAATGGATTTTTTTTTGGTAAGTCATGGTGCAATTGAACTCGGTGTTGCTTGTAGTGCAAGTTATTGAATTATTTTGAAGAAATAACACACTATGAAATCTTGGGGTGTTACACTTGAACCTATGGGAGGCTTCCTACATACCTTGCCTTGGAAAAGGTCAAAGTCTACGTAGTTCGAGAAAGGTGTTGGTTCTTCGACGTGAAGGGGTTCAGGACCAATGGTTATTGGGATTGAACCTTTGGGAGGCATCCTATGTACCACGCCTTGTCAATGATCAAAGTCCACATAGTTCGGGAATGGGTTTGTGAACAGACGTGAAAGTGGTAGAGACCAATGGATGTGGGGCCTAAACCTTAGAGAGGCTCCCTATGATCCTTGCCTTGGCAAGGATCAATTTCCATGTAGTTTGGGAATGGGTTGGTGAACCGGTGTGAAGGTGGTCGGGACTATTGTGTGTTGGGCTTGAACATCGGGGAGGCTTCCTATGTACCTTGCCTTGGCAAGGATCAAAGTCCAATTAGTTCAGGATGGGATTTGTTGAACTGACATGAAGGTGGTTGGGAAAAATGGTTGTTGGGATTGAACCTTAGGGAGGCTTCCTACATACCTTTCCTTGGACAATATCAAAGTCCATTGAGTTTGGGATGGGGTTTGGTGCACTAACGTGAAGGTGGTCAGGACCAATGGTTGTTGGTATTGAACCTCAGTGAGGATTACTATATACCATTCCATGGCAAGGACCAAAGTCCACGTATTTTGGGATGGTTGTGTAGGTATTACACTCTAGGCTGCCGATAGAGGATTTCATGGTCGATGCTTACTCTAATCCAATGTGAGTCATGTGCGGTGTGAAAAACAAGAAGCAACAAAGGCTTGACGATCACGTTGTGAAAGTTGTGTTTGTGGGAAATTGGGTGGGGATTAAATGTAGTTAGTAGACCAAAATGGAAATAGGGTCTTACGCGTGGTCCACATCCCAAATAGGAAACAGGGGCTTACACATGGTCTGTGGTCCAAAGAGGAAACACGGCCTTACATGTGGTCCACAGACCAGGGGAATGAGGTCTAGGACTTACAACAGGGTGGAGGCTCATATGGAGACAAATCTGAAAGGGAGAGGTATGGGGTAACATCATCCCATGTTCCCCTCTCGCCTCTTAGTCTTTGGCAAGGAAGAATATTTGAGGATCAGGGATGGTACATCCCACAAGAAAGGCTAGGGGTTTACACAAAAGTGGTTTTCCTTTCCCCACAGACAGACTCCACTCTAATAAGGAATATCTCATTCCACGTGGTAAATGATTTCACTTTTATAGAGACCATTGAGTGTGTCAAATGTCTAAGGTGGGGGGGCCTACGCGCGATGCACGGGGCGAGGACATAGTTTAACGTCATGTGTTGAGGATGAAGGTGCTTGGTAGTTTAACGTCCTGCATCTCGGATGAGGTTGGTTCACTATGTACCTCCTAATACATACATAATTGAGTCCTCTCTCCCCTAGGAGGAAGGAATAAATCTGTAGTTTCGTAGTGAGGGGCTATATTGGAGTGATCCAATGAGGGGTCAATGTTATCATGGCTACGCAAAGAAACAATAGTTTTCAGCGTGGCTATGCGAAAAAGAATGAGGTGAAGCAACATAATGTGAAGCACCACCCAAGGTACTTTGAAATCGATTCATGCAAACTTCAAAAGATGCACAAAAAGAAAGCATGTGATGCAGGTGTGGTGCACATAAGAGGGGCACAGTCATGGTGCCTTAAGGTAAGGACGACACATGGAGCATCCACAAGAGAATAGACAGGGAACAAAAAGGATGGTCCATGTGCAGGATGCATGGGTTCGCACAAGAAAGAGGGATTTCATGCAAGACATAGTGGTTGTGAGAAAGATGGAGGGGTTGCGCACATGATGGAAGGGGGTGTGCGCAAGAGGGGTCTGATGCCAAGGAAACATGTACACAAACGGGTTCTGATGCAGAGGAAACTTGCACACAATCGGGGTATCTTGTGCACAAATGACTATGGGGGAAATGAAATTAATGAGGGTCATCCCCAAGAGGGCGCATACAAAGGAGGGCCCTTGGGGGACCTGTCACGCAAAATCCAATACCTAAAGGCCAGGGTATTTTTCACATGATTGCAGAAGAGGTATCTTTCGCGCAGTAGAGCGTCGCTTCATCTTCTGTCACCATCCCTAAAGAGTGGGGGGTATGTTTTGTTTTATAGACGAAGTCCTTTATGGTGGAACACAAAGGGGTGTTGTGTGCAAATGGATAGTTGACGTCACATCGGGCGAACATAGGGGTCGTTCCTGGAAATGCACGTTTGACGTCATATTGGGCGTGCAAAGGGGTCGTGCGCGTAAATGGATAGTTGATGTCGCATTGGTCACTCAAAGGGGGCCAGGCGTGCAAACACATGTTTGGAGTTGTATTTTGCGTGCAAACATTGCGCGTTGAGGCCGCTTGCACTCAACCCGAGAACCCTTGCACATCGGGGACGTTGGAGGTTTTGGACGGGTATTTGCATAAGCATGCATGTGTCGTTGCTTTGGGTATGCAAGATTTTGTGTGTTGGAAGGCCTCTTGCGTGTGTACGCCAAATCTTGCACGCACTAAAATCCCGAGCCCTGGAATCTTCAATTTCCCTCCCGGATTCATTCATTGTGCTTTTATCCTTCCGATGCGATCCTTATCTAAATTTCAGCGTCAACACAAGTTAATGGTTTTCAGAACAACCCATGTGGATGAAGAAGCAACATGAAAATCAGAAAATGCTATGAAGTTAAAATAACCCCACTTGTATACATAATGAATATAATTGCAGGGACTAAATTTAAAAAAGGGGAAAGAGCGATACAACCTCATTAATGTTAAAATACACAATTTTCATGTCCAGTTAGTTTTTATTAATTTAATTTTTATTAATTTTAATAATGTTTGACAATTTTTCCATTGAATGGAATACACATTATTTCTAACCAATTTGGGTTTTCATGCATTGCTTGGCTTTATTTAAAAGCATTATTTTTATATTAAAGAATTATAATTTTCAAAATATTAACATCATTTTTGAATTTATTTTTTGAAAAGTATCTTATGAGTAATTTTTGATAACTTTATGAAATGTTTTATTTTATCAATCAATGGTGAAAAAATACTGATTTTTATTTAAAACTATCTTTTTATTTCACGAAATTACAACACTTCATTTTTACAATAGTTAAAAGGGAAAATTACATCAATTATATTATAAATAATATAATTATAGTAATTAGAATTAATTTTATTGTTGATGTTTTTATAAAAAAATTTATATACATAAAAAGACACTTTTTATGAAAAAATAATTCTTTACGTTTTTAGGGTTTAATGTTAAATTAAATTATACCAATTATATGAATTGAATTTGATAAAATAGATAAAATATATATAATAATTATAATTAATATTATTTTATAATTTAAACTTAATTTTTATTAATAATTAATTGAAAAAAAATAATTTTTTTTTAAAACATATAAGGTTAAAATAGGTATATCAGGGGTTAAAACTAAGTGATAAGGTATAAAATAACCAAGATGCTTAATTAAATTCTCTATTATAGATATATTTAGAACCTAAAACATATAATCTTTAGACATTTTCAATTTTCAATCCATGTTTATTGAGTAATACATTAATATATTTTACATTATTTTTTAAAATTCCTTATGTGTCATCTCCCCCGCTTATAGAAGGACACAACCTCTCATATCCTATACATAATTAAAGATCCTTTTCTATACCAATAACTAACTAAATGACTTACTAAAATCTCTCATATTATTCTAGATTCAAATTTTTATTATTAAAAATCCTAGGGATGCTTTTGGGATAAACCTAAATAGGCTTTTCGAAGAAGAGGTATAGTTCGTAATCATGATTTTTTATTTTTTTGTACATCTTTAAAGTATACTTCAAACATTATGAAATAATAAATAAATTATATTAATTATACTTATATTTTTGTATGTTAATTTAATAACCTATATCTATATCATCTTCTATAAAATGAGAAGTGAAACTATCATTCTTGTATACTGTAGACTACCGACTCATGAACTGATGTAATTCCTTTACCATAACAACCACTCAACGATGGTTATAATAATATATTTAAGATGTATATATATATATATATATATTCATGAAATATTTACCATTTTGTAATTATTATATATCATCTTTTTTCTTACCCTTCCATTCATTAAATAACAATAATGTTTTTCATGTGTACGTGTGGCTTACCACCTCTATGGTGTTATGTGATTCGTTTTCTATAGCCACATCAATTGAATAATATATATAAGTGTATTTAAATAAATAATATAATATTTATTATATAATAATTATTTTTTAAATTTAAAATTACATTTATCTTATTTCTCTCATTATCTCTGAAAAATAAATGTGTTACTCATGCATGAGTATGGAATTTTGTCTCCCTGATTGCAACATTATTAATTTATCATAGCCATAATTAATGGGTATTTTAGAATTATAAAAATTTATAAAAAAAATAATTAATTTTCTATTATTATTCTAGATATGATGGAATAATAATCTCTTTGACCTTATTCAAATTACCAAAGTGATTTTGGATGTTTGAATTGAATATCCTCAAAACAACCGACCTGAACATAACACATTATGTTATTTTTTATAACATGGTAAAAAATAAAATAAAATGAATCGCTAAACTGAAAAGGGAATTAATAAATTAAATAATTATAAATATCTTATTATTCTAAAAGTTAAATAATTTACCTGGAGTGTTGGACTCATGGTAGGGGACACATTAACATAAAACCTTGTTTTATATGTTTTATTGATTTATTTTCTAAATATTTTCATTCCATGTACATATTCATAAAATTAATTTATGTATCTATTTAACTGAACATAAAAAGAATTATGAAGTAAATTTTATGTATCTTTTGACTTTATTTTAAATATTTTCAAAAGGAATCATTTTTTCATATTTTATACAGAACGTTTTGATGATAAGAAGGAAGGTTTAATTTTAATTTTTATAGGATGAAGGGCTCTTACCAATATTGTAATAATTATTTGATTTTTGTATTAATTTATAGGATTTATTTTTTTCATCAATGAAAACTCTTTTTCCCATTTTTCTAAGTATTTTCAAAATGATTTTTTAAAATGGAATAGATATTTTAATAACTAAGAATATTTTATTGTCAGTGAAAATATTATTTTTATATGTGCGATGATGGAAATGATAGCATAAATATAATTTTTTTATGTAATAGATCATGATATTTATTTATGATTATGTTTGATCCTGATATAGCTCCTGATGATGGGTGATCTTGATACAACTCTTAAATTCTTTGTTTAATGTAATGGAGAGTAACTGAATTACATTGGTAAACAAAACCATACACCTGAATAGGTCATAACATGTTGAGGTGAAAACATGACAACTGGAATAGGTATTTAATATGTCTCAAACAAGACATAAAACCCAATTATATTGTGGATGAAAAGAGATGCAGCCAAAAACCACATATTCCATGTCAAAATGGGATATACCAAAAATTATTTAAAGTCTTCATGCGACCAACAATCACTTCCAAACCACCCTGATACATAGGAAAAGAAAAAATCATAATACAACATACTATAAGATTCCCATCCCTTTACCTAAATTTTTCAATTAAACATTGAAAACCACCCAAAGTCAATAGTAATTTGTGATCAAAAAGACAAGTTGGATACCACCCGAGAGTATATAAAAGGATTAATATCAATAAATAAATCGTTCTATCATTTTAAAAAAATATTTATATAGTGAATTTTCATAAATCCAATCGATTTGAAAATCATTTTCCTCATTTAGTTCTCATAAAATCCTTTCAAATTCTCAAACAAGAAACATGAGAATTAGAAGTGATAAAATATGAAATTTTATCCATGCATCATATGATAATCATTTAAACACATAACCAAGAAA
This sequence comes from Viscum album, assembly GCA_963277665.1. Classification (NCBI taxonomy): domain Eukaryota; kingdom Viridiplantae; phylum Streptophyta; class Magnoliopsida; order Santalales; family Viscaceae; genus Viscum; species Viscum album. Next base: position 220,069,570 of record OY728127.1, on the reverse strand, counting down.
TACCATCATATGATTCCATGTGATAAAACCACATATAAAAACGTGTGAGCAACAATACATGATAAAAACCCTATTGTGAAAAAAATCTGTAAATGGCCCAAAACACTATCATTTGGGATCCATCCTATGAGAAAAATATGTACTAATCTTAAAAAATCCAAAAACAGGGAAATTTTTTGATCCAACCAATATTGAGTCTTTCCACAGACTGTTAATATCAACAACACAACCACTAGTGGTTCTACACACACTAAGATTGGTTGTGTTTATTTCTCGAAATACCCAAGGATCCAAATATATAATATTTGAAAATTAAATTTAAAAACCATTGACACAATATATTTTTTTCCCAAAACCAATACAAACAAATTCGGTGTTTGGAAAACCCATTTCTGATTCATAAAACACCCATTTTTAAAATAAAACCAATTTAGAAACATTTATCTCTCCCAAAAATCCATTCGAACCATAAATCAAATTTAATCATTGAAAAATGCGTATTTTATCAATAATAGTAATAAATTCATCATATTTATACATTTAACAGAAACACCAACCTCATATTGGTCAAAACCAAACCTCCTTTGAGAACGGTGATTGGAACCCACAAGATCAGCCTTTAAAATACAAGGAATGATAAGAAACTAAAAATGATCGATAGAAAAAAAAAATTGATCAGGAATCTAAACACAACCATAGACAAAATGGTATCTATAAAAAACTATAAAGATATATCAGAATGAATTCTTACCTGGAGAGGTGAATCTCGAAAACTATGATGGTCGATTGATGAATGAGTGATCAAGGGGAAGATACCTCCAAAATTGAGAAAAATAACATAGGGTTTTTATAGGGAGGGAAGTGAATCGAATGCATAAAAAATCAGGTTAACTATGTGCAAAAAACTACTAGACTCAAGAATTTCATGGTGTGTAGTCTCTTAACACGATGTGTTTTGGTTCTAAAATCCATTCCCAAAGATAAATTAAGGATGGCCAAACCATATAGGACACATTCTACCCTAACAACCATACAAAGTTCTAAAGTACCTACATCATGAAGTTCCATCTCCAAACCCATCACCATCGTGAATTGCACGAAACTGGAAGACAAAAACATCCATAACTGTCATAGAGTGCTGAAGGTCACCTCTGTGATTCCTAAGAGAACTATACCCACCACAGAGTAGTGATGGTAGGATCCACTAGTCTGACGATTCCACCTACGACTACGAAGTGAACCCTCCTTTTTTAGTTTGCCTCTGAGAATTATGATACCCAGTGCCTATAAATATGCAGTTCAACCCCACCTTGATGGATCACTACCCTGACCCTTCACCTTCTAAGCACTCATTTCGTTAAACTCCCTCTACTCCGAGAACTAGGGAAAAAATGCATCACCCAAGGTATTTCAAAACCATGATCCATATTTCTCTTTATTCTTGTTTGCCACTTCTTTATTTGGGGATTACCTTTACAAATCCTAATAGTCATCGCAAAGGTAGGAGTCGGATTTGGGTACTCTAGAATTCAAGAAGCATTCAACCTTTACGAAGAACCCACTAAGCACATCTAGACTCCTTGCCTCATCTTGGTCTCCATGCTTTACAAAGCTCCTCCCTTCACGATGACCTTTTTATCATTCCATCGCAAAACACCTTCCATCATGATGCTCTCCATCTTTGTGAATCACTATAACTTCACAAATCCCCACATAGAAATGCATTCTTCTTTGGGAACGCCTCTGTCATGCAACCCTCCATGCTCCTACAACGTGATTTCATAGTCCCTCGAGAAGTTCATCATGTTGTGTTTCCCTACCTTATACTTCTTCACATATGTATTCTAATTGTTATTTCTTCTTCACATAGCGATGCTAATGTGACCCCCTCAATTGACCACTCCTCCACCTCACTCACTTCGGTCATTGTTGTGCTTTCCCTTCCCCAAGTGCAGCTTGGTACAAGTTATGTATGTTCAAGGGATAAGGAGGGAGTCCTCAACATCTGAGTTACAAGACGTTAAAATACTATGTATCCTCATCCCCAACACATGATGTTTAACTATGATTTTTCTCCTGCATGTATTTATTGAGAGGATCAGAGAGAGGATGTGTTGAGAACCATTCAATTCACGACTTTTCAAACCACATTCTCACTCCCTCTATGATTTTTCACCATGTGAACCTCGAATAGTTTCCATGTATGCCCTAACAAACCTTGATAGGGTGTTCCCTATACATGGAGAAATATCCTCCTCATACATCGGAACATCATCCTTAGGATTACCTTCTAGAGTAGGTCCCAATCACTATCTCCTCGGGCTACTATCCATGTGTCTACCCCCACACCATCCCTTGTGGACACACCTTTCATGACACGGTCTTCAGGTCTGTTGTTGCATCATGTTTCTCACACTGAGCATGAGTCATGTGGGTTAGTGTAAGAATTGGCCATTACATCCTCCTTGGGAAGTTGACCACTTGTATTTCCTAGAATTACGATGGGCCTCTAGTCACACATAATACACTACATTTTCATGGGCTTCTGGACATGCGTAAGACCCATGACATCCATCGTAAACTATGTGGAATTTGATCGATTTTGGGTATATAATAAGCCTCCCTAATGCTCATGCCCATCACCCATCTGTCTCGACTACTCCAGGCCGGTTCAACTTTTTCCTGCATGATGATAAACTAGAAGACCCATTCTCTTTATGAACTATATGGGTTTTTATCCCTATATTCTAACAGGGTATATAGTATGCCTCTATGTGGTTCAACCTTGACCAATGTTAAACCTTGGTTCTCCTTCCTAAGAATGTACCCTCCTAATGTGACATCTTCCATTTTTGGAACACATCTTCTGGGGCCACCTACCTCATGTGTTTTTTCCCATCCTCATGGGCATCTAACCATTTGTAATCCCCAACCGTGCATCCCATCGATACTTCTAGAATCAATGGGGAAGATAACCGTGCTCAGGCCCCATCGACTTCACCATTCTACTCCAACCATGAGTGATCCTCTTTAGAAGGGCCACTAACCATGTATAAGACCATGGAATGCCTTCAGGTTTTCATCCTTTGTGTAGGCCCTGATTCTATGCCTCTATCCTAATCTATGTGGACATTGATCCCTTTTGGGTATGTAGGAAGCCTCCCTAGGGTGAAATCTCACCATCCATTTCCCACCTGAGTATTTCACTCGAGCCTTTGTGTCTAGGGAAGATCATAACCAAGCCCATAGGTTCCACTTTGGGTCATTATGCATGTTCTCTATGTCTCATAGGCCACCTACTTAGGTGTCTCCTTGATCCACCCTGAACTACATAGACTTTGATTCCCATTCAACAGGATATGTAAGAAGCCTCCCTAAAGCTCAATCCCATCACCATAATCTTCACTTCAGATCCATCTCATCTTCATCCTTCGAAACATCCTCCATATCCATCCATATTTTACCTTATCCAAAACATCCTGTTGAACTCATGGCATCACATCAGGACACTAACCGTATATAAGCCCCATACATCCAATTTCTTAATATGGTAACACCTGAGATACTAACCTTGCATGAGACCCAAACTATCCAAGTTCCTCAAAAATAGAGTGTCCCTATTGAAATGGGAAAATAAAAATGTGTAATCCTTGAATAACCCATTAAAACAATATGGGTTTTGATCCTTATCTTATAAATAGGTTATGTAGGAATCCTCCCTGAGGGACAATCCCTACCAAAGGTAATTGTTGGTGTCCCCCTTTTTGGGTCCCATCCATTCTACTCTACCTATTTCGTTTCAAAATCAGAAATCATGGTCTGATGTATTACCCTTTATTGGATAGGACACTTCTGGAACCAACCTCATTTGTATTTCTGATCCCATCATCTAGTCAACCTTTGAGGTGCTCCCACTAAGGGACGTACCCATCTGATCTACTCTTTCCGGTGTTCTGATCAGTCTAGTCCATCTTTTCTATATATAAATCTCACAAAATTCCCCATGTTAAAAATGGGAAGTTGATGAAAACCTTGAATACATGCCTCTGGAATAAGATACCCCACAACCAATGTGGAAATCATTGAGTTTCTGTTCCCTTGAAAATCTCTCTAACCTAGAAGAATTTAGGTGTACCGGTGTTCAAGTGTCCAGAAATGACACATATGACATGGTGTGACTACTCTCCTGACAGAAGGGTTCTTACCTAACTTGAGCACTTGTAATGTTATGAAAAAAGAAGAGAAAATAACTAGTTTCCACAAGATAACATCAAAAATGAGATTCTGGAAAAACATATTAATCTATGAGAGAGACCCGATCTAGGAAACAATTTTTTAGGAGGAATCTAGGGACTAAGGAACCTAAATCCCATCAAACCATTTCAATAAAGTAGAAAACATGTCGATATACGTGATTGATGTATCCCAACATAGAAAATTTTTAATGAGGGGCTCAATGAAACTATCAACTAGTGTCTGAAACGCGACATGATGAGTCGTGCCTCAGCGGAAATTGTCTAAAACAGAAATGGTGAAACTAATGTGAAACATTTCTCCTCAAAATAAGGATTAGTTTAATTCTTCAAATTAGTATGTGAGAAGGTCCCCAGATTCATATATCCGGCACTAGGTCCCACAAAAATATAGTGGCCCTAGTGAGGAACTCACCATAATTTGGGATTATTAATTATTATGCATCTCGGTCTGTGGGATTGTCAGCGTGGGTCTTTCTCTCCAACCATGGAATACTGAATTTTGTTGTGCCATTTGGAATTTATTTCCTAATATATATGATGATGGCTGAATCTTATATTTCTCCGAACCCAATTAACAATTATAGGAAACCAATCACCCCATGCCCGTAGATGGAGGGGCTAGAGAAATGAAACTGGGGAATTTTCGCATGGCTCCACCTCCTCCACGACAGCTACCATGACCACGTGTTTTGGGCGGCCAAGCTCCATATCACACTCAAAAGTCATCAAGGGAGGGTTTTTGAACACTATTATTTTACGATATGAATATAAGGGGTCATGAAAACAAGGTATATGGCCCGCCATGATTTGGAGGCATATGTGCCTCTTCACCATCTCTTCCACTAAGGTCCAAGAAGGGAGCCACTGGTCCCTACACTAATGTCTGCACATTTAAATATCCTCTCCCTAGAATGATATTATGACTCATTCCCCTATGCTGATGTGGTAATTGATCTCAGATTCATCCCATCATGGAACACTGTTAGAGATTTGTTGAAGAGGGCTCTCACCAGGCCATGCCAATGTTTCCATCCAATCCCATAGGCCGATGAACTGGTGGTATCTACTCATTCACCACTATCCTAGGCTCATATGAACTAATATCAAAATTGGGTGCAAGCTCAGAAAGATTCCCGTTAGGGGCCATCATGTTGCACAACTTCAGTGGCCCATGCCACCATCGATGCATACTATCATCTCCCTGTTATTATAGATCAAGTTTACTCCTATGTATGATTGGTATTGAGACCCCAATACCCCCATGGGAAGGTCGGGTTAACTCTTCTGGTTACTGGAATGTGTAGAGGAAGTCATGTGTTAATCTGTGACAATGAGATATAGTATAGATGTCTTCCCTATAATGTTGTCAGCAAAAGTAGAGGTCCTCCCCACTCTCATGCTCAGAATAAAGGTCCTCCCCATGCCACCAACATCAGTCAAAGAGAAGTCCCTCCACGTCTTGTTGACGCCCATCACAAAGGTCCCCCACATTCCCACGGTCCCCGGTATGGAGGTTTTCCCAATATTTCAGGTTATCAACACAAAGGTCCTCCTTGAATGATCACCAACTCAAGCGAAGGCCCTCCCCATAGCAGCATCAACCAGAGCGAAGGTCCTTCTCACTCCATCACTCAACAACATGGAGGTCCTCCAAATTTTCAAGCTATCTGAAGTAGAGGCCCTCCCTCCTCCAGCACTCTCTATCACAAAGGTCCTTCCCACAAATCAGGATGAAGACGCGGAGATCATCCATGTTTTATGTTTGACATATGCCCTAGTGCTCCTCACACCCCTGCTTACCAAAGTGGAGGTCCTCCTCACTTCAACAACAACCAATACGAGCGTCCTACTAGTGTCACCACTAGCTTAGGTAGAGGTCTTCCCTACTATAGCACCAACCCATGTAGAGATCCTCCATATATCTGAAATTCACTTTTCTCTAAAGAGTAGTCCTACGGTAGGAGGGTGAATCGTCATCGTCGAAGGAAGAATCCTTCACAATTCCTAATCGTGTTCAGTCCCATCCAATTTTCAAATTCCGAGGCAGAATGCAACTTGATGATGGATCCCTCTCCTCAATCATCTATAAAACATTTTTGGGTTGGAAATCTATGTTTCAGGTTCTTCCTCATAGAAAAATACATCCACTAGATCTCTAAATCCCTATGGAGGTACATGAAGGAGGAGGAAGGTTTGTTTACCTTTTAGGGACATGATGATGCAGTCAGTTCCATCCCTCCAGAGACAACCGAGTGAGAATAATCATGTACGCTCACACACAATTATCTCTACTGACTATTCCTCTTAAAAAATATTCTATATCAGTGCCACTAATAGTTTCTCAACTTACCCCAGTTGGGAAATGGGGAAGCCCATTACAGGATCCCGCTTCAGAATAGAGAATCTTGCGGGAAATTCTCACCAAGGATCACTTCCTTGAGATGTTCTTGATGATAGAAACTCTAGACTTCAGCATCCCAAATTATCCCAACCAAGGGGAAGTCATGTGTCTCTTCCAAACCTTAGGAATGAAACATTCCCATCTCTACAATTGTTGGTTGTCTTAACCAAAGGGCTATAAGAATTATGAAAAAATCAACCAGCAATATCTCATGGTCTAGTAAGCCACAATTCCTCTACCATGGCACCCTGCATCACCTGGTTATAATTCATACCTTCAATAGTAATGCATCTAGATATTCATTGTTCTCTGCAAATTTATTAAGGATGCATCTCCACATGTCTAGATTCATGGTTTGTTGTAGTATACTACTTTTCATTTCTTCCCAATCCAATGCCAACTTGATTTTCTTTGTGATATAGGGGATATGGCGCTAGGTGTAGTCATGGTAAACATATATTATATCACATAGAAGGACACTGAGATATGAATCATTGAAGAGAACCTTCCCTCAAGGATGACTGAACTTCTATTGGATCCCCCAGGAATTGTCACTCGCCAGAAAAGACACTTGCTTGTCCTTGTTGAACTTACTGAGTCATTACCTCTTGGTCAGGACCCCAATAAGGGAAAAGAAAACTCAGGGACCATTAGGCCCTCTGACACATCTGGCTCGACACAAAAGATGGAAGATGATCTTGAAAAGGTCACACTACTCCAAAATCTCACAATATAGAAAAGGATCATTGACAAGATCATTGTCGATGACAATAAAGAATGACATCCAGATTATAGTGATCCCTGTAATGACCCCAACCATCCTCCACTGGGGTTGTAGGGGTAGGCATAGGCCCCCCTCGGCAAGTTGCTTCCCAGTGATCTCAATAGCCTTCCAGTAAAAAAAGGGTAGAGGCTAGAGTTTGTGGAAAATGACCATGATGTGAATCATTGAATCTACCTAAATTGTGCCAGAACCATCCTCAAGTCAGTCATCAGGTTATTCCTTGAGCTGCTACATAGGCCAAACCTCTGTAAACTCCTCGTTTTGTTCCACAAGACACTCCATGAGCCACTAATCATGTATATCGAGTTGAAGAACATGAAAATGCACTGGTGGTATGAAATACCCATTAAGATATGAATCCCTACCTGGATGATCCAGTGGCTGATATCATTTCTCTCCTTGAGGCCCTCGCAATGAAACAAGTTGAAATCCCACCTGATGGAAATCCATCTCAAGAATGGGTAAAAGATATGCCATCACCCCCGAATTTTGGGAATCCAACTTCCCCCCCCTTCAACAGGATGAGCGACCTATTGTAGCTTCAAGACCACTTATTTTCAAGGAGTGGACACTTGCTAGGGACTCTAGCACATCTGGAAGCCCCCAAGCTCTATTGATTCATAAAAACACTAGAAGTTCCAACATTCATCTGGTACAACCAGTTACCCGTTGGGTCAATAGTTTGTTTGGAGGATCTCCACAAGAAGTTTATTTATCAGATCAGCTCCACTACTCGAATGACCATTATTTATAACCACTTAAAGTGAAAACAACTGCTAGATGAGAATTTCACAAAAATTTTATCTATGTGGAAAGGCCTCATGTATTCACTTGATATTCCACTAAATTAAGAACATCAGTTGATGATGTGCATGGGGAATGTTAAGGATGAATTGGTTACCTCCATCATCACTCAAAAATTCCCAGTTTTATTCTTAGATTTCTTTGATAAGGCCTAGTGCCAAGGGGAATCCTTGCAGTAGTCTAAGAAGGATTGTTTTTTTCCTCCCATATATCATGTAAGAAGATCCACCAAGGCTAAGAGTGGAGTAATTGTATAGGTAGACCCCACGGTTTCTAGAGTTGTTGCCAAAAAACTACCTCCGTAGCCTCACCATGGGACACAACCTTAGGACCAACCTCAGGCTCAGCATCACCAACCTCATAATCGGTAGGCACCACTGTGTAATGCATTACCACCACCCATGTGAGACAATCAGATTCCCCTTCCTAGTTAGGATCCAACACCTCATCAAGGCTAGGATACTTGGGTCCCTTTCCCATATAAGAGAAACCAAACACACTCATTTAATGAGGTTTAGGTCCCTGACTATTTCTAGAGTGCCCAAGACATGGGAATCTTGAAGGTTTCTAGACTGTAGAAGAACCCATGAGGCCGATATCATTAATTTCCCCAACTATTTCCCCCATCACTGGTTCCTCGGATATACCTTCAAGAAGTACTATGTGTTCAAGGAAGGGTTCCATGACCATTTCAGCAACAACATAGTCAAATTGGGTCCATCCAGGGATTGGGTGATGTGTGTCACTGTAAAGCCCGATAGTGACAGTGTGGATGAATGGAATCAGTTCTCCAGCTATGGGTCTTAGAAGTATGACAACTGGATGACTCATAAGGATCTTTCTCATTCTCATGGTATCATTGGTGCCCATTTGAATGAGCCTGAGACTTCTGAGGTCACCGCACATTCCCTAGTAGCCACTAAAATATCCACATCACTACCTTTATATTATCATAGGAGTAGGAAAAAACAAATAAAGGGAAAGAAATTCCCCTAATGGTGCCAAAGTAGTCTCACATGCTTACTGACTTCATTACCCTAGAAATAGGGATTTCCCCAAAAATCCACCTAGTAATGAAATATTTCTAAAGTGATGACCAGGAGTGTGAATCAATGAATAACAACGAGCTGGTGGATCATTAAAAAGTTCCCAGTGCTGAGGAGTGAGAGACAGATCCTCCTAATATCCTCGGTCACTTCCATATTCAGCGAAACTGTGGATACATGAATCATCAGAATGAACTGGCTTGAACCTCCATCTGTGCCATGAACACTACTGATACTAAACAAAAGGCTCAATGCTGATCTCAACCTACACAGTCCTCATCCCATATCATTATATTTCCCCCATTACTTCTTGTGTTACTCAATCAGGCAGAACTGCTACAATCATTCTTTGATTAGCTTTTGATGGATGCGGCCAAACCACAGTCATCTGACAGTCGGTCGGTAGTAACTTTTCTGGTTCATTTAGTGATCAGCGTGATATCCCCTGTTCCACCTAGAATCCACCAGGTTGACTAGAGGGACCCGTCATACACCTTTCCACAGAAAAATGTCATGTCGGCAGAAATCTTTGCATAGTGCAGAATTATGATGTTCCGAAGCACCTATCCAACATTATAGAAAAGTTATCAATCCATGAGGCTCTCCACCTATTTTAATATATGAATGAGTCCCTCACATAGGCTACGATAAGACCCCTTTAGTTCGAAATAGAGGTATCATCCGCAGATTCCTTCCATGCTGAGGAAGTTGAGCATTTGGAATGTTAGGACATCCTCTCGTTCTTTGGAGAAGATGTGGTTCTCTTGAACATGGCCACATTCGTTTGTTGTACATCACTATCCAATTCAATGGTGTTTATGTCCACCAATTTCTCTTCAAAACTGGATCTAGGATTAATATTAGCCCGACCATGATTCTCCACATGATACAGTTTTCTAAAGTGTATCTGGATCTCTATGACCTAAAAATTCAAGGTTATGAGAGGAAAGGGAAAATGTGATGTGGAAATATCATCTTGAAGAAATAGTTTGGTAGCCTGATTCCTAGTACCGAGTTCATATTCAAATCATAAGACAACTCAAACAATGCATTGATGGGTAGTCCCTAACTCCATCTACATGCAACAGTTCACTCCACGTATTGCCAATGTCTCAAGTACTCCCTTAATTATCGAGTTGGAGTGATCCAAGGTTATCCATCCCTCATTTCCTATTGTGAAGACAGCTATTTAGAGGCTGACTACTACAAGAGAAAGGAAATTTATCTTTATGCCAATGAGGATGAGAACACTGCCACTGTTTCTAACCCTTGGATAGACATGGATGAGTACTTCATCATCCTAATTAACAGATTGAAAGCCACAACCTCAGACCTGGGAAACATCTTTCATATCTAAAAAAGGAGTGAGAAGTGTGTTCCCAGATACAAGGAACACTGGATGATTATTTCATACTCCAACATGAATTAGGATCGATTGATTACATAAACCCTTACCCCTGTAAGGTATCGATACATTCACCCCATGGAAACAACAATATGACAACCTTTCTTGTTCAGCTTAGCTAGGTTGAACCAACTCATGCCAACACACCACTACTTCTTTTAAATTCTAAAGAATGGCCCCTTGGGTCGAAGGACTGATGGAATAAGGTTGACATATTTTCTCTCCATGGTTTCATTAGTGAAGGAGTCTCCTGATAGATATTCCAGCACCACTCTGGCCAACACCAGCATTTCGATAGGATCGTCTAACACAGAAGATTTTCCCCCTAAATATGATCCTATTTCTATAGAACATGAATAGGATTTGGAAGATGCTCCTCTTAAAATTGAGGAAGGTGTCTCCACCAATATCATTGAGTTGGTACAGGTGAATCTGTGCACTGAGATAAATACAAGTTTGACTCTGATCGGTGTAGCTATGCCTACTGAGGAACAACAAATATATGTGGATTTTATAAAACATCATCAAGATGTATTTTTAAGAAGTTATGAAGAGATGATAAGACTAGATACTTGGGTCACTGTCCACCATCTTAGTCTCAGTAGGCCATCGTGGGTTCAAACAGCCTCCCAAGAAGATTTATGCTTCTCATAGTGCCATGGATGAGGCCTAAGTTGACAATCTCATCAAATAAAACTTCATAAAGGAGGTCTAGTACCCCATATTGTTAGACAATATAATTCCTTTTAGGAAGATTAATAGAAAACTTAGATCCTTCATTAACTTCTGAGACCTCAACCATCACATTCTGAAGGACGATTTTTCCCTTCTAGTTATAGAATAGTTGATCGATGCAGTAGCTGGATTCCAAGACCTATCCATCATAGATGGATATTCTGGATATGATCATGTATGAATTCCCCCTAAGGATGAATAATCCACTGACTTTAGAGCACCACAAGGTACATTATGTTACCAGGTAATGGGTTTTGTTCTGAAGAATACTGGAGCCATCTATCAGTGTGTTATGCATCGCATATTCAAACTGATCCTCAAGAAGTTAGTGGCATATTTTGTGGATGATTTTGTGGCAAAATACCACCAATGTTAGGACCATATTAGAGATCATGAAAAAGTGTTTGGATTGATATGTTATGACCATCCGAAGATGAACCCCCTAAAGTGTGATTTTGGGTTTACCTCTGGAAAGTTTCCTGTCTTTATCCTAATAAATAGAGGCATCATGATCGATCAGGAGAAGATCAAGGCCATCAATCAGATGGCTCCTCAGAGAAGCTTTCATGACCTTTGAGGCCTTCAAGGCCACTTATCCTACAAACACTGCAAATTTTCAAATTTTACGGGAAAGTGTAATCCCTTTTCTTGACTAATGAAGAACTGTTTCATCAATCTTTGGGATGAATAATTTTAGTCAATTTTGTGGAGAACGTGTAGTGTCTACTATAGCCTCAAGTTCTGATGCCACCCATCTCCGAAAATCCACTTTTAATTTATGTGACCACCCTGGAACAACCCCTCAACACCCTTCTCACCAAGAATAATATGGTGGGGTAGATAATGGTTTATACTATCTCATCCACATGATTCTCAACATAGAGACCCGATATTCCTCTATCAAGAGAAGCTTCTTTGTAATGGTTTTTACAGGGAAATAGTTGCAACATTATCTTCATCACCACAAGATATAGCTAGTGTCTGATGCAGATCTGATAAAGTAAACTCTAAATATCCCTATATTTAAAACCCAAATATCTCTATGGGTAGTGATATTTCAATAGTTTGACATAAATTTTTTCCTACTGAAAGCTGTTAAGGGTTAGGCACTGGAAGATTTTATGGCCACCCATCCATCCCCTGCAAAGAAGTATATGTAACTTGATTTTATAGATGAGACCATCCTATTGGTGGAAGAATCTATACTATATTAGAAAATGCACTTTGATAGTGCCTAAAATAGTGCTATCTTGGTCTCCCTCAAATGATTAATGTGATTTTGGGGTACTTAGGTGCAGTAGAGTGGCTGACCAAGGTCGTCTCTCAAAGGAGGAAGTGAATTTAACAACTTATTAAAGGTATTATAAAAAAATAAAATAGAATAGAATAAAAACACTAGTTTAAATTATTGGGGTTTTTTATAGTTTATGAATATAAAAGAAGTTTTCTAGAAGAATATTATATATTTTTTTGTTTTTTGTTTTGAAATGAATTTTGATTAAAATGACACAACAAAAAGATGTTTTTTAGATAATATTTAAAAGACATAATCGATCTAACTCTACCTCTTCAATAATTTATTAGTCATTATCATTTAAATTAATATTCACTTAATTATGATCCGTTAATTTATCAAACCCCAAATTCTATGAGAAATAACTTTACCACAAAGACGAAGTGAATTTAACCTTAGGCTAACTTCGGAACATGCAATCGCAACACCCTACTTTGATTTATGTTATAAGGTTAGCTTATGGTCAGTGGTAAATTAAGGCACATATCCTCTCTGGAAATTAGAATTAATTGAGTTTATAGATTATATTTGAGCACTACAAATTGATCCCGTGTGGTTTTGAATTACTGGTTATGTTCGTGCTCTCACAATTCACACAATTCTCAACCTCACGTGATTTGTGTGTTTTGTTCAATTTCTTGCTTAGTTTCATTTAAAATGAAAACTCAATTAATAGATCATATTAAGTTAATTACAGTATCTCATTGATTAAAAATAAATAAATGAAGTGGTTAGAAGATAGATCGAGTACTAAAAGACTACTCTTCCATGGGTGGCGTAATAATCGTAGAAGCGTTTTGCATGTGCAAAGGTTTATAATGGGTATATCCCAATAACACTTCTACTCATGAATTCCAGAACAATGATGAAGATTAAGAGAAGAATAAATTTAAACAAAATAGAAGATAAGAGAAGAAATAAAAGAAGAAAAATGAAGTTTATTACGTAAATGAAAACATTACAAAATGAAAAAGAGAAGCAGGCTTCGATGAGGGGATCTTTGCTTCAAGAGCTACCCCTCTTAGAATGGTTGGAGAATTTGGGTCAAACAAATTATCCTCTGCGTAAAATCTCCTAATTCGCGTCCCAACCCCACCAAATGATAAAAACACCAATTTATAGAGTGGTGGGGAGGCGAGGATCATAGTGGTTTCAAGTGTGAATGGGGAATCTCGGCCATATTTTATGCCAAATTATACCACCCATTTGACCACCAAAAAGCATGAATTGGCCGGCCTTCCAGAAGGATAATATGTGCGTATATGGGTCCTCTATCGCCTCTAAAACTTTGGGCTCAATAGAAGCCCATATGAAGGAGGTATGGGCGAAATACAGAAGCTTCTCCATTATGGCGAGTCCACCCCAAAGTTGACTTCATGGACCATTTTCAACAACCAAATGCACTTTTTATCTCTAGTTACCTGAATACAAGTTGTAGATAATTAACATAGGAACACGTTTAAAAAATCTTAAATTCAAATAATAAATATAAAAATACTTATCTTCGAAATACTACAGTGAACTATAAAGGGTAAAACTGGAATTTTCATCAAATATTCAAATGAATGATCGAATCCCAAATAAATTCTAATTAAACATATTTAACACAATGTGAGGGAATTATATCATTTATTATATATAAAATATTCAATAAAATTGTGTTTTATCAACTCTCCCACACTTACCTTTTTGCACTCCTGAGCAAAACCTCATATCAAGTAAACATCAATATCAAATCAAAACCAATTTGAAAACACATATCCTTGAGATAAAACAATCACACACCAAGAAACAAAAGATATCATGCCACATAAAAAACCATTATTTAATGTTCTTAATTTATATCATTCAATATATTTACACTTTATTTATCCTCCCATGCAAAAAACACTTACCTTACTTGAATTTTCTCTTATCACACAAATGTCAATTTTTTGGCAATGTGTTTATCATCCTAACTCATACAAGGGTCCCCATAGGCTTGATAAATTCTTATATCTCTACTCGATGTGAGTCAAGGACATATGTTTATCATGAGGACTTTTCAGGGTTCTTCTGTGGCTTTCGGATGGTAGGATTAAGATGTGAAAAACTCTGAGGTTGAATGAGGAGGGCTTGACTCTTTTTGAAGCAAAATTGCATTAATCTAATTTTCACTTAATTATGGTCTCCTCATTAATCCCCATAGTATCAATTCAGCTCCATCATCATGAATATTAATTGAAGGTTTTCACCATTCATCAATTCAGCAACAAAAATATCAATCTTCTCAAACATGATTTTCTTGAAAGCTCCAGATAGGCACAACTTTCTACCTCAATTAGAATCTCTAGAAAAGGCATAGCTTCACTTGTCATGAAAGCTCCAGAAAAGGCACAACATTCAATATGATGACTTTCTTCAGCAGAAAATACATATCTTCAAAATTTAATTTTCCTCCCAAAGTATCATAGAATGTGGTGGCAAAACACAAGATTGATTCCCCCACACTTAAGCTCAACTAGATTATGCAATTTCACTTCAAGAGTTAGTTGGATAGGGAAAATTGGCTTGTAATGTGGCTAAACTAACAGGATGTGCATGGATTCTAAGGGCTAAAAAGATTAAATTTTCAAGGTAGGCCACTATAAAAATGGATTCTCTAAAAAAGGGGCTTTAATACCAAACAAATGCCTCAATCATTTTAACATAAGTACCTCAAACACTCAAGTTTTGATAGAAATAAATCAAATTCTAGTTAAATAAAGTATGGTTTGGTTCTCTCAAGAAGTGAGGTGAATGTAAAGAATATGAAAATAATGGTTCAGAAGCCTCACAGGAAAGTGATTTCAAATATAAAGACAGTGAGATGTGGCATGGGATTCAAAATTCAGTCCACCTTTCATGAAATTACTAAACATTTGAACTTGAATGAAAGTTATTTCAACATTCATTTAAGCTTAGTTTCAAGGGATAAATTTTTTCACTCATTGATATGAATTTAAAAATTGTGATGAGAATAATTTCAGCTCAAAAGTTTCAAAAACACAAAGAAAATTGAAAAATAAACACACAAAATATGAAAAATAGAAATTTTTTTTTAAATAGGAAAACAATTGAAATTACTAAACTAAAAGGTTCCCTCCCCCACACTTAAAATATTGCATTGTCCTCAATGTAAACCCATGACATGATATATGCACATGAAATGTAGAATATTTGAATAGGACAAATAATATAAAAGTGAAAGGGTTAGGAACAGCCTGATGTGCTCAAGTGATGATGGGGTCATGCAGTGTGATAAAATCCACTACATTAATAGAAAGTCCCTCAATGTATCTCTTCAAACGTTGTCCATTGATTGTAAAGCTCCTTCCAGTGTCCTCTTGTCTGGTCTCCACTACACTATAAGGAAAAACATTAGATAAAATATAAGGAACTAACCATCTGGAATGCAACTTATCAGGCATCATCTTTAGTCGTGAACTGTAGAGAAGGACTTTCACTCCAACATGAAACTCCCTTTGTTGGATCATTCTATCATGATCTGATTTTGATCTTTCCTTGTAGAGTGTAACAGCCCGAGATTTTATGAAAAATATTCTTTTTAATTTCACTAATGTCTTGTGTTGTACGCTACACCAAAAGGAGCTTGCACAACACGCATACTTGACTTTCCTTGCATTACACGCGATCGCAACCTTCCTCGATAGCGTGTGTAGTACGCAATACCGAGTTTCACTAAACAACAATATGCTATTAAAACTAGCCGTTATGAATAGTAATAACCACTTTTTGAAATTTTATAAATTTTATTTTTCGAAATGGACTTCATTTTTGGACTCAGAATATCGAAATTAGCCTAGGGTGGAATTTTGGTATTTTTCTGAAAACTTTCAATTTTTGATGAATAGTGAAACCACTAAGTGGTAGGTTAAAAACTGAATTTTGCATAAAACTTAATTTTACCGCTTTTGTGAATGGAATTTCGAAAATCTGACAGACACGGTTGATATCAGTCAGTAAAATGTGGTTCAATGAGATAAAATTTTTTTTTTGGTGAATAGTACCTTTTTACTTTTTTTACTGCGGTTAATAGTAAATAGGGTAACTAAGGGTAAATATGATATTAATATTACCCTAACACATGTCCTAATTCTATTGGACAAGTGTAATTCGACCAAAAACAAACTTAGGAATAAAATATGACCATTTAGGCCCACTTGGATTAGATTAGGACATTTATTATTAATTTATTTAAAGAAAGGTTAAAATAGTTAAAAATCAAAGTTTAATAAGTAAATAATTTTTAAAATTGGGTTATACATAAGATAAATTCGACTATAAATATTCATTAGAAAGATAAAACGATTTCCTACATAATTATATTTTATTTATAATTTTTAGACTTTAAATAAATTAATTTATTTATGACACAACGATGATGCAGTAATTACCCTTTTAAGGAAATATTAACATAATTGATGTTATAAATGCTCAAATGAATGTAATTTGAGACTTTTTATGAATTCCACTAATTTTCTAGGTTACTATGATATATTAGTGATGATTTAATCAACTTGGTTCGAACATATAATTCTGTTATGACTTTCACAAAAATCATATATCAAATAGTGTCAAAATTGACACAAAATAGTTTTTAAATCAAATATTATATTATTAATTGTTATTTTATTCCTAAAAATCTAAGGTTCGGCCAAATGACTTAGATAATGATATATATATTAATAATAAACAATTTAGGGTTCTTTTGTCATGTTATAGTATGTGTATTAACCATATAGTGAAAGAAAACAAAAAGACACGGTAAAAGTTAAATTATTTAACTTAGAGTTAAATCTAATTGATAAGGTTAAAATAAGACCCTAAACTTGTCTAAATCTTATTGGTTGATAGGATTTCGACCCTTCCCCACTTTATCTTCGAAATAAAACCCTTTGGAACTACTATAAACCGATTTTGACTTTAATATAAAATAATATTTTGAGATATTCCTAAGGTGCCCCTCTCCTCCCTTATAAAAGGGAACCTCCTCCCCCTCATCCTCACACCAATTTGAGCTCTCAAGCTCGGCCAACCCCTGCCAAAATCTCTTCTAAACTTCCCTAGAATAATCCTAGAGGTCCCGGTCTTCTTCAAAGACCAATCATAGTTCCCTAAGTGGAGGATTCAAAGAGGCGTTCCAAAGAAGAGGTAATATCCATTACCGATCTTTTCAATTTCTTTCTTCTTCAACATCTTCTTCTTTAGTTGTTTCATGATAAAGTAATAAAATCAGTATTACTTACATACTGATATGTTATTATAAATATGAAACAACCCTAATTCACCTTCTATCCATCCCACGGAAAAATGAAATCACTGCGCGTGCGTACGTACAGAATACCGTCTCCACGCCGTGGTGTAATCTATTTTTCCACCATCACATTACAAGGATGGGTATAATGGTGTAATGAGTAACTATTTATGATTATTATAAATTAATATTGATACTGAAATAATATATATATACTCCAATACAGTTCCACGATCATAGGAACGATATCATCACTCGTGCATACGTACGGAATACCGTCTCCACGATGTGATGCGACTCGTTCTACATGATCATCATTACATAGTAATTATATAAATGAATTGAATGAATAAATATGATATATGTTACACTAATACCATTCTGGATATAAGGTATCTATAACCTTAAAAGAAGAATAAGAATGTATTCGGCAAAACACGCATAAGAACAAAAGGCAATAAAGACCCGAGTAACAAGTAACAATGAAATATTACTAACAAGAAGCTAAGAATATGACCATATATGATATCATATCAATATGTATGATTCTGTAATAAGTCAATAACATTATTTAAACCATTATACAGGAGCTTCGGACACATACAAAGATAATCGGACCTAAGGTAAGGGAAATATCACAATCTCATTTTTATCCGAGATTGTTTATTCGTAAGTATTTACTGGGGTGTATTTTATCATCCACATCAATGTTTCATAAATATGTAATATTATTTCCATCCACCTACAATTGTTTAAATCCATTTTTACCCTTCGGTGAGTTTTTAGTAAAAGAAATGAAATGAATCTTTTGTCATTTTTCGTACGAGGTACTTTTTGACTTTTCCGACAAAAGTACGAAGAATGTTTTTTTAACTTATACGGCATGAATGGATTTTTGAAACATTATTTCCACGAATCTTCCTTTACAAGTTTTGAATTTTATTTTTAATCAACTTATTTTATTTTAAAGTTGTATGACATGTTATGAAAGGAAAAATGTTTTTGAAGAAGAAAGGATATTTTCCTCAAGAATGGAGTTCAAGTGTTTTATCAAAATTATTTTCCATCTAAGATAATAAAGGGTTCTGTTTTTATCCCTATTATTACATGGATTTGATTATGTTGTGATGGAAACATTTTTATGAATTCCTTTATCTTATATGAATTGTTTTATGATGTCATGTTGTTTAAGAATCCCATTTTTTATTACATGGGTTATGCGATGATGTATGATTTATGATTATGTGGTACACATAAGAAAGGATTCATTATAAGATGGGTGGGACCTATATCTCCCTCCAATGCATTGGGTAAAGATTTCATATCTCATGTGATAGACAGGGCTGGAACGGTAGGTTATACCGGTTCAGTGAAACAGGACTGAAACGAGGGTTACTCGATTCAGAAAGGGACTTCGTCCACTAAGATAGTCTTGGCAATGAGTCTTGACTAATAGGAAATGATTATCTATGATTATGTGTGAATGCCACAAAGTTTCATGTTTTAAGTTATGATTATTGTGATTACATTTCACTGCCATGATTTACCCCATGTTATGAAATTATGATCTCTTTTGCAGGTTAAGATTTCCAAAATTATGTGCTTATGTATATGATGTGATTGATATTTCTTTTGTTTACCCTTACTGAGCATTTGAGCTCACCCTTTTATGTTTTCTTTTCCCCAGGATATAAAGAAAGGTTTTAGGTAAAAAAAGAAGATCTTTATTGGAGATTTTGAAGATCTTTCACCACGATTAGAAGATTATTTTCCGAGTTTCCAAAGACACTAAACTATTACGATCCTTGTGTGTGTGTTTTTTTTGTTATGTACTAAGTATTCCGCAAATGTAATGTAATGTCAATGTACGTCAGGCTTCGGGTCTTTACAGTTGGTATCAGAGGAAAGGTTTAGTCAACCTTTGGAAACTAGGATGCGAGAACATTAGTGAGATCCCTAGAGATATTTATAAGGTATGTCTTGGGATGTCCTTAAGGATAAGTATACGTATAGGATACAGTCCTAGAACTACGGTAACGATCATAGAATTTAACCTAAGATGATAGATATTGAGGATACTCCACCTTTATTATGTTGTTTTCCCAAGCATGATTTTTGCCTCTCACACTATTCTTTTCTGGGTTTTAGAAAATGGCTGGAAACAAGATGATTCACGATAATGGAGGATATGATGGACAATGGAATGATATTCTTCATAATGAAATGGGATTTGGAAGTCCAAACATCATTATTATGCCGAATCAGCAATCTCATAATATGATCAATAAAGTAAAATTTGGAATGTTTCCTGACTCGGCTAATAAGAGAAAGACGGAGTTTCATGATGATCATAGAGGAAAGAAAGTTCAATTTTCCCTATGTAAATCATGTGGGAAGAGGCATCAAGGAGAATGTTTCAAAGGAACTGGAAGATGCTTTGGGTGTGGAAAAGAAGGACACAAAGCAAGTAAGTGAAAAGGAAAAGGTTCAGTTAACACCATGGATGAGGATAATGGTATTGCTATGACATCAACAATGGTTAAATGTTTTAAATGTGGAATGTACGGGCATTATGCAAACCAATGCCCTAAGGGAAAGTCTCATGAAGAGAATCAGTTTGGTCGTATGGGTAGTATTTATGTTGATGATGATGAAGAGACTACAAATGATATGTGAGATGAAAGAATTGTTGAAGCTCGGTCAATGGTTTAAGAAGGTAGTGGAATGATTACATGTTTATCAAGTGTAATGTTGTATAAAGAATCTCATGGTACTATGGAATAAAGAGACATCTAAGGATTGATACATTGTTGTCTTTCCTTGAGTTTTGAAAGTGTGTGATTAATGCTACCAGTATCCATGAAAGGTTATTCAGATATTTTTTGGAAATAATATGATATGCGCATAATGAAGGGAAAACGAGAAAACGAAATGTTTAACAGTATTCATGAGCTCATGATTGATATAAGGACTAAGTGATATCATGGTTTGATTATAAAGAATTTTGAGGATTTGGGTATGTGGAAAGTGTTAACGTTTAACTTCATTCATGTTTTCACTAAGGTTCAATGGGTATTCAAGAGAATACATGATTAAGGACATTGAATGTTTAGAATGTGACCAACAAAACATATCTTATGATATATGGGGATCGGAGATGGTGTTAAATCTCTGGTAATCGTTTTCACTATGTTATGAGAGTGGACTGCAGTATTATGGATAAGCCTACAGATTGGAATGGATTATGTTAGACAGAAGTTAGTATTATTTAAGGATAGAAGTTTTGTGATATTATTGATGATATGTTATAGTAATATAGTTTTAGAAAAAGGACAACCTGCAGGACGGGCGACAGCCCATCGCTTCTGACAAGGCTGTGGGAATCGAACCCACAACCGAAGTGCGACTGGCCTTTATCGCCTACCAATGGCCTACAAGAAGTCCCTGTTTAGTAGAAACTAGTTTTATTTTATTAAGCGGTTTGATATATGAAGTATAAGTTCATTTTTGGAACCATATACGATTAATCTCACTATAAGATGGACTTATAACTTTTGCTAACCTTTTGTTTGAAATAGATGGAATGACCCATCCTTCTATCACATGATCTGCTAATGCTTCACGAATAACAAATTCAACTTCATTTCTTTATGATATGAAGTGGAAATTTTTCAATTCACGAACAACAGTGAGATTGTAACAAAATCATGTAAGTATTTCTTTTAATTCATCAACTTTAGGGAAATGATCTTGAAAACCAAAAATGTTGTCCTAGTGCTCTTATATCTGATTAATCGGATGGTACCTTAGATCGTCACAAATTTATGGATTTGTGATTGTTGGCTTTTCCATAGCCATGTTCTCTACCACTCTCCATCAGAACATGATGGTTAGATTCCTCTTCCATATCCATATTTTCACCTATGTGGAAACCCAGCGATTAGTTTATTTGGGTAACCGTTAAGTTTCATACATTTGTTTTTAAAGATTTGTTTTGGTATTCCTTTTTACGATGTGGGTTTCTATTAAAGAAACTTTCGAATAGTAAACCATATATAACCCCGACGAATTTCGAGGGCGAAATTCATTTTAAGGGGGGTAGAATGTAACAGCCCGAGATTTTATGAAAAATATTCTTTTTAATTTCACTAATGTCTTGTGTTGTACGCTACACCAAAAGGAGCTTGCACAACACGCATACTTGACTTGCCTTGCATTACACGCGATCACAACCTTCCTCGATAGCGTGTGTAGTACGCAATAGCGAGTTTCACTAAACAACAATATGCTATTAAAACTAGCCGTTATGAATAGTAATAACCACTTTTTGAAATTTTATAAATTTTATTTTTCAAAATGGACTTCATTTTTGGACTCAGAATATCGAAATTAGCCTAGGGTGAAATTTTGGTATTTTTCTGAAAACTTTCAATTTTTGATGAATAGTGAAACCACTAAGTGGTAGGTTAAAAACTGAATTTTGCATAAAACATAATTTTACCGCTTTTGGGAATGGAATTTCGAAAATCCGACAGACACGGTTGATATCAGTAAGTAAAATGTGGTTCAATGAGATAAAAATAATTTTTTGGTGAATAGTAACTTTTTACTTTTTTTACCGCGGTTAATAGTAAATAGGGTAACTAAGGGTAAATATGATATTAATATTACCCTAACACATGTCCTAATTCTATTGGAAAAGTTTAATTCGACCAAAAACAAACTTAGGAATAAAATATGACCATTTAGGCCCACTTGGATTAGATTAGGACATTTATTATTAATTTATTTAAAGAAAGGTTAAAATAGTTAAAAATCAAAGTTTAATAAGTAAATAATTTTTAAAATGGGGTTATACATAAGATAAATTCGACTATAAACATTCATTAGAAAGATAAAAATATTTCCTACATAATTATATTTTATTTATAATTTTTAGACTTTAAATAAATTAATTTATTTATGACACAACGATGATGCAGTAATTACCCTTTTAAGGAAATATTAACATAATTGATGTTATAAATGCTCAAATGAATGTAATTTGAGACTTTTTATGAATTCCACTAATTTTATAGGTTACTATGATATATTAGTGATGATTTAGTCAACTTGGTTCGAACATATAATTCTTTTATGACTTTCACAAAAATCATTTATCAAATAGTGTCAAAATTGACACAAAATAGTTTTTAAATCAAATATTATATTATTAATTGTTATTTTATTCCTAAAAATCTAAGGTTCGGCCAAATGACTTAGATAAGGATATATATATTAATAATAAACAATTTAGGGTTCGTTTGGCATGTTATAGTAAGTGTATTAACCATATAGTGAAAGAAAACAAAAAGACACGGTAAAAGTTAAATTATTTAACTTAGAGTTAAATCTAATTGATAAGGTTAAAATAATACCCTAAACTTATCTAAATCTTATTGGTTGATAGGATTTAGACCCTTCCCCACTTTATCTTCGAAATAAAACCCTTTGGAACTACTATAAACCGATTTTGACTTTAATATAAAATAATATTTTGAGATATTCCTAAGGTGCCCCTCTCCTCCCTTATAAAAGGGCACCTCCTCCCCCTCATCCTCACACCAATTTGAGCACTCAAGCTCGGCCAACCCCTGCCAAAATCTCTTCTCCACTTCCCTAGAATAATCCTAGAGGTCCTGGTCTTCTTCAAAGACCAATCTTAGTTCCCTAAGTGGAGGATTCAAAGAGGCGTTCCAAAGAAGAGGTAATATCCATTACCGATCTTTTCAATTTCTTTATTCTTCAACTTCTTCTTCTTTAGTTGTTTCATGATAAAGTAATAACATCAGTATTACTTACATACTGATATGTTATTATAAATCTGAAACAACCCTAATTCACCTTCTATCCATCCCACGGAAAAATGAAATCACCGCGCGTGCGTACGTACGGAATACCGTCTCCACGCCGTGGTGTAATCTATTTTTCCACCATCACATTACAAGGATGGGTATAATGGTGTAATGAGTAACTATTTATGATTATTATAAATTAATATTGATACTGAAATAATATATATATACTCCAATACAGTTCCACGATCATAGGAACGATATCATCACTCGTGCGTACGTACGGAATACCGTCTCCACGATGTGATGCGACTCGTTCTACATGATCATCATTACATAGTAATTATATAAATGAATTGAATGAATAAATATGATATATGTTACACTAATACCATTATGGATATAAGGTATCTATAACCTTAAAAGAAGAATAAGAATGTATTCGGCAAAACACACATAAGAACAAAAGGCAATAAAGACCCGAGTAACAAGTAACAATTAAATATTACTAAAAAGAAGCTAAGAATATGACCATATATGATATCATATCAATATTTATGATTCTGGAATAAGTCAATAACATTATTTAAACCATTATACAGGAGCTTCGGACACATACAAAGCTAATCGGACCTAAGGTAAGGGAAATATCACAATCTCATTTTTATCCGAGATTGTTTATTCGTAAGTATTTACTGGGGTGTATTTTATCATCCACATCCATGTTTCATAAATATGTAATATTATTTCCATCCACCTACAATTGTTTAAATCCATTTTTACCCTTCGATGAGTTTTTAGTAAAAGAAATGAAAGGAATCTTTTGTCGTTTTTCGTACGAGGTACTTTTTGACTTTTCCGACAAAAGTACGAAGAATGTTTTTTTAACTTATACGGCATGAATGGATTTTTGAAACATTATTTCCAAGAAGATTCCTTTAAAAGTTTTGAAGTTTATTTTTAATCAACTTCTTTTATTTTAAAGTTGTATGACATGTTATGAAAGGAAAAATGTTTTTGAAGAAGAAAGGATATTTTCCTCAAGAATGGAGTTCAAGTGTTTTATGAAAATTATTTTCCATATAAGATAATAAAGGGTTCTATTTTTATCCCTATTATTACATGGATTTGATTATGTTGTGATGGAAACATTTTTATGAATTTCTTTATCTTATATGAATTGTTTTATGATGTCATGTTGTTTAAGAATCCCATTTTTTATTACATGGGTTATGCGATGATGTATGATTTATGATTATGTGGCACAAATAAGAAAGGATTCATTATAAGATGGGTGGGACCTATATCTCCC
Organism: Viscum album; assembly: GCA_963277665.1. Taxonomy (NCBI): domain Eukaryota; kingdom Viridiplantae; phylum Streptophyta; class Magnoliopsida; order Santalales; family Viscaceae; genus Viscum; species Viscum album. The sequence goes on along the minus strand of OY728127.1, from coordinate 220,044,403 downwards.
TCCAATGCATTGGGTAAATATTTCATATCTCATGAGATAGACAGGGCTGGAACGGTAGGTTATACCGGTTCAGTGAAACAGGACTGAAACGAGGGTTACTCGATTCAGAAAGGGACTTTGTCCACTAAGATAGTCTTGGCAATGAGTCTTGACTAACAGGAAATGATTATCTATGATTATGTGTGAATGCCACAAAGTTTCATGTTTTAAGTTATGATTATTGTGATTACATTCCACTGCCATGATTTACCCCATGTTATGAAATTATGATCTCTTTTGCAGGTTAAGATTTCCAAAATTATGTGCTTATGTATATGATGTGATTGATATTTATTTTGTTTACCCTTACTGAGCATTTGAGCTCACCCTTTTATGTTTTCTTTTCTCCAGGATATAAAGAAAGGTTTTAGGTAAAAAAAGAAGATCTTTATTGGAGATTTTGAAGATCTTTCACCACGATTAGAAGATTATTTTCTGAGTTTCCAAAGACACTAAACTATTACGATCCTTGTGTGTGTGTGTTTTTTTGTTATGTACTAAGTATTCCGCAAATGTAATGTAATGTCAATGTACGTCAGGCTTCGGGTCTTTACAGTAGAGCCCTGAGTTCTCATATGAAGACAATCTTATCTCCTCAATCTCTTGAACTTGTAGCTTCCTTTGGATTCAATCTTGGGCCAAATCCATGTTGCATTTCTTTATAGCCCAATAAGCCCGATGCTCAACTTCCACAGGGAGATGACACGCTTTCCCAAACACAATCCGAAATGGGGACATGCCAATTGGTGTCTTGTATGCTGTCCTATAAGCCCACAATGCATCATCCAAGCGCTTGCTCGAATCCTTCTTATTTGGCTGCACAGTTTTCTCCAAAATTTATTTCTACTCATGATTTGAAACCTCAGCTTGTCCATTTGTTTGGGGGTGGAATGGTGTTGATGTTTTGTGTGTCACCCCATACTTCTCGAAGGAGGGAAGAAAAGTTCTGATTGCAGAAGTGCGTCCCTTGGTCACTGATGATGGCCTTTGGTACTCCAAACTTGCAAAAAAACTGTGCTTTGACAAAGTGCACTACAACATTATAATCTTCAGTCTTGGTGGCCTTGGCCTCCACCCATTTACTCACATATTCAACAGCAACCAAAATATATAAAAATTCAAATGAACTAGGAAAAGGACCCATAAAATCAATTCCCCATACATCAAAAATCTCATATAATAGTATGGGTTGTTGGGGCATCTCATGTCTCCTAGAAATATTCCCAGTGTGATGGCAATGAGAGCATGACTTACAAAACACATGGGCATCATGGAATAAACTAGGCCAATATAATCTAGAGTCCCAAACTTTCCAAGATGTACGTTGGGGTCCAAAGTGTCCACCACATGCAAGTGTATGACAAAAATGAAAAACAGACTCAAACTCATGATCAGGAACACACCTCCTAATGACTTGGTCACTACACATGCGCCAAAGGTAAGGATCATCCCACACATAAAACCTATACTCACTTTTTAATTTTTGGACTTGATTTTTCTTTAAATTTTCAGGGATTTCAGAGGCAACAATGTAGTTAACTAAATATGAAAACCAAGGATGTGTACCCGAGATGGAATAAATATTCTCATCGGGGAAAGTGTCCTGAAGTGGTACCTGGTCCATGGTGTCATCCTCTAGTGTGTGAGTAAGACTACTCATGTGGTCTGCCACCAATTTTTATAACCCCATTTTTTCCTTTATCTCAATATCAAATTCCTAAAGAAGGAGCATCCATCGAATCAGCATGGGATTTGCATTTTGCTTCTTTAGGAGGTACCTAAAAGCTACATGGTCAGAAAAAACAACCACTTTAGAGCCCAATAAATATGAATGGAATTTATCTAAAGAAAATATGATAGAAATAAACTCCTTTTCTGTGGTAGTGTAGTTTTATTGGGATGAATCCAATGTCCTTGATGCATAGGTAATCACATGTGAATGTCCTTCCACCCTCTGAGATAAGACAGCTCCAACCGCGAAGTTGGAGGTGTCACACAAAAGCTCAAAAAGAATATCCCACCGTGGGGGCTGTATGATAGGTGGAGTGGTCAGACGTTGTTTTAGCTCATCAAATGAATTCCTGCAAGAAACATAAAACACAAAATCAGAATCATTTTGAAGTAATCTTGACATAGGAAGAGCAATCTTACTAAAATCTTTGATGAAGTGCCGATAAAATCCTGCATGCCCTAGGAAAGATCTAACATCACACACACATGAAGGATATGGTAAAGAAAAAATAATGTCTATCTTAGATCTATCAACCTCTATCCCATTTTTTGACACTACATGCCCTAAGACAATGCCATGCTCTACCATGAAATGACACTTTTCAAAGTTCAGGACCAGATTCTTCTCAATACAATGATTCAACACCTTTCCCAAACTAATTAGACATTCATCAAATGAAGACCCATACACTGTAAAATCATCCATAAATACCTCCATGCAGGTCTCAATAAAATCAGAGAAAATACTCACCATGCATCTCTGGAAGGTACCTGGGGTGTTGCAAAGTCCAAATGGCATCTTTCGATAGGAAAATGTGCCAAAGGGATAGGTGAATGTAGTCTTATACTGATCCTCTGAAGCTATAGGAACTTGAAAATATCCATAAAATCCATCCAAGAAACAATAGTGTGTTTTCCCATCTAGTCTCTCAAGCATTTGATCAAATAATGGGAGGGGAAAATGGTCCTTGCGAGTGGACTGATTTAGTTTCCTATAATCAATACACACATGCCAACTGTTTTGCACCCTCATTGGAACTAACTCATCTTTCTCATTTTTAACAACAGTAACACCACTCTTCTTAGGAACAACCTGAATAGGACTTACCCACTGAGAATCTGAAATGGGAAAGATTATACCAGCCTCAAGCAATTTCTCAACTTCTTTTTTAACAACTTCCAAGAGGGTGGGATTGAGTCTCCTTTGTGGTTGTCTCGCCAATTTAGCCCCAGCCTCCAAGAGAATCTTATGCATGAAAATGGAGGGGATCATACCAGATATGTCAGCCAAGGTCCACCCAATATCCCTGATGTTCTCCGTCAAAATATTCATAATATTTTCTTCATTTTCAAAAGGGAGATTGTTAGAAATGATAACAGGTAATCTCTCACCCCTCAACAAGTATGAGTATTTTAGATTTGGTGGAAATGGCTTGAGTTCTAATGAAGGAGGGTGTAGTATGGATGGATACATTGTAGGAACTGAAATATGTGCACAAAGAGCATCAATATCAGAATAGAAATCTTCAAAATCAGAGAATAAAGCAACAAACCCATCATCATACTCAACAGCCATGTCATAATCAGAGTGAACATGATCAAAATCGGAATATGAATCCACATCAAAATCAAATCCAAGAGAGGATTGTGTATCAGCAACATGTGTGGAAGTGCTCTTAGACATCAAACTCGAACCAATACTCATAATCTCTCTAAGCATAGGACAATCAAATTCCATGGAGTTCTTATTTGGTGGTTCAAAATGGGAGATAAAAAAAGCAGAATGGTCCTCTGAGGGGTACTTCATGGATTCCATGACATTAAATACCACAACTTCATCTCCAAACTCCATGGAAAGTTTACCCTCATTGAAATTTATGATAGTTTTTGAAGTTGTGAGGAAGGGACTACCTAAAATAATGGGGGCATGAGAACTTACCTGACCATCCTCTATTTGGATCACATAGAACTCTGTTGGAAAGATCATGTCTCTTACTCAGACAAGTACATCCTCATGAACTCCCTCTAGATATGTCGTAGCTCTATTCACTAATTTCACCAATACTCTCGTCGACTTCAACTCACCAACCTATAAAGAAGAGAATACAGAGTGACTCATCACATTTATTGAAGCTCCTAAATCAAAAATAGCATAACACTAGTGAAACTCCCCTGTGGTACATGGGATGGTGAATGTCCCGGGATCCTTGCACTTTGTTGGCATTGCTAGAGTTGGTGTAATGAGTGCTGAGACATTCCTTCCAATGTTGATCCTCTCATTTCCCTTGATCCCTCTTCGATTGGTGTAGAGTTCTTTTAAGAATTTGGCATACCTTGAGATTTGTTTGATGGCTTCAAGTAGAGGAATGTTGATCTCCACACGCCTGGATGTGTCCAAAACCTCCTTTTACATTGCTTCTTCAGCCATCTTCTTGGTTTGACCAACCCTGTTTGGAAAAGGAAGGGGTTTAGGAGGAACATCATCAATATTTTTCTTAACTTTATCTTTCTCCTTGGATTTCTCATCAGTTGGTATGGAATGCAGATTCTCTGGAGTTGAGTTGAATCCCAGTGGAATGGTACGTATGGAGGTATCGTTCCTTTCCTTCCCACTTCTCAGTGTGATGGCACTGACTTTCCCCTTTTGATTTAGAGTGGGTAGGGAAGGTAGATTTCCATAATTCTTACTCACAAGTTCATGGAGGGTGGTGGCAATCTGGCTCATTTGAGTCTTCAACTCCCTCAACTCCGAACCTTGACTCTTCAACTCATTCTATTGATTAAGAACAATTTGTTTCAAAAGATAATCAGTGTTAGATTCTACCTTTTGTTGGAGATTCCCTTTTTTGCAGACTTGTTGATGATTGAGCTTCAAACCTCCTTTGGGGTTGTTGGAAACCCTGTTGGTAAGGTGGGGTCTTATGGAAGTTTGGTTGAAAAGGGGGCCTTTGTTGTTGCCCAGAGACATACCTCATGTTTGATTGATCCTTCCACCCTTGGTTGAATGTTGGTTCAAAGGATTCATACTACTTTTAATGATGTGGTTGTTGTTGTTGATATAGTATCCAAGGGAATACTGCTTCACAGTCTTCTGTTTCTTGTAGTTGGGGGCAACAGTCAGTTGGGTGGCTTGTCTCGGTGCAAGTAACACAAGGCCTTGAAAGAGGGGGTTGGGATTTCTTTTGATCCAATGCAATCTGCCTCACCATATTGGTCAATTCTTCCAACTTGGTATCGATCGAATGACTTTCAAGAGAAGAAGGACTTACCTGATGTAATCCCCTGATATGTGGTGTACCTCTATCGCCAAATTGGTGGGAGTTTTGGGCCATCTTGTCGATCAATACACATGTGACTATTGGTGTCTTGTCCACCAATTCTCCTCCTGCTGCAGCATTAACCATGCTCCTCTCCATGGGTGTGAGTCCTTTGTAGAAGTATTGGATGAGGATTTGCTCACTGATTTGGTGATCTGGGCAGCTTGCACACAACTTCTTGAATCGCTCCCAATACTCATACATTGACTCCCCTTGTGCTTTATTGATCCCCGATATCTATTTTCGAATGTATGTGTTCCTTGATGCTAGAAAAAATCTTTTCAAGAAAAGACGTTTCTAATCATTCCAACATGATACATCTTTAGGTTACAAATAATACATCCAATCTTTTGCAGCTCCATCAAGTGAGAATGAGAATGCTCTTAATTTAATTTGATCTTCAGAAACATTTCTTGGTTTTAAAGTTGAGAAAACCACATTAAATTTATTAAGGTGTTTTTTGGGATCCTCACCAGATAAGCCATGAAAATTTGGAATAAGGTGAATTAATCCAGATTTCAATTCAATGTCTGATTCGAGATTTGGGTATGCAATACAATTTGGTTGATAGCTAATATCTGGTGCAGCCAAATATCGAATGGTTCTATTAAGTTCATTTCCATTATTTCCAGCCATTGTTTCCTCTTTTATGTTTGAATTTGAATAGCTTCCAATTTCAATGTTTCCAGAAGAGAGGAATTCACCAATTGGTTGAATATTGAAACATCCCGTAGACTGAGAATGTCTAATTCGAGCTCTAAGGCTATGTTCAATCTTCGGATCAATATCTAAGAGATATTAAAGATTAGTTAATGTGATAAATCAAATAAAAATGAAAATAAAGAAAGTGAACCATAATAAAATAAAAATGAGAAGTTTGAGTTGATGGTCCAAAAAGAAAAGAATAGGTTGAAAAAAATGAAAACTTGATAAAGGGGAAAGATGAAAGAGAGAGGTGAAGAAAATAATAAAATGAAAAATAAAATAAATACCTCTAAATGGTTGAATAAATTACTTGCCTCCCCGGATATGGTGCCAATTTTAAAGAGCGTTGTCGTGGGCGCCCTCAAATGAATAATGTGATTTTGGGGTACTTAGGTGCATCAGAGTGGCTGACCAAGGTCGTCTCTCAAAGGAGGAAGTGAATTTAACAACTTCTTAAAGGTATTCTAAAAAAAATAGAATAGAATAAAAACAATACTTTAAAGGATTGGGGTTTGTTATATTTTATGAATCTAGAAGAAGTTTTCTGGAAGAAAATTGTATATTTTTTTGTTTTTAGTTTTGAAATGAATTTGGATTAAAATGACACAACAAAAAGATGTTTTTAGACAATATTTAAAAGACATAATCAATCTAACTCAACCTCTTGAATAATTTATTAATCATTATCATTTAAATTAATATTCACTTAATTATGATCCCTTAATTTGTTAACCCCTGAACCCTACGAGAATTAACCTTACCACAAAGATGAAGTGAATTTAACCTTAGGCTAACTTCGGAACATGCAATCGTAGCACCCTGCTTTGATTTATGTTCTAAGGTCAGCTTATGGTCAGTGGTAAATTAAGGAACATATCCTTCCTAGAAATTAGAATTAATTGAGTTTAGGTATTATATTTTAACACTACCAATTGATCCTGTGTGGTATTGAATTACCAGTTAAGTTCGCGCTCTCACAATTCACATAATTCTCGACCTCGCGTGATTTGTGTTTATTGTTCAAGTGCCTGCTTAGTTTTATTTAAAATGAAAACTCACCTAATAGATCATATTAAGTGAATTACATTATCTCATTAATTCAAAATAAATAAATGATGATGGTAGAAGATAGATCTATTACTTAAAGACTACTCTTCCATGGGTGGCATAATCATCGTAGAAGCGTTTTGCATGTGCAAAGGTTTATAATGGGTATAACCCAATAAAACTTCTACTAAAGAATTCCAGACCAAAGAGGAGGATTAAGAGAAGAATAAATTTAAACAAAAAAGAAGAAAATAGAAGAAATAAAATTAGAACAAGTATGTTTATTACACAAATGAAAAAATTGCAAAATGAAGAAGAAAAGGAGGATTCGATGAAGGGATCCTTTATTCAAGAGAAACCCCTCTTACAATGGCTGTAGAATTTGGGTAAAACAAATTTTCCTATGCCTAAATATCCTGATTCACGTCCCAATCCAACCAAATGATAAAAACACCAATTTATAGAGTGGTGGGGTGGCTAGGTTCAAAGTGGTTTCAAGTGTGAATGGGGAATCTCGACCAAATATTTTATGCCAACTTCCACCGCCCATTTGACCACCAAAACAAGTTAATTGGCCGGACTTACATATGGATAATATGTGAGGATATAAGTCCTATATCTCCTCTAAAAAATGGGGGCTCAATAGAATCCCATATAAAGGATTTATGTCCTAAATACAGAAGCTTCTCCATTCTGGTGAGTCCATCCCAACTTTGACATCATGGACCATTGTCAACAACCAAATTCACTCTTTAGCTCTAGGGTCCTGAATAAAAGTTGTTTATAATTAAGTTAGGTGCACTGTTACAAAATTTCAAATTCATATAATAAATATAAAAATATGTATCTTCAAAAAACTACAGTGAACTATAGAGGGTAAAAATGGAATTTTCATCAAATATTCAAATGAATGATCTAATCCCAAATACTTTCTAATTAAACATATTTAACACAATGTGGGGAAATTATATCATTTATTATCAATAAAATATTCAAAAAATATTGTTTTATCAGTGCCTCATAGAGCCCCACTAGTAGAATACTCAGCAATCCTAGGATCAACAGACTAGACTTGGGTATTGTCCTCAACACGCCAACACATGCTTTTTTTCCTATTCATTCTTATTTTCAGAATATTTCACTGGCTCTAATCCCTAGTCTCAAAATGGACCTCTATATTATTTTTCTCTATATACATTTGATGGTGGACTCTAATCTATTCATCAAGTAGATCAACGGTGACTACATCATCAAGAAACTGGAACTCGGGCTCCTTTTGGAGCATACTCTCTAGCTGATGTCCTAGTTCCTTTATTGTCAGGAGGTTATTCATATTTTTAGATCAAATAATAGTTGACACGATTCCTTGGTCAACCATACCATGTATCTATTAGAGTATGACCAAGATGATTTTATTTTCCTTATGGTGAATAGATTACCCTGATTGTACATCTCCTTTGGTCGAGTACCTCCAATATGTCAATCTCCCAACAGACATATCCGAACATGAGTTAATATGTCAGTGTGTAGTACATTTCACCCTCCAGAGTGGTACCATCCTTGAGAGGATCATGTATAAACAAGGGTTTTACGGAGTTATCATCCATTTTAGTCAAGGATATGAGATTACCAAGGTTATGTAGGAAGTCCATGCCTACTTCTATGTGGCTCATCAAGTAGAGTTGAAACTCTCCAACTAGATTCAATGGTTGGGATACCTCTATCCCACCATGGTCCATGACTGTATCAAGTTTTCCAAGAGGTTTCATGCATGTCAGGTCCATGCTAATTTTCTGAATCAACCCACAGAGCCCCTCCATACTACTAACTACTCTTGGCCCTTTGCAGTTTGGGGACTCGATGTTGGGGGACCATATCCACAAGCAACAACTTTTCAGTTTAGGTTCATCCAGACTGCCACAGATTTCTTTTTCATGTTGGAAGAAGCAATTCTATTCAAGGAAATCAAGTCCTATTATATAATTCATGATCTCTAGTATCGTCTCCCGATTCGGAGTCCCTCACTTCATTATCACCCATATCGACACAAATTTTTGAGTATCTGAGTTGAGGAAACTATATATTAATTACAACATCTAGTCTAACAGAAATTCTCATTTCGATTAGAAAGAAAATGGGTAGATCGAGGAATTTAAAAAGACCCTCTGTATCATTTTTCAAAAGGTAGATGGTCAAAACTGGAATAGTTAGTTAGAAAAAATTCCCCAACACTATATGGGCTTTACCGGAGGGCGACACACAATTCCACCCATGTGACCCCTTATTTCTTGGTGTATGTAATAGTGGAAGTCCTACCCATCGAGATTCAGTAACCATCTCTCCACACAATAGTTTATGATTAGAAGAATTATGAAAATATGGTGGATTTCCATCTAGTTGAATTGGAATCCCTTGTTGATAATTGGCTTCAAGCCTTGCATAATATGGAGAGGCACTAGAACAAGATAGTCAGAGCGTTAAAAAAATGTTTTTCTCTACTCCTTCCTTCAAGGTGACATGATATTGGCTCGGAGGATGCCGATGATACCTAGAATGAAGCCACTAAAGTTTGAACAGAAATGGGGAGAACCTTGTATCATCCAAAAGGATTACCCCAATAGTTCATACTCTTTGGTCAAAATGGTTGGTTAGGATATTACTCCTCCCACAAATGCCAAATTTTCCAAGTAGTACTTCACATGAGGACTTTCTCTCATATGGTCTGAAGGATGTAAAACTTTCCATCATTATCATCCTGAATGACATTAAAATGACAGAGATGTCCTGCATAATGTTAAACTGCACTGAGATTCCTTTAGTCTGTAGTGCATGATATTAAGATATATGAACTTCATCGTCTGCATGATGAAAAACTATAGCTCTATATAATAGTCTGAGATCTATGGAATTAAACTAGGATTTCTTTCTTCCCACATCATATTAAACTACTTCTCTCATTTGGGATGTAGGACATAAAAATAAGCTACATCATTGTCCCATATGATGTTAAACATTTGTCATCTTTACCATATGACATTAAACTACTTGGTACTGAAGAACTTCATATGTCCTGATTCCCATACTTATGGTATACATAGGAATGCCCATACATTTTGATTTCGGGTCCATCCCCAAGTTCCATGAATCTTTCCATCTCTTTGTCCCCGTGTGGCATCTGTTCTCTTTGAGGATTTCACATGGTGTGGTTAGGGTCTCTTTTTTCCTCATTCACTTTAAGTTTACAATAGCCACACATTTCCCCAACCGCTTTAAAGGAATTCATCATCATCCATCATACATACTGTATGATGTTAAATTATATATCATTTCAAGAACTACATGAAAGTTTATTATTTCCTTCAAAGGACGCTTTGGAATGCCCAAAAATCTCATTTCCGAGACCAGTCCTAGATTCCTGAACTTTTTTCAGCTCTTTTTCCCTATCCTATGGCCCGATTTTATGAAATAAAACTAATATTTTTCCCATACCACATGATGATAAACTTCAGTGTCCTTCATGAAAGACATTAAATTGTATAGTGATGGTCCTTTCTGCATGACCGTAAAAGGTAAGTTCCCCTTTGTCCAACTTAATGTGAGATTTCATGAAACATAGTAGAAAAATCATTCTTGGGAGTGCATTGTGTGCGTACCTCTTCAGTCCTTTTTAACATTGGGTTACGTTGACACACCATGCACGCCTCCCTTTGGGACGCTTCACCCCCAATGTCCTAGATACATGACAATAAACTGGATAATAGTTTTTTTCATTACCAAATGATGTTAAAATACATGGAATTTCAATAAATCCATATTATTTGGTTCATTCCCTCATAGGATATGTTAGAACACCTGAAATATTTTTCTTTGAGTCCAAACCCTAGTTTAATACATCTATTTTGTTATCCTCACTCATCCTTTTATGTCACATTCTTCGAATTGGATCATATGATCTCTATTTTTTCCTCATTAATGTGCTTCGATGTGCTATTGTATGAGACATAGAGTGTTTGATTATTCATGGACATTTCTCTCATTCAACCACCACACATTGTGTTCCCTTTATTTGGGTCTCCATCATCTTTCACATCTAAAAGGACACCCAAATGATATTGAAGTTCGACTTCATGGCTCACCTACCATTATGGGCCTACGTACTGGGACATCTTGAATGAAATTTTTAGATAAATACTAGTTTTTGAATATGGTCATTAGTCTAACCTATTTTGTTAGTTCTCATACCAGGTTAAATGATATGGATACTATGTTTCTAATATGGTCAGCAGTTATCCTCCATCTTTATGCAAACCCCATTGTGTCCCAAATGTTGGTAACATGATTCTTGTTCCTTCTCACACCCTTATTTCTAGAATAATATTCAATACCATCGGTTTCATCCCTCTGTGCACCTGCTTGTGTTATGTTGGAAATCCAATGTAGTGGGGTCAACCTTAACTCAAATCCTTTTCCCCCTACCACATGATTACATATTTTGTGAAGATCATATCTTCCCCTTTATTGCCAAACCAAGCTTCGATCACATGGGAATAGGGGTTCTGATAAGGTTTATGACAACATGGATGAGTCACAAATCATTTTCCCAAAGACTAGGAACTTCAATTTAACGTTTTGGTCCAAAATTCTATGCAACATGCCTTTAAACTATTTGTGTGTTTTCTTGGGAATTTATGATGCATTGGGGACCCTCTTTGATCCTAATTCATTTTAGGTTGCCTTATGACACCGAATCACATATTTACACTTTGGAAGTCTTATTCTCATGGTACAAACCCTATGACCTTAAAATAAGAGGTTATGTCTTTGGAATTTGTAGTGTGGTGTGGGGCCTCTTTTTTCCTCATTCATGACAAGATTCCTAATGGAATCACATTACACATATCTTCTTCTTATGGTCTGAACTGTATGACCTTAAACTGAGATTTTTAGTTTCCACATTCTCATGAATCTAAACTACGTAACAACCATGATTTTCCCATTTGAGGGGATATCTCTTCTTATGGTGTTGGTAATATGCCATGTCATATTCAAGAACTACACATGGATTGAATCTGGTATTTTTAGGGTATATATAGATGCCTAGTATTTCTGTATGTGGTCTATCTGCACTCCTTTTTCACTTACCAGAACCTTGGACTATATTCTTCTTAGAGTATGTGGTATGGTGATGAGCCTTCTCGGTCCTCATTGAGAAAATGTGTCATGTTCCTCCGTTGAGATCACATTTCATCTCTATCAACCTTACCACATGATGTTAAATTTCACAAACTCATCTATGCTTCACATTACCCTGTTATTTCAGTATCCACTACCTTTCACACCCGAAAGGACCCAAAAATGACATGGATGCTCGACCTCATGGCTCACCTACCATTCTGGGCCAACATCCTAGAGGATATCAAATGACATTTTGAGATAAGTCCTAATTTTTTTAATATGGTTTGCAGGAAAACATATTTTTTCCCCATCCCAGGTCACAAGATATGGATGCTTTGTTTTGAATATGGTCAGCAGCAATCATCCCTTGTTATTCCACCAATATTGTGTCAATGGAAACAGGGGAAGTGATTCATGTATTCCTTCCTGTCTATTATTAAAAACCCATAATGTTATTCCCCCATACATCCATGTACATCAAGTAGGAATGTTGTTATATTTTGGATTTTCACACCCAACATTTGTCTTTCCTTTTTGTTCACTCTTATTAGACAGGTAAATCTTAATATCACCGCTTGTTTCCCAAAAAGACTATGGCGTACATGGGTTTAGGATTTTTGGTAGGGTAATAGCCACATATAGGACTGGGCAACCCCATGGTTCGAATTATACGACCTTAATCTATGAAAGCATCATCCTTACTTCATGACGTTAATCATCATGACATTTCAAGAATTGTGTATGGGTAGATTTCCACCATTGTAGGATATATAGCGACATATAGACATATTATCCTCAGGTCCAGCCATATAATTATAACTCCCCATTTTCCCCCTTTTTTCCTAGATTCCCCATTGAGAATGTGTGATATGGTGTGTGTCTCCTTGGTCCTCCTTCATGTCGGGTTATGTACCACACCACGCATTTCTCCTTTGGGGTGTACAAGTTCAAGATGTTTGATAATAAACTGCATCACAAATTTCTTCTTGAAGGCATGATGATAAACAACATGAACTTTAAAAACTACATATAGATTTATTCCTACCCTCACAGGATACATAGGAACACCCAGACATTTTTCCATAGACCTAGCCATGAGTTCTTTAATGTCGCTGGCCCTTTGACCCCAACTATGACCCAGACTATATGACCATAAACTAGGACCCCTAGTCCATGTAACTTGAATTTAAACTATTAGACAAGGTCCATGAATTATGACCTTAAACTATGTGCAATGTCCTGGAAATATGATGTTATGATATTTTGTGCATCATCCTCATCAAATAATGTAAAACTACACATAAATTTTCCTCATCTGCATGAAATAAAACTGTAAGGCACCTACAGTCTTCTCCAGATAGGTTCTGTTTGTAAGTATATTTGATCCTAATTCAACCAAATTGTGCGCCCAATGTTCATTCTTCATAGTGGCATAATTACTATAGTGCATGACTCCATTCAAAAAACCTTTCACTCCATCTCCACACTTGGTGTGCATTTATTTTGATCATCATCCTATTTCACATCTGAAGGGACCCCCAAGCGGCATGAATGCTCTTCCCCATGGCTCAAATATCGTCTTCAGCCATTGTTTTAAAAGGCATCAGACAAAATTCTGAGTTTGGTCCAGTGTTTTCAAATTAGTTCTGTGGTTGGGACTTGTCTGTTTGTCCCCATTTCTAGCTAAGGTGATATGTATACTAGGTTTTGAATACGGTCAACTATTTTCCCTCAACTTTATTCCATCATCACTATGTTCCAAATTTTGGGGGACATGATTCCCATTTATCATTCCCCTTTGTATGGATTGATTTCAACACCCTTGAAATTATCCCACTTGTGAACTAGCACACATTAGGAAAGGAAAGTTGGCTTCTTTCAAAACCCTATTCTCAATGAAAAACCCATCACTCATTCGAAATAATCTGGGTGGTCAGTCCGACGCTATGTTTTCAATGATTGGTTGTCACTCTCATATCCAATGAAAACAGTTATGTGGTCGTCCTTTATTTATCAAACTAGGCATGACCCATGTGAGATTATAGATTGATCTTTAGTTGTTTCACAGATATTATCAAGATGTATTAATCGAAACAAGTGACAATATTTACATGCATATTCTAAACAAACAAACAAGTAGGAAAATATGTTTGTGCGTATGGAAGAACACAGTCTCTATGGATTGGCCCCTTCTATAGAGCATATCAGTATAGTATCTTTTTGGAATGTGGCATCCAATAGTTTCTATCATCTATTGAGCTACATTCATTCTTCATTGGCCATGGGCTGATGTTAATCATCCCTAATATGTACTCGGTCTCACTTAGCTCAGATATCCACCACTTCACAAGATACTCACTTCAATTTCTCTTTGGATTCTACCAAATGGACCTATAGTCATGATATGAGTTTTGATTTCACATTTTTGAAAGAAGAACACACATTTATCCATGTTTCCAAGTGTTGGATCTCTTGTTCACACTTTTGAATCTCATGAATGCTGATAAACTTCCTCCACTTCCAGGAAACACTGAATGTGTAATCTCTCTCATGTACATTCTTAGCAAGGTAATCTTAGATGATCATTTACAAACCTCAATCATCTAACCCTCTAGTGCATAGGTCATTTATCTGAGGGTGATGTGATGTCATCCAGATTTCCCACTCTGATTTTGGGATATTTTTGATAAAGTGCTTGATCATCATCCTTTCCCAACGACAAAAAATATGATTTTCTGTCACATCAGTATCAGCCTCATCCAGCTCCTCCCGGATAGAAGGATCATATTTTAGGATGGTTTCCATGTCATGTGGTTGATATTCATCACTGGACCCCGTATTGAAAAGTTCGTGTGCCACCCACCCATGTTTCCACTCATAATCATGATTGTTGTGGTCTTGTCAGCTTGAGAGTCTGATTCCATGTAAATCAAAATTCCCCTTAGGAAGGGATCTTTTGGACCCCCACCATCCTCACTTGTACTACTCTCACTAGTTTAAGGACTATTTCGATAAATACAATGGCAGTTGCCCAAGTTGGGTGGACAATAGTTATGAATCTATGAGGAAGAGGACTTATCAACATCCAATAGTTTCATGTTACATATAGTTATTAATGTGGAGATCCTAGTATGTGTCCCCCGTATATAGTTGGGAGCTCCAAATATTTCAGCAGGGCCACCTCTATTCCTAAAACCCTACTAGACAATGTGCTCACAATCATTCCAAAAATAGGTTCCAGTGCTTATCCCTCTATATCTTTTGTCATGTGGGGATGGGTCTTTTCTATGTTGCTATCCAATGATGAATTTAGAACAAATTTTAGTTGAGAAACTTAGGTAACATGAGTAATATCATAGCATAAAGGAATATATTAGAGATTACCTAAAGAGATTTAGAGAAATATCTCAAGTATGAGGCCACACCATCACCTTCCTCCAAGTGGATTCATTTGTTAGTGTCCTCTAACAAGGACCCTTCTAATCGTTAGGGCAGAGGGAAGTGCTCTACCAACTCAACAGCAAAGAGATGTGGTATAGACATTTGGTAAAGCCATACTATCACTCGGTTCATCATAGGATATGGGGGGAGTGTGCTAAGTCCTCCAGATCTGCCACATATCACTCCCCCTCTATTTTAGAGACCAAAAAGATGTCCCCAACATATCATATTGATGGATGTTCTGTTCTGAAGTGATTAAGGTGATTCCACATTTGGAATGGACAATGTAATTTATTGTTAATGTCCCAGGATTCCCAAGCCTCCTTGTAAACAATTCCTTTAGCTATGTCCACACAGTGCAGTCATTTCCTAAGAGTTTGGGCAGGTTTTATGTGGAGTTGTTTTGATGAATTCCCTTAATCCTTAGTTTTCTCAATTGGGACCACTTGTCCTACTACTACAGTTCTCCTTTCACATTTGGATAGTGTATGCCTCATAATTGTTGGACTTTATACTGACGTAGCTCCTCCACCATGAAGTGCATCGGCCCTGCCACTATGATGTGGTTTGTCGTTTCCCAACCCCAACCTTTGGAATGAGTGGGAACCCCATCATAAAATTAGCTATTTAATTACTTCATCATATATCCTGGGTAGGCTTCCTCCCCACTTTTCATGTACTCATCAACTAGGTCGAATGCAATGGTAAGTGGAGGCAGCTCATTCTGCATCTTCCCATCTTCCTGTGTGAACACGATCCAAGTCATCTCATCATATACGAGTGATCATCATGGTGTAATTCCATGTATTATTTCAAAGTTAGCCTCGTAATACACTAAAATATCCTCACAAAGAGATGTGGGGTATTCGGATCATAGATAGGATTCCCATCTACCCACACCTCTATAACTCCATCATAGAAGTAAAGTAGATACAATAAATTTCCCATTATTCTCATTCCATCATTAGTGAGAACTCTCGTTAGATAAAAGAACAGATGAAAATTGAATTAGTTCTCCCTCTATATTTTTTCAGTTCCATCGGATAGTTCACCTTGATTTGGAGACTCCCCACTATGTTTAGGATGGTTGGTTGACTTCCCATCCATACAGAAAGTGGAATGGTCCACATATGTGTTGTGTCTTACTCCCCTCAATGATGTACCAAATCATCTTATACATGTCTTCCAACACTAAAAACCCCAGTTTGACACAATGTACCATCTCGAGCATGGACTCCATAATGAATGTGCTTGACCACGCTCCCATGTTCACATTTCTGATTGGGAACATCCATCTGAAAATGAGTCCATAAATGATCCCAGCCAACCTAAACACCAGTGGTTGCTTGGTCTTAACATTTTATCCCCAGTAGATAATGTGGAAGTCCATCACTGACTATTTATCATCACCCAAAATTAGGTCCATCAGTGTCTTCGGACGCAATGTAATCTTATTTGGATCTTCTCATGTATTCTCTATGGGGATAAATTCATCATATACTGCCCCATCATTGGAATCCTTTAAATTTAGTGGAGGTCCTACAGGCTTATGCTGACCTTCGGGTAGTGAAAATGGAAAGTGTTGGTCCTTGAAAACCACCAACTCATTAGTTCAATAATTTAGTGTTTCGTTGGGTATATGTGGAATTTGGAATCCCACACAGCCTCAAATAGTCCTAACCGCCTTAGCCAGGATACAAATTCCGTGGAAGATGCGCATAACCAGTAGACCCATGCATATTCATCAATGAAATTTCAACCCTGGTGCAGGTCCAAATTATTAGTCCACCTTTTCCCTTTGTTGTTTAAGCCCTCATTAAGAATGGTGTGATGTTGTAGTGGATATTTCATTTCTGGAAATGTTTTCCCATCAATATAATTGATGTGGTTGTAAAGGAAATCGGTGGAGGTATGCATATGGTCCATCTAGGTATGGCCATTAGTAGCTCTGAACCATTTATGTTGACATGGTGTGCCCCTGAACCAGTATGTCGGTTCTTTTATACATGTATTGGGGATAAAAAGGTCACCCGTTAGACCAAATACATTAAAAAACAATCGCTTTGAAAGGGGTTAATCCATTTTTCCTTCATAAAGAATCTTCACTAAGGACTCTTGTCCATAATGAATCCACACAGATTCCTTGAGTTGGGATTTGTTTTTCATGTCCTACCTTTGAGCATCTTCTGCAGGGACCTCCTGAGCAGCTTCTTGATTGGAAATTTTTTTCCCATGACTTAGTCAGTTTTTCTTCTGAAATTATACAGACTATTCATGAATTAAAATCATAGATCCTTGAGGGACTCAATGCTCTTCATTTAGAAACAATGTATTTTGGTGCATCGATTCACTAAGAAGTGATCACAGAATAGCGATTTGAGGAACCTTGTTTGCAAACAACATTCATGGGGGGGGGGGGTGTTTGAGCTATGAAATTTTAGATATCGGCCACATGTTCTTGGAGAGTAGAATAAAATATAGGTAATCACTCATTATGAATTTATATGTAGTGTCCTCTTGACCTTTATGGTGCCTTCGACTATCTCGAGCTTCATGGAGATCTCACTCGTGTTCTGCATGCCCTCACCACAGGACAACTCTGTGATCTATAGGTGTTAATTGATCTACCCTTAGAATCCAACCCTCTTTTCCTTTATCACCCATTCTAAGGGGGAAATTTTTGGCCACCGGTATCTATTACCAATGTTGAATCAAAGGCGGCCAATGCATTTGGGAATCATTCAACTCAATAAAGACATTAAAATCACTAATGGATCTACCTCCTGAAGCTCCATCTCCAATCCCTTCACCATCGTTAATGGAATGAAACTAGCATACAAACACCCTAATTACTACCGAAAAGCACTGACTCTTGCCTTCATGAGTCTGATGAGAACCATGATCTCTGTAGAGTTGTGACAGAAGGCTTCATGATTCTGAGAGTGCCACCTCCAGCCGCGAAGCAAAATTTTATTCATGGAACAACTCCAAGAATTCCAATACCCGAGGTCTATAAATATGTAGTTCAACCCCACCCTGAAGTATTGTTACCATAACTATTCACCTTCAGAGTTCTTGTTTTTTGAATCTCCCACTACTCTGTGAACCAGCGTGAAGAAGCATCACCCATGGCATTTGAGCACCGCAAACCAGATTTCCATTTTTATTTATTTACATCCACTTTAAGTGGGGATTCCCATTGTGAATCCAAATGGCCATCACAAAGGTAGGAGTCCCATTTAGGTACCCAGGGCTTGGTTGTAAAGACCTGGATATTCCATTTAATTGTTTTTATTTATATGGAAATATTATGAATCTGTGAAAATTGATGGCGCATGATTCTGAGGCTCGGAGTGCATGGAATTAATTTTTAAACATTTTCATGTAAGTTTTGTAAAGTTGAGAGATGGTTTTTGTAGCCTTTTAACCAGTTATCAGAACAAAAATATGAGGGCATGGTTGAACTCGCATCATTGATATTAAATTAAGGAGACCTTCCTCTCAACCGTAGTAGGTCAAGGGTGGGAATTTTTTTTCAGACTATTCATGGGAGAAAATAAAACAAACAAGCTTTATTTTATTTTTGAATTTGAAACCTCCCATTTGAAACATGAAGGTGGGGACCACATGAGGGTGGTCAGGCATTTAATGTTGGGCACTAAAATGTGTAACCACATTCCACTTTAATTAATACGATTCATTAATTCTGAATTAATGAATCAACATTAACCCTTGGAATTCCCCAATTAATGAGCCAACAAATTATTTGATTAATTAATAAATGTAATATTACAAATTTGGCACATCATCTCTCAAGTGGGAAAGGATTAGAAAAGGGAAGGAGATTTTGATGAACATTCTTCAATGAATAACACCCTCTCCAACGAAGTGCATCATCCAAAATCGAAGAATGAGGACGACGCTTGAGCCTAGATCAGAAACCTCTTATGAGAGTGATGAACGTCGACATCACCATATTATTATACTTAATATTATTCCTTGTGACAACTCTTATGGGAAAAAGTCATGGTACAGGTTTGTTTTCAATGTGATTTAATTTATTTGATAATTCTTCATATTCTGGTTACTCAACGATGATGGCCAAACTAACATGGCCATCATCCCGCTCATAAACATGCCTCTTATCTTTTGATTCTCTGTGAATTCTTCCAACATTATTCAATAAAAAATATTTAATGATGCTAGAAATGCAATATTTTGTTGAGAACAACATATGTACATGGAGCCCTCAACCCAAGGATTGAAAATATGCGATCATTTAATTTTTTCGGATAAGAATGAAGATTGGTGACCCAAAAAAGAGGAGGTGGGTTGGACCATCGTCCGGCCACAAGAAGGTAGGGTAGCATGCATCCGTGCTGTCAGATGAGTAGGAGACCATAGCTGTTTGGTCGTGGTAGAGGAAGAAGAGAGGCTGGCACCCGGCCGGCCGTGGTGGAACAGCGGTGCGTGACCATTCCACCGGGAGGAGGACCATCTGGAGCACCTGACTGGATGTTGCGGATCAGTGGGACACACATGGGTCCCATGGGTGATGTGGGAGTTCCCTAAGGCACTACCCTTTGGTGTCCGAAATGGAATGGTCGTGCTCCCCCTTTGGGTCCAGCTCGGGCGGGAAGCGCCAGTGGGCCGCCCCCTACACGGTCCGAGCCAGACCATGATCTAGTGGGCCGAGCCCGCTGAGTCCCAAGCCACTCAGGCTGGACCTGGGTGGGGCCGGGTCGGTCCGACTGGGTTGGACCAGACCCAGGCCCATCCAGACCCAGTTTCTCCTTTTTGGGCATATCATGAGAACCAAGAGTCTATTTGACGAACAGTCTATGGTAACAGAATACTAGGATCGAGACGGTACTTTTGGTATACTCTACTTGAGTTTTGGATAATGTTGGAGTATGACTAGGTTGGATCGAACCCCAAATCTAATCATGACCTCGGAGCAGAAACACTAATAACTTACAGACCGGGTGTCCGATTGAGGAGTTGTCTATTGTGTTAGGTCCCTTATGACATGAAAACCCTTCGGTATGCTTATCCTAGAGTCCTCATGGTTTTCAAGTTATGACCAATATCTTGAGGGGAAGATTCGACGGATCTCGCATGCATCGGGTGCGAGGAATCCAGTGGCTATCAGTGAGGCCAAGGTTGGAGACGGATAATACGGAGGTTAGTTACCTACTGACTCTGGGAGGGTCAGATCATATGTGGGACATTACGGGGGTTAGTACCTATTTATCCTGTGTGGGTCAGTGCTCGGCGATCCTGTGTGGGTCAGCACAAACCGATCCTGTATGGGTTAGATCCTGTGTGGGCAGTGTTCAGCGATGATGTGTGGGTCAGCGCATACCAATCTTGTGTGTGTAAGATCCGGTTGGGGTCAACACTCAGTGATCCCTTGTGGGTTAGTGATTACCGATCCTGTGTGGGTAAGATCCTGTGTGGGTTAATAGAGTTTAGTACCTGTCGATCCGTTGTGGGTCAGAATTTGTATAATCAACCGTAGTGCCTCATGATAGAATATGATGATCTAGCTTCACGACTAATCATTTTTACTTCTATACTTAACTTATACATGTGTGAGTTGAGTCTTATATCTTCATGGTGTAACTGGGTGGTACTATATCATCGTGGAGTTGCCTATTTGGTACTCCTACCATCATGGTGTTATCATTGTGGTATTCATCCCTCCTGTATGAGATGAGGTTATTTTGATAACTTAGGAATATGTATTAGAATATACCAAAGTAGGGGTGACTATTGTTTCCGTGATTTGTGGTTTATTTTTTTTGGTCTTTAAGAGACCTTGGGGGGTCTCGGGGTCCCTACTGAGTATCATTATACTCAACCCTGCACGGGCTACGCCCACACCTCGTTGTGTCTAGTGCAGACATTGGAAAACGCTGACTAGGGACGAGGGTACCAGGACTAGAGGCTGGTTGGGGCGGACCTTAGATGGGGTGTACCACAGAGATGAACATTCAAGAGTTGTACCTATCCTTCAGTTAAGATCCTCAATGGGTATTTGTATGAGCTATTTTTAGTTTTACTTCTACTTTTTAGTTTTCCTTGTACTTTCCAATATGGATTGTATTCCGGTCCCTTTTACTTACTATACTAACATTGTATACTATATAGTTTACATTGTTCTTGTATATTATTGTGAGCATGGTTTTGTGAGTTTGTAGGTTCTGTAAGAAATGCCTTCCCAGTTTTGGGGATATGACTTTCTGGTGCTAGTCTCCAGCCCCTGGCCTATGGAAGGCGGGCTGGGGGTAGTCAACCCAGAGGTCCTGGGGAATAGGTCATGAAAAATTGGTATCATATGAGTTTGGTTCTACTGAAAAACTTGGACTCTAATATTTTAAATGGAAATAGTGTTAAGTGTAATGAGTGTGGTAATTGGTTTAGGGAATCTAGTGTCGGTGTGGTGGCTGACTTATCCATACACTAGGACCCTGACTTCTGATTTTTGACTCAGTGCATGAGAACACTAATTGCGTATGTGTTTTTGAAAAATTTGTTTTTGATCTCTTTGAGTCAACTCACCAGGTATAAATGTATTGACCATGGTGCCCCTTTTTATTTTCAGGATGCCACCACTCAGACAGACAACCTTGGTTACGAGTAGAGTACTTTATGACATCCCATCAAGCAACGAGTCTTCGGTGTAGTTCCCCCTTACGGCAGTTGTACCATCAGGTGGTGTACTAGCAGCACGACTACCCGTTGGGAAGATGATGCCACCATCCCAAGCAGCAGAGGGTGCACGACACTTGAGCATGTTGCACATGTTTCAGCATCAGATACCACCGAGGTTTCAGGGCGAGACTGATCCACAAGCAGCTGAGGATTGGATGGAGGTTGTGGTTAGAGTATTTGGACTGGTATGGACAACAGTTGATCTCATGGTGGTCCTTGATGCCAGTCTTCTTCAGGTAGCAGTGGGAAGATGGTGGAGCTTGATGCTTTAGGTTCATGATGAGGTGACTCTCATCTGGTCAGACTTCGAGGGCCTTTTTAGGGATGAGTTCTTCCCAAATACCTTATGCTCAGTGCGTATACAGGAGCTTCTCCACTTGCAACATGGTAGAATGATTGTTGCTCAGTATTCATCGAGGTTCACCGACCTCTCATGCTACTCCACTGACATAGTATGAGACCCTTTCGTAAACGCCTAGACCTTCGATTAGGGGATCATATGGGATATTAGAGCTTCTATGGTTTCTTTCTACATCTCGACGCAGATAGGATTGTTATAGAGAGCACTATAAGTGGATAGCTTCCTTGCTGAGTAGTCACCGGTAGTGAGATCCACCACCGGACGATATGTAGCAAAGTCATCAGAATATGGCATCAGAAAGATGACACAGAGGTCCAAGAGGACTAGACCTACAGGTGGAAGACTGCAGGATATAGGGTCGGTAGTGCAGGGAACTCGAGATTGAGTAGGACATGAGAGAAACAATAGTGTTATTCGTGCGAAGGATAGGGTCACCTGGCTCATAACTACCCGAACCACCGTACAGACGACAAACATATGGATTAAGGACCACCTGGGCAGAGGCAAATATTTGATCATGGAGGTCCACAGGCAAGAGGCAGATGTGGTAGAGGAGTAAGGAGTGCAGCAGGCGTTGGGTGGCGATTTGAGGTTCTACCACCACCACCACTAGGTGTTCCACCCCGACCATAGGGAGCAGTTAGACTGGGACGACCTCAGCTCTAGGCAGCTGAGGCCTATGATCATGGAACTCTGGAGATGATTTGAGGTATGATATGTGTCTACTCCACCTTAGCTGAAGTACTTATAGACATAGCTTTCACTCATTATTTTATTTCCATGACCCTCTTTCGGAGCTCAGAGATACCGGTGGATCCATTGGCTCGATCCTTATGGCTAGAGACTTCTATGAGAGAAGATTCGACGATTACACACTAGTGATGACAGTTTGAGCTTACTCTAGGAGGTAGGAGCTTTGGCTGGGATCTCCTAGTAGCAGCATTGAGGCCTTAAGACATCATATTGGGTATGGACTGGTTATCCATAGTCCATGCTAAGATCGACTGTATTAAGCACAAAGTGAAGTGTTTCCGCACGGACGGGACGAGGTTTTCCTTCACTAGAAATAAAGTAACATTTACAGCATAGGATGGACTTACCTGGAGAAGGGTGAAGCTGATCACACATCATTTGGCTAGCCTCACCATTGGAGCGGTGGATGTTGAGTGTCTGAGCTATTCTGTAGTGGTAGACCAGTAAGCTGATGTTTTTCCAAATGATGTTCCAAGTCTACCTCCTCATAGAGAGATTGACTTTTATATCAACTTGTACCCTAGGATGACACCGATATCAAAACCAGCATATCAAATGGCTCTCGCAGAGCATCGAGATCTGTAGGTACAGCTGGAGGACTTGCAGAGCAAGGGGTTTATTAGGCCCAGTGTTTCTCCTTGGGCAGCCTCGATTTTCTTCGCCAAGAAGGAGGATTGAAGTTTGAGACTCTATGTTGACTATCATATCCTGAACTAAGTTTCCATGAGGAACAAGTAACCACTCTCAAGGATTGATGATCTCTTTGATAAGAAAATGGGAGCACGACAGTTTTCGAAGATAGGCCTTAGATCATGCTATCACTAGCTTAGGGTATGAGACGAGGATGTGCAGAAGATAGCCTTCAAATGTCAGTATGGCCATTATGAGTTCTTTGTTATTCCATTTGTCATAACCAACTGCCTAGAAGTGTTCATGGGACCAACTAATAGGATCTACCAGCCATACCTCGATCGGTTGGGGGTAGTCTTCATCGAAGACATCCTAATATACTGAGTGATTGAGGAGGAGTATGCCCATCATCTACAAATAGTTCTGGACACATTCTGAGAGTACCAGCTTTATGGTAAGCTCACGGAGTGCTAGATCTGGATATGAGAGGTCCATTTTCTAGGACACGTTATCTCGGAGTCTAGAGTTGCGGTGGATCCAGTGAAGATTGAGGGTGTGCTTTCTTGGGATCCACCCAAGAGTATGACAGAGGTGTGGAGTTTTCTGGAATTGGCCAGTTACTACTAGAGGTTTTTGCCAGAAATTTACAGTGTTGTGGCTCCCTTATCAGCATTGACAAAGAAGGGGCAACCCTTTGTGTGGTAGGAGAGATTCTAGCGAAGTTTCCAGAAGCTGGGGTGGAGACTGAAAAGTTCCCCCATCTTAAAGCTACTGGAGGAGGGCATTTGGCAGGTAGTCTACTGTGATGCATCAGGGACTTGGTTTGGATGTGTTTTGATACAGGATCGAGCAGTGATCGCCTATGGTTTGTGACTGTTGAGACAACATAAGAAGAACTACACTATCCATGACTTGAAGTTAGCAGCCATGATCTTCGCCTTGAAGATGTGGCGACATTACTTGATGGAATATCATTTCACGGTCTACTCTAATCACAAGAGTCTCAGGTATATCATCTCTCATAAGGACCTAAACTTGAGAAATTGATGTTGGCTTGAGTTCCTTTAAGACTATGACTTCGAGATAGTTTATACCCTTGGGAAGGGGAACACATTAGCAAATGCACTCAGCAAGAGATCTGGTGTACAATTACTGAGTGAGATGACAGAGTATCTAGCCGCTTTGCAGATATCTTACGTCGATCTAGATGGAGAAACTTATCTTTAGTCTCTGACAGTCACTCCCCCACTCCTTTAGAATGTGAAGGAGGCACAGCTTGGGGACACTGACTATGAGGCTCTATGTGCTCAAATATCCATCGGACATGTAGATGATGGATTTTCTGAAGGTGGGGAGCACATCATCTTCTTCAGAGGACATACTATGGTACCAATGGAGCTATAGGAGGAAGTGTTGATGGAGTTCCATACATCCTCTCTAGCGGTATATCTAGGAGTGTTGAAGACATACCTGGATCTTCATCTTCATCACTATAGACTGTAAATGAAGAAACAGATAGTTGAGTTTGTCTCATAGTGCCTCACTTGACAGCAACCAAAGGCAGAGCACAAGGTTCCAGCAGGCTTAGTTCATCCATTAGGGGTGCCAGAGTGGAAGTAGGATGGAATTTCCATGGACTTCATGATGGGACATCAACGCATGTCTAGGGGGCATAATTCTCTCTGGGTGATCGTTGATCGACTCCCCAGGTTGGCCCACGTCCTACCTATTAGAGAGTAGGGTTCAGTAGAGGGCTTGGGACGCCTTTATGTGAATGGGATTATAAAGCTTCATGGAGTTCCATCTATGATTGTATCCGATCGTGATGCATGTTTTACTTCCCAGCAATGGAAGGTGCATGATGTCCTCCACATATGGTCAGATAGAGCAGACCATACAGACCCATGAGGACATGATGCGCGGATGTGTCCTAGATTTAGGCCGTAGCTGGGAGGATCACTTGCACTTGGTGGAGTTTTCATAAAACAACAGCTATCACTCCACTAATAGTATGGCACCATTCGAGGCATTGTACAGACGACCTTACAGATCACCTATGTGCTAGACTAACCTAGGGGAGTCTACACTCATGGGACCAGAGTTGGTATGAGATATCACAGAGAAAGTGCAGATCATCCAGGAGTGGATGAAGATAGCCCAGAGTATGCATAAGTCTTACGCTAATAGGAGACGGAGACCTATGGAGTTTGAGGATGGTGACCCTGTCTTTCTACAGGTATCACCTTGACGAGGTTTGTAGAGATTTGGCTGGGGAGAAAGTTAAATATGAGGTTCATCAAACCATTTTAGGGCCTTATCAGAGTTGGAGAGGTGGAATACCACCTATAAATTCCACCGTATTTGGATAAGGTGAAAGGCGTCTTACACGTATCCCTGCTGAGGAGATATGTGCATGACCCATCTCACGTCATCAACCATTGTGAGTAGGACATCGACGATAGAGCGACGTTTTTGGAGGTTCCATTTGAGATTGAGGATCGACAAGAGAGAGTAATTCATGGGTGATCTATACCTCTGGTTGGAGTTCGTTGGAAACATTGGAACCTCCAGGAGAGCACATGGGAGAGGGAGACTCATATTCATGCTTAGTACCCCCACTTGTTTCACGAGTTTGGGTTGTGTCAATGAGGGACGCAAAGCCCTGAGGGGGGGGAGAGAATGTAAAGACTCATATTTTTCCTATATTTTTTTTATTTATATGGAAATATTACGAGTCCACAAAAATTGACGGTGCGTGATTCTATGAGCTAGAGTGCCCGTAATTAATTTCTAAACATTTTTTTGGTACGTTCTGTAAACGTCTGAGAAGGTTTTTGTAACTTTTGAACCGGTGCTCGAAATTGAAATATGAAGGAACTATTGAACTTGTAGTGCCTATATTTGATTAAGAAGACCTTCACCTCGACCACAGTAGGTTGAGGGTGGAAATTAGTTATCAGAATTATCATGGGAGAAAAAAAATAAACATGCTTTATTTTATTTTCGAAGTTGAAACCTCGAATTTGAATCATGAATGTGGGGACCGAACAAGGGTGGTCGGGCATTTAATGCCTAGAATTAAATGCCCGGTTACACAAGATGTGTAACCACATTCCACTTTAATTAATAGGATTCATTAATTCCAAATTTATGAATCAACTTTAACCCATGGACGTCCCCAATTAATGTTCCAACAAATTAATTTATTAATTAATAAACTTAATCTTATTAATTTGGAACCTCATCTCTTGTGAGGGAAAGGATTGGAAAAGGGGAGGATATTTGGGAGAACATTCTTTAATGAAGAACACCCTCTCCAATGAAGAGCATCCTACCGAATCGATCTACCAGGATGACTCTTGAGCCCGGATTAGAAACATCTAGCGGTAGAGACGAACGACGACGTCACCATCTTCATCGACTTCGTCTTCTTCCTCGCGACAACTCCTATAGGAGAAATTCAAGGTAGGGGTTTGTTTTTAATCTGATTGATTTTTTTGATAATTCTTCATATTCTGGTGATTCCATGGTAGTGGACAAACTAACATGGCCATCATCCCGCGCATATACCTTGCCTCCTATCTTTTCATTCTCAGTACCTTCTTCGTGCGTTCTTCAACACCAAATAGTTAATGATGCTAGAAATGCAACATTTTGTTGAGCGTGACATATGGACGCGGAAACCTCGACCCGAGGATCATGAATATGCGATCGTTTTATTATTAAGGCTAAGAATGAAGATGTGGTGTCCCACGGAAGAGGAGGATTACTGACACACTGTCCGACTACCTGAAGGTATGGTGGTGTGCATCTGCACTGCCAGATGAGCATAAGACCGTGGCCGCTTAGCTACGGCGGAGGGCGAAGAGCGGCAGCACCCGGCCGGTCACAGTGGAGTAGTGACACATGACTGCGTCGTTGGGATGAGGAAAAGACGGATCACCTGACCGACTGTGGTGGATCAGTGGGACCCGCTTGGGTTCTGCGGGTGGCGTGGTAGTGCCCTAAGGCGCTGCCCTTTGGTATCATAAATGGAAGGGGGCACTCCCCCTTCAGCGCGAGCTTAGGAGGGACGCGCCCAGTGGGCCACTCCATTGGGATACTCCACCAGGACGATTCGGCGGGCCGCACCACCAGGACACGCCAGCAGGCTGGGACGGGGTGGCTGAGGCCCAAGCTATCTGGGTCAGACCCGAGTCAGGCAGGGTCGGTTAGACCAGGCCGGACCAGACCCTGTTTCTCCATTTTGGCTATATCTTAAGAATTAGACATCTGATTGAAAAACTGTCTGTGACACTAGAATCTGGGGATTGAGATGGTAATTTTGGTATAATCCACTTTATTTTTGGAAAATTATAGAGTATGACTAGGTTGGATCGAACCCCAAATCCAACTGGGCCCTCAGATCAGAAACGCTAATAACTTATAGATTGGGTGTCCGATTGTCATGTCGTCTTTTGTGTTGGTTCCCTTATGACGTGATGGACCATTTGGATACTTTTCTATGGGACTTTGTGTGGGGGGGGGTCGAGGTACAACTGATATCTCAAGGGGAAGATTCTATAGAACTCGAGCACACTGGGTGTGAGGAATCCAGTGGTTGGCAGTGCGGCGGAGGTTGGAGACGGATAATACGGAGGTTAGTTACCTATCGACTAGGGGTGGGTTATATCCTGTGAGGTTATTTGAGAGGGTTACTACCTATCGATCATGTGTGGGTCAGCACTCAGAGATCCTGTGTGGGTAAGCACATACTGATCCTATGTTGGTCAGATCATGTGTGGGTCAGCGCTCAGTGATCCTATGGGGGTCAGCGCATACCGATCCTCTGTGGGTCATATCCTATATGAGTTAGTGCTCAGTGATCCTATGTGGGTCAAAGCATACTGATCCAATGTGTGTCATATCCTATCTGGGTCAACAAAGGTTAGTACTTATCGATAATGTGTGGTTCAGGCTCCGTATAATCAACAGTAGTGCCTCTTAACAAAATAAGATGATCTAGCTTCACGACTAATCATCTGTACTTATATATTTCACTTATACCTATGTGATATAAGTATTATATCTTCATGGTGTACCTGTGTGGTACTATATCATCATGGTGTTACCTATGTGGTACTCCTACCTTCATGGTGTGACCTTTGTGGTATCCATCCCTCTAGTGTGAGATGAGTTTATCTTGATTACTTAGGTATATGTATGGGAATATAACTATGTAGGGTTGACTGTTGTTTCCATGAATTTTGGTTTAACCTCTATGAATTTTGTGATCCCATGGGGGTCTTTGTGTCCCTACTGAGAATTGTTATACTCACCCCTTCACAGGCTACGCCCGCACCTCATTGTGTCTTGTGCAGATGACGAACAATGCTGACTGAGGACGAGGGAACCAAGACTGGAGGCTGCTCGGGGAGGACCTTAGACGAGACATACCGCAGAGAATACCGTTCGAGAGCTGTAACTACCCTTTAGGTAGAATCCTCGACAGGTGTTTTCATTGACTATTTTTCAGTTTTACTTGTACTTTTCAGTTTTCATAGTACTTTCCAGTTGGACTTGTATTTCGGCCCCTTTTACTTACTGTACTCACTCTGTTTACTATATAGTTTAATTTGTGCTTGTATATTATGGTGAGTTTTTTTGTGTGATTTTATAGGTTCTTAAGGTAATGCCTTCCTGGTTTTAGGGTTATGCCTTTCTGGTTCTAGTCGCCAGCCCCTGGCCGATGGAAAGTGGGCTTGGGGTAGTCACGACACGGGCCTTGGGGGACGGGTCGTGAAATTGGTGTAATATCCAACCTTCAAGAAGAAAACTTCAAAAACATGTAGACTCCATTCCACGGCTAGGTCACCATGTTTTGCAAATCTTCTGCCTTCACAGAGACCCCTTTCACCTTCCTTTGTGAAACACCTTCCCTTGTAAAGATCTTCCTCTTCATAAAGTACTAGATTTTCAGAAATCCCCTATTAGAATGGAATTATGCTTCGCAAAACCATATCCAATGCAGCCATCCAGGATCATATAAAGTAGTTTCATGGTCCCTTGAGTAATGCTTCATGTTCTGTTTCCATACCTTATGCTTCTTCACATAGGTATGTGAATGACTATTTCTTCATCGAATACCCATGTGAACATGGACCCCTCAATTGACCACTCCTCAACATCACTCTCGTCAAGCATTGTTGTACCTTCCCTACCCCAGGTATGGGTTGGTATAAGTTTTGTATGTCCAAGGGATGAGGATTTATTCCTCATCGTCTGGGCTACATGACATTAAAATTCCAGGTATCCTCATCCCATGTTAAACTGTGTGTTGCCACATGAGTGAAAGGTCTGAGAGGATCATAGACGAGATGGTACTGTGAACCTTTTTCATTCACACCTTTTCAATGCACCTTCTCACTCCCTCTACACTTTGTCTCCATTTTCAACTTGGGTAGTCTCCATGTAATCCTTAACACACCTTGGTAGAGTTTTCCCTATACATGGAGCAATATCCTTTATGTACATCAAAACATCCTCCTTAGGCTGCCCTCCTGGAGTAGGTCACAACCTCCATCTCCCCAGGCCACTTTCCATATGTTTTCTCCGTACCTTTCATGACTTAGTAATTAGTTCAGTTGTTGCCTCTCATTTCATGCACTGAGAATGAATCACATGGGCTTATATTAAGAATCGACCATGGAATTGTTTATGGGCCTCTAACCACGTGTAAGCCCTTACATTGAGATGGGCCACTAACCGTGCATAAACACCAATATTGGGATGGGACATTATCCATGCGTAAGCCCCTTGTCCTCTGTATTGAACTATGTAGATGTTGTTCCCCTTCAAATATGTAAGAAGCCTCTATGAGGTTCAATCCCATCATCCATCTATCCTAACTACTTCACATCAGTTCACATTCATCCTACATGATGATAAACTACAAGCCCCTTTCCCTTTTCAAACTACATGGGTTTTCATCTCTGTATTCTAAATAAGGTACATTGGGAACCTCTTAGAAGGTTTAACCCTGACCAAAGGAAAACCGTGGTGCTCCCTTGTTGGGATGAACCCTCCTAATATGACTCCTTCCCTTTTTGGGACATATCTACCAAGTCCACCTCTCACGGGTGTTTTGATCCATCCGCTCGGGCTACCAACCATGTGTAACACCCAACCACACTTCTCATTTATACCTCTAAAATAACATGGTAAGATAAAAATGTACAATCCCCATGCACTTCACCATACACCTCCAACCAAGAGTGATCTTCTTGGGAAGAGCTGCTAACTATGCATAAACCCCCTAGTGCACCACTGGGTTTTCATTCTTCGTGTATGCCCAGATTCTATGCCTCCATCCTGAACTATGTGAACTTTGATTCCTTTTAGATATATAGGAAGCCTCCATATGCTGAAAGTCCACCATCCATTTTCCATCCTAGTATTTCCATAAAGCCTTTGTGTCTCAGGAGGATCACACCCTAACCCAATGGTTAGAGTTCTTTTGGGTCCTTATCCAAGCACACCATTTATCACTGGCCGCCTTTTTTAGGTGTCCCATCACCCCATCCTAAACTACAAGGACATTGATTCCCAACCACTGGGATACATAGGAAGCCTTCTAGAGGTTCAATCACAAGACAACCATCATCACATTAGTTCTATCTCATTATCAAACTTTAAAACTTCCTCCATATCCATCCTAATTTCGATGGGACACCACATCTTGGTGATCTCATGAAATATCGTCTGGTCGCTAACCACTCATAAGCCCCATCCATCCAATTGCCACTTTATGTGGCTCCTTGGTGGCTATCTATGCATAAGCCCTACAATATCCATGTCTTTCAAACCAAGAGTTCCCCGACAGATATGGGAAGCTAACCATGTGTATGCCCTGAATCACCTATTCAATATACAAGGGTTTTGATACCTATCTCTTACACATGGTTTGTAAAAAAACCCCATTAGTTTCAATCCCAAACAATGGTAAACCATGGTGTCCCCCTTTGTGGGGACCATCCTTTCTGATCCGCCCTTTGTGGTGTCCAAATCATCCTTCATGGTGTGAAATCATTCCCTTTGAGGGACACACCACTCTTGGGTCTTCCCTAATTTGGAATTTTGATCCACTCATCCTTCCCACCTTCCTAGTGCACCCTCATAGGGATGTAACCATCTGATCCACTATTTTCAGTGTTTATATTGGTCAAATCCATCTTCCCCAGATGTTAAACTCACTGCATGCCCAATGTTAAACTTGGGAAGATGATGAAAAAGTCAGAGACATGCCTCTGGAATAAGTTACCCCATGTTCAACGTGGGATGCCTTGGGATTCTATGCCCTTTAGAAGCTATCTAATGAGGAAGAATTCAAGTGTACCTGTTTTCAATTATCTAGACATTCCCGAGATTCCTCATCATGACTACTCTCTAGAGAGAAGGTTTATTCCGAAACATGACCCCATGAAATGTACAGACAGAGGAAACATAATTAACCCACATACACAAGATGCCACCGGGAATGAGTTTCACGAATAACTTATTAATCTATACGTGAGACATATAATGGTTGACAATTTCCATGGAGGAATCCATGGAATGTGGAACCGACTTCCCATCATCCTATTCCGATCAATGAGAAAACATCTTTTTACAAGTTATAGATGTTTCCCTCCATTGGAAAGAGGGAATACTGTTCATAGTGTGACCATCATCCAGTATCTAACACACATAACAACGAGGTGTTCCCCAATAGAAAACATTAAAAACAATGTGAATTCCCATGAATTAAAAAAACACCAAATACAAGTCGGCTCTGATGAAAATATTGAATTAAAACATTAAATGAAGTGATCCCAATTCTAATCATATAAATATTTCACATCCTGTATGAGAATCACGGTATATTCCGAGCAATAATTACATGATGTGTAGTTACATTAAAAAATATTTATTTTCCCAGAAGATACTCATTACCTAGTTTAAAATGATAAATTGAAAACAATTTATGGAGAGAAAAACATGTGGAAATGTGTTCTTGAAAAACACAATGGGGTGTCATAATCACCTCAACATAAATGTTTTCATCCCCTAAAAAGTTCTTAGATTTATGCACTAAAAAATGTGAAGGCCACTAATTCCTAATCAACAATTTCCTCTCCCACGTTTCATGGATATCTTGTTGACACTCCCATAGTACCCAAACCGAAGGAATATTTGAATAGAACATTACCATATGTTGATAATCTAGAATATAAACTATCTTCTCAAACATATTGGTGGAAGTCTCAAGATCAACATCCTCCCATACAATTATATGGGAAGGATCTGATATATACATCCTCACTAGGGTAACATGAAACACATCATGTATTTATTTCAAGTCAAATGAAAATTTCAACCGATATGACACCTTCTAGAGTCGCTCAATGATATCAATAGTGACCACAAACCTCAATTTCAAATTACCATGCTTTCCCAACTAAAACTCTCCCCAACATGGTGAAACTCTTTGAAAAATAGGATTACCAACCTCAAGATCCATTGGATGATCAGGATGGTAATCATAAGATTTATGATGACTCAATGATGTGATCCGTCTCTTCCAGATCAAATGCACCCTCTCAGTCATCTTCTAATGAAGACCCAACCCAACAAGGAACTATATCTGAACTTTTACCAGCACAGGAGAGATCTATATGGGTACCCATAAAAATACTCAAGGGGGTCCATCTAGATCGAGGCCTGATAAAAAATTTTATAAGTAAACTCATCTAGAGGCAAGTGATTTTCCTTTAATAATATAAAATCATTAACACAAGACTAGATTAAATCATTAATAATATATCTATCCCTATATTTTTTTCATTAGTATGTGGATGATAAGATGTCCTCAATATAATATATGAACCCATCGCATCCTATAACCTTTCAAAAACCTAAATTTGAACCATAGGTCCCTATTTGAAATAACCAAAGAGGTAAAACCATGAAATCTCTATAAAGTCCCAGTATTTATTAGTAATATTTTTTCATGAATAAGTGTTTGTTATATTATATTATATTATACACATAAAAATATAGTGAAACTAAAAAACCATACTTCATTAATAATGATAATTAAATTAATCATCTTTGAAACTAATTAAACTCCCAAACATTTCAATTAGGAAAAATATATAAAATAGAAAATCCAAAATGGGATATTATGGATGGGTTAAATATTCTAGGATCATCACCCACATGGCCAACACTATAGGAATGAGGAAAAATATTAGAAAACCAATAAACATCTTATAAAATAAAAATTTATAATCTTTGGAGGAATAGTAGATAATATTGAGTGAAATAATGATGTTTTATGTATAGGAGGTAATGTGATCATTGGAATAGTGACCTGACTATTGTGAATAGTAACCTGACTTTTGGGAATAGTCACCTGACTGTTGAAACAGTAATGTTTCATAAAAATAATAAAATTTTATATAAATAATACTTATCATGATTATTTTATTTAAATATAATTATTACAATTCCAAATTATAAATATCATGGTTAAAACAATCAATGAAAATATAGGCTCTTTTTAATAATGTAGTTTAAAATATTTCATAAAAAACAAAATTTTTTATATTAAAAATTAAAATTAACTATGATATAAATTTATTGTGATAAAATTAATATCATTTTTTAAATAATCTCATAAAAAAAATTTCAAATGATATTTTTTTCTTAATTTTTAGAAATACATTAAATTTCATGTGAATATTAAAAATATAGATTTTCACATAACCTATGTATCTAAAATTATATCATTCATGATGTAATATTAAAAAATAATTTTTAAAACATGAGGTTCATACCTGATATAGTAATTTATTAAAATAGTCATTAAAATAAAATAATATGAAATTCCATCAAAAAAAATAATGTTCCAAAACCTAAAGTCAAAAGTGGGCCCCGAAAACAACATATTTTCTTCCTCTCCCCTATTCTTTTTAAGAAACTAAAAAATTTGAATTTTATAGAGTTTTAAAGACTTAAATCCCATTATATTATATTAATATATGATTTATATATTAAAAAATCACTATTATAACTTTTACCTTTGATATATTAATTTTTTTTAAATATTATTTTAAAAATACCCATCTCCTCAAGTATAAATAACCCATATCCATATCTATGGAAAAAACACGATCCTCCACCAAGAGAACACATACATATGGAGAAATAATTCATCTCAATCCCATTATAATCATTAAACTCTTTTTTGAGTAATCTAAATAAAAAAATAGATATATGTTTAGGGTCGTACAAGAGAAGCTACACCAAGGATTAAGAAAGATTCAATTAACTCTTCTTCTTTTTTCCTTCTCTTTATTTTTCTTCAAACCATTTCAAAAAAACCATATAATATCTATTTTTCTATATTTTAACTTTATATTAGTGATTATGAACAACTTTAAGTGTCATATTTACTATATGTATGAATTTTAAATTTCTATTTCCCACTATTTCGACAGGGTCCCATTAAAGTTTGGCTAACCACCTATAGAGACATTTCGAAGTAAATTCTTATGAAAAATATCATGGAAATATTAAATGAATTATTTAAAATAAAAAAAT
Source organism: Viscum album (assembly GCA_963277665.1). Lineage (NCBI taxonomy): Eukaryota > Viridiplantae > Streptophyta > Magnoliopsida > Santalales > Viscaceae > Viscum > Viscum album. Next base: position 220,008,865 of record OY728127.1, on the reverse strand, counting down.
ATATAATTATATTTATTCTAATATTTAATTGTTAATTATACTTATCTATAAATGACTTTGAGTGAAATGCAGTAAAATTGAAACAAAACGAGAAAATTTAATTAAAACATGATTTCAAAAAAAATCTCTTTTAACAACAAGAGTTATAAAATATAATAAAATAATTATAATGGATAAATAGTTTAAAAAATTAACATTATTTACTTCTAGATCCACGTTTTTAACAATACTATGTTTATTATTCAGGAGTCGGAAAAGAGATAAAATAATGCAGGATTTAAGATAAGTGCATTATCGAACCCATCTTCTTTTCATTGGAATATCCCTCTTTCACATCATTTTTATTATGTATATTCCTCGAAATATAATTAAATTTCATTTCACTTTAACCACCATATCTTTTTTTGGATTTATTTGTTCCCACCTTTATTTTTAATCAAAATACAAATATTTTCCAATGAACTATTCTTTCCAAAACAAATCTTTATATATTCATGTGTTATTTCATATCCAAGAAAAAATGACCTTTTATCCAAAAGTATGATCTTAGTTTTTCGTTTAAGAACCCAAAATTTTATTCATTAATTGATTCTTATGAAATACATATGAAACCCATTCCATTTTATGGGTTATTTAATGATTATTATTGTTATATGTTCTATGTGTCATGCATTATTATGTAAATATTATGATGTTATGTGTGGGATAGAATTTATATAACACTCTAATGAATTTGGTTATGTTATGTATCTCATGGGATAATGTGTACTATTCAGGAAAATGATGCTATCTATTTTTAAAATTATGTTGTTATAAATACGCAAATTTGTTATTGATGAACGTGATGATATATTTGTTCACAAATATGTGTTTTATTTGACAACTATGGCATGGAGTTTCATTTTTATGGAACGCCACATTCCATGAATTTATCTAATATTTCCCTCGTGATTATGATTACGATCCTATTCTTGTGATATTATGATCATGATTATTCTCACCCATGTTATATTGATTCAATTACACAATTCATTCTCATACTGGGATTTTAAATCCCCCCTTCATTTAATGTATACCCTTAGGTGAAAACTTGTATAAAGGAGAATATGATGGCCAACAAGATGATTCAGATGATGGAATGAAATAATATTTCAATTTTATTATGTAAAAGTAGTGTTTTGGTCCAATTTACCCTACATGAAAAACTTTTGGATCCTTTATTATATCACTATTATGTTGTTTATCTTAAAATTGATGTAATAATTATGTAATGAAAAATTATGGTCGCAATAGCTATCATCAAACCATATTTTAGTTAATTTAGTGATTATAAAATAAAGTGTTAGTTGAAAATCCTAAGGATAAGTCTATGTATAGATAAACATCCTATGATTTGGAAAATAATAAGAGTTTGTGGTTTCTGAGCAATGAAATCCATATATAGATACTATAAGTGGATATGGATCTATAACTAATGTACCTAGGGGTAACATCCCCAAAACACCATATTGATCTAGGCTCGATCAAGGACTCGTTGATGATAATGGGCCTTTCTACACATCTAGTTTGGAACCCCTAGGGGATATGATTCGGTTAATCACAATCTCTAATACAAACCATTATGAAGGATATATAGTTAAAGTAATAATTACATTTAAATAACTGAAATTATTAATGTAAATTATCCTAAAAGTATTATTTTTGGAAAAGGATAAGCATATGGATCCCTTAATATATGACTATAGAATAATTTTTTTATTAAAAATAAATAAATTATTCATGGGTTTTTGACTTTTGGTTGTTAAAACGTTTTCAATTTTAGAAAATTGTGGAAACCAGGAGAAACCATTCCAACAATCTATATAAGGGAAAATAGTATAGTTTCCAAAATGAAACTCCCAATTCAACAGGTGGAAGAGTTAAAATCATCATGGTGATGCTTACCATGTTTTCTCAAGCTATTAATGATAAGATAAAATATTTAAACATCGATCTTCACTTAATAATATTCAACTATCCATTTAATCCTTTATGGGGAAATGAAAACCAATGATTAGTGAATCTTCCAATCAATATTTTGTATAATAGTGGGTTAAATCAATAGATAATATCCTCTTTTTTCCATTATTTTGTGAATAAGAAGGTTACTCTGGCAGTCTATTGTATAGATTGAGGGGATGATCATTAGTGGGTTTTGATAAATAATACTAAGATAAAGGATAAAATGAAAGAAATAGAGTGGTATGGGATTGATAAGTTATTTATTAAAATATAATTCCCCTGAATGCTTTAAACAAATGTGGATAAATAATTCCAATAGATTGAGAAAAATGATGGGAGATCTGTAATTTCTTACAAGGAAACATTTTCATGGATTTCAAGAAACACCATAGGTTATTTTATTAAAAATGATATCAAAATATATTAATTCATCAATATAATACAAACTTGCCTCCAAAAGGATCTAGATATCTAAGACATTGGAAATAGTGAATAGCTTTCTCTATTTTCTCTCAAACTAAATATGGAGTTTGGAGAATGGTCTTGTGGATTTGGAGATATGAAATGAGATATGGAGGATGTAATCATAACGGAGGAAAGAAGGATCATCAAAAGATATGTTCTAAATGTGGGAAGAATGATCATGGTAACTACTATAGTGGGATAGGGAAATTATTAATGTTTGAGAGAAAATTCCACCAAGTTCATGAATATTGAAGACATAAGAAGAATCCAATTGTTGTGATGGAGTAAAGGAAAGAACCACACATGGTTAAATGCTTCAAATATTGGGTGAAAGGTAACCATACAAGTTAGTTAACTAAACAATGGGTCTTTATAGGTAATCTACATCAGAAACCACTAATTCCTAAGGAACAAGTGAAATCTTATCACATTACCACTATTAAGGTTGACCATGAAAATGTAGTCATACAAGGTACACTACATATTCACTAAATATTGGAAAGAGTTTTATTTTATTATAGTTCTACACATTTATTTATATCCTGAATGTTTGTTAGAACTGCTGGATTACAACCCTAATCCCTTGAAGTGGATGTATCCGTAAAAACACTTTGTGGTGAGATCAATGAAAACTAAGTGTTGGACACTTCTCCTGTTAGAATTTGTAGAAATATTCTCTTTATGAATATCATAACCCTTCATTTGGTGGAGTTTGATTATATATTACACATAGATGGTCTCTAGTTATATATAGCTCACATCAACTGTTGGGGAAAAGAAATTATTTCTATATTCTGAACCACCCCCAGCTTCTATAAAAATTCATGGACAATCATGAATATACTTCGGAAAATCCCTTAATTGGGTGGGTGATGATACCAAGTGAAGAAGAATACCTTTACCAAATTATGGATTTCAATAAAAGTACTAACCTTATGTAAATTATGATTATGATGGAATACAGTGATGTTTTTCCTAAATATTTACTAATACTATTCCCGATCATGTGGTATAGTTATAAATAGTACTTTAAATAGTTCTAGTCCTATCTCTAAATTCCACTATAGGATGCCCCTTATTGAAATAGAGGATTTATTGGAGTATCTACCAGAGCATTTGTATATAGGGTTCATATTCCCTAGTGCATCACCATGGGGTGAACTGGTACTATTTGTTAGAAAGAAGGATGGATCAATGTATATGTGAATTAGGTATTAATAACTCAACATGATCACCATAGAGAATAAGTGTCCTCTAATAAGGATTGATGGATTGTTCAATCAACTTAGAGGTGCTCAATTTTTCTCAAAATTGGATCATCATTCTAGACATCAGTAATCGAATGTGAAGTAATAAGATATTGAAATGACAGAATTTGGTAAAAGGAATGGCCACTATGAGTTCATAATGATGCCCCTAAAAATTAATATTTCCCATTCAGTATTCAACGATTTTATGAATAGAGTATTTATATTCAATGTTGAAATTTTTTGGGTAGTATTTATCAATAATGTTATGAAATATTCCAAAACAAAGGAGTAACATTATGAGGATATTAGTATTGTTCCTTCAAAATTAATAATGGACAGAATGTACACTATGTTTAGGATGTGTGATATTTCGATGGATCATGTCACTTTCTTAGGTTATATGATCAAAAGTGGGGGAATCTTTGGGGATCCTTAATAAAGGGAAATTGATGAATGGATAAAACCCACTAGTGTCACAAAAATATGTAGTTTTATTGGAATATATTGTTACTACTAATGTTTTATGACTAATTTACCATGATTTTCTAGCCCAATAACTAAGCTAACATAGAAATGTGTAAAGTATGTTTTGGAATAAGAATATGAGTGAAGCTTTAAGGATATCAAGAAGAGGCTAATAAATGCACCTGTACTCACACTAGAAACAAGTGGAGAAGATTTTTGGATATACAATGTAGTTTTATTGAATGGATTGGGTTTATTACCTGTTAAAATTGATAAACTGGTAGCATATTCCTCATGATATTTAATGATATAAGAGCACAACTGCGCGATGCATGATTTGGAGTTTGTAATTGTGATATTCTCTATGATGATTTGGTGACACTACTTCTATGCTGAAAGTGTTTTATATATAACAATAAAAATAGTATAAATTATATATTACCATATAAGGATATCAGAATGAATCAACAAAGATGGTTGGATATGATCAAATACTATGAATTCTTTATTCACTACCATACGGGAAAGGCGAACAAGGTAGTTGATCCTATTTGAATAAAGAAACCTCCAACACTATATATGATGTGGATTGATAAAGTCCATATATTTGAAGATATAAAAATGATGGGTTTAGAAATAATAATTTTTGGGAATACATCCTACCATACCAAAATTAATATACAGGCGTGAATAGAATAGAAGATTGAGGAGGCACAATGGGATGTTTTCAAAGTTCAAAACAATCTGAAAGAACAGAAGGAAGGAAGGCTTTATGAGTTCCACATTAATGAGAATGGTCTTATTTGATTTGGAACAAGGCTTTGTGGGCCTACATCCCCAAAGATGGATAATGAGTTACTTGAAAATGAAAATAGAACTTGTTTCTCCATCCATCCTAGATGCAAAAAGATGTGCAGTGATATTAGAGTAAAATTTTAGTTGGAAAACCTTTAGATGGAGATCACAGAGTACTAATAAAATTTTTGGTATGTTATAATTATAGAGTATGGTGATAGAAGTCCATGTGGTGAGGTAACCACTTCCCATAGCCTTGTGTAAATGGGAGAATATAACAATTGGATTTTTCAATAGTACCCCAAATTCATCCAACTGAAACAATAAGATATGGGTTGTGCTAGATTGACCCACCAAGACTACACACTTTATTAATATTCTGGAAGATTTATCATTTCAACAACTTTACAAGATATATATGAAATAATTGGAAAGTCTACACGGGGATCCACTTTCAATCATCTCTAATCATGATCCAAGGGTCACATATAAATTATGGACATATTGTCAATAGTATTTGAATATTGAACTGAATTTCATTATATCCAATCACCCCCAAGATGATGTCCAATATGAATGGACAATTTAGACACTTGATTAAATTTTGAAGCCTACTAAATGGAATTTAAAAAAGTATGGGATCCATATATCCCATTAGTTTAATTCACATAAATCAATATATTCCTATCCAGTATTCAAATAGATGCATTTGAAGCTCGGTATGGGAAGTGATGTAGAACTCCTACTTATTAGGGTGATGTTAGGGAATTAATGATACATGGACCTGATAATACTCAAGAGATTATTGAGAAGGCTTATTCCATCCAACATAATATAAAATATTCCCAATGTTGAAAAAAGAGATATGTGGGAAATCATTAATGTGACTTGGAGTTCTATGTGGGGAAAAAATATTCCTTAAAATATCAACATGAATGAGAGTCATGTAATTTGGAAATAAGGGAATGCTCGACCGAAGCTACATTAGACCTTTTGAGATCCATGATCACATAGGAGTAGTCACCTATCTTCTTGAAGTTCCACTAAATATAACTCATGCTCATGGTGTGCTTTATGTATCTCTCCCCAAGATGTACATACTTGATCTATCACGTGTACTAAATCTGAAGGTCATACAACTGGATAATGACCTATCTTATAAGTAGTATTCAGTGAAGATCTTGGAACCTAGAGACAGAGTTATACAGAACAAGATAATCAAAATTGTGAATGTATTACAGTAGAAATATAATTATGAAGAGGCCATGTGCGAACCAGAGGAAATAATAAAACTAAGTTCCCTCATGTATTCTATAATGAGAATATGAGTTGAAATTTTGAGGAAAAAATTCTAAAGGGGGGAATAATGTAATCACCTAGTGTCTATTTGTAATTTTTTTCCTAAATAAATGTGTGTTTTTATTTTATATTTTAGTATACACATAATAAATATAGAGAATCCAACAAAAGAATTAACTCATTAAAAACATCATTACATTAGTATTCCATAAAACCAATAAAAATTCCAAAAATAATAATTAGAAAAAAAATTAATATAATATCCAAAACGATAAAATATAGATCTCTCCAATCTTCTAAGATAATTTCACCCATGAAAAAAAACTATATAAATGAAGAAAATTATTATTAAACTAATAAATATCTTTGAAAATGAAAATATATTACCATGTGAGCAATATTAGTGAATATTGAGTGGATTAATGAAGTGTTATATATATAATAGGTAATGACACCACAATAATAGTAACAAAACTATTGAGAATAGTAACCTGACTATTTGGAATAGTAACCTATATCAACCCAGGATTCTAATACATGGATATTACATCATTTTATCTGAATATTAAGAACATTGAAAAATATTAATGTCCACGAACTGTAATTGTTTAGTGACATTAGAATCACAAAACACAATATTCTAACTTGGTGAAATATCTTTAATGTTTCCCCCAAATATCTTCACATTAGGAATCCTAATTAAAACCTTTATTCGTAACTTGGGTAAAAGAAACATAAAAAAAGGTGAGATCAGATACTTAGTAAGTGTAAATGATTTATTTAAATAAGAAAAACAAGAATATAAGTTTATGAGAACACAAAAATTACATTTGAATATCATAACCATCATACACTTGAGTCATGTTAAAAGGATGGGAAGATCATAAAAATTTAATCATAAGAGAATGAATAGAATTATCCATGAGATAATTAGATAGGAATAAGACATTGGATTTTTGAAGATATAAAAACATATGATATTATTTCCATAGTATCCATGTCTCACTACCAAGGCTATCTTAGTTGAATTTGTTCACTCACCAAACTAACTTAGTAGTCATGGTTCACTTCCAATACCATCTTAGTAGTAATGGTTTACTCCCAATACCATCATAGTGAACAAAGTATCTTAGGGAACTGGGTTCACACCCCATTCCATCCATGTCTATCTCATGAGATATAAATCTTTAGCCAATGAATTGGAGGTAGATATAGGTTCCACCCATCACATAATGAAACCATTTATACATGTGGGATAAGAAAATAAAAAAATTCATTATATCATGACCCATAAAGAGAGATGGGTTTCATAAAAATCATATCCTAAACTATTAATTGAAATGGGTATCATAATCATTTAATCTTTTCATAACCATTAAAAATGAATTATGGATTATAATCATTTCATCAAAGAATAAAACGTGAAATTAATTGGGTTTCATAAGCATTTTATCATGGTATAACCTATGTATAATAATATTATTTCATAGAAAAAAATAATATTAAACATAAACCATTAAAATAAATACTAATAATGATTTACATGGATCATATCCCCAATAACGAATAAATTATATAAAATTATACTCTATAGAGAATATTTTTTGAAGATCACTTGGAGCATTTCTTAAGGGAAATATGCTTTGGTAAAAAAATCATTTTTTAAGATAGAAAGAATTTTAAACATTTTTTTATTTTAAAAAAACATTGAAAAAATATGAATAATGATTTAAAAATCATTCCAAATATTTATTTAGGAAAATTTCCTTTCCTCTTTGAAAACTTATTTTTAAATAATAAAACATTTTGAAAACTTTTTTATTAGAAAATAACATTGAAAACTTATACAGGAATCTTTGAAACCCATTTTAAAACACTTTTTTAAAAATAAAAAAAAATTTAAAAACCATTTCCATAAAAATAAACATAAAATATAATTTAAAAAATCCAAATAAAATTGTATGAAAATTTAATTTTTTGAATAATATTGATTTCCGACCAAACGGTAAATAAATCCGATTTTCAAAAAAAAACATTCGTAATTATATTAACTACAAAAAATGGAATTTTCTAAAAATACTTGAATAAATAAATAATTATAATAGGATAATATATTCATTATAATTATTGTGATATGGATTATAATATTTCATTAGTGGAAGCACAATCCTAAACAATCCCGATAAATAATGAGATAGTAGCAATAAAATATTCCCACTTTGCTAACATTGTATTAAAATATACTCAAAAGAAAAAAAATTATAAAAAGATTAAAATATCATTAAATGAATTATATTCATGATATTATTGTCCAAGGGGAAATTATATGCACCTTATACAACAATACAAGGGCATAACTTAACATGTGTCTCAAAGAAGGGAAATTGCGATAAAAGTTTCTTACAACTTTGGTAATATTCAAACAGAAATCTAATGAATGATATATCCTCAAATACATTTATAAATACCAATAATTTTATGTCTAATAATAATAAATCACATTTATGGGAATTATATACACCGTATAGAAGTAATATGTGGTGAAAATGGCTTGTCTCTCACGAACGGTGTTATCGTATTCCCAAAAAATGGGGATTATGATGTTATGTGTTAAATAAAAATTAAATAATCAAAATAAAATCATAAATATAATAAATATCATATATATAAATATAATTATCACCATTATATTGTAATTATAATGGTGTAAATTGATAAATTATCAACTTTGGTTAGCAAGATGGTAGTCCAACTTACACACGAACGATGGTTCCAAAACCCATTTTATATTAGTGTGTGTTGTTACATGTGATATCGTTAATATAACAACATATAAGAATATATATGATACTGATGTTATTATACAATCATTATATAGAAAATATGGGTTTTTTGAAAGAAATAAAACAAAAACACTCATTGATGAATGATACCTCTTCCTCAGATATCTCTTTTTGGGGTGCACTGAAGGACATACATGGTTTGACTGATGCACAAGTTAAGGCTTCTAGGATGAGAGGATATAATTTTTGAATTAATGTTTTCAGTTTTGGTTCATCCAAATGGATTTAGGTGTCCGATGAATTGGGTAGGGCGAGTTCCCTTTTAAAATGGAGGAGGAGTGACATTCTTGTAAATACCCAAATATACTTATTACTAGGAGGTCAAGCTTTCCAAAAGTTTCTCTAAAACTTGTAATTAAATTTTACTGATTATATGGTTGATAAACACCTCCAAAAAACATATATATATATATATATTTAAACATTTCATTCATTAACTTGTAAGTTTCCTTATTTTACCATTTTTGGTTTTTCATTATGTTAACTAGTTTCTAACCTATGTAATTTATTCTTTAAGACTAAGTTAGAGTGAACCTTATTGGATAATTTGGAAATAAAAATTATAAATATGATATCTAATTTATAAATTATATATGATATATATGATGGAAATTAAATTTAACACAAGCGCATGTAATGTGAAAAAACACCACTTTAACAGTAACCATGCTAACCATGTTTTTTCTTTTTAATGGAAAAGATATTCATTATAATAGAAACATTGGTCAATTAATGGAAACTATTTTTTTATTTATTAATATATAAAAATATCCCGATTTAAGATAGAATTTTTAGTAATTTTAAATAATTTAATATAACAAAATTTATTATAAAATTACATTAATGACAATTTTGAAATTATTAATTAAATTTGAATTAAATAAAATAAAGAAAATAATTTTATTTGATTATATTATGTCTAAAGATGTCTAAAATCATATATTCATCTAAAAAATTAGTAGAACATAATAACTCATTCAATTTATATCACATTTACTTTTTATAGTAGCATTTATTTTATTAAATTGTTATCTAAATAATTACTCTATTGGTGTTTCGTAAACACATTAAGTAATTATTTCATCTCTAAAAATTAAAGAGAAATTATGATGATAAATAAAACTAATTTATATTAAAATATAATATTTGTAATCAAAACAATTTTGTTTTTTAATCTTTTTAAGATTTATAGATATTAAAATCAAGGAAGGTATATTTTTTTCTTTTTCCTTACATAATATAATTATATGGGATAATATCATGGAAAAGTGTCTCCAAAAGTCATAAAATTCTATCAAAATATAACAAGAGTATTAATATGTTTATAAAAAGGGTGTTGGAAAATAGTTAGGTCATTATACCCCTTATATTCTATGTTTAACCCCTCAAGTAAACTAGATTTAACCTTAATTAGTGTAATTAATATTAACTCTTTTCACTAATCTTTATGGTAAAAAAACTAAAACATCTCAAAAAATCTTAAAAAATTCACCCAAAGATAATTATATAATTATGATTTACAAAATTAAGTATATTTTTTCATAGAAATATTCAAAAATAGTTGAAATTTGATTTTAAATTATGTACACCAAGCATAATTAAATCACCTTTTAAAAAAATATAGTTTTCATTAAAAAACATTTTAAGGATTATTATTTTATTTATAATCAAATTACAAATAATAAACAAGTGAAAACTATATTGTTTCATAAGTTATTAAATCCTATTCACTCCATCTGTTCTGACGACTACACAATAAATATTATATTAAATAATAATATTACTATTATATTGTAGTTCAATAAAACTCAGTCTTAAGTGTAATGCGAGATATCAAAGTAACTTGACATTCTGTGTAACACAATAAAAAATAGTGTTTCATATACCAAAATCTAAAATCAGTGCTCTGTGTAATGAAAGCATAACATGGTGTTTTGTATAAAGAAAGATTTACTTTGTGTATATTATAAAGGAACCTTAACAACGTGTTGCATGTAGTTAAAGACATCAATGAATTTGAATTTATTTCAAAGAATAATAATTCATAAAAACTCGATTTGTTACATTATACCCCTATTTAAAATGAATTGTTACCCAAAAATTCATCTAGTTTATCAATGTTTTAATACTTGAATGTTCCTTTCATAGAAACCCACGTCCAAATAATGAATATTAAAACTTACTATAAAAAAGGAATGCGGGAAACATAATGTTTTCCCAAATTAACTCATAACTAGGTTTCCACATAGGATAACATAGGAAGAAAATGATAACATGGGAATGAAAGAGAAACATAACACCCAAATAGAGATAGAGAGTGATATAAAAAATTGTCAAGAAAGAGTTAATGAAAAAAATCCCAAAAACCAAAGACGCTTTAAAAAGGTAATCGAAATCATAAAAAATTATGATAATGGGATAACATTATATTTTAATGCTCTTTTCCAAAGGTTAAACAATTTTTATAAGGAGATATTTTTATCTGATTTCATTGGATTTGATAAGAATAATCTCATGCATCAGTCCTGACTTGATCAATATTCACATCATATGTTACTCCAAGAAATAAAGGTGAATTTCATTTATTTGAAGCACTAATTTATATTTGGATCCATAAATATAATGATAATTCATTTTTTTATCTTTAGTTATCATCATAGAAAAATGGTTAAAACAAGTTACCCAATATGGATTCATCCTTATGTTTTGAAACATTGATCACTAAAACCTCATTCAAAGATGAACAGAAACCATTTCACAAATGGTTATCCCTTTTGACTATTTTGAAAGACACAAATCCAAATATTTGAAAATAAGGTCATTTCATTTCTCAAAATCATATTTACATTGATCACATATGTATGATAAATTACTACTTTATTTTCACAGAACAAATATGTGAAATCATTTATCATGTATTCTCTTGAAAAGTGGTAATAACCTGACTTATAATAAATCATTATTTAAAACATGCACACATACTCATTCTTTATATAGTTTAATGGATATATTCCTTCAATACAAAACTATTTAAAAATTCATCAATAATAACACAAACTACTTTTTCAACAAACCCATTATCAGTTCTGAGGTCATAAAGACTATCTAAATTACATTATTCGAATCCAATATCTATTTATCTAAAATAAACAACTTTTTATCAACATCCATTGAACATTAAGGGTTAAATTACATTAATCATGGTTTCCCATAATATATAACCATGTGTTTTGATCACTTTTCTATGTAATCAGTACCATCCAACATATTATTTCAAATCATTACCAAAAAAATTACTCCAAACTATCGATTAATATTTTACAATTCTTAATTTCTAAATCCAAATAAATAAGAACCTAAATCGTTACACTTTAATTATTGGTATGGAATATGTTCTTCCTTATTCCAGAAGTAAATTATTAGGTTATATAATTTCATTGGGTAATTCACATATTCTTTATAAACTCATCAAAAATTATCCACTAAGTGACCCTTTTCCATAAAGATGACATCTTCACCTCCATTTTAAATTTTAATTTAGGGTTTTCAACCCACCATCTATAAATGTAGGAATATCTGTCTTCTTTATTCTATGTTCATTATAACATTAAATTTTATAAAATACCGTCTTCTATTATCCAATGTGTCAAGAATCCAACTGAATTTCATGTTGTTAATAATATATTGTGATAAATAATTTAGAATAATAATAACATATTTAGTTTCACTCATCATTCAATTTTTTTCTCATAACTATTAAACTTTCCTTTGGATTCATTGTTAATGTGATTTCTTCTTATTCTATCCATAAACTAAAACCAAAATTATAGTTTGAGAAGCAATAATCATAGTAGGGATCCACATAATCCAAAAAAATCACTTATAGGATGTTTAGATGATGACAAATTATTATCTAATACATGTCACATTATATTATTCCTAGTTTATTTATAGTCATCATTTATTTAAATCCTTCCTAATGGTTCATAAAGATTTTTTAAATTCCCAAAGAATGTCCACAGGAGTGCCAAAATAGATGTGTGGTAATGCTCTCTATCGTGCACCAATTACAGATCGAGTCTTGCTAAATATATTGTTTTTGGGTTTGTTACCACTAAGTAAATATGCGACAAAGCCACATCCCCTTGTAGTATCTAGATATTTATCGAATTTTGTTGAAGCAACTATATTAATCCTTTTACAAAAATTAATAATATTTTCTCAATCATTGACTTATTTACAGACTTATTCTTAGAGAAAACCATGGACATATCCTTAGAATTTTCGGTAGGGATCTCACTGAAGTTTTTTCAACCATGATTCCAAAGGTTAAATCAACCATCCCTTTGATACCAACTATAGAAATACATGATTTTAAAACATTGATATTACAACATTTTAGATGAATATTCATCACATTACAAAAGTACATGCCCGAGGATCATAATATATTACTATCTTTGGAAACATGGAACAAATTATTATAACTTAGTGGAAGATCTTAAATTTTTCATGTAAATAACATCCCATTTATAAATATCACTTAAAAACTTTCTCCATAACAAGGGGAAAGGAAACATAAAATAAGGCGAGTTTAAATTCTCTCTAAGGATAAATAAAGATTCTATATAATCATAACACAAACATAAGGTTATAAGAACACAAGAATAACATTTTTCGATCATAACCAACATATAAAAGTTCACACTCATGAGACATGGAATAAATTTTGTTAGATAATAAGATATAAATCATAATAAAATCAATAGCATGCTCCATGATAGAATAACATAGTAATAAGACATGGAATTGTTGTGGACACCTAAACATATGAAATGATTTCTATTATAGTCAATGGTTATCTCCAATGAAATCTTATTGGAATGGGTTCAATCCCAAAACAATCAAAGTAGTTAATGATAACTCCAAAAATAACATCATGGTTAAGGTTTACTTACAAAACCATCTTAGTAGTTGAGGTTAACTCCCAATAAGATCATAGTGGACAAAGAGATGTACTGAATCAGGTTCAATCCCCATTCCATCCATGTCAATCTCATGAGATATAAATATTAACTAAATGAATTATAAAAATATATAGGTACTCTAATAATATAATGAAATCATACATATATGTTGCACAATATAAAAAAACATTAATCACATCATGATAAATAAAACGACATAGGGCTCATTAACATCAAATTATAACCCAGAAAATTAAATGGGTATCCTAAAAATATCATCATATTCTATCATATGGAGAATGGAAATTCTCATAATAATTTCGTCCTATAATAACTTGTGATTGGAAGTGGGTTTGATAAGTGTTTTATCATGGTATAACCCATGGAAGATAAAATATATTCATAAAGCACTGGTAATCTTAAAAAACCATTCAAAGAAATAATAATAATGGTTTCCTGGGATCCTGTCCCTGGTAAAACATAAACTATATCATAGGATATAATCATATATGGGGAATTATTTTGAAATATCACATGAATATTTTCATAATGAAAATAACATTTATATGAAAAAAAATTAAAACATAAATTTTTTTCATAATATATATCTTTGAAAACAATGTTTTAAACATATTAAGTTAGATTAAAAAATTAAAACATTTCATGAGGAAAATATAATTTAATTAATGATTTTTTTTTTAATATAATACATTTTGAAAACCTTTTTATTTGAAAATAACCCAGAAAACATATAAAGTAATAATTAAAAACCATCTGAAACATTTCTTAAAACATAATAAAGATTTAAAATCCTTTTACTTAAAAAAATAGCATAAAATATTGTTTTAAAAAAATTATTTTTTTAGAAAACTTGGTTTTTGATTAAAAAGTACTTCTGATTGAAGAGATAAATAAGATAAATTTTCTTAAAAAACATTCTTAATTATCTTTAGTGGAAAGGGGTGGAAAGAATGGTACCATTACTTAAATATATCTTGAATTAATATAGGAGAAGAAAATTAATTATAATTCTTAAGATATGGATCAAAGTATTTAATCAATAAATAATAATCATTAACAATTCTGATAAATGATGAGAATGTAGAAATAAACTTTTTCCAAGTTGGAAAATTTAAATCAAAATCACCATTAAATAATAAATGAAACATAAAATGTCTTTAAAATATGTATATTCATGATATAAAATTTCAAAGGGTAAGTATTTACACCTTTTAAAATAATATAGGTGCATAACATCACAAGAGTCTCAAAGAAGGAACATAGAGATAAAATTCTATTACAACTTTGGTAACATTAAAACTGTTGCCAAATTAAAGATTGATCCTATAATGGATTTTTAAATTCCAAAAACGTTAATTATAATAACCATAAATTACATTAATGTGAAATATATACCCCTCGTATAAGAAATTGGTGGTGAAAATGGCATGGGTCTCACAGAAAATAAATGTGATATTAAAATTCCCTTATCATAAATCATGACTCTCGTTGTACTCATTAAAAACATGGGTATAATTAGAAAAAGTTTATTATTAAAATATCACAGAACTAGATTCATATATATAATACCATTTATGATTTACCTATAAGTTTATATTACCCATTTATTAACAATTCCATTTTAAAGTCAAGTTTGGGGTATTAACCGCTTGGTTTGTGGTATATGTTTTGACATTTTATTATTGGATATCTTACGTAGATCATGATTACATAATCAAAATTATTATAAAGATGTTATAAATATCATATAAATATTCATTATATATTAATTTATATTAACCCATAAAATATAGTGATAGTAAATGAAATACATCGTTCATGGTGACAGTAGGTCATATATACAGCTAAACACTGTTTCAATTTTATTTTAATATTGAAAGAAAGAAAAGTAAATAATATAAATATATTTTATCATACAATTAAAAAATTTATTTTAAATATATTACGTATATCTACTAAACTCATCCTTAATATATTCCTTGTATTGTGTGAATGAATAACATCTCTCCGCAATGGAGGTCATCCTGGGTACACATGTGAGACATTATAGTATCCCTATGAAATATAAAGCATAAAGGTATTCATTATATAAAAATTAATGAATCATAATAACATCTTAAAAACAATAAATGTCCTATATAAATATTATTTTCATCATTATGTACAATCTTGATAAGTTGTAATTGAAAAAACGAACGAAATCATTTCACGAGGTGATAGTACGCCGTACACACGAGTGATGATTTCAAAACCATTTGATAGATGTGTGTTTTTTTATAGTTCATATCCTTAAATTTAAAAAATCTCAATATTTGGAGTATACTTATATTATTATATAACAATTATATAAAAATAATTGAAGTGGTTTTATGAATAAGTAAAAAGCATTGGTTGACGAATTTTACCTCTTATTCATGTATCTACTTTTGGTTACCACCAAAGGACATCCTTGGTAAGATTTCTTCCCACTTAAGAATTATATTATGATAGTAGGGAATTTTGGAAGTGATTTTTTCTTACTTTGTTTGATCAAATTTGATTATATTTGGAAATAAGTGTGGGATAGTGAATGCCCTTTTATAATGGAGGAGGAGTGGAATTCTTTTAAATACCCAAAAGTAGTGACTCTTAAGAGGTCAACATTACCCAAAGTTTTCTGAAACAGAAAATTAAATTATTGGAGGGATTTTAGGTTTTATAAACACTTAAAAAACACATTTATACTCATGTTTTAAACATTTCTATCCTTTACTTCTTTGTTTTCTTATTCTACAATTTTGGTTTTTTATTATGTGGTCTACTTTTATATCTTACGAAATTTATTATTTACGAATTTGTTTGAGTGATACCTATTAGATAATTTTTAATTACATAATATTAATATTAATTATAATTTATAAATTATAAATCATTATTTTTTTTGGAAATTAACTTTAACACAAGTACATATTACAGGAAAAACACCACATTAACTGTAACTATGCTAACTGAGTTTCTTCTTTGTAGTAGAAAATATATTCATTATAAAAGAATTATTAGTCCATTAATGGACCATAGTCAATATTTATTATTATTTTAAAATTAGTTTACATAATATATAGTTTTTAGTAATTTTAAAATAATTAATAAAACATCAATTATTATAAAATAACATTAATGCCAATTTTTCCATTATTTATTTAATTTAAACTAAGAGAAAATCATGAAAATAATAGAATTTATATAAATTATGTTCAAATATTTTTAACATCGTATATTAAACTAAAAATTAATTTAACAAAATAATTTATCCAATTTACTTCAATTTTACTATTTTTCTTATTATTTATTTTGTTTAATGTTTAACTGAATAATTAATATGTTTCTATTTCTTAAGAACTTTAATTAATTATTTCATCTCTAAAAATTTAAGATAAGTTATTATATTAACTAAAGATTAATTATATTTGAAAATAATATTTCAACCAAACCTATGTAGTTTTTCCTCTTATTCTATATTTATATAGATATTAAAATATTGGAAGGTAAATTTTTTATGTCATTACATAACAAATTATATGGGATATTATCATGGAAATTTTTTCATAAAATTAGATCCTAATATTTAAAGGGTGTAAATATTTCCCTAAAATTGGTTTTTGACAAATGGTTATTTTATTTTACACCTTATATTCTATGTTTAACCACTAATTAAACTCAATTTTACCTAAATCACTGTAATTAATTTTAACTGTTATGACTAATCATTATGGTAAAAAAATTAAGTTAACCTTATCAGATAATATATATTTTTAATTTTTAAATATAGAATCCATTTGAAAAAATTATACTCACCCAAGTGGAAAATTTTAAAACAAAATTAATCAAATTGATGCGACGAGAAATCGAATTTTTAAAGTGAAAAGGTTTAAAAGTTTTACCATGTTTTAATAACTAAATTCAATTGTAAAATGACTCTAATGTACTAAATTGGATTCATATATTTATAATTTAACATTTTCACTATAAAAATAATATAATTTAATATTATAAATTATTTAATCAATAAGGAATTTTTTTATTAGAATTTTGTATTTTCACTATTCATCCAAAATTAAATTTCTCCAAAAATACAAACAATTTACCATAAGATAAATTTTCTATTATGATTTCAGAAATAAATTTTATTTTTTCTTATATTTTTTATAAAATTGTTAGATTTTAATTTTAAATTATGTAGGCTAAGAATAATTAAACCTTCTTTAAGAAAAAATATTGTTTTTCAAAAAACAATTCTTTTTCTTGTAAATGAATCTTGTTTTATTTCTCATCAATAGATAAAAATAAAGATGTGAAAAATATATATTTTTATAATTTAGTTAAAATTATGTATTCCCTCCATTATAATGGCTACACGATAACTACGATATTAAATAATAATATTAATAGAATATTTTAGTTCGGTGAAGCATCGTCTTTCATATAATGAAAGATATCGAAGAAATTTGGTTTTTTTAGAATATGACAAACATAGTGTTGCTTGTATTGAAAGATAATATCATTGTTGCAAACAATGAATACATAACATGGTGTTTCAAATAATGAAATCTTAAATTGGTGTCATATGTGAAGAAATATCATCTTGGTGTACTGCGAAATGTAATCCATCATAGAATTAAAATTTATTCAAAAAATATTATTTTATATAAACTCAAAGTGTTACATTATACACCCCTTAAAACTAATTTCACTATAGAAACTAGTATGGGCCATCAGTGATTTAATACTTGAATTTTCCTTTCATAAAAAACCACATCGTAAAAATGAATACAAAACCTTCCTTTAAATAAGGAAAGATATCAACATAAATATTACCCAATGTATCTCATAACTAGGTTTCCACATAGGAGAACAGTGGTGGGAAGTGAAAAAATGGCCTTTAAAAAGTTCATTGATATCATCAAAATTTATGATAACATGACAATTTTTTATTTTAAGACACTTTTCTTAATGTTGAATAATTTTCACAAGGATATATTGTTTCCTAACTTCACCAAATTTAATAAACAGAATCTCATCTATTGGTTGTGCCTTCATTGATCATCACATCGTCTATTACTCAAAAAAATAAATGTGAATTTTTTGGGAATAGATCACTAATGGATCATATGATCCATAAATATAATGATAAGTCATTTTTGTCTATATTTACTTATCATCACAACAAAATTTTCAACACAATTAATCCAATATGGATAAATCTTCATATTGAGAAACATTAATCTCTAAAACCCAATTAAAAGTTCAAAAAAATCATTTAAGAAATGCTTAACCCTTTTGACCCATCTAAATTATGAAAATAGAAATCATTATATAGAGGGACACTAAATTTCTCTAAATTATATTAACATTTATCACCTATGTATCATAAAGTATATCTAGATTTTCATATACCAAACATGTTAATACCATCAACATGTATTCTCTCGAGACATGGAAACAACCAAAATTATAATAAATACTAATTGAAAACATTTATTTTTCCTCAATATTTATACAATTTAATGATTATATAAATTGATCAAAAAATCATTTAATCATAATAAATGATAACACACACCACTTTTTTCAACAAACCCATTGTCAGATATGATTTCATAAATACTCTCCAATTTACTTTATTCCAATCTAATATCTATATATCCAACCTAAACACCATTTTCTCAACAACAACAAAAATTAAGTGTTACCTTCCCATAATCATTTTCCCTATAAAATATAATCTTATCATTAAATAACTTTTATAGGTCATCATTATTATTTCAAAATTTTCTTTTAAATCCTTAATGATTTTTTTTCTAAAAAATACTTATATGATTCACAAGTCATAATTAATAAATCCTAATATATAAGTACATAAATCATTCCATTTCAATGATTGGTATGGAATATGTACTTCCTTGGACCCGAATTAAAATATTGGTCTAGGGAATTGATTTGAGTAATTCTTATGTTCTCTACAGTTATGATATTGAACTCCTTGAAAAAGTTTCACTCTATGAACCTTTTTTCCATATAGATAACATATTCCCCTCCATTTGAGATATTTCTTCTAGTTTTTCTCCCCAGCTTCTTAACATGTAGAAAACAATGTTTTTTTCTCAATGTTTATTGACACATGAACTTTTTTAAAATTATGTATTCCTCTTATTTGATGTTTTAGGAATCT
The DNA here is from genome assembly GCA_963277665.1 of Viscum album. Lineage (NCBI taxonomy): Eukaryota > Viridiplantae > Streptophyta > Magnoliopsida > Santalales > Viscaceae > Viscum > Viscum album. The sequence goes on along the minus strand of OY728127.1, from coordinate 219,988,551 downwards.
CACTGAAGTTATCTTTGTAAATAATATATCATGATAACTAATTAGGAATAATCACAATATCATTCTCTCCAATTATCATTCAAATTAGTTTCTCATAATTTCCAAATTTTCCATCATAACAAATTTTAAAATGATTCATTTTGGTTCTATTCATCGACTAAAACTAAAATCATAATGTGAGAAACACAAATCATATTGGGGAAGCACCTAATTATGAAAAACACATATAGTATTTCTAAATCATAATATATTCTTCTTTAATCTATAACACCTAAGGTTTATCCTAGTTTTATTTTTATTCATCATTTATTTATATCCTTCATGATGGTTCAAAAAGAGGCCTTTAATTCCCAAATAATCTCCCTCAACAGTGTCAAACAAAGTGTGTATAAAGGCCCATTTTCATGAACTAATTCTAGATCGATTATAGGGTTTATTTATAGTTTTTACCCCAAGGTACATTGATTCCAGATCCACATCCACTTGTAGCATCCAAACAAGTATATAATTTCTTATAAATGACTCCCCATATCCTATACAAAAAAATCCAACACATTTTCCAAATCATTTACTTATCCTTAGACTTCTCCTTAGAGACTTCCCTATAAATATCATTAGAATTATTGATACGGATCTTAGTAAAGTACTTTCATCTGAGTTCCTAAAGGTTAACTAATCCTTTCCTAGGATACCAACTATAACCAACCAGGATTCTCATATTGGATATTTCATCATTTCAGAATAATGCTCAACACATTACCAAGGTACATGCCTGAGGAATGTAAAATTTTTGTGTCTTTAGAAAATTGAAATAAAAAATTCAAACTAGTTGAAAGATACTCAATGTTTCCCTCAAATATCTTCCAATTTAGTACTCCTACTTTAAACCTTTATTTGTAAACTAATGAAATGATATATAAAAAAGGATGATATTAGATGCTCAATAAGGGTAAATAAAGGAGATACATAATCATAACATGACCTAAAGGTATGAGAACATGAGTATAACATTTGAATATCATACCGAAAATATCAAAGATCATATATATGAGTGATGGAATAAATATTGGTAGATCATAAGAAATGAATCTTAATTATATCAAGAGAATAATCCATGAGAGCGTAACATAGAAATAAAAAATGAAACTCTGGTAGACACCTAAACATATAGAATGAATTCTATAGTAGTCAATGATCACTAGAAATTCTATCTTAGTGGAATGGGTGAACTACTAAACCCATCATAGTAGTTAAGGATCACTCCCAGGACCATATTAGTAGTCCAGTTTCACACCCAATACCATCTTAGAAGTCAAGGTTCACTCCCAATACTATTTTTGTGGACAAAGTCCCTTACAGAACTAAGTTCACTCCTCATTCCTTCCCTGTCTATCTCACGAGATAAAAAAAATTATCAAATTAATTTTATGGAGATATATGTCCCACCTGTCACATATTGAAATCATATTATGTGTGCTAAAAGATAATAAAACATTTTCCCTGTCATGAAAAATTAAAAGAGATGGGTATCATAAAAATCATATCATAACCAATGAAATTAAATGGGTATTATAAAAATTTAATTATATCATAACCTATGTAAGAAATATAGAGTTCATAATCATTTTAACATAGAATAACCCATGATATAAAAAAGTTTTCATAAACATTTTATCATCTTACAATCTAGGGAAGAGAAAATGGTTTAAAAAACAACTAGTCATCTCAAACATAAACCATTAAAATAAATAATAATAAGGGTTTATTTGGATCATATCCCTTTTAAATCATAAACTATATTAAGGTATTAAATATTTAATAGAGAAGGATTTTGAAATATCACTTGGATAATTTCTTAACAAAAAATATACATTCTTTGAAAATAATTTTTTAAAACATAAAACATTTTCAAAGTTATTATCTTTGAAAACCACTTTGAAATATATGAAGTAATATTTAAAAATCTTTTAAAACATTTATCCTAGAAAATATACTTTCTGATTTGAAATATAACTTTTTAAATCAAATAATATTTTAAAAAACCAATTTCTTTTAAAATAACATTGAAAACATATAATGTAAATTATGAAAATCCTTTTAAACAATTTTAAACATAAAACATATTAAAAATAATTTTTCTTCATAATTATCTTAAAATGAAACTTAAAAAATTGAAAACATTTTTAAAAACATGAAATTTGAATAAATCATATTTTCGACCGTAAAGAGAAATAAGGTCATATTTTCTTAAAAACACATTATTAATTTAATTAAGTAAAGAAGAGTAAAAATGATACCATTACTTGAATATATCATGAATAAATAGAGTATAATAAATTTCATGATAAATATTGATATATGGATCATAATATTTCATTAATGAAATCATAATCATAAATAATCCTGATAAATGTTGAGATTTGGGAAATAAAATCTTACCACTTTGGTAACATGGAATCAAAATATCCACGAAAGAATAAATTTATATTAAGATTAATATATCATGAAAATAAGTATATTAATGGTATAAATTTTAAAAATGGAATTATATATAGATCTTCAAATCATATAGGTTCATAACATAACATGTATCTTAGAGAAGGCAAATTGAGAAACAATTCTCATACCTTTTTGGTAACATTGAAACTATAACCCCATAAAATATAGATGCTAAAATTAATGTGTAAATACAAAAAAAATTAAGCATAAAAACAATTTAGAAAATTCATGGTAATTATATACACACCATAATGAAATAGGTAGTGAAAGTGTCTTCTTCATCACAGAAAATAAAAGTGAGGTTAAGATTCCCTTACCTTAAGTCTTGACACTCACTATACTCATTCAAAACTCATGTATAATAAATATAATTTTATTAAAACTATATCAATGAACCCTATTCATATATATAATACCAAATATTATTTAACAAATATAATTTACTTTGATGTAATTATACAACCAAAGAACTTAATATACATTACCCGTCTATTAACAATTCCATGTTAAATATATGTTTTTGGAAAAAACCGCTTGGATTTTTGTATATGTTTTGAATTTTTATTATTTTTAATTTTTCATATATCATGATTTCATCATATTGACAATGATAAACATGATTTAAATATCAAATATATTTAGTATACAGATATTTTTTAAATGGTTGTGCCTTACTTAGAACACTGAGGAACATTTTTTGAATAAAATAAAATGAACATTACAAAAATATAAAAGAAGGAACTATATTAAAATATTTTCCATGACTAGAAGTCAAATCTATAGGGAGGTCATCCGACCAAGTGATTTCACAGATGTACCCCTTATTGGAAAGCCCATCTGAAACTGTGTTCACTTCACGAAATTCATGCATGCTAATATGATTGATCTAGATGAGTGAGTGAAGGTAATCTATCCGACAACTTTTGAGAATCCACTCAAGTTTCACCATGACATAAGATAGATCTTGTATTATTGTGGTTGAATCACTTTAAATCTATATATTTTTCCAACCTTTTTCCCTTGTGAAGGTTATTTCATGAAAAACATTGAAAATTTATCCCTCCAAAGATGAGGCAAATAAACGCGGGATGTTGAAGTAACCTAGAAGCCTTACAAGGGAGTCTCTATACACTGATCCACATTCTGAGTCCCCTAGGTTATCTTTATAGGCCCCATAAACATTATACTTAATCTAGCATGTGGGAGGAAATATCTAGAAAACATCTAAACTGTCTCAAGGCTGACTGTAAATCCCTTCAACACCGAGTCACCACAAAATGCTAAAATCAAATATAAGGTTATTGTAGTTCCCCTAATAAATTGAACCAACATCACATATGGTATCAATAATCCTCACCTATAATAAATTAATACTTAATGAGATATTATGATATAAATAAGAATTTATGTCAAACTAGATCACCTGAAAACGTTTAGCAACAGCAGACAAAAAAGTTTTCGATCTGGTGAGCATTGTCAGAAGTATAACAGTGTTGAACTTGAGATCTGATTCCATCCAAAAGTAACAACCTATAATCAAAGAGACCAAGAATATTCTTCCTAAGAGTCTTAATAGTAGAACAAAAATGTAAAATATAGTTATTTTCTAATCTATGCTGATTGCAATGACAAAACTTTGAGAAAATATGGACCCCTAAAAATTATATACAAGTATCTATGGGGACCAGGTTGTGAGAAGTTATCCAAACAAGAGTGAGTCTAGATGGTTTTATCCAAGTATTATAAAAAAAATAGCCATAAAAATCATAATCTATATTTCAAAAGAAGTGGTTGTAAAATAGTTTTAGATCAAGCATGCCATTGTGAGAAGGATCTCAAATTGAAAAATCTTCAGTGTTAGAAAATGGATAATTATTAATGACATGATTAACATTTTCCAGAATATCAAAACTACGAGAAATCAAGAAATCATTAATTGAAACATTATTATTCAGAGGTGAATGGTTGGTGTAAAACATAGAAATCAAAGCAGCACCTTTCCAGTTATCTAACCAAAATTTCATATAAAAGTATTTGTTAAAAATCTATATAAATTTCAACCTAATATCGGAAAATTATTGTTGAATGGAAGGCTAGATATAGGATTCTATATGATACAGATTCCCCTTTAATAATTTTTCAAAGAATCTATTTTTATGGAAGGTATTTGGAATAGAGTTATTAGGAATGAAATTCTATGTAATTATTGCTTTTAAGGAATCATTGAAAAGTTTAATGTTTTTTATTCCAAGGACAACCATATTAAGGGTTTAAAAACATTTGAAACAAGGGAAAATCACTAATTTTCTTTTAATAGTGCTTCCACTCAACACAAAGAATTTGATGTAGACATAAATTTTTTGAGAAGGCCAATAGGCCATATGTATATCATCTATGAGTAAAAAAAATTAGATACAATTATATATTTGACAAAAAAAATTCTATAATCCATGTATATTGATTTTCCTTTCCAAAATTAAAGTTTATTTTGAATTTGGTCCCTAATGTTTGAGAAGTAACTAGTTTTAGGTCATCCAAACAACATTGGAACACCAAGATATGTGAATTCGAATGACCCTACTTTTAGTCATAGATTTTTAATAATGGTCACTTTTTTATTATCTAGGAACAATTTTCCAATGAAAATAAAGGATTTATTCCATCTGATGGATTTACCATATGTCTGTTCATAATAAGATAGATCATCCTTAAGATTTTGAATATTTCTTTTTCCTCGTTATAAGAAAATAATTATATCATCCCCAAAGAGGAGGTGTGTGGGCACAGCCAGATTATTATAAGCATGGATGGGAACAAATTTCCCTTACTCAACTAGACGGGTGAGAAGTATTCATAAGTAGTACTCTAAAATAGTGAAAATAATGGTGGAGATGGGGTCACCATGTCTAACACCTCTTGTGCAGTTAAAGTATCCCTTCAGAGAGGCATTAATTAGAATAGAGATGCAATCCATGTTAAAAATAGTTATAATTCTAGTAATGATTAGATTATAAAAATCCAAGACATGGAGGACCTTGAAAATAAAGATCCAATTAATGGGATCAAATCAGATTCTTATGACATGTTCTCTGGAAATATTACCTCCCCAATTACGTTTTTTTATGATATTAGTGCATTCATAGGCAAGGAAGATATAGTATTGAAAGGTTCTACCCTAGAAAAAACCAAATTGGTTTCAAGAGGAAACTATATTATTGATAGTTTCAAGTATATTAGAAACAATCATAGTAATGATTTTTTAGATAGTGTTGATAATTTCAATAGGTTGGAATAGAAGAATCTCAAATTCATTATTCACTCTAGGTATCAAAGTAAGAAATTGCATATTGAGAACATGAGGAAGCATACCATTAGAAAAAGATGTTTAAACCAAACTACATGTTGGGACCACAATATGTATGAAGATTTTATTTGTTATCATCAGTTGTCAATGCTATTCAAAATGAAGAAGGATATGGAGATGGAATCCAATGTTAATGGAGATTAGCTGAAGTGAGGATGCCTGAAGAATTGGTATGCAATCATATCATTGAATTTCATGCTACGTAAATTCTCCATGAAGTAAATTCAGATGATTATTGAGATGATCCTAATTTCAAATCATGTATTTCAAATGTGATATATTACCTATAAAAATTGAAGGATGGTGATAAATCAGATGATGATTTGCTGGTTTGTTTTTTTGCAAGTATCATAAGTTAGGAGAACTTGTGATTCAAGACTTATGAAGGTAAGGTGGAGTATAAGATGATTCCAATCACATTCAGTTTTTATTGGAATGAAAGATGCTAATGGAACACTGGGAAGTTGTAATACTCCATGTTGAAAATCTGATGATGGTAAAAGTGTTCGATCAAAGACTATATATCATGATAGATATGGTTCATGATAAAAGATGTTTTTTTGAATATTATAAATGTAAAAATGTGATTTTGTAAAAGGATGATGTGTGAATGTTTGATTATGTATTGTTATGTTGCACGCAAGTGGAATTCCATGATCTGAACATCAAAATCTAGCAAAGGAGAGGCTTGTGCGGAAGATTGGTTTTTGTGTGCATTATTGAGGAGAGTTTGGAATGTTTCTCACAAGTAATGATTAAAGTTTCAAACATAGAAAAATGTAAAATGAAGGAAGTGTTTGAAAGTTGAGGTTGGTGTGAAAGAGGCTTACGCTTCCAATGCGACGTCAAATGGGGTTTTGCGCGACAAATTTGGATCTTGCACGACCCATCAGGGGGTTTTGAGAGTGAGGGTCGGAGAGGTCTATAAATAAGTGGTGACCCCCTCACATTCAATAGGCTCGATACATAGAGAAGTCCTGAGATACGGTGCGCGAAAAATAGGAGTTTCACATAAAAATAAGGTTGTGTGTAAAAAGGAGGTGTAGCATGTAATAATTTGGTTGTGCGTAAAAAAGAAGTTGTGCGAAAACTTTTACGTTCCAAAAGTGTATTTTTTCACACAAGAAAAGAAAATTGCGATCATTACACTCATAATTTTAACCAAAAAATTAGATTCATGCATGAATTTAACAATTTCATTCACTATTGAAGTGTCTCATGAAGATGGAGAGTCGCACTCTATATGTGATGAAGAAACCACAAACAAGCGACTGGTTTTCTCCAACCCTCACTGTGTTTCGTGAAGGAGATCCCATGAGTAAAAAATGGTGAATAATCACCCTTACAGTGCATCATGAAGACATATCCTCGAATCATCCCTGGTTCTATGAAGAAGAATCATGTTTCCTCTGTGTGAAGAAGAAGACTCGTGGAGCTCTCTGTTTTCATGAAGGTGAACACTCTCTGGTTGAATGTTTTATATACACTATTTTTCGGGGTGTTGTTGCTTGTGTGATGAGGATATAAATTTGAAACTAAATTTAAATATTCACAAATAAATATGGAAGTATAATAATACACTCATGTGTTGGAATTGATAATTGAAGAAAGATATTAAGACACTACAGTACTCTTCCTTCTTATACCGTGTCAAAGAGAAAGAAGGGAAGAATAAGAAGAACAGAGTATGCCCAACTAAAGGCTGAAAATTATTCAAAGCAGTTTAATTCTGATGATTCCAAGTGAACTAATCTTAATTTCCTGAATAATAACATTAGTTTATGTTATTCTAACCATGATGACAGAAGGAGAATAGTGCAATTGGTTTTTTCACTAAGAAGAAGAAAGAAAAAGTCTAGTGCAGCTGGTGTTGCACTAGGGAAGAAGAGAATGAAACAAGGGAGACTTTTTTCCCTACTGATTTGGAAGTAATCATGTGAAGAGAACTAAAGAATACCAAGAGAAGAACCTGCATTTGAAGTAGGAAGAAGACTATCTCCATAAGAAGTATATAGAATCACCTAGACGTAGAAAGTTGGACTAGGTCTTCACCAGTTCAGGAAGAAGGATTATTTCCCTTCCCCCTTTGAGTGTAAGGACTCACACTAGGAAGCTATGAGCTCCTTCCCTCCTCCAAGTGTAGGGAGCCACACCTACTATCGTATTGTTTTCCTAGTCAACCACTGGAATAAAATATCACATTATAGTGGATAATCCATGCACTAGTCATTGTCATGCATGGAATGGGAGTAGCTTCACTTATTGAGTGGTGACCCTTGTAAAAATATTATGTGTAAATTTTCTACTACTTTCTATTATTGCATGATACATGAAAAAGATAATAAGATAATAAAGATATTAATAGGTTAAGAGGTACATGGATAAAAATTTGGAATTGGATTCAAAAGTCCCCAACACTGATTCCCCCCCTCTTAGGGATAGGTATATCCCAAACGGGTCATCTCACTACAAACATGAGGTTGAATAACATTCCAATAATGGTGAAAGAACCCATTATCGAAACCATCAGACCAATAGGAAATTTATGAATTTAAACTAAAAATAGTACCATTGATCTCATGATCAAAAGGTATTCTACTGAGGACGGGGTTATCCTCATTGTTAACAATTAAAAGGATGACATTAGGGAGAATGCCTTTATTGATGAAATGGTCATTGAAAATATAGGGACTGTCGAAAAAAACTTGACTATAGACCATCTTCAGTATCAATAATGTTGTCCCCTTATTGAAGAAAAGATTGAGGACAAAAACATTTTGTATTTATTTGGAGATAATTATAAAGCATTATGTTCATATATCATTCAATGATCCATTTAGCTCTAAATATTTTCATCTGAATGTTTTCCTTAATCGTCAGTAGAGAATTAGGTTTGGTTATAAGATTAATTTCATGTTGAGGATCCATTGTAAATTTTGAGATAGTGGTGGTAGTTTTAATTTGGTTGATGTTTCCTTAAAATGAATAAAAATCATTGTCAAATTTTTTGGATTTGTATTGACACCATCCTTTTAACTTTTTTATGGAATTTTAACATTATTGAAAAAGAGAAATCATCTTTACTATAGTTCATAGAATTCCAAGAATTTTTAATATTTCTATCAAAATCAGGATCTAAAACACACAAATTATTGAATATGAAATGAATAATAGGATTATATATTCTAATGGAGATAGTGAACAAGATCATGTGATGGCCAAAATTATGTTTTGGAAGAGTGATGTTGGAGATGGTATCCCATTTGTCTAGATTTTTGTCATCAAAAACAACCCTATCCGGTTTTCTAGTTACCACCCTATTATAATTCTTTCTACACCAAGTGTATTTTTTCCGAAAATGGTTTATTTCAATTATATTATTATCTACAACGGAGTTTTTAAATATATATAGAAGATAGTGGAGTGGTATAGACCCATTGTTTCACTTGGACCAAAATAGTGTAAAATTCCCCAACCACAATCCATAGTTCATGAATTTTTTCCCTAAAAAATAACGATCCTCCAAAAGAGGTCTTCTATCATTATACCTACTTTTACCATATAAGAAGGAGCAAAAATGGTGGGAGTTAGAGTAGAAAATTTCATAGGTGAAAAATTGGATAGAAATATTATAAACACTAACATTATCCAGAGATGTCTGAGAAAACATCCAGATCATTTAAATAGAAGAGTGATTATTTATAGCACCAAGATAAAAATACACATTATAATTCATTTGAGAAAAAAAGAGGTGAAAGGTTTGTTTTAGTCTTACAAGTATTGAAAAATTTGGGGCAATGATAATAAGGAAATATTTTTAATGTAATAATAGGGTCAAAGTTAGAAATACCCTAACAATTACAAAATAAGATTTTAATTTAAACATCTGCATGGGGTTGGAATCCCCCCTTCTTATTTTTCCTAGAGCTCTTCCTCCTAGATGATATTCTGACTATTTTAGTCTTATTGGGGATATCAATTGATGTATCAACTCCCAGTTTGACCATAGAAGTAATAGGAGAAAATATGTTACGTGTACTAACTTTTGTATCAATGGTGGAATTTGGATAATGACCAATGATTTTGGCGGTTAAATCCAAGGAAGTGTTTTTTATTTGAAGAGGTGACTTCTGAATATTGTAGTTATTTCTAGGTTGTGCAGTGATAGTATAAAGACATGGAATTTCCATTGATATTTTTTTCCTTAAATACATGGGCATTTTTATGAGTCAGTAGTTTTTGAAGGTTCTTGATTCCAAGGCCTAGTGTGTCCAGAATCAATTTCTAATGTTTTGACTGGGTACGTTCAGTAAACATATGAGAGAAATTTAATATCTTTTAAACCAGTGATTAGAATTAAAATCTGAGGGCACTGTTGAGCTCGCAGTATCTGTGATTTCTTAGTGAGACCTTCACCATAGTTACGTTCTAGAGAGAATGGAAGTTAGTATTTAGAGTTTCTAAGAATAAAGTTAAATAAAAAATATGTGTGGATTATTTTTATTTTGGTGGTTAAAATGTCCAAGTAGAGGTTGGAGGTGGGGGACACCACACCATAACCTCCTATGAGAGGTTATGGAGGTGGGTCCCACTTGCACATAAACTCCCGTGGGAGGATAATTATCATGGGGACCACACGGCCTTTAACCCCTTTTAACTCTAGGACTTCCCCCATAATTTTGCCAACCCTCTCTTTATTTATTTCTAACTCTCCCCCTCCCCTATTTGAATTTTTGAATCCATTCCAACCGAATTAATTAAATGAGTTGTCTCATTTAATAAAAAACAACTCTTTTTATTGTTGTACCAACAAATAATAGACTTTTCCTCTATTATTTTTGGTTGGAAACTTGGAAGAGCCTGGAGAACCCATGGAGAAAGCTCTCAATGGGGAACCATTATTCCAACGAAGAACGTGAAGAACATGAAGAAAGTCATCGAAAATCTTCTTCCTTATTCAACCGGATAAAAGGAAGGAGCCGATAGCAACGAATATCGATGGCGCTTCTTCCTCGATCTCCTACCCCAAACTCTTCAGGACGTCGATGAATCGACACCGCCACCCCGCAACATCGTCAACGATAAACGACAAGCGAGGTAGGGGTTCGAGTTGTTTTGTTTCCATTATACATCGTACAATATTTTTGGAATACATTTTGTGAATTGTTATCAACATAACATGCAGGGTTCAGACCGCTCAAACATGGCTCGACCCTCCCCCCTTTGATCTTGTTTGTTGTTGATGACGGAAGCGGACAACAGCGGTCGGCGTCGAGCCGTCCGCGAAAAAACTAGCGGCGCAACACCGCCGGGTCACCGAAAAGGCGCGGCACCGTCGTGCCACGCGGTTGAAAGCCAGGCCGCGGCCAAGCTCGTCCACGGAGAAGGTGGCGCGGCACGATCGCGTCGCGTGGTAGAGCAGAGGGCCACGACTAGGCCGGGCCGAGGCGAGGGCAGCGCAGCATCGTCGCGTCGCGTGGTGTAGATGAGTCGTGAATTAGGCCACAACCGATATAGGAGGGTGGCCGGCTGAGCCAGCCGCCAGTGCGTAGTACTGGCGGGGCCTGAAGGGTCCCACGATTACGTGAACAGGCGCTAGACGCCGGTTCCGCTACGGTCAACAGGGGGGCGTGGAACCCCCCCCCCCCCCCCACGACATGGAAAACCAGGCCACACTGCCCACTGGCCGGGACACATGGCCATCCGACATGCGACCAGCCTACCGGGCCACACGGCCTACCAGCATGCGGCCTGCCGGCCGGACCCAAGGCCAGCCGGCAGGCGGCCCGCCCCTCGGGCCCCACGGCCAGCCCGCACGCGTCTAGCCGATCGGGCCACGCAGCCAGCCAGCTAGGCCGCCCCTTCGGACTGGGATACGCCTTCGGGCCGGGTCAGACACACAGACCGGGTCGGAACCTGGTCCAGACCTGAGTCTGGTCAGGTCGGTCCGACTGGGTCAGACCAGACCTAGACTCGTCAGACCCGAATACACCTATTCGCCCATAACTCGGGTTGCGTGTGTCCTAACGACAAACCGTCTGCGGCGACTGAAAGCATAGAGAGAGACGGTTCCTTTGGAATACCCCACTTGGGGTTTGGACACAGTTGGGGTACATTCGGGTTGGTTTGAACCTAAAATCTAACCGGGCCCTAAGAATTGAAATGCCAATAACTCACAGACCGGGCATCCGATTGACGCGCCTTCTGTTGCGTTGAGACCCCTATGACATGGTGGTACTTTGACATAATCCCACGTGAGACTTCATGGCACTTGGAGTATCGACCAGTAGCTCATGGAGAAAATCCTCCCAGATATGAGCAGACAGAGTGCGGAGACCTAGTAGCAGATAGACCTGATGGCTGCTTGACGGTTTTTACTCGGAGTGATTCGACTAGACCAGTGGGGAGCTTCTGGTACATGTCAGCATACCTATGGTAGATGAGGTCCTAGTATTGGTTGCAGACCCATGGTACTCGATAGGAGAAGTTCCTCTGCAGGCTATTAGGGGGAGTGCCTGGTATTTGGTGGCAGACCCACAGTGGAGGAGCACCTGGTATTTTGTGGCAGACCCGCGGTACTCGACAGGAGGATTACCTCAACAGTCCAAGTTTAGTGAGAAGTGACTTGGAGTCATGACATGCCCATTGTTCTCGACAGATGAGGAGATCTCCAGTAGCCATGATTTCAATAACGAAAATCCTGGTTTGAGCTGAGTCAATGACCATTGTGTTTTCCCCATGATTGGGATGGGTTACTAGATAACTTAGTTATATGTATGGGAATAAACCTAAGTAATGGTTATCCATTGATTCATACTTTTTGGTTTATACTTGTTGGATATTGTGAGACCTTGAGGGTCTCGGGGTCCTTACTGAGTATCGTTATACTCACCCCTGCATAGGGTATTCCTGCACCTCGTTTTATTGGATGCAGATGACGGACAACACTGACCAAGGTGGAGTGTATGAGGACTAGACAGTACCCGGAGGTGGACCTCACGACGAGTCGGTACCTGGAGGAGACAGGAAAATGTGGTTCACTAATGAGGTTATCTATACGTACCCTTTAGGTAGGATCCGTGGTGGACAATCCAGGAGCTGCTAGACACCTTCAAGCTATTTGTCTTTTAGTTGTACATGTTTTGTCTTTTCCTTGTACTTTACTGTTGGGATTGTATTTCCAGCTCCCTTTACTTTTAGAACTACCTTTGTATTCAATTTTACATAGTGTTTTGCTTCTAGTTGTGTACTCTGATTGAATGTGTCTACTTTTAATAAACTCAATGCCTTCCTAGATTAGGGATTTACGCCATTGGTTCTAGTCGCCAGCCCCTGGCCTACAGAAGGCGGGCTTGGGGTTGTCATGGAACGAGCCCCGGGGATGGTTTGTGACAAATTGTAATCAGAGGTAGTCGGTTCTACTGCAGAACATAGGACTCTGATCATTATTTTCTTTGAAGAAATATTGTTAAGGGTACTATGTGTGGTTTTCAGTTCAGGGAGTCTAGTGTTGATGCGGTGGCCGATGTATCCGTATACCAGCACCCTGACAACTGATTTCTGACTTTGTACACGAAGAAACTAATTGCGTGTGTGTTTCAAAATTTTTTCTTTAAGTCAGCTCAACCAGGTCAGCTCAACATGTATAATCGTTTGACTATATCACATCAGTTTCTTTCAGGATGCCTCCCCGCGGATGACAAGTTTGAGCCCAGAGAGTTGTACGCAATGACATCCAGCCAAGCGACAATGCCTCAGTGGAGGTCCCCTTTCCAGTTAAGGCACCAGCGGTACCACTTCCCATTGGTCCACCGATGCCATCGGCCCCAACTGTAGATGATGCATGCCACTTGAGCGCGTTGTACGAGTTCCAATGCCAGAGGCCACCCAGGTTCCGGGGAGAGACAGACCGACAGGAAGCTGAGGATTGGCTGGAGGCTGTGGTGAGGGTTTTCATGCTAGTAGGGACACCGGCAGACCACATGGTGATCCTTGCTGCCAGCCTCCTTCAGGAAGCAGTAGGAAGATGGTAGAGCCTGATGCTCCAGGTCCACGATGATGTGACTCTACTGTGGGTAGTCTTCGAGAGCCTCTTCCAGGATGATTTTTTCCCAGCCACCCTTCGTGCGGTGTGGATATAGAAGCTACTTCATCTGCAGTAGGGTAGTATGATAGCTGTCCAGTACTCAGCGAGGTTCACTGACCTCTCGCGCTACTCCGTAGATATGGTACGAGACTCATTCTTTAGGGCCCGTACCTTCGATCATGGGCTCAGGTGAGAGATCATCAGTCTGATGATCTCACTCAGCATCCCGACACATGAGGGGGTGCTAGTGAGAGCCCTCCTGGTATAGAGATTCCTTGCTGAGCAGTCACCAATAGTGAGACCTACTACTAGTCGATACACAGTGAAGTCTTCTGTAGATGGCAGTAGACAGTTGTCGCAGAGGTCCAATAGGACCAGACCTACAGGTGGATGACCACAGGAATCAGGATCGGTTGTGTGGGGTACCCGGAGTGGAGACAGATCCAGTCATGCTAGGAGCGGGAAGCATTACTCATACAGTGGGCTTGGTCACATGGCTCGTGACTCTTTGACCCGTCGTTCGGACGATCACCAGATAGTTGAGGGACCTCCCAGTCAGAGGCAGAGGTTCGATCGAGGTGGTCCATAGGGAGAATGCGGACATAGAATAGGAGGTGGTCGTGCAGCTGGTTGTGGACGATGATTTGAGGTGTTTCCACCACCACCACCAAGAGTTCCACCCCGACTGTAGGGAGCAGGTGGACAGGGGTGAACTCAGCTTCAGGCAGCTGAGGCCTACGATCATGGAGCTCCGGAGATGATTCGAGGTACGATCTATGTCTACTCCACCTTAGCTAGAGTTCTTATAGGCACAAGTTCCAGTCACTCTTTCATATCAACTTACCTCGTTCAGAGCTCAGAGATTCCAACGGAGCCGTTGGCTCTATCCTTACAGATAGAGACTCTTACGGGAGCAGACTCGACGATTACACACTGGTACCGGAAGTGTGAGATTACTCTAGGAGGTGAGAGCTTCAGCTGGGATCTCCTCGTAGCGGCGTCATGGCCTTACGACGTCATCTTGGGTATGGACTAGTTATGTACAGTCCATGCTCAGATCAACTATATTAGGCACAATGTGTGGTGTATCCGCACGGATGGGACCAGGTTCACCTTCACCGGTGAGAAGGGAACCTTTGCAGTGCAAGATGGATTTACTCAGAGGAGGGTGTAGCCGATCACTCACCAGTTATCTTGCCTTACCCTTGGAGTAGTATATGTGGAGAGTACGACTTATCCTATAGTGGTGGACCAGTACGTGGATGTTTTCTCTAACGATGTCCTAGTACTACCTCCTCACAGAGAGGTGGACTTCTACATTGATCTGTACCCTAAGACAACACCGATATCTACACTAACAAATCGGACGGCTCCCGCTGAGCTTCACGAGCTGAGGGTACATCTTGAGGACTTGCAGGGGAAGGGATTTATCTGGCCCAGTGTTTCTCCCTGGGCAGCCCCAATTCTGTTCAACAATAAGGCAGATGGGAGCTTGGGAATTTGTGTCGACTACCATCGCCTGAACCAGGTGACCATAAAGAAGATGTACCCACTTATGAGGATTGACGACCTCTTTGATAAGCTCAAGGGATCTCGATGGTTCTCGAAGATAGACCTCAGATTGGGCTATCACCAGCTCAAACTTCGAGATGAGGATATTCAGAAGACTAACTTTAGGTATCGGAATTTCCAGTATGAGTTCTTGGTTATGCCCTTCGGCATAACCAATGCTCCAGTAGTGTTCATGAGTCTCATGGATAGGATCTTCCAGCCTTACCTAAATCGATTTGTCATAGTCTTCATCGACAACTTACTGATCTACTCAACTACTGAGGAGGGGCTTGCCTACCATTTTCATGTAGTACTGGACACTCTCCGAGAGCACCAGCTTTATGGTATGCTCTCAAAGTGCCAGTATTGGATTCGAGAGGTTCTCTTTTTGGGGAACGTCATCTCAGAGGCGGGAGTTGCAGTGGATACAACAAAGATCAATGTGGTAATTGCTTGGGAGACACCCAGGAGTGTGACAGAGGTACGTAGTTTCCTGGGCTTGGTTGGTTACTATCAAAGATTCGTTCTAGAATTCTCCATAGTTGCAGAACAACAATCATTCCTCACGAAGAAGGGGAAACCCTTCGTGTGGTCGGAGAGATGCCAGTAGAGCTTTCAGGAGTTGAGGTAGAGGCTGAATAGTTCCCCCATTTTGAGGCTTCCAGAGGAGGGCTTAGGGTATGTAGTTTACTACGACGCATTGGGGACCAGACTCAGGTGTGTCCTGATGCAGGAGAGAGCAGTGATTGCTTATGGTTCATGGCAGTTGAGACAGCATGAGTAGAACTACGATACCCATGACCTGTAGTTAGCAATAGTGGTCTTCGCCTTGAAGATGTGGTAGCACTATGTGATGGGAGAATGCAATACCATGTTATCTGATCACAAGAGTCTCAGGTATATATTCTCTCAGAAGGACATGAACTTGAGACAGTGGATTTGTCTTGAGTTCCTCCAGGACTATGACTTCAAGATAGTCTACACACCAAGGAAAGGTAACATTGTTGCGGGTTATCTCAGCAGGAGATCAGGCATTCAGCTTCTAGGAGAGGTGACAGAGTAGCTAGCTTCCTTACAGATATCCTTTGTGGATAGGGATAGAGTAGCCTATCTTTAGTCCCTTACAGTCACTCATCCACTTCTTCAGTGAGTCAGGGAGATGCAGTGTGGAGACGCTGACTGTGAGACGCGACTTGCTCAGATATCCACAGGGTAGGCACCAGATGGATTTTCTAAGGGTGGGGAGCACGTCATCCTCTACAGAGGACATACCATGGTACCAGTTTCACTTCAAGCAGAGATGTTGAGGGAGTTCCAGACTTCCCCTCTAGCGGTGCATCCAGGTGTGGAGAAGATGTACCAGGACCTTCGATGACAGCATTGGTGGCCAGGTATGAAGAAGGCAACAGTCGAGTTTGTCTCGTATTTCCTCACTTTTAACCAAGTGATGGTAGATCACCAGGTACTAGTAGGCTTGGTTCAGCCATTAGAGGTACCAGAGTGGAAGTGGTATGGGATATATATGGTCTTAATGACGGGTCTTCCACGTATATCCAGGAGTCATGACTCGATATGGGTGATCATTGACAGACTCACCAAGTCAGCCCACTTTCTACCGATCAGATAGCTGGGACTAGTTGAGAGCTTGGGATGCCTTTATATGTAGGAGAATGTGCATTTAAATGGTGTATGTTCCTCTATTGTCTCTGATCAAGACTCACAGTTTAGTTCCCGGCTATGGAAGGCGTTGTAGGAGACTTTCGGGACACAGCTACATCTGAGCAATGCCTTCCATCCTCAGGCAGATGGTCAGACCATGAGGAACATTCAGACCCTCGAGGACATGCTATGTGCATGTGTCCTCGACTTCGGTCGCAGTTGGGAGACTCACTTGCCTTTAGTGGAGTTTTCATACAACAACAGCTATGACTCTACCATAGGTATGGCACCTTTTGAGGCCTTATATGGTCGGCCTTGAAGATCGCCATAGTGCTGGACAGACCCAGGGGAGTCAGCACTAGGGGGAACAGAGATGGTACGACCTACCATGGAGAAGGTTCCGATCATCCAAGAGTGGATGAAGACTGTACAGAGTAGACAGAAGTCGTATGCTGACAGGAGATGGAGACCTTTGGAGTTCGAGGATGGTGACCACGTCTTTCTACGGGTCTCACCTCGACGAGTTTTGCAGAGATTTGGATGAGGCGTCATGTTATCTCTGTGGTTCATAGGAATTTTCCAGGTCCTCAATAGAGTAGGGAAGGTGGATTACCGCTTATCTCTTCCACCTCAGTTGCACCAGGTGCATGACGTCTTCCACATATCTTAACTAAGATGATACGTGCACGACCTATCCCACATCATCGATCACAGAGAGCTAGACATCGATGATTGGGCGACTTTCATGGAGGTTCCTGTAGATATTGAGGGTCGATAGCATCAGGTACTATGTGGATGGTCGATACCTCAGGTACACGTTCGTTGGCAGCATTGAAACCTCCAAGAGAGCACATGGGAGCGGGTGGCTCAGATGCGTGCTCAGTACCCCCATTTGTTCCCTTTAGTTAGAGTTGTATCTTACGGGAACGTAAAACCCTGAGGTGGGGAGAATGTAAAGACCCAGAATTTCTGTTCAAATTTTTTTCATTAAATATATGGGAATTTGTTTTGAGTCCGCAGTTTCTGACGGCTCTTGATTCCGAGGCTCGGTGTGTCCGAAATCAATTTCTAATGTTTTGTTCAGGTACGTTCAGTAAACGTACTAGTGGAATTTTATATCATTTAAACCGGTTCTTGGAAATGAAATCTGAGGGCACCGTTGATCTCGCCGCATTAGTGAATTCTTAGTGATACCATCACTGTAGTTGTGTTCTAGCGAGAATGGTAGTTACTTTTTGGAGTTTTAAAAATAAATTTAAATAAAAATAAGTGTGGATTATTTTTATTTTGGCGGTTAAAATCTCCAAGTGGAGGTTAGAGGTGGGGGACACCACACCATAAGCTCCCATGGGAGGTTATGGTGGTGGGGACCACCCACACATAACCTCTTTTTTGAGGATAATTAACGTGGTGACCACACGGGTATAACCCCTTGTAACTCTTGGACTTCCCCCATAATTTTGCCAACCCTCTCTTCATTTATTTCTAACTCTCCCCTATTTTAATTTTTGAATCCATTCCAAAACAATTAACTATATGAGTTGTCTCATTTAATTAAAAACAAATTTTAGTGTAGTTGTTCCAACAAATAATAGACTTTTCCTCTATTATTTTTGTTTAGAATCTTGGTAGAGCTTGGAGAACCACTGGAGAAAGCTCTCAACGGGGAACCATTATTCCAACGAAGAACTTGAATAACTTAAATAATGTGAAGAACCTCTTCGAACATCTTATTCCTTCTTCAACCAGATCAAAGTAAGGAGCCGACTGTGAACACGCCGATGACACTTCTTCCTCAGTCTCCTACCCCAGACACTTCCCGACGTCGACGAATCGACGTCGCCATCCCACGACTTCATCAACGATCAATGAAAAGTAGGGTAGGGGTTTTAGTTGTTTTGTTTCCATTCTATGATGTACAATATTTTTGTAATACGTTATGCATATTGTTATCAACATAACATGGAGGGTTCGGACTGCTCGAATACGGCCCGACCCACCCCCCTTTGATCTTGATTGTTGTTGACTATGGAAGCAGACAACAGCGGACGGCGTCGGGCAGGCCGCAAAGAAACCAGTGGTGCAAGACCGCCGGGTCATCGAAAAGGCGTGGCACTATCGTGCCGCGTGGATGAAAGTCAGGTTGTGGCCAAGTCGGGCCGCGGTGAATGGGGCACGACACCGTCACGCCGCGTCGGAGGGGGCGTGGCACCGTCACGCCGCGTGGTGTATATGAGCCGCGGCCAGGGTGGGCCCTGGCGGAGAAGCTGGGTAGGGCGTCGTCATGCCATGCCAGAGAAGGACCGCGGCCTTAGGCCGCAGCAAACAGAAGAGGGCGGCCGGCTGAGCCGGCCCCCAGTGCGAGCTACTGGCGGGACTCAAAGGGTCCCATGGTTACCTGAACCAGCGCTAGGCTCCGGTTCTTTTATGGTCAACAGGGGGTACGGCACCCCCCCCCCCCCCACTGCATGGCGAGCCGAGCCACACGGCCCACCGATCGGGCCCCACAGCCTGCTAGCACACGGCCTGCCGGCAGGGCCCCATGATGAGGCAACGCTACTATGGGAAGACTTTGAGATCCTATTCCGAGTGGAGTTTGTCCTAACCACCCTTCGTGTGGTGCGGATACAGGAGCTACTTCATCTGCAGTATGGAAGTATGATAGTAGTTCAGTACTCAGCGAGGTTCATTGACCTCTCGCACTACTCCAAAAATATGGTACAGGACCCATTCTTCACGGACCAGACCTTCGAGCAGGTGCTCAGGCGGGAGATTAGTGCTCTGATGATCTCACTCAGCATCCTGACACAACCGGGGGTTCTAAAAAGATCCCTACTGGTAGAGAGTTTCCTTTCTGAGCAGTCACCAGCAGCGAGACCTACTACTATTCGACATGCAGTAGAGTCTTCTAGAGCTGGTAATAGATAATTTTTGCAGAGGTCTAGGAGGACTAGACCTACAGGTGGACGACCACCCGACCCATGATCGGTTGTGTGGGGTACCTGGTGTGGAGACGGAGCCAGTCATGCCAGGAGCGGGCAATGTTACTCATGTGGCGGGCTTGGTCACATGGCTCGTGACTATCTGACCCACCATTCTGATGATCGGTAGATAGTTGAGCTCACAACATCGGTGATTTCTTAGTAATACCTTCACCTTAGTTGCATTCTAGTGAGAATGGTAGTTAGTTTTTAGAGTTGTTCAGAATAAAGTAAAATAAAAAAAAGTGTGGCTTATTTTTATTTTGGTGGTTAAAATATCCAAGTGGAGGTTGGAGGTGGGGGCCACCACACCATAACCTCCAATGAGAGGATATGGTGGTGGGTCCCACCCGCACATAACCATACTTGGGAGGATAATTGACGTGGGTACCACACGGGATTTAACCCCCTCTAACTCTTGGACATACCCCATAACTGTGCCTACCCTTTCTTCATTTATTTGTAACTCTCTCCTCCCCTATTCGAATTTTTGAATTCATTCCACCCTAATTAATTAAATGAGTTTTCTCATTTAACTAATCACAACTCTTTGTGTTGTTGTGCCAACAAATAATAGACTTTTCCACTATTATTTTTGGTTGGAAACTTAGTAGATCTTGGAGAACCCTTGGAGAAAGCTCTCAATGGGGAACCATTCTTCCAACGAAGAACATGAAGAACACGAAAAAAATCTCCGAACATCTTCTTCCTTCTTCATCCGGATCAAAGGAAGGAGTTGATCGCAAACATGCTGATGATGCTTCTTCCTCAGTATCCTACCCCAGACACTTCCCGGTTTCGACGAATTGATTCCACCATCCCACGACTTCGTTAATGATCAACGACAAGAGAGGTAGGGGTTTGAGTTGTTTTGTTACAATTTTACGTCATACAATATTTTTGGAATAAGTTATGCCGATCGTTATCAACATAACATGGAGGGTTCGGACCACTCGAACATGGCCCGACCCTCCCCCCTTTGATCTTGTTTGTTGTTGAAGACGGATGCAGACAACGGTGGCTGGCGTCAGGCTGGTCGTGAAGAAACCACAGGCGCAAGACCACTGGATCACTGGAGAGGCGTGGCACCGTCATGCCGTGTGGATAAAATCCGGTCTGTAGACAAGATGGGATGAGGCAAAGGGGGTGTGACACCGTCATGCCGCATGGTAGAGAAAGGGGTCACGGTCAGGACGGGCCACGACGGAGGTGGCGAGGCGCCGTTGCGTTGCACGGTGGAGAAGAGCGATGGCCCGGGCGGGCCCCGGCGGAGATGCTGGGAGAGGCGCTGTCGCGTCGTGATGGAGAAGGACCGCGACCTTATGCAGCGGCAGATAGGGGAGGACGGCCAGCTGAGCCGACCGTCGGTGTGCGCTATAGGTGGGACCCGAAGGGTCCTGCGGGTACCTGAACCGGCACTAGGTGCCAGTTCTGTTATGGTCAATAGGGTGGCGTGGAACCCCCCCCCCAGTGTGGCCAGCCAGGCCACACAGACCGCTGGTCAGGCCAAACGGCAGCCTGCACGCGGCCCATCGGTCGTGCGCCACGGCCAGCCCGCACGTGGCCCACCGGCCGGGCCACATGGCCCACCTGCACGCGGCCCGCCGGCTGGGCCCAATGGCCGGCCGGCACGCGGCCCCCTGGCCAGGCCTCACTGCCGGCCAGGCCCCTCGGCCGGCCAACCGGGCCGCCCCTTCGGGCCAGGCCAGACTCACGGACTAGGTCACACCCTGGTCCAGACCCGGGTCAGGTTAGGTTGGTCTGACTAGGTCGGACTAGACCCGGACCCATTAGACCCGAATACACCTATTCACCCATAACTCATAATATGGGTGACCTAACGAAAAACCGTCTACGGCGACAGAAAGCGTAGAGCGAGACTGTTCCTTTGGCATACCCCACATGAGGTTTGAACACAGTTGGGGTACGGTCGAGTTTTTTTTAACCTAAAATCTACCCAGGCCCCTGGAATAGAAAATCCAATAACTCATAGACCGGGCGTCTGATTGATGCTTCGTCTGTTGGGTTGAGACCCTTATGACGTGGCGATCCTTTGAGATACATCCACATGAGACTTCGTCACATTTGGAGTATCGACCAGTAACTCGTGGAGCAGATCCTCCCGAAGATGAGCAGAAAGAGTACGGAGTCCTAGTAGCTGATATACCTGATGACTGCTCGACCATTTTTACTCGGAGTGATTCGACTAGCCCAGTGGGTAGCACATAGTACTTGGAAGCAGACCCATGGAAGAGTAGCGCCTAGTATTTGGCGGCAGACCCACAGTACTCAATAGAAGGATTACCACTGCAGGCTATTAGGGGGAGTGCCCGGTATTTGGCGGCATACCCACAGCGGAGGGGTGCCAGGTATTTGGCGGAAGACCTGTATTACTCGACAAGAGGAGTACCTTAGCAGTCCAAGGTTTGTGAGAAGCCCCTTGGAGTTGTGACAGGCCCACTTTTCTCGACAGAGGAGGAGATCTCCAACAGTCGTGGTTTCGATAATAAAAATCCCGGTTTGAGCTGATTCAATGACCTTTTTGTTTTCCTTATGATTTAGATGGGTTACTAGATAACTTAGGTATATGTATAGGCATATACCTAAGTAATGGTTATCTGTTGATTCATACTTTTAAGTTTATCCTTGTTGGATATTGTGAGACCTTGAGGGTCTCAGGGTCCCTACTGAATATCGTTATACCAACCCCTGCACGGGCTATGTACGCACCTCGTTGTGTTGGATGCAGACGACAGACAACACTGACCGAGGCGGAGTGTACGAGGACTAGACGATACCCATAGGTGGACCTCACAATGACTCGGTACCTGGAGGAGACGGACGGATGTGGAGCGCTGAGGAGGCTATCTGTACCTACCCTTCAGGTAGGATCTGTATTGGATGATTCAGGAGCTTCTTGACACCTTCTAGCTATTTGTATTTTAGTTGTACATGTTTTGTCTTTTCCTTGTACTTTACTATTGGGCTTGTATTTCTGACCCCCTTTACTTTAATTGATACCTTTGTATTCAGTTTCACATAGTGTTTTGCTTCCAGTTGTGTACTCTGATTGTGTGTGTTTACTTTAAATAAAGTAAATGTCTTCCCAGCTTAGGGATTTATGCCTTTGGTTCTAGTTGCCAGCCCCTGACCTATGGAAGGTGGGCTTGGGGTAGTCACGACACGGGTCCCGAGGACAGGTCGTGAAAAAATGGTATCAGAGGTAGTCGGTTCTACTGCAGAACATAGGAATTTGATCATTATTTTCTATTAAGCAATAGTGTTAAGTGTACTAAGTGTGGTTTTTATCTTAAGGAGTCCAGTGTTTGTGCGGCGGTCAATGTATCCACAAACTAGGACCCTGACTGCTGATTCCCTACTTAGTACATGAAGACACTAATTGTGTGCATGTTTCAAAAGATTTTATTTATGTCAAATCAACTAGGTCATCTCACCAGGTATAATGTTTTGACCGTGTTGCATCTGTTTCATTCAGGATGCCTCCCTGCGGACGACCAGTTAGAGCCCCAAGAGTTGTAAGAAGTGACAGCCCGCCAAGCGATGAGGACTCAGTGAAGGCCCCCAATCCAGTTGAGGCAACAACGGTACCACTTCCTATTGGGAAACTGATTCCACCAGCCCCTGTAGTAGACGATGCATGCCACTTGAGCATGATGCACGTGTAGTGCTTTGCAACGTTTTCGTCGGACGTCTGTTCGGGGCATGCAAGAAGTCGTTTTTGGGTGTTTTTTTGAGGGAATTGCATGGGAATAGTTCTCCCGCTTTAATTTTTCACACTAGTGTGGGGCCCTGCAAGGGCCGTTTCGGGAGTTGTTGGTGATTTCTAGCTTTATCACTAGGTGTCCGTTGTGGAGAAATGAACAGTCCATCTTGTGTACTATTTCAAAAGGATCTCAACGGTGTGATCCGTTTGTTGTGTTTCGGGACCGGGATGTGGGTCCCACGAAGCACTGCTCATGTGCGGTGTGGCGAAATACATCCTTTTTTCTGGATATCTGTTGCACTCAAGTGAACAATCAATTTGACATGTTTTCCCAAGGGGATCGCAATGGTGTGATGCGCCCGACTTTTTTTGGGGCTGAGGCTCGTGACCATGGGATGTCATTCGGGCATAAAGTGGTGTTGGATAACTTTTACGTCAGATATCTGTTGGAGGTGAGTAAGTAGTCGACCTCACATGTTTTTCCATGAGGATTAAAATGGTTTAATCTGTTCATGCGTGTAGAGCCTCTCATGTGATCTTGTTAAATGTGGAAATATGAAAGGTGTACCGATGGTGGTTCCATCCGTGGTGTTTTTAGATAACCTATGGCGTGTGATCGTGTGCACTCCCGTGTGAGTGAAGTAAATGTTTAAAGAGATGTAGTTGACCATGCTTGGGCCGATGAGGTGGAATGTTATAATTGTTACATTTATGCCCTTCGTGTTGACGTTGGGTGCCGTGTGCACGATATCCTTTGGGCTGGAAATGTGGTATAATCTGGGATTATATGAGAATTCTTGGAGGTACATGTGGTTTTTTGTAACTGAGAAGGTTTCTACGCTCGTTTGGGGTTGACTCGGGGCCACACGTCTTATGGGACCCATGTGTGTGTTGTGTTCTGATTTACGTACTGTTGACCTCTCACGATGTAGAGGGTTCCTCGGTTCTCATCTGTTGACTAGCAAGGTTGAGTCTTCCCTTGGTTCTGTTCTCGTTTGTTGACTAGCAGGGTTGAGTTTTCCCCTGGTTCCATTCTCGATGGTTTGGTCGAAAGAGGTGCTTCATGTACCCTGGAAGAGTTCTTTTGGATTCGGTGTGACCAACACATTACGCAGGCACCGATCCTCAACCCAGGAGGTCGTTTCCAGCAGGGCTGGCCAAGAGGTTGCACAATCCAACAGGGATGGTCAGAGCGGTATCATCCAGCGAGGATGGCCAGTGGGTTTCCATCCTACAAGGATGAACAGTGGGTTACCATCCAGCATGGATGGCCAATACAGCGGTGTTCACCGAGTAGTACCATTAATCAGGGATGGCCAGATAAGTTCCGTTTTTACATCTAGTGGGGCTAGGAAGTGGTACCTGATGTCGGGTTTACCTCTAGCTGATCTGGGAAGTGGTCCCCGATGCTGGGTTTACCTCCAGCTGGGATGGGAAGTGGTCCCCGATGATGGTTCCAAGCCTCCCTCCAATGGATTACACTTTTACGAGACTAGGGATTGGGACTCGTCGACGACTTTAGCTGGGTCGCCCTCCATTGGATTACCCTTTTACGGGACTGGGGAGTGTGGCACCTGTCGACTCTTTCCAGGTTTCCCTCTAGAGGGATCCCGTTGACTTCTAGGGATTACACTCCAGCGGGGCTGGGAAGGGGGTTTCTTGTAGACTTTGAGGAGACCTATCGACTAGGGGGCAGTGATGAGGTGTGGCTTGACATTCCCCCAGAACTCATAAGTACGAGGGGTGATTTCCCCACTGAGACATGTCCTTGCGACGTGACCTAAAACCATGCTGGCGAGTCAGTGCCGTCCAAAGCGGATAGTTTCAAAGTGCGGTGATTTGATCCCTTGAATTGCAGTTCGGGTAAGAGGTGCGGGATGTTGGGCATCGATGGTGTTTACTTCTAGGACTTTTGGCTACTCACTTTCTTGGGCTAAGCTATGGGATGGAGACCCCCTTATGATCATGTTCGAGTTTCTTGATTGAGCATATATATATGTGTATACATTGTTCCAGTACCCAATTCTTGGTCTTGGTTACTCTCCCTCTAGGAGAGGCGAAGATGCGTGGTTTATCCCACGTGATTTCCATGTCTAGCTTCTAGTGGTTGGATGAGTCTAATCTTCTGATATAGGTAGGGAAGACTTGATTAGAAGTTCATCTTCTCACTGTTTCCAGCTCCTTGTGTCTGGATGAGTCTACTTCCTTCCTCTGGTTGGGTTGAGTTGTACTCTTTACTGCACTCTCAGTTGTTCCCCTTTACATCCCCCTATTCGATCTACTGCTCACCTCTTCAGTACCTCCTTTGTTTCTCCCTCGAGCTTTCGGGGAATCATACTGAGTATTTTTATACTCACCCCTACTTGGGATTTTCCCACACTTGGTGTGCCATTGCAGACGACGGACATGTTGGTCGTGACTTCAGTAGAGTATAGGAGTTCGGGATCTTGGACCGCGTGCGATGGTCGTAGTTGGGTTCCAGGTGTGGGACCCTCCTAGCTATTTGCTTTTGTTTACCTATTGCCGGGTTGTGGCACTTTTCTGGCTGGGCACGTGGTTTACCCTTTTTCTTTTCAGTTTACCTTTAGCTTTTACTTTGTACTGAATAGAGTTTGATGCACTTTCTGGTTTATTTATAGCAGTTGGTCCTTTTATTTTCATTTTACTCTTCGCTTTTTCATTGAGTTTGTTGTGTGTGTGTGTGTACAGGTACTTAGGAAAAGGCCTCCCCGAGTTGTTTTGCCTTTGGCGCTGGTTGCCATCCTCTGGGCTATGGAGGCGGGCTTGGGGTAGTTGCGGCTCGATCCTGGGTAGGTTCGGGTCATGACAGAGTGGTATCAGAGGTGGTTCGTTCCTTGGGACGTTGTTCGGACGTCCCTAAAAAGGAATTGGTTGGGATTTAGGGAAACAATGTTAACATGTCTCGGGAGAGGCTCTCAGGCCAGGGAGTCCATTGATGGTGCGGCGGCCGACATATCCATTCACCAGGACCCTGATATCCCTCTTGTCGACTCGGCATGATGATACACTTTTTTTAGGTAAAAAATTGGTTTGTGCATGACATAGTATTGAGTCTTTGACTGTCCTTCTTGAGTCAGCTCGCTATCGTTGTTATTGTTTTCTTATACATATATGTTCATCTGACTGCAGCACTCCTTGATAATATTCAGGATGTCTCTGCGAAGATAGCTAGCCATGATACCAGCTTTGTTTCGTGACAATTACCATGTGAGCTACGAGGCCACAGTCCATGACACATCATGCGAGCCCCTTTCTCTGGGTGGGCCGGTAGCAGCACCCCCACCTGTTGAGCAGCAGACAACATCAGCAGAGCAGGATGAGCTGGAGCACAGGTTGAGCACGCTCCGAAAGTTCCAGCAGTAGGGACCGCAAAAGTTCAGTGGTGAGCCAGACCCTCGGGTAGCAGAGGTTTGGCTGGAGACAGTGGTTTGCCTTATTAAGCTTTTGCATACGCCGACAGATCTTATGGTGGCTTTGGCCGCCAACCTTTTCCGCGGAGCAGCTTATCGTTGGTGGAGTATGGAGACTCAGTTTCATGAAGAGTCGTCGCTTTCATGGGGAGACTTTCAGTTGTTGTTTCATGAGGTGTTTTACCCCACCTGCTTACGCTCTGTTCGGATTCAAGAGCTCCTGCAGTTTCAGCAGGGAGGGATGATGGTGGATGAGTACACGGCCAGTTTCGTAGACCGTGCATGCTTTTACCTGGACTTGGTCCATGATGGAAACTTCCGACCACAAAAGTTTGAGCAGGTTCACCGTAGAGAGATTCATGTTGTCATAGTACCCTTGGGCATTCCCACTTATTCCAGGGTGCTAGAGTAGGTGCTAGTGACATAGAGCTTCCTGTCACTTTCTAGAGTTGGTGTTGGCATCAGGCACGTTGGAGCTGAGACGTATTCCGCAGCTAGCGGGCGTCGGCAAGCAAAACCTCGACGTAGGTGGCTTTCTGACAACTGGACATAGGGGCGTGGTCATACACCACAGTGGCGCTAGAGGGCACCAGTGCATCCCGGAGAGAATCGGTGCTATGCTTGCAATGGGCTAGGTCACCTGGCACGGGACTCCCCATCCAGTCATGCAGAGTGCTTCGGGCAGGCAGCAGGTGCACCATCGTGGAAGAGGCAATGCTGTGATCGGAGTAGCGCCCTGAGAGGTGGTGCTACCAGAGGAGCGGGGGGAGCTGGTAGTGGGGGACGGCTTTAAAAGGTATTCACATCCCCACTAGGTGGTCCATGTTAGGCTTCGGGATCTGACAGTTGGAAACGAGGATAGCCATGAGCTTTGGATGTTTATGACCCTGCAGAGCATGAGGTGATAAAAGGTACACTCTAATGCTCTTCTACTTTTTGTAGTAGAATTGTTAGACTCTGTGTGTGAAATTATTTTCTCCCTGCTCCTTGTTTGAGTTTTCACCAGGGTGGCTCAGGGCGTTAGTGTAACCATGTGTTGGTAAGGTAAAAGGCGTAGGACCTTTCTCTTTAGAATATGGTGTTGACTCCTTCGATTCTGAGCATGTAAGTGGGTCTTGGTTGTGGGACATTGACTGTCAAAACTTGCGTGACCATATATCCTTGGGTGTTGAATCACTGGGCCTTGTTCCAGGTGCGGGTGGTGATTCCAATCACAGCACGCAATGTAGAGGTTTGATCAGGGATGTGATCTACCCCTGAGGTCCTTCAGACAGTTTGAGACCGTGAAAAGGGATGGAGAGGTTCCCTACCACCTTTCCCTAACACCAAAGTCAGGAGTGGGTGCATGATATCTCCCGCGTAGCTTACATGAAAAGATGTGTGTGTACTCCTATGCGCGTCATCGTCAAGGGCAGACCTTGCGTGAACAGATCAATTCATTTGGTCTGTGTGCGTTGATGCGGGACTGTGCAAGAGTTCTTCGGGGTACAGGAGAGCCATGTGTGGGCTTAGTACCCTAAGTTGTTCCCTAGTTTTTCTTTTATGGGATGAAAATCTTGAAGGAGGTAATGATTTAAGAATATTTTTTTTCTATAAAAGAATTTTTATATTCTTGATGTTATTCCAGAGTAGTGCGTTCAGACAGCGTGCGATTCCGAGCCCCGGTGTGGCTGGAATTAAATTTTCAGCGTGTTCACACTGGGAATTCCAAATAAATGCGACAACTCCTAAACGATGCTTCAGATCCTAAATCTGAGTGTACGTATGGTTCCAGAATGGGATGTTTACCATTGCAATGACATAAAACATGTTAAATCGGGGCGTTTGGACCCCTCTCTCGCTTCTGAAACGTTAAACAGATAAATTAAATAATTAATTTATTCGTTTAATGGATTAACTCAAGTATCTATTAAACCGTTTCTCAGATTAGAAAAATGAGGGCACTGTTGAGTCTGGAACGTGCTGTTTACCCAAGGAGTGGTGTAATCTTTGCTGGCACGAGGCGTCTGTGAAAAATAGCCCCAGGGGTGTTTTCGTAATTTGGCGGCGTTGGGCGTTCAGTTTTATAACTTTCGAACAGAGGATCAAATTAAAATTACGAGACCGCTGTTGTGCTTGGGAGGTGGTGCTTACCCTCAGGGGGGTTTAACCTCGACCCCGTCGACTGTTTCGGAGGTGGTTCCTTTCCTAGGTAATTAATAAAAATTAATTAAAATAATTTTTATTTTCTACTTAAGCCAAACCTACTCCCCCTCCCTCCTCCATTTGCACCTCCCGGGTGAAGCCTCTCCCTCAACCTCCTCCTTTCCTCCTCCACCTTCGATAAAGATGACAGCAGCAGCAGCAAGGCGCAGAACGTGTGGTGAAGCTCCGGGCTACGCTCAAAGAGGTAGGAGTTTTCGTTTTGAGTTTTAATTCCCACACCAACTTTGATCTCAATATATGCGTTGATTTTCCATTAATTTGTTGAGCGAATCCCATAAACACGTAGCATATCTTCTGATCTTTCAGTCTCTTGTTTCATATTTGAATTCCAAGCTCTGAGGCATCCGTATTTGACCGGCGAAGATTCGGGAGTTTATGGGGGTTTTCCTGTGGTCCGGCGAGGCCCAGGTGGCGGCACGTCGTTTCTGGGGCGGCAGTTCGGTGAGCGGGTGCGGGCGGCGTGAGCTAAGGCCAGGCGGTGAAGTCCCTTGGCAGTGGAGGCCGAGATGGAGTGTAGCGGCCTCGGGGTAGCACGACGGAGGCGCTGGAGGAGGCCGGAGGGCGCTGGGTGGAGGCGGCGACCCCGGGGGGGGGGGGGGGGGGTGGAGGGGGGAGCAAGACCTGCGTGCTACGGGTCTTTGCTTCACGCGGCGCAAGCGATGGGGACCAGCAAGGGTGGCCTGGCCATTTGAAAAAAAACCCCGACCCAAGGTAGGGTCCGGTGGTTTGGAGATGGGCCACGGCCAGCGGGCCGCATCGAACTGGACCGGACCCGCGACTGGGCCGTGATCCGGTGCTCTGGAGTGGGCTGGCTGGGGTGGACTGGCCCGGCTAGGCCCCCCGTGCATTCGGGGGGGGGGGGGCATATCTACTAAAAGGTGCGTCCGTTTGACACGCTGTCTGCCGCAATGGAACTATATCAGCGAGACAAACATTTAAAGATGGTTTGGGGAATTTTTAATTCCCGAGACGAGGGTATTGGGGGTGAGGCACGACCGTTAAGTGGAAAGAGGTTCTTCCGGGAGTTCTTGTTTTGGACGGCGCGGGCACATCCGATGTCCGTTTTGAGCGCCGTCAGTGGCGTTGCGACCCTAGAGTCGAGCAAGAGTTTTCCAGTGTAGTTTCAGGCGTTGAAGCTGGAGTTGAGGCGTGTTCCCCATGACCAGTCTTTCGAGCTGCGTGCAGCGCTTTGAAACTTTTTCGTCGGACGTCCGTTCGGGGCGTGCGAGCAGTCATTTTTGGGTGTTTTCCAAGGAAATTGCATTGGCACCGTATGCCCACTTTAATTCCGCACGCTGGTGCGGGCCCAGTGAGGGTTGTCTCAGGAGTTGTCATTGATTTCTAGCTTTATCACCGAGTGTTCGTTTTGGAAAATTGAATAGTCCATCTTGTGTACTTTTTCGAGAGGATCGCAATAGTGTGATTCGTTCGTTGTGTTTCGGGACCAGGATGTGGGTCCCACAAAGTACCGCTCGTGTGTGGTATGGTGAAATACATCCTTTTCTCTGGATATCTATTTCACTCAAGTGAGCAGTCAATTTCACGTCTTTTCCCTAGGGGATCACAATGGTGCGTTTCACCCGGCTGTTTTTGGGGCCGAGGCACGGGGCCACGGGATGTCGTTCTGGCGTAAAGCAGTGTCGGATGACTTTTACGTCGGATATCCATTGGAGGCGATTAAGTAGTCGATCTCGCATGTTTTTCCATGAGGATTACAACGGTGTAATCTGTTCAGGCATGTGAAGACTCTTGCGCGATCTTATTAAATGTGAAAAATCTTAATGGTGTACCGATTGTGGTTCCTTCCATGGTGTTTGTAGAGAACCCTTGGCATGTGATCACGTGTACTCCTGTGTGAGTGAAGTAAATGTTTGAATATATGTAGTTGGACGTTCTTGGGCCTATGAGGTGTTAAGTTAGAGTTTTTATGTTTACTCCCTTCGTGTTGACGTTGGGTGCCGTGTGCACGATAGCCTTTGGGATGGAAACGTGGTATAATCTTGGATTATACGAGAACTCATGGAGGTACATGTGGTTGTTTGTAACTGAGAACATTTGTGCGCTCGGTTGGGGTTAACTCGGGGCCACACGTCGTGTGGTACCCATGTGCGTGTCGTGTTCTGCTTTACGTACTTTTGACCTCTCGCGACGTAGAGGGTTCCTCAGTTCTCATCTATTGACCAGTAGGGTTGAGTCTTCCCCTGGTTCTGTTCTTTTTTTTTTGACTAGTGGGGTTGAGTTTTCCCCTAGTTCCGTTCTCGATGGTTTTACCGGAAGAGGTGTTCCGTGTTCCCTGGTAGAGTTATTTTGGATTCGGTGTGACCAACACATTACGCAGGGACTGATCCCCAACCCAAGAGGTTGTTTCCAGTAGGGTTGGCCAGGATGTTGCACCATCCAGCAGGGATGGCCAGAGCGGTACCATCCAGTGAGGATGGCCACTAGGTTACCATCCTGCAAGGATGACCAGTGTGTTACAATCCAGAAGGGATGGCCAGTACAGTGGTATTCACCGAGCAGTATCATCCATCAGGGATGGCCAAATAAGTTCCGGGTTTACCTCTTGCGGTGCTGGGAAGTGGTCCTCGATGTCGGGTTTACCTCCAGCTAGGCTAGGAAGTGGTCCCTGATGCCGGGTTTACCTCTAGCTGGGCTGGGAGGTGGTCCTCGATGACGGTTCTGAGCCTCCTTCCAGTGGATTACTCTTTTACGGGACTAGGCATTGGGACTCCTCGACGACGTTAGCTGGGTCGCCCTCCAGTGGATTACCCTTTTATGGGACTCGGCAGTGTGGCACCAGTCGAATCTTGTCGGGTTTCCCTCTAGAGGGAACCCATCGACTTCCAAGGATTGCCCTCCAGTGGGGCTGGGCAGGGGGTTGCCTATCGACATTGAGGATACCTCTCGACTATGGGGTAGTGATGAGGTGTGGCTTGACATTCCCCCAGAACTCAGAAGTACGAGGGTCACTTTCCCCACCGAGACACGTCCTTGCGACATGACCTAAAACCATGTAGGCGAGTCAGTGCCTCCCAAAGTGGATAGTTTCGAGGTGCGGTGATTTGAGCCCTTGACTTTCAGTTCAGGGCAGATGTGTGGGATGATGGACATCGATGGTGTTTACTTCTAGGACTATTGGCTACTCACTTTCACGGGCTGAGCTACGGTATGGAGATCCCCTTAAGATCTTGTTCGGGTTTCTTGATTGAGCATATATGTATGTGTATACCTTGTTCCAGTACCCACTTCTTGGGCTTGGTTACTCTCCCTCTAGGAGAGGCGAAGACGCGCGGGGTATGCCACGTGCTTTCCATGTCTAGCTTCTCATGGTTGGATGAGTCTACTCCCCTACTATATGTAGGGATGACTCGACAAGAAGTTCATCTTCTCACCGTTTCCTGCTCCTTCTGTCTCGACGAGTCTACTTTATTCCTCTTGTTGGGTTGAGTTGTACTCTTTACTGCACTCTCAGTTGTTACCCTATACTTTCCCCTGTTTGATCTACTACTCACCTCTTCAGAATCTCTTTTGTTGCTCCCTCGAGCCTTCGAGGCATCCTACTGATTATTTTTATACTCACCCCTGCTTGTGCTTTTCCCGCACTTGGTGTGCCCTTGCAGATGACGGACAGGTTGGTCATGACTTCAGTGGATCTTAGGAGTTCGGTAGCTTGGACCGCATGCAATGGTCGTCGTCAGGTTCCAGGTGTGGAAACCTCCCAGCTGTTTGCTTTTGTTTACCTGTTGCCGAGTTGTGGCACATTTCTGGTTGGGCACGTGTTTTTCCCTTTCTCTTTTCAGTTTACCTTTAGCTTTTACTTTGAATTTATCAGATGTTGATGCACTTTGTGGTTTATTTATAGCAGTTGGTACTTTTATTTTCTTTTTTACTCTGCAATTATTCATTGAGTGTGTTGCGTGTGTGTGTACAGGTACTTTGGCAAAGGCCTCCACGAGTTTTTGTGCCTTCAGTGCTGGTCGCCAGTCCCTGGCCTATGGAGGCGGGCTTGGGGAAGTTGCGTCTCATGCCTGGGTAGGGTCAGGTCGTGATAGCCACCACCACTACCAGGAGGTCCACCCCGACTGTAGAGAGCAGGTGGAAATGGGAGAACTGAACTTCAGGAAGCTGATGCCTGCGATCCCGGAGCTCCGTAGATTATTTGAGTTACGATCTATGGCTACTCTACCTTAGCTGCAGTTCTTATAGACATAGGTGCAAGTCACTCCTTCATAGCCACTGCCCTCATTCGAAGCTCGAAGATTCCGACGGAGCCGTTGGCTCTATCTTTACGACTAGATACTCTTACGGGATAAGACTCGATGATTATGAACTGGTACTGGCAGTGTGAGCTTACTCTAGGAGGATAAAGCTTCGGCTGGTATCTCCTCATAGCGGTGTTGAGGCCTTACGACATCATCTTGGGTATGGAATGTTTATCTACAGTCTATGCTCAGTTTGACTGTATTAGGAACAAAGTGCTGTGTGTCCGCATTGATGGGACCAGGTTCACCTTCACCAGCAAGAAGGGAACATTTGCAGTGCAGGACAGACATACTCAGAGAACGGTGCAGCCGATCACCAACCATTTGGCTTTCCTTACCCTCAGATCAGTAGATGTGGAGATTCCGACTTATCCTATAGTGGTGGACCAGTACGCGGATGTTTTCCCTGATCATGTCCCAGGAATACCTCCTCACAGAGAGTTGGACTTCTACATTGATCTGTACCCTGGGACAACACCAATATCTACACCAACATATCGGATGGCTCCCGCTGAGCTCCGCGAGCTGAGGGTACAACTTGAGGACTTGCAGGGGAAGGGAATCATCTGGCACAGTGTTTCTCCCTGGGCAGCCCTGATTCTGTTCAACAAGACGGTAGATGGGAGCTTGAGGATTTGTGTTGACTACCATTTCCTAAACCAGGTGACTGTGAAGAACAAGTACCCACTTCCGAGGATTGATTACCTCTTTGATCAGCTCAAGGGAGATCGATGGTTCTGGAAGATAGACCTCAGATCTGGATATCCCTAACTCAGATTTTGAGACGAGGATGTGAAGAATATGACCTTCAGGTGTCGGTATGGCCACTACAAGTTCTTATTTATTTCCTTCAACGTAACCAATTCTACCGCAGTGTTCATGATTCTCATGAACAAGATCTTCTATCCTTGCCTAGATCTCTTGGTTTTAGTCTTCATCGATGACATACTGATCTACTTGACTACTGAGGAGGAGAATTCCTACAATTTCAGGTAGTACTGGACACACTCCAAGAGCACCAGCTTTATGGTAAGCTCTTGAAGTGCCAGTTTTGGATTCTAGAGGTTCACTTTTTGGGGCACGTTATCTAAGAGGATGGAGTTAAAGTGGATCCAGTGAAGATCGAGGTGGTACTTGCTTGGTAACCACCCAGGAGTGTGATGAAGGTACGGAGTATCCTAGGCTTGGTTGGATACTATTGGAGATTCTTTCAAGACTTTTCCAGAGTTTCATCACCACTATCATCCTTGGAGAAGAAGGTTAAACCCTTCGTGTGGTCGGAGAGATGCCAGCAGAGCTTTCAGGAGCCGAGGAAGAGGATGACTAGTGCCCAAATTTCGAGGCTTCCAAAGGAGTGCGTAGGGTACGTAGTTTACTGGGACGCATCAGGGACCAGAATCGGGTGTGTCCTAATGCAGGAGAGAGTGGTGATCGCTTATGGCTCCCGACAGTTGAGATAGGATGAGTAGAACAATGCTACCCATGACCTGGACTTAGCAGCAGTGGTCTTCGCTTTGAAGATGTGGCGGAATTATCTGATGGGCGAACGCTTTTCCATGTACTCTGATCACAAGAGTCTCAGGTATATCTTCTCTCAAAATTACTTGAACCTGAGACAGCGGTGTTGGGTTGAGTTCCCCCAGGACTATGACTTCGACATAGTCTATACTCCTGGGAAAGGGAACATTGTTTCAGATGCTCCCAGTAAGATATCAGACATTCAACTACTAGGAGAGGAGACAGAGAAGATAGCTGCCTTACAGATATCCTTTGCGGATAGGGATTAAGAATCCTATCTTCAGTCTCTTAACGTCACTCATCCACTTCTTCAGTGAGTCAGGGAGGTGCAACCTAGAGAGTATGACTGTGAGACGCGATGTGCTCAGATATCAATAGGGCGGGCACTTGATGTATTTTATGAAGGTGGGAGCACGTCATCCTCTTTAGAGGACGTACCATGGTACCAGTTTCACTTCAGGAGTTGGTGTTGAGGGAGTTGCACACTTCCCCTCTATCGGTACATCCATGTGTGGTGAAGATGTATTAGGACCATCGACGACAGCATTGGTGGCCATGTATGAAGAAGGAAGTATCGGATTTTGTCTCACGGTCCCTCACTTGTCAGCAAGTGACGGAAGAGCACCAGGTACCAAATATCTTGGTTCAGCCTTTAGAGGTCCCAGAGTGGAAGTGGGATGGGATATCCATAGACTCCGTGATGGGTCTTCCACGTACATCCAGGAGTCATGACTTGATATAGGTGATCGTTGACCGACTCACCTAGTCGGCCCACTACCTTGACTTCAGTTGCAACTGGGAGGATCACTTGCCTTTGGTGGAGTTTTCCTACCACAACAGATATCACTCCACCATAGGTATGACACCTATTGAGGCCTTATATGGTCTGCCTAGTAGATCGCCACTGTGCTGGACAAACCCAGGGGAGTCAGCACTAGTGGGACCAGAGATGGTACGGGCTACCATGAAGAAGGTGTCGATCATCCAGGAGCAGATGAAGACTTCACAGAGAAGATAGAGTCCGTATGATGACAGGAGACATAGACCTATGGAATTCGAGTATGGCGACCACATCTTTCTATGGGTCTCACCTCGATGAGGTTTGCAGAGATTTGGCCGAGGCGGCATGTTATCTCTACGGTTCATAGGACCTTTCCAGGTCCTCATGAGAGTAGGAAAGTTGGATTACCGCTTAGCTCTTCCACCTTAGTTGCACTGGGTGCACGACGTCTTCCACGTATCTCAGCTGAGGAGATACTTGCATGACCCATCCCACATCATCGATCACGGGGAGCTGGACATAGATGACGGGGTGACTTTCACGGAGGTTCCAGTAGAGATTGAGGATCGATAGCAGTGTGTCCTCTGTGGATGGTCTATACCTCTAGTTCATTTTTATTAGTAGCACGGGAACCTCCAGGAGAGCCCATGGGAGCAGGTGGCTGAGATGTGTGCTCAGTACCCCAATTTATTCCCTTAATTCAAGTTATAGCTTACATGGACATCAATCCCGGAGGTGGGGAGAATGTAAAAGACCTGGAATTTCATTGGAAATTTTTTTCCTTAAATACATGGGAATTTTTACGGGTCTGCGGTTTTTGACGGAGCTGAATTCTGAGGCCCGGTGTGTCTGGAATCAATTTCTAAAGTTTTGATCGAGTTCATTCAGTAAACGTATGAGCAGGATTTTATAAATTTTGAACCAGTTCTCGAAATTGAATTCTAATGGAACTTTTGAGCTCGCAGAGTCCATGATTTCTTAATGACACCTTCACTACAGATGCATTCTAGCGATAATGGAAGTTTGTTTTTGAAGTTTTTAAGAATAAAGTTAAATAAAAATAATTGTGGCTTATTTTTATTTCGGCGGTTAAAATCTCCAAGTGGAGGTTGGAGGTGAAGGCCACCACCCCATAACCTCCCATTAAAGGTTATGGTGGTGGGTCCCACCTTCAAATAACCTCCCTTGGGAGGATAATTAACATGGGGACCACATGGGCTTTAACCCCTTGTAACTCTTGGACTTCCCCCATAATTCTCCAAACCCACTCTTTATTTATTTCTAACTCCCCCTCCCCTATTTGAATTTTTTAATCCATTCCACCCCAATTAATTAAATGACTTGTCTCATTTAATTAAATAAAACTCTTTGTGTTGTTGTGGAAACAAATAATATACTTTTCCTCTATTATTTTTGGTTGGAAACATGGTAGAGCTTGGAGAACGCTTGGATAAATCTCTCAACGGGGAACCATTCTTCCAACGAAGAACGTGAAGAACGTGAAGAACGCAAAGAACGTCGTCGACCATCATCTTCCTTCTTCAACCAGATCAAAGGAAGGAGTCGACGGAGAAGAACACCAAAAACGATTCTTCCTCAGTCTCCTACACTAGACTCTTCCCAAAGTCGACGAATCGACGCCGCAATCCTACAACTTCGTCAACGATCAACGACAAGCGAGGTAGCGGTTTGAGTTTTTTTCCAATTCTACGTCGTCCAATATTTTTGGAATACATTATGCCGATTGTTATCAATATAAAATGAAGGGTTCGGATTGCTAAAACAAGGCCCGACCCTCCCCCCTATGATCATCTTTGTTGTTGATGATGGAAGCGGACAACGGCGGCCAGCTTCTGGCTGGCCGTGAAGAAACCAGCGGTGCAAGACCACCGGGTAACCGGAAAGGCGCAGCACCGTCGTGCCGCACGGATGAAAGCCGGGCCGCAGCCAAACCGGGCCTCAACGAAGGTGGCGTGGAGCTATCACGCCGCGTAGTAGAGAAGGGGGCCATGACCCGACCTGGCCGCGTCGGAGGTGGCGCGGCGCCGTCGCGCTGCGCGGTAGAGATGAGCCGCTGCAAGGGTGGGCCGCAGCGGAGAAGCTGGGTGCGGCACTAGAGAAGCCTTAGGCTACGGAAGACAGGGGAGGGCGGCAGGCTGAGCCGGCCGTCGGTGCACTCTACAAGCTTGAACTTAAGGGTCCCGCGGTTACCTGAACTGGCGCAAGGTTCCGGTTCCATAACCGTAAACAGTGGGTCCTGGCACCCCCCACGGAGTGGCCAGCCGGGCCCCGCGGCCAACCGGCCGGGCCACACGGTCGGCCTGCACGTGGCCGACCGAACGGGCCACTTGGCCCGCCCACACATGGCCGGCGGATTGGGCCTTCCTTTTGGGTCAAACTCACAGACCGGGTCGGACCCTAGTCCAGACCCAGGTCAGTTCGGGTCGGTCCGACTAGGTTGGACCAGACCTGAACCCGTCAGACCCAAATACACCTATATGCCCATAACTCGGGCTACGCATGTCCAAACGACAAACTGTCTATGGCGAAGGAAATCATAGAGCGAGATGGTTCCATTGGAATACCCCACTTGAGTTTTGAACACAGTTATGGTATGGTCGGGTTGGTTTGAACCTAAAATTCAACATGGCCCCTAGAACGGATATTCCAATAACTCACAGACTGAGCATCCGAATGATGCATCGTCTATTGTGGTTAGACCAATATGATGTAACGGTCCTTTGATATACATCCACATGAGACTTCGTGACACTTGGAGTATCAACCACTAGCCCGTAGAGCGGATCCTCCCGGAGACGAGAAGACAGAGTGCGGAGACCTAGTAGCTGACAGACCTGACAACTGCTTGATTGATTTGACTCGGAGTGATATGACTAGCCCAGTGGGGAGAGAATGGTACTTGGCGGTAGACCCATGGTGGAGGAGCTCCTAGTATTTGGCGGCATCCCCACAGTACTCGACAGGAGGATTACCTCTGCAGACTATTAGGGGGAGCACCTAATATTTGGAGGTAGACACACAGTGGAGGAGTGCCTGGTATTTGGTGGCAGAACCACAGTACTCGATAGGAGGAGTACCTTAGCAGTCCAAGGTTTGTGGGAAGTGGCTTGGAGTTGAGGCATCCCCCCTGTTCTTGACAGAAGAGGAGTTCTCTAGTATTCGTGGTTTCAATAATGAAAATCCCGGTTTGAGCTGAGTCAATGACCTTTGTGTTTTCCTCATTATTGAGTTGAGTTACAATATAACTTAGGTATATGTATGGGCATATACCTAAGTAATGGTTATCCGTTGATTCATACTTTGCAGTTTATCCATTTTGGATATTCCGAGACCTTGAGGGTCTCTAGGTCCCTACTGAGTATCGTTATACTCACCCCTATATGGGTTATGCCCACACCTCATTGTGTTAGATGCAAAAAACGGACATCGGTGACCGAGGCGGAGTGTACGAGGATTGGACAGTACTCAGAGGTGGACCTCATGACGAGTCAGTACCCATAGGAGACAAACGGACGTGGAGTGCTGAGGAGGCCATCTGTACCTACCCTTAAGGTAGGATTCGGTAGCTTCTAGACACCATCCAGCTATTTGTCTTTTTGTTGTCCATGTTTTGTCTTTTCCTTGTACTTTACATTTGGGATTGTATTTTCATCCCCCATTACTTTTAGCACAACTTTTGTATTCAGTTTTACTAAGTGTTTTGCTTCCAGTTGTGTACTCTGATTGTGTGTGTCTACTTTTAATAAAGGCAATGCCTTCCCAGCTTAGGGATTTACGCCTTTGGTGCTAGTCTCCAGCACCTAGCCTATGGAAGGCGGGCCAGGGCTAGTCATGGCACAGGTCCCGAGGGCGGGTTGTGACAGATAGCATGTTTTCCCATGGTTGTGTTAATATTCATCATGGAATTAGAGCTCCATGCCCTATTATTTGAATCATCCCATGGCTTCAGTCAGAATCTAATAAAGGTATGCTATTGTGTGTTGTATAATCCATATGCTACGATTTAGTTGTCAACAATATCAATGATAAAATGATGTATTTATGACTCATAACATTTCATACTACGTCCCTTGGAACCATCATATGATTTAAGGAAATTAACATTATCAGTATTCCTTGTTGAGGTCTCTGAGAGCTCAGGTCGGTCCTCAGAAGTGTTGGTATCCTAGATTATGTGATTTTGGATCACTTTTTATGGAGTAAAATATAAGGACACGTCTTACTTATCATCTATTTGAGAAACTCCATTATCTCGTTTAATGATTCTAATTTCTTCAGGTGTTGAGAATAGATTTCCCCAATTAGGAGAACTACTTTGAAAACTTTTCCTTGCTTGAGTAAGGTTGTCCTTAGGACCATAATCATATTTAGAGGGAGAAGCTATGTAAGGTTGGAAGTTTCTAGTCCAATAGTGCTTGGAATTTCCTTTAATGATGTCTTTGTCATTATTTTCACTAGGAAGAGGGGCCATTTCCCCAGCTTCCTGACCATAGGTACTAATCCCTATGATCTAATGAGGAATATCTAGAGTAGTGTTTTGAACAAGATTCTTGTATATCATATTACCTTTCTTGAAGGACATGTATTCTTCAATTGTTAGATCTTGTTGACTGATATTGACTATTTCCATTACTAGTTTCTCAATTTTAGGTACAATAATTTTTATTCACATTCATCGTCCACCTCTTCCACCAAGTAAGTCTAGAATTTTCCAATGGCATCCTTTGATGGATTCAGCTCACCAAAATTATTCACCCACCTTTCATTTTTCTTTTTTGAGGGTTCAAGTTTTATCAAAAGAGGCCCTTTATATTTCTTATTCCTCTTTAATTCTATCCATTCCTTATCATTAGGATGGGTTATATTTTTTCACCACTGTACAATCTAAGATGGAGTGACCCATGATCTTGCATAATTTGTAGGGGGTGTGTTTGTATTCAATATTTACCACTATTCAGTTGTCCGTCACATTAAAGATAATGACTTGTGGTAGTTTTGAGTCCAAATTTTGTTCAACCATAACTATTTCATATAGTCATAATTCTCTATTTAGATTTTATTTGATAAATATTTATAGGGACACCAATACAAGAGATAATATCATTTAAGATAATCAAGTGCCAAAAATTCTCAATTAATTCCATGAAATATAATCCATATTTGGGCCATAGTGTTCCAATGAGTGATAGGGTTAAAATAATAATCCCACTCAGATATATGAAGTATACCAGGATTCACAAGAATCAAACCCTTTTTATAGACAAGATAAAAGTCTACCTCAGAGCTGAGAATAATATGAAAATAACCTCTACCAATTGAAACAAGTTTCAAATTGGATGTTCGACAACAATGGGTAATCTGAGGTTTTATTTCAAAATCAGCCAAGGCTTATTCCCTTTAAGATAAGAAAAACTCCAATTTTTCAAGAACATAGGCATTTGTACCTGTTTTTTAAGAGCTTCAAGATGAGATTCTATAGATAATCCTCCACCATATAGGTTTCTTATAGGAGAGACATTAACAAGGAATCTTTGTGCAGATCAAAACCTTTAAGATCATCGTGGAAGGAAATCCCCTTATTCATTTCATGAGGTGGTCAACTTGAGATATATTTAGAAATATGTTTTTTATGATATGCTTTAGGAATGTTTCTTTCAAATTATATCTCCCATTTAGCATCAAAAGATTCCATGACATATCATATTTATCGAGTTAAAGGTCTGTCATCACTGTTTACAACAAGATTAGGGATTGTATGATGAGTTCTCGGAGGGTCACCTAAGGAGCCTAAATTCACTCTCTCCAACAAATTTATAATCTATATTGTATCTAGTATATATTTATTTATATTTAACATAAAAATATAGTGATAGGAAATGAAATACACCATTTAATGAGACTGTATGTTGTATATACACATGTATATTATTACCATTTTATTATCGCATTGAAAGAATAAAAAGTAAATGATATCTATATATTATCATACCATTATAATTTTTACATTATAAATATCAAATATTTATACTAAACCAATCCTTAATAAATTCCATGTAATGTGTGAACAAGTCATATCGTTTCATAAGGCAATTTTCCACCATACACAAGAACAATATTATCGAATTTCCACAAAATAGAAAGAAGGAAGGTATGTAATATATAACAATTAAATAATCATAATAAAATCTTAAATATCATATATCAAAATTATTTCTATAATTATGTCCAACATAGATAGGTGGTAATGGGAAAACGAACGACATCGGTTAGCGAGGAGGTAGTCCTCCGTTGACACGAACAATGATTATGTAACCCATTTGATAGAAGATTGTGTGGTTGTAGTTTATATACTTAACATAAAAACATATCAGTATATGGAATCGACCAATTATATTATACAGTAATTATATATAAATAACTTATGTGGTTTTTGTAAGAAATAAAACATAAAAGTTCATTAATGAACGTTACCTCTTCTTTGGGTATCTACTTTTGGTTTTCAACAAAAGACTTAATTGGATGAATTTATGAACACATTAAGTCTTATATGATGATATTAGAGAATTTGGGAAGTTATTTTTAATGTTTTTTGTCAAGCCAAATGGCTTGATAGGTGTAAAAAAGTGGTGAGAGTGAATATCCTTTTATAATGAATGATGAGTGACATTCCTATAAACACCCAAATGTGTTCATTATTGGGATGCAAAGATTACATCAAGTTGATCAAAAACTGATAAATAATGGTTTTCATAGATAATATGGTATATGGAAACCCCTTAAACGCATTTATACACATTTTTTAAACATTTCATTCCTTAACTTCTATGTTTCGATATTTTACAAATTTGGTTTTTTTATTATGTTACCTAGTTTTGTATCCTAAGTAATTTATTCTATAAGACTAAGTTAGAGTGATCCTTATTAGATAATTTTTAATTAATGGTTATAAATATGATATATAAATTATAAATTATAAATCTTTTCAATTTTGTAAATTAACCTTAACACAATTACCAGTAATTCTCAAAACACCAATTTAACCGTAACTCCGTTAACTGAGTTTTTTTATTTCTAACGGTAAATATCATCAATATAATAGAAAAATTAGTCCATGAATGGAACCTATTTTATATTTATTAATATTGTAAAATCACTTGATATATTAAAGTACTTCTATTAATTTAAATAAATTAATAAAAAAAAATTTATTATAAAATGTCACTAATGTCAATTTA
This sequence comes from Viscum album, assembly GCA_963277665.1. Classification (NCBI taxonomy): domain Eukaryota; kingdom Viridiplantae; phylum Streptophyta; class Magnoliopsida; order Santalales; family Viscaceae; genus Viscum; species Viscum album. The sequence goes on along the minus strand of OY728127.1, from coordinate 219,945,234 downwards.
GACTTTATTCATTTAATTTAAATTAAAAGAAATCATCACAACAATGGAATTTGAATAGATTTTGTTAAAAGATATGTAAAATGATATATTCCTCAAAAAATTTATTTAAACCTAATAATTCATCCAATATATTTCACTTTTACTATTTTTAATATCCTTTATTTTATTAAATTGTTAACTGAATAATTAATGTATTAGTGTTTCTCAAGCAGTTTATGTAATTTTTTTCCCAAAAAATAAATAATATAATTTTATGATATTTAAAAAAAATTCATTTAAAATTTTATTTATAAAAATCCCAATTTAGTTTTATCCCTTATTCTAAAGCATTGTAATTATTGAAATCAAGGAAGGTACATTTTTTGTCTTTTTCTATACATAACTTATTGTATTGGTAACTATCATGGATAATTTTTCCAAAAAAGTATTAAAATTATTGAATAAGGATAAAATGGTATAAATATGTCTACAAATGAGTATTTTTACACTTTATAGGTCATTTATACCTTATATTCTATGTTTAACCAATAAATAAACTTGTTTTTACCTTAATCACTGTAATTATGTTTTCCAGTTTTCACTAATAATTATAGTAAAAAATTAAGTTTACTTTATTAGATAATATAAATTATTATTTTTAAAAATATTTAATCGATTTTTCCAAATTATACTCACATAAGTGGATTAATTTAATTCAAAAATAATATCACTGATGTGATGAGAAAACGAGTTTTTAAATTGGAAATGTTCAAAAGATTACTAAGTTTTTATATCTAATTTCAATATATGAATGATTCATGTGAACTAAATTAAAATAATATATTTATAATTGAAATATTTTTACAATAAATCCAATTTAAAATATAAATTAACATTAAATATTATTCAAATTAAATGGTAGTTTTAAATTAAAATTCAGTATTTTTCACTATTCATCAAAAAAATAAAACATTTGAAAACAAATCCCAAAAATTTACCCTAAGATAATTTTGGAATCCTACCTAAAAAATGAAGCAATTTTTTTATATTAATTTCATAATATTTTTAAAAATTAATTTTAAATTATATGCGCCAAGAGCATTAAACCATCTATTATAAAATAAATATTTTTTTCAAAAAGATGTTTCTTTTTTCTTTTTAATGATTATTGTTTTATTTATAACCAATAGATAACAAATAAAATGTTGAAACTATATATTAAAATAAGTTAATTAATCCTATATATTGCCTTCATTAAATTGTTTACAAGATAACTATCATTTTAAATAATAATATTAATTATATATTGTAGTTCGGGAAAACTCAGTTTTGCATGTAATGAAAAAAAGAAGTTTTTCATGTAATGAAAGCCATCAATGGAACTCAGTATTGTGTGTAACACAAGACAGAAATATTGTCTCATTTACTGAAAGGTAAAATAAATATTTCATGTTGTGTAATCTAATCCTGGGGTTAAAAAAATAAATATTAACTCGGTGTAGTGTATAAAGCATGTCTAACTAGATGTAACATGCAAGACAAGCCATAAAAGTATTTTAATTTATTTGAAAAATAATAATTCATAAAAACTGAAGATAACCTTACCCTTAGAATATTAATTTTACCTCAAAATAATTTTTTTATTATAAATTATATTTATCATGATTAATTTATATATATATATATATATTATAATTCAAAAAATATATCAGGATTAAAAACTCAAAAAAATTGAACATATTAACAAATTGTATTTTTAAGTATTTTATTAAAATCATAATTTTTTAAAAATAAAAAATAAAAATAACTCTTTTATAAATTTATATTGATAAAATGAATATAATTTTCGAAATCAACACATATTAATTGTCCAATTGTGATTTTCTAGTAATTCTCTGAAAAACATCAATTTTCGAGATAATTGTAAAAATATAATTTTTCACATAATGGATATATCTTAAATTACGTCATTCATGGTTTAATAATTTCCTAAGGATTTATATAAATTGAGGTTCATAAATTATATGTATTTAATTTCATAAGAGTTTCATTTAGTTAAATTAAACACATATTACTTACCTAAAATTAATTTTTTTAAACCTAAAGTCAAAAATGATTCCATAAAATGGGAATATTTGTTTATCCAATTTTCTTTTTAATAAACTAATGAATTTAAATTATAAATGGTTTAAACGTATTAAAAAATTATATAATATATATATATATATGTAATTAAATATATTCTATTATTCTTTAGTTAATTATATTTTTTTAAAAATGAATTTGAATGAAAATTGGGAAATCAAAACAAAATAGGAAAATTTACTGAAAACGGGATATCAAAAAAATCATCTAAAAAAATACTATAATAAAATATAATCCAATAATTATAATGGGTAGATAATATAGAAATGAATAAAATTAACTTCTATAAATATATTTTTATTAATTCTATGTTTTTTATTGAGGAGGGAGAGAAGCGATAAAATAATTCAGGATTTAAGGTAAGGGGATTCTCAAACCCATCTCATTTTCTTTGGGTTATCCCTATTTCCCATTATTTTCGTTATTTATATTCCTCTAATTTTCCTTAAATATCTTTTCACTACTCATACCTTTTCTTTCTGGGAATATGAATGTTTCAACCTTTAATTTTAATTCAAATATAATGATTTTCCCAATAGAATTTTCTTTCCAAAAAAAATCGTTACCTCTCCATGTCTTGTTTTGTATCCAAAGAAAAATGAACTGTTATTCAAAAATTATGATCTCTATTTTTCATTTGAGAACCCCAAATTTGATTCATGAGTTTATTCTTATGATATACATATGAAATCCATTATTTTACATTGGTAATTTCTAGACTACTATTGTTATACATTCTATATGGAATGCATGATTATATAAATATTATAATGTGATGGGTGATACCAAAATAATATAACCATAAAATTAATAGGTTAATATAATGTATATCAAGATATAATGTGTATTATTCATGAACTTGATTATATATTTTTTCACAATTATGATGTTATGATTATTCACATATGTTATGCATGTACAAGATGGTAGATTTTCTCCCAAATATGTGTGGTATTTGAAAATGGTGACAAGATATTTCTTTTTTATTCATTACCACATTTCATGAATTTTCTAATGTTTCCCTCATGATTAGGATTTTGTTCATATTCTTACTATAGGATGATGATGATTATGCTCACCCATTTTATATTGACTAATGTCTCATATTCATCCTCTTAATGGGATTTTTACAAAATCTTTATGGAAAGTATTCCCTCAGTTGATTACTTGTAATAAGGAGAAAAAGATATCCACTAAGATGATATTCAAGAAGTAATTAAATATTTTATTTGTTTTATTATGTAAAAGTAATGTTTGGGCATAATTTACCAAAGATATACAACCTTTGGATCTATGATTGTATCTATATTATTTCTTTTATCTTAAATATTATGTAATAGTCATTTAAGGAAAATCTCAGGTCACTATAGTCTCACAATCTCATAGATATTAAATTCCCCAATACGTTCCACTATCATATTTTCCTTGATGGGTAATAAATGATCTGATTTCAAAAGTAGATCAATGATCACTAAAATCTAATTATTCACCATTGGTGTATATGGAAAACCAATGATGAAGTCCAAGGAAATCTCATCCCAAATCAATATGGGTAGGGGTATGGGCTGTAAAAAACCTTTTAGTCTCTCGTGTTCCACCTTAAATCAATGATAGGTAAGAAACCATGATAAAAAATATGCATTCATCCAAATTATTATTTTCCGCCAATACCAACATCACATGTCATGATACATCTTGGAATCCTTATGGTTCACAGTAAAAAAATACTGATGTCCACTATCATCAACTCCTGCATCAAGTAAAACGGAATAACCAACCTCCCAAAGAAGCAAAAAAGGACCACAGGGGGACCCGAAACACTCACTCTACCCCCCACCACTATAATTCCTTTTAAAAATGTGTTATAAATCGGAATCTATCACATTCTTGATATGAAATCACTTATCAAAATATGATTCAACTTTCATCGAATCCGAGAACACATGTCCACCAACCTCGTATACTACTAAGATAATCTCAGGAAACAAACTCATTAACTACCATTCCATAACCAATTACTTCTTTTATTGTGTTTGTAAATTTCATACCAATACATTGGCCACCACATTTCCCTTCTCATGTGTGTATGCAATACAAAAATCAAAATATTGAAGGTATTTCACCCAGTGTCTATGTCACAAGTTAGGATCCCTCTGAGTAAAAAAAATATTTCAGTCCCTTATTAATAGAATATTTTATAAACCATTCCTGAAAAAGATTTCCATTCAATGTTTTTGGGGCATTAATAATTGTTTCTATATCATGATCATGGGTAGGATAGTTCTTATATTGAAGGCATAACTAGCATGAGTCATAGGCCACAACCAATATCATTGAATAAAAACACATCCAAAACATGTAGCAGAAGAATCGAAAAAAACCTCTTAACCCATAATAGGTTCCAAATTAACTAAAGCTGGTACTGAAGTCAGCCTCACCATTATATCCTCACAATATCTTTTACCATTTTTATTCCATTAAAACACTACAGTCTTATAGGTTAAACAAATAATCAAATTGGTGACACTAGATAAATCCAGAACAAACTATCTATAGAAACCAACAAAAACCAAGAATCTATAGATCTCAAATATGTTTCCAGGATGATACTATGAAATAACATCATGTACCTTTTTAGGATCCACTGAGATTCCTCTCTCAGATATCACATGCCCCATAAATTTTAATTTCTAGATCCAAAACCCATATTTGTAAAGTATACCATATAAATGATTTTCATTCAATGTTCAAAGAATGGTATCCAAATAGTTCCCCTTTTCCTTCTCTATATTGGAGTATATGAAAATACCATCCAAAAATAAAACAATAAAAGACTCCAAAAATTGATTAAATATAAATTTGAACAAATCCATAAACATAATTGGAGCATTAGACATACTGAATGACATAACCAGAAACATGAAATTCCTATACCATCATCTAAACACTATCTTAGGTATATCCTCTTCTTCAACCATCAAATGGTTGTACCCTAATTTAATTTCAATATTTTTTAACCAAAATTCCCCTTTGATATGGTAAAAAAGGTCATGAATCCATGGAAAATAATATTTTTTCTTAACTGTCACCCAATTAAAATTTTAATAATCAATAAAAAGTATGGGAATCCCTTCTACCTTATTTTTTAAGAGGACATGTGAGGCCCAAAATAACATGCTAGGATGAATAGATGCATTGACCACTAGGTTATCAAGATACACCTTTTGTTTCACAAAAAAATCAAGTTTTATTTGATTATATGGAATAGAAATGGGCATCATTCCATGTAGTAGATCAATAGTAAACTTGATCTCCATCTATGGAGGTAAACCATATAATTCAAATATAATAACCTCATGGTGAGAAAACACCAATAAATTTAGTAAACAACCCCAAAAAGTGTTAACTCTATCAAGAAAAATCTTTGAAATCAAGCATGAGATTACCCCCATCATAATGAATAACATGCCTTCCCTTATTAATCTAGATTCCTCCTAACCATGAATGACATGAGTGTTCCCATCAGTAGATAAGAAATATACATGCTTGAATGGACCTAAGGCCTTCATTTTTTTATTAATCCCACATTTAAGGGCTGAAGAGGAACCCTTTACATTACATGACCTGAGGGTCTTAAAGGAAATCACCATTACATTCCATGACAACTTGAAACTACCCCGCCCCAGCATCAGTATCATGATCATCTCTTCAGTCAAGTCTAATAATCAAGTCAAATATATAAATATCATAAACTAAAAATTGGAAACCACATAGAAGCCAACTATCATCACCTAAAACATGAGGTATTTAAAACCTAGTTCAGTCCTATTTCATAGAGGCATGGAAATATCAAACAAGTATGCCATAAGTTGTGAAAGAAATATCAACACATCAACAATATTCAATAACATAAATAAATGAGTATCACCTTTATCAATGAAAAATATGGAACTATAGAATATGAAATAGGCACCATACCTATATCTATAGATATCCCCACCTCAGATTCTTATAGTTCACACTCCACTTCATACATACATCTACTCTCAAATCGTTCATAATATTTCATAGACACATGAACATCCCCTTAAGCTTAAGGATATGACCCACCACCCTTGTAATCATCATTATAAACATGGGAAACCTTAGTGAGAGCGGATATTTTCGTACTACCCAGAAATATCCTATCACAAAATCATTTTAGATGGAATGATCATCCCTAAAGATGAAACATATTGGGAGAATTCACACAATTTATCTAGGTATAATCAGGAATCCCACAATAATGGCAAATAATCTATTATTTTCCTAATAAATCCCATAAAACCCATTCTAAATAAAACTGGTAACCATTGTGCTTCCTTTTTGGGCCATAAGATACATCCTAACCGATAACTGCACTAATCGAAGATCAACCCAACATGTCCATATAGCTATGCCTACCACATGAAAAGTTGTTTTGTTAACTACATCCATAAATATCAAATGGTACATGAGAATCAAAATCAACTAGATATCAATCCTCAATCCCGACTAAAACCTATAATCACTTAGGTACTCTTTAGTTACATGCTCTGGGCCAGATGCACCGTCTTAGAAAAATTGGTAGAATACTCTAAAATGATATGCTTCCCAAACTCCATGGTATGAAATCATGGGTATTTTCTACATGTAATGTCTCAGGATAAAATTATTGGTTAAAAAATTTCTTAAAAGAATCCTTGGTAACATCCTCATGAAACATAGCTTGCCTAATAGAGTCCCACTGTCTCCTTCTTGATCCCTTGATCATGTACATAAAAAACCCACCATAGAGTATTTCGAAGTCTTCAATAAATTGAAGATCATCCCAATCTGCTCAGTCTACTCCTTAGACACATATAGTCCCTTATCATCATAAAATATGGTTGGATGATTCATATTCAACTCAGAGCCATGATCCACCAAATGTCTTGGAATCCCAACACCAACTTGACCCACAATCTCAATAGTGAAGATTACTGCTTCTACTATAGAAGAGACTAGTGGAGCAACTCCTTTTAGAATAAATATAATAGATTAAATTATCAGATTTAAAATATATAATCTTATAGGAATTTTGTAATAAACAAAATAAAATAAGAAAATTATCATGAAAAAATTCCAAAATATTACGAAAACTTGCAGAATTTAAACTAATCATTTAAAACTACAAGAATTTAATGTAATTTTGGATTAACAAAATGAAATATGTAACAAAATAACTATTCAATTACAAAAAATCCCATAACATCATTCAAATGACATATATCTCCAATTATCACACTGGATAAATGTCAGTGACCGCTCATGGTAACTAGAGTTCGGTCACAGAAGTGAGCTATCCAATCCCCTTTTCTTCACTTACTGTTTGAATATGGATGGTCCTAACTACTATCTACCAAAGACACAAAACCGTAATTAGGAAGTGTTAACACACATGAGGCTGATTCCTCCTCTGTAACCAAATTGTAACTGACTAACCTGGGTCAACCAAACCATACACCAGATCTAGTCCTAGCATGGTGAGCTGAAATAAAGAAACAAAAAAAGTATTTAATATATCCAAAATAACATATACTACTAGATTACAATGTGAAAAAAAGTGATACAACCAAAAATTATTGAATCCAAGAAAAAACAGGATAAACCAAAAATAATGAAAAGTCTCTATGTGACCAAAAATCAACTCTAAACCACTCTTCTTTGAAGGAGAATATGAAATGGGAAGCTAGAAGGCTACAATATTCCCTTCCCTTTACCTAGATCCTACAATATGACAACTACCACTACCCAAATTAAAAATTATTGTGTGAGAACAAGTCCTTGTAGGATACCACCATAGATTCTATATAAGGTCTAACACCAAGAATAAAATAGTTTTATCTTCTCAAACAAAAAACTATTTTAAAAATTAATTTCATAAATCCAATTTATTTGAAAATCATTTTCCCCATTCATTTTTCATATAATCCTTTCATATTATCAAATGAGAAATAGGAAAAAGTAGATGTGATAAAAATTGGAAAGAATATCCCTGAATCATAAGGTAAGCTTGTAAATACATATCCATGAAAAACCATCACATGATTATATGTGATACATCCTCATAAAAATTCAATAAGTAATGATCCTTGATAAAACCCATCGTGATATAAAATACATAGATGAACAAACACACTAAAATTTGGACTATAAATATGGTAAAAATACATAATGGATATAGAAGTACCTAAACTAGTAAAAACGTTCGACCCAAATTGCATTGAGTCCTTCCACGGTTTGTTGATATAAATAAAACAATCACTGGTGTTGCCACACACACCAAGGTTTCCTATGTCTATTTCCCAATGCACTGAAGGTTCCAAATGTACCAGTATTTTCAAATTACATTTGAGAACCATGGAAACAATTTGTAAAACATTTTTAAAATCTAATAAAACCACTTGGGTGCTCAAAAAATACCTTTTCAAATAAAAATATACATATTTAAAGAAAAACTCTACAAATAAAATTATCATTCCATAAAATCATTCGTATCCAAAAATCACACTTATTCATCAAACAACCCAATGGAATTTTTCAAGAATTATAAATTCTTCAAATTAACCCATTGTATACAAAAAATACCTCAAAATAGTAAAAAAATATCTTATGTTAACGATAATGGTTGGAAACCATGAGAATAGTCTTCTAAAGACAAGGAATGAAAAGAAATTGTGAATAATTGATAGAAAACATTATTATGTTACAAATATCAATACAAACACAACCAAAAATAATGTTTCAATAAATGCCAAATAAGAATAATAATGAACACTTATTTGAAGAGGTGCACTGAATTAATGTTGATGATCGATCACTGAACGAACGATCTATATGGAGAAGATATTTCCAAAATCACCAAAAATAAAAAAAGTGGTTCTAGAGGGAGGGGTTTGGAATGAATGAATCATAAATCGACTGATTAATTTGTTAAAACCAATTGGAATTGAGGATTTTCTTATTTTTAAAACATTTACTAGGTGTGTTATCCCATGAATTAGAAATACACTATAAACAGTTTTCCTTTGATAAAAATCCATACATCGACCATTACATGGTGTGAACCCAATTCATGTCATGTAAAGATTTCATTCCCTTCAAGACATTCAAAGAATCTTCCTAGAGATAACTAGACAATTTGTAATCCATTTACATAGCATGAAATCACCTAGAAGATATTTCTTCTCCCCATTCCTATAGATAAACACAAATATAAGGATGAAGAAAAAAACATTAGAAAAAGAGTACCCTAAAATCATGAAGAGGTGTTACACAGAGTTAACCAATCAGGTTTCTCCAAAGAAGTTATTGAAATTTATAAAGTAGGTTATTCTATTTGAATGATTTATTTTTTGAGTTATATAAAAATGATGAAATAATTTGACAAGATGATTTATCTATTCAAGATATGGGTTCTCATAGAAATATTATAATTTAACATGGTATGCTATTGAGATTAATTGAAATGGTACGATTATCCGAATTTTTAGGGGTGAAATGAAAAACATTTCTTGAGTTTAACATGATTACAAATAATACTTTATGAGTTAGTTTTTCCATTAAATTTTTTGATGAAATTTTTTATGAAAGTATTGGGGTAGATAATTTTATTTACTGGATAATAAAATGATTATTTTGAGTGAAAAGTTTAGTCTGAAAAATAAAACAAATAACAATATTACACGACTAATGGGTTTCTTTATTTCTTTTTATACATTACCTAATTATATTTTTAGGCTCATACCACATTTTTAAATTTTATATACTAAGATTTATAAATTATTAGATAAAACGATGAGGTTAAGATGAAAGTTGTGAAGATATCACATTTAAAGAAAAAAAATTTTATTTTAAAATTTTTATATTGTGAAAATATAGATACTGAGTGTTAGGATGTGATATTTAATTTTGTATGTATTACTACCATATTATATAAAAATATAAACCTAAAAAGTCTTTAGGAAAACATGGAAATGATTTCTTGTTTATATAATCAATTTTATAGATTTTAAAGCTTGAGTACATATATATAATATTGCATAAATTCCTATCTCACATTTAATAGGACAAAAAACATCCCTGGGAATAAAAATGAATGGGAATATTTGGACTAACCATTGATGATATCCCTTTCATAACGTTTCTCTCAAATAATATGACAATCAAAATCAGGTATCTCAGAGTCATTTTCTTAGTCCATGATGGATTACCTCAGAAATGTATAGTTCAAATATATCTAACTTTAATCCTAGATCACATTCAGATGGTGTTCATACTTAATGGAAATCAACATCCATTCCATATTGACCACTATCAATAATCTGGTTTGAAACTTTTGACAAAGAGGATTGACAACTACATTCCTTTTCCCCTGAGAATATTGAATATAAAAATGAAATGATTTTATAAAAACTTCCATATGATGTAACTTTATATTAAATTCAAACTGAGAGAATAAATATTTTTGTATTATATGATATATAAATATCCAAATTGTTCAATGACTATATAATTCCTCTAGAATTTGAATTTCTGAACCACTTATTCAAATTATATATCATCGGTAGGGTATTTCCTTTCACATGATCCTCACTATCTAGAACCATATGATCTATAGGTAATTGATAATATAACATTAGTCTACGTAAACTGTTGATTTCAAATAAAATCGAAGAATAATTTTTGAAAATCACTAATTTAAACTTCTCATAATCCTTTTAAATTCCAATTATTTAAAAAAATCAAATAAATAGATAGTTACAACTCTTAGATCCAGAAGGGTAATTTTGATAGATTTTCATATAGTAGATTATCCCATGATATCTGTAATATGATATAAATATATCAACCATGATCTTCCTACGACATTGAATAATCCAATATATCACCGGAAAACACGATGAAAAATGTGACAAGAAAGGTTAAAATATCATGTTCATAAAACCCATGAACATTACTTGAACATTAGTCAAGATGGAGGGAAAAACCAATTATTCAATGTGACTACATAAACATCATAATTCCATTTGTGTATGAATTTTAGTTAGTGATGGAGTTACTAACATCCTAAGTGAACATCTATTTTAGAAAACCTCATTTTCTATTTTAATTATTTTAAGATATCATCGATTCTAGGAAAATAATAATTATTCTTAATTTTTTTGATTTATATTTTGATATTAAACACACATACAAAGTATTACATCAAAATTCATAGTAATGAGTACGAAATCTCTTTAGGGAGAAGTGATTGTCCTAATAAATCTCTTATCATTGGGATCTTTCCAATGAAAAGTTATGTCCCTTTACACATTTGGTTCTATTCATTTTGGAGGAATTGAAATTGGTTCTATTTTATAATTTAAATGGATAGAAAAAAAATCCAATTGTCACAAGGTACATAATCTAAAGAAATATAAAAGGAAATATATTGATCTATTGGGTCACTATTAGGGATAATTCTTTCCACGACCTAATATAAAACAATTTGAGTACAATAATATCCATCTCTACACTGATTTCTTACATCTTCTCTTGGTCAGGAATTTCCAACTAGCTTGGAAATTCCACTCCCAAAAAAGTGTATATCAATTACTAGAAGCTGATGAGATTGTCCATTTTAGACCATACTAATCAATTCGAGAAAAAACTATGTTATATAATACATTACCAAGATGGGCTCAAATGATATCATATCAAGGACCATTAAATACCAAATGTGACTTAAAGACCTTTCTTTAAAGGAAATGAATATGAATTTTCTATATGGATATATTTTCATCACATAAGGGGTATAAAGACTCAAATAAACATTTTATGTTTCACATAAAGTTCAAGGAGAGAAACTAGTTTCTAAAAAATATATCAATGTGAAAAAAAATGTCTCAAAAAATAACATACCAAAGTAGAGGATACTAGAATAGTACCTATAATGGTATATCAATGCTCAGTTCCATCAAATATTCCCTGTAGATAAACATTAAGTTAAAATACCTAAATTGATGACCTAACAATATCTACACGTCTATGGCTACCCCTCCAGCCTCTCCATCCATATCTCTAAGATGGTGATCAATTACTATTAATGACAGAGAAGCTGACTATTCTTAATCCATGTATCATATGAGTTTTCTACCTAACACTACTAGAAATAATCCCTTAATAGAATATCTGAATATTTCCATATAATCCATTTTAAAGATATTATTTCACTTATATTCTACCATTAGTCTTAATATTAATGAACTCTAGTGACAATGAATACGAGGCCACCCCAGACTGGGATATAGGGGAACTCCACTACCCAGACTTATCTGATGTGAACCTCCTTTACTCAACTCATCTCATCACTTGTTTTAGAAACTAGAAGAGTTATTAACTGAGGTATGGAGAGGAAAAAATCCAGTAAGACCCAAGACAATATTTTATCTTATATCAATAAACAACACAATATTTGATACTTACACTAAATTAGATAAATTAAAGGGAATCAATTTTTTATGAAGAGGCTCATTCAGGTCCATTTCAAGACACCATACATTTGATTTTTCTTCCCCACTCAAATATGGCGTGAAATAGTGTATTTAATTAAATTTTGCATTGTATTATAAGGAAATGAATAGAGGCAAACCATAATTCAATGAATTCTTGATCCATAAACTTTTGTAGAGTGTTAATATATAATATTATATAGAATATTTCTTAAAATATCTTCTTAGTGAGGGCCTGGTCTTTCTTAACTTCGTGCATGCCATCCAACCACCATTGAGTCACCTCTCATAATATCAAGGTGTATAGTATAACATGATATTTTTCCAGTGTTTCTACACTCTCAATTATAATATTGATGTGAGAAACCCAAAACTCATATTCTTAAGGTGATACATCTCCCTTGAATGTTAGGGGATTATGAAATAGAAAATATCTCATAATATCAGAATATTATTTCGACATTCTTAAATCTCTCTTACTTGTAACTTAACATGACTAAGTGATCCCTTAATGAACCTATGGAGTAATCATAGGCTGATATACTAGTTATTTCTCATCTATTCCTTCCTGCATGGTCATAGGTGTCCATCTAAGAAATATTTTCCTAAAATGTTGTTTTTAGGAATAATAAAAATCCCATATAAATTATATTCAATGAATTTCAAAACTATATTTCAATGGTTTGGTACAACTACATTTTTATCCCCCTTATATCTAATTTTAGTTAAAATGCACCATTTTTACAACTTTAAAATAGTTTTGAATACTCAAAATATAAATTAAAAAAAACAAAGACACACTTCTAGCATAAAATAGATAGAATTTGTAATCAATAGTATACAAGGGAACTATCAACCAAAGGATTAAATTCTGTGTCCATATTAAACTATTTAGAAATAATAAATATATATTACAATGTATTTATTTATTACTAATATTTTTGTTAATATAAATCATCAATTTGTTTTAAAAATAGTATAAAAACACAATAAAGCAGGTTGTATTGATGGAAATCCTATATTTACCCACCTATGAAAATAAAGAATAACGCATGATACATGATAATGAGGAACTAAATAAAAATAGGAATAATTAAAAAACAATTTCATATCTCTAGTAATTTAATCCTACACTATAATTATACAATCTAGAAATATTTATGGGTTACTTACTAAGACTATAAAATCCTTCATCTTTGCTACTCTCAATTACCATACTCCAGATCCCTGACTGTGGTCTTTGGTAACATTTTTCATTGTCTTTGAACTGATCACCAGATGTTAGCATAAATAAAAATGGATGAGTGAATAATTTATAGAAGACTGTTTTCCCACATAATACATTAGAGTAAACTCAGTAAGATGTTTTAGTATATATCAAATGACTAAAAAGTTACCATATAAATCATAATCAATGTTCCATATTATTGGAAGCATCTAAAAGATGAATCTATACTAAAATGATTGATATAAAATAAACTTGCTATGACATACATCACAATGACCCAAAATTTCCAAATATTTTACCAAATCTTTAGAAATTGGGAAAAAACAAATATGTTCCTGGTATATAACTCAAATGTTTCAAATGAAACCAAAAGTCGGGATTCATTTATGTATATCATAAATATAATCCATGTAAAAATCCTTCATAATACCAACCCTATATTCTTTCAAGACTCTAAAAAGATATCTTATAATCTTCATGCTCCCTGAATAGTTAGCTACCATGCCCAAGTTCTTCAAATTTTATTGAATAATTTATAATGTGTATTGAACATGTCTATATAGGGTACCAAATAGGGTATGACCATAACATACCTAGTATTTTGTCACCACACACCTTTATCATCATATCATAAACAACTATTTATAAAAAACAACTAAAATATTAAATAGAATAAGTTGTATTTTAGACAACCTATTAAGAGAATTAATTTGGCATTAATATCCATGATAGAAGTAAACTCCCAATATCAAGAGGATCCTTACCTAATATACTAACTTCGAGCCTCATCTTAGAATCTATTATGTTATATATACACAATCATCAATAGGATGAAACACACATTCCAACAACTATCAAACTCATGTATATATATATATATTCACATATATATATATATATATATATATATGATGATTTTTTAAAACACATTTTGGAACCAATTACCCATCCTAGGGAAAGGGTATCATATATATGTTCTCATGGTGATCACACAGCTTGTCCCTTCGGTAATAATGGAAGTGGTATACCAAATGAGGTAATTGTAAGACCAGCCCAAAAGTTAAACCTATTAGTTAACACTGTGATGTTTTCACAAATCTATTTGTAGTAATATATATATAAATTCCCAACATGGATATTATATGAAACTATAAAACATATGGCATACTTAGAAACCAAATCATGAAATAGAAGCCGGAAGTATAAATGATGTCATAGTGGAAATCAAGAATAATGATGTTTATTCCTATTCCATTTTTCACCAAGAAAAGAAATATAATAACCATAATAAATATTATAATGTAAATCATAGAACAAAATAATTACAATAATTCCACGTTGATAGGAAAATTGTAAATTAATAATCCCATAACTCGTTCCTTTATAAGGAAATTGATTTGAAAAAAATTATTACCCAAAAAAACATAATCAAAGTTTTATTCACATGAAAATATACCATTTATGTGTTGAAAGTATATGATTATGAGATTAATATGTGGTTTTCCTATTGGAATATATGAAAAAATACCTTGAAGACTCAGTAATGAAGAATATACCGCCACATGATTATTCATATAAACCTATGTTAAGGAGAATTCAGGTCTTGAGGAAAAATTAACATGGATGATGTAATATAGAATATATAACAAAGGAAATATCATGATTTATCTCTAAATAAAATCTTACAGAAACTAGACTGGAAGAAGAGTGAATATATTAATGGATTCCACAAGCCCTATATTCAGAGGATGAAAATTTATAATGATTTTCATAAAGTGATAAAAATAATTGTATAATAGAAGAGAGAAATAACAATACATTTATGATGAACATATCCTATTACAAAATTATATTAATCCAATTTTTAGAGAGGGATATATTAGGAAATATCTCAATAGAAAAAAAATGGACGAAATCCCACGTCAGTTTATTTTTAGGGGATTGTGTTACGGTTTAAAATGAAAATAAGTGCCATTTTTTTAATTTATTTTTCCTATGTTTTTTATTGTGACCTTGGATTTTCATAAATATATATTTAATATTTAAATATGAATATTCAATACATTATATAAATACACACATGAAGACTGTAATAGTTTAGTTCAATTCAAAACATGGAATACAATCTTCTTAATTCGTGAAAGATCCTTAATGTCTCATGTAAAGAAATTTATCTTTAGTTATCCTACATAAAACCTTTCTTCATAACCTGGGAACATGAATCATAATAAATAGAGAGATAATATTCTTAGTAAGGGTAAAAAATGAGATATATAAGCATAACATGATCATTGGGGTATGAGAACATTAACATTACATATGAATTCCATAACATGTATATCAAAGATCATAATATTGATTTATGGAATAATGATTTGAATTTCATAAGACAATAATCATAAAGAAATCATAGAAAAATTGGTCATGAGAGTATAACATTTAAATAATACATATAATTGTGTATCATACGTAAGTGTACAAAAATATTTCCATAGTAATCAAAGATAATTATAAAAACTTATTAGGAAACCCCGTGAGTGGATATAAATCTAGGGTGGGACACACCACCATCCCTAGTGGAAAAACATTCCTCATAGTGGAATGGATTTACTACCCAATCCATCATAGTAGTCAGTGTTCTCTCGCAACACCATGATAGAGGAAAAATTCCATTACTAAATCGAGTTCACTCCCCATCCCATTCATGTATATCTCTTGAGATATAAATATATACCCAATGTACTGGAGGGAGACATAGGTCCCAACCATATTTAGTTTTAACATAACCACCATCCCTAGTTATAGTGTAACCACAATCACATAATGAAAATCACATATATGTGTTCCATAAGATCATAAATATTTCATCATATTAAACCGAAGAAATTTATTGGGTTTTATAAACATTTATTTTTAACATAACATGTCCAAAACAAAAAGGTTTCATAATCATATCAAGATTTCATCATAGAAAACCCCATGGAAAAATAAAATATATTCCATCTAATTTTATCATGTTATAACTGCTGGAAGTGAAATGGGGTTCATAAAAATCATTCCATAATAAAAAATCCAAATAAAGAATAAGAATATTATCCTTGGTTCATTTCCTAGAAATAGAATAAGTAACATAAAATTATTTCATCATAGATGGACAATGATTTGGAAAGATATCTTGGAAAAATTCTTGAAGAAAATAAATTTTATTTGAAAATAATTTTTAAAATGTTGAATATTTTTAAAAATCCATTTCATTGAAAATAACTTAGAAACCCTATAAAGGACACTTTAAAAATCATGTAAAACATTTGGTAAGGAAAATTTTATTTCCACATATAAATAAATAATTTTTAAAAAATAAATTTTCATTCAAAATAATTTAATTTGAAAATAAAATTGAAAATTTATAAAGGAAGATCCAATGGAAATAATGGTCATAATGATTGGAAGTTTTGTTCATATCGTACATGTTAAAATAAATATTCCTTTCATAATTTGAGTAAAATTAAAATGTGAATTGTCTGGAAAACAATAAGAAGATTCATTTAATTTTTATTAGAAAAAATTTTGTAAAAATGTCATTTAAAAATCATGGGATAATAATAATATGTTTTTTAAAACATTTTTAGAAACCATGGGTTTTGGGAGAAACTAAATTTCCGACTGAATAGGGATATAATGATGGATTTTTCTTAAACATTTTCTAAATAAAATAATCAACAAACGCATAAAATTGTAGTATTTCTTGAAAATAAAATGAATATCCATTTGAAAATAAAATTTATTAGTTTCATAAGAGATTTATCATAATTTTTTATCATTAGAAACATAATCACAAGTGATATCGATAATTGATTAGATTGTAACATTAAATAATTATTACATTGGTAAATTTTAATCACAATCCCCAAGGAGGAATAAAATAAAATGGAACTTAAAATATATTTAGGATGAATAAATTCAGGATATTATATCTCAAAGGGTATTTATATACACTACGTGAAATAATATAGGTGTGCAACATAACATATGTCTTAAAATGGAAAACAGAGATAAAACACTCTTTATACTTTATTAATATTTTGAATCATAATCCTCAATAAATAATAAACTAAAATTAATATTTAAATTTCAAAAAAGTAATTGGATTTATGATATAACATTTCTAAGGTGTGGTATATACACCATAGAAAAGAAACACGAGGTGAATTTTTATTTGTATCTCATAAAAAAAGAGCAACTGAAAATACAATACAGATTTAGTAACATTTAAACCATAAAAAATGAAACAGATATCTTAAAAATTATACGTATAAACCAATAATTTAAAATATAATCTTCAAAAAATACATTCATGGAATTTATATACACCACAAAAAATAAACATGTGGTGGATATGGCATATGTCTCATAGAAAAATAAAAGTGAGATGGAAATCTCATACTTTATGTCTTGATATCCGTCACACGCATTCAATAATATTTTATAATAATTATAAGTTTATAATAAATATATTATAGAAATATATATATATATTTCTTACTATATATTATTTTTCTGAACTTTTTGTTTCTGTTTATTAACAATTCGATGTTAAAGTTACGTTTAAGGTAATAATCGCTTTTCTTTACATTTATGTTTTTTTTTTCTTATATTTTTGGTCATATTACTTTTATCATGATTAAATAATATCCACAATGATAAACACGGTATAAATATATTGTATTTTATATTTATTTTAATCCATAATAGTAAATGATAAAAAATGAAATACACCGTTTATGGAGACGGTGGACCGTGGGTACACATGAAGGTTGTTTCCATTTTCTTATTAGATTAAAATAAATAAAGTTAAATGATATATTATCATTTAAGAATCATTTAGTTTCATATATATAACATATTTCAATAAACACAACATTAACACCTTCCATGTAGAGCAAGAATGAATAACATCGCTTTGTAAGGTAGTAGTTCATTATAAACATGAGAAACATTGTCATATTATAAAAATGTAGAATCATGAAGTTATGTGTGATAAAATTAATCATAAAATTATTCCATTTTTTTGGAGGTGGTCATGAAGTTCAGAAAGACACCAGTTCTACAGGTGGTAGCCCATCGTACACATGAATAATGATTTTATAACTCATTTGATGGAAGTGCAGATTGTTTTAGGCATTAAACTTAACATAAAGGCGTATAATTATATGTAAGATAGTTATTTTATTATATAAACATTTTATAATAACTATTTAAGGAGTTTGATGATGAAATAAAACAAAAAACACTTTTTGATGATCAATACCTCATCTTCTGTTATCCCCATAGTGTTTTCATTAAAATTCAACCTTGGTTGGATTTATATCCAAGATATAGATTATAGAATTAGTTGAGAGAATTAAAAAGTGATTTTGATTATTCTTAGCTAATTAAAAGGTGTTTTAAGGTATTAAAAAAAGAGTATAGGGGTGACCATTTATAAGTGGGGGAGAGGATACACTATATTTTGAAAAATAATTTAGTGTTCCAATATTTTTCATATGATACTATTGTCACCAAAATATTGGACGCAAAGGGAAGAAGGAAAAGAAGCCCGCGAGCTGCTTCACGAAGCCCCGATGCAGAGCTCACCCGAGCAATGCAGCCGCCGCGATGAAAAGAAGGAGGTAATGCTCCGCGAATGACTTGATGTTTGCAAGCACGCCATGAAGCCCCAGTGGCGGTAATGCTCCATGAGCCCCCTGACGTTCGTGACCCACCGCGGAGCAGAAGTGGCGGTAACCCTCTGCGAACCCGGTTGACATTCGCGACCCACCGCGAAGCAACCGCAGCCCCTTCGCGCCGCGTGAGCTCTGCTTCGCGGTGCCCATTGCCTATAAATATCGGGCTCCCCCTTAGCCTACGAAACAGACAATCTGGCCTTTCGGCTTCTCAACTCTCGAATCGAAAAGCACTCTTCGCCCCGAAAATCATGAGCTCCGCGAGGTATTTTCGCTTCATGAGATGCCTTCGCCTTTTCTCGTTTTGAGCCCCTCTTCCGAGAGGGATGCCCTTCATGAATCCAAAGGGAATTCGCGATGGAAGGGGGTTCCCAAGGGATCCCAGGCAGCCGCGGAGCATTTATTCTTCGCGAAACACCCATCCTGTCTATATGATCCATATGCCAAGGTAGGATCATTGTACTTCACGAAGCACATTGCTGACTAGCACCATGCTTCGCGAGGCACCTCCTCTTCATGAGGCAGTGCTCTTTGAACACTATTCCACTTCACAGTGCACCTATCATTCACACCCATGCCCCATGCTAAGGCCAAAGAACTCCACTTCGTGAATGAAACCCCTTTTCTTGGTAATTAATTTTCCCGTGCGACCCTCCTGGTTTGCACGATGTGATTCCAAAGTCCCATGGACAACACCACTCGTAGCATTGCTTCGCCTAATGCTTCTTCACAGAGGCACGCAAACGGCTATTGCTTCTTCGCATAGCCACGCTAATGTGGACCCCTTGATGGTTCTCTCTATGACCCCCCTTTACCATGACTTTGCTGGTACCTTCCCTCCCACAAGGGGAGGGAGTACTGGTTATATAAGTCCTAGGGGTGTGGAGTAAACCCACCTCGTCCAAGCTGCAAGTTGTTAAAAATCCAAGAACCTCGTACTCAAAACATGATGTTAAACTGTGACCCAACCCTCTGCCTTGCACGCAAGGTCCCCCCACCTCGAACAATCTTTACGCCGCTCGTCTCCACGGTAATGTAATCACCCTCACATGGGATTATATCCTCCTTACTGGAGTAGCGTATGTCCATAGGGAAAGGGAAACCAGCTTAGTGTAAGCCCCCAAGCCTCTCTTGCGGATGGTAGCACCTGTGCACCTCCGTACTTCCCCACTGCCAAAGCCAGTGGAGGGCGTGATAGGGAACGCAGAACCTTCCATCATTGGTCCAAAATCCCTCTCCCGCTGCGCTTTGGTGCACTATTGGCCACCATCCTGGAGTAAGTCCCAGCACCATGGGCTACCAAACACGTAATCCCCTATTCTCTTCTCACGGATGCACTATTCGCGACGTGATCGTCAGGTCTCTGCTGCCTCTTGTTTCTCAGATCGAGAATGACTCACGTGGGCTTAGAGTAAGAATCAAACATGGAAATGCCCCATCCATCATGACGTTAAAATGTATGCCCCATCCAGCATGACATTAAACTGTATGCCCCCATCCACCATGATGTTAAACTGCACACCGGAACTATGTGGTTTTTGATCCGTGCTAAGGCATGGTACGTAAGAAGCCTCCATGAGGTCCAAGCCCAGTGCCCGTCGTTTTTCGCGTCAGGGTTCACCCTTCGTCCTGCATGATGTTAAAATGAATTTCAGTCCAGTGGTAAGCCATTGTGTCCATCCCTAACTACGAGGACTTTGATCTGTGTCGATGCATGGTACGTAAGAAGCCTCCATGAGGTTCAAGCCCACCACCAGTGGACCCCCCGACTTCACCTTCATGTCGGTTCACTGATTAAACCCAACCTGAACTACGTGGTATTTGATCCGTGATTAGGCATGGTATATAGGAATCCTCCATGAGGTTCAAGACCACCACCACTTAGACCCCTATTCCTCCTTCACGTCGGCCTTCTGAGGTCCAACTAGAACTACGTGGTCTTTGATCCGTGATAAGGCGTGGTACGCAGGAAGCCTCTATGAGGATCAAGCCCATCACCCGTTGGTCACTCCGACCTCCTTCATGTAGGTTCACCAACACCTAGGAAGCCTATTGTGTTAACCCCACACCATCTGGACCAAGGTCTCTTTTATTTAACATCGGTTCGCCGACACCCACCATTTTCACCCGAACTACGAGGACTTTGATCCATGTCAAGGCATGGTACGTAAGAAGCCTCTATGAGGTTCAGGCCTATCACCCAGTCATTCCGACCTCATTCACGTCGGTTCACCCCCGTCCCAGATGATGTTAAACTGTATTCCACATCTCATTTTAACAACGTGTACTTCGATCCATGTCAAGGCATGGTATGTTGGAAGCCTCCATGAGGTTCAAGCCCATCACCCAGTCGTTCCGACCTCATTCACATTGGTTCACCCCCGTCCTACATGACGTTAAACTATATTCCACATCTCATTTGAACTACGAGAACTTTGATCCATGTCAAGGCATGGTACGTAAGAATCATCCCTGAGGTTCAAGCCCAACAATCATTGTCCCAGACCGTCTCTTTGTTAGTGTTCCAAGCTCCCCCCCTCCCATTTTAACCTGAACAACATGGTCTTTGATCCGTGTCAAGGCATGGAACGTTGGAAGCCTTCCTGAGGTTCAAGACCACCATCCATCAGACCAAGGTCCAATTTCACGTCGGTTCGCTAACAACACCCATAAGACCAAGGTCCACTTTTACGTCGGTTTGCTGATGACACCCATCGAACCAAGGTCCACCTTCTGGTTGGTTCACTGACGACACCCATCGGACCAAGGTCTACCTTCAAGTCAGTTCACCGGCACCACCCCGAACTATGCAGACTTTGATTCCCTGCCATGGGGATACGTAAGAGGTCTCTTTGAGGCTTGATCCCAACTTCACTATCGCCCTTATGATGGTCCCATTTCATCCCCCCTCCACTTCATTCATCCACCCATCATCCATCCTGATTCTCACCCGGGCCTCCACATCCCGGTGATATCATGCCACTCCACTCCCCTCCACAACATCCGGGAATCCGCCCATGGGATGGCCCCGATATCAGCAACCCCTCAAGGGGAATCCCTCAATCTAATCCACTCCACCTAGTGTTCTGATCAGGCAGATCCGTCTCTGCTGGACGTCAAACTTGTGGCATACCCTGTGTTAAACATAGGAAGCTGAGGAAAACCTCAGAGACATGCCTATGGCATAGGATTCCCCATGCTCGATGTGGGATGCCCCGGGCTTCTGTGCCCTCGAGAAGCCCTATAATAACAGGAAAAATACAAACACACCAACTCCCTAGTTTTCGGACACGTTACTGATGCCTCGACGCGACTACTCCCCCAACTGAAGGTTGTTGCCCTAAACAGACCCTTTGGAATGTCCTGACAGAAGTAGCGTAATTAACCGACATCCTTGAAAAGATGGCACTGGGAAGAGTTTCACGAACAACGTATTAAATCTATGAGGGAGACCCAGACTAGGTGACGAGTTACGAGGAGGAATCCACGGAAGGAAGAACCGACATCCCATAATCCTGGTTTCGATCAAGATGCAGACGTACCTAAATAAGGAGTGTATGTCTCCCACCTTTGGAAAGAGGGAATGCGGGGAAACAAGAAAGCCATGCCTACCGCGCCCATGCAGACGGACGTGCGCGCCCCGGTGAAAGCGTCGGAAACAGAAATGGTAAACCCACGTGATGTTCTTCTCCTCAATATAGAGATTAGTAGCGTTCGAGACCTCTTCAGATTTATGTGTCACCAGATCCAGATATCTAGTGCCGAGTCCCTCCAAGAAAATAGCGGGCCTAGCATGAAACTCACCAGAAGGTGGGGCAGTAGAACGTGGGGCATTCCGTTCTGCAACGTTGTCGATGTGGATCCCTCTTACCGGTCACGGAAGACGTAATGACGCTGGGGCACTGGTTGTTATTTTTTTTCCTCGTAGTGCTAACGAGTTAATCTCTCTACTTCCCAGGAACCAGGTTGCTGCTATGGAGACACGATCACCGCTTCCTTGCCTACGCAGGGGCCGGGCAATACCATCACAACTGCTTTTCTTGGATCCACTTCCGTCACAACGGCCTCTACATTCGTGAATGTGGGACACCCACATCCCCTTTCTCCGTCAGAGATTATCCAACGTAGGGTGATCAATGACCTTCTACATAGGTATGAGGAGGAAGGGTCATCCCAACTCAAGATATGGCCTGCCTGGACCTGGAGGCGTCCAGGCCCCGCCGTCTTCAAGTGCCGCGCAGGGAGCCCCTGCTCCCCACCCCAACATTCAATCATTTCAGGAGCCTATTCCCGGAATGCCTTGATGAGTCCTCGCCTTACGCTGATGAGGTAGGTGATGTCTGGCTCAGCCCGGTCAGAGTCCCAATCCAAGGACTCCAGGAAATGGCCCCCTTCCGACCGACGTGCATCATGGAGTCCCTACATACATTGAGTAGGGGCACTCCTTCACCTGACCAGGATCGAGGCCCCAACTGCCCCATAGACAGGCTGGGTTGACTCTCATGGTCGCAAGCCTGAGTGGTGATCGCCGCGAACCAATTCGCGATGATGTCGCCCTGTACGGAGGGCCTCCATGTACCACCATTCCACAGAGCGTGGGCCTTCCCTACCCCGAAGCTTGTCATGGAGGTATGCCTCGTGTTACCCCCATCCCAAATGAAGACTTGCCTCACGCCAATGACGCTTGGCGTGGAAGTCTCTCCCGCGCCCACCACACCGGGTATGGTGTTCCTCCTCCTACCACCGACCGTCGATGTGAAGGTATTTCCCATCCAGTCCCTCTCCAACGTGGGGATCCTCCCTATGTCCTCACTGAAATTGGTGAAGGTCCTCTTCACCCCGACAACCCGAGGGGTGAAGGTCAGCCTCGCTCCACCCGCACCAAGCATGGAGGTCCTCCCCATGCTCATGTGGGTTGCAATAGAGGTTCTGCCCACATGGGTGCTGTCCGTGGAGGTCATCCCCATGTACCCTTCGACATTTTCCCTGGTTCCCCTCACACCCTAGCTTTCTCAAGCAGAAGTCCTCTCCGCCATGGTGCCAGCGCCTCTCCGAGACTACATGTTGAGAACCAGCCTTGTCCTAAAGATCCATCCAGGTGTAGGAGTGTGGTTCGTCACCGCCACTAGAAGAGTCTTGGGAAGGCCCGGGTGGAGGTCAAACCGGCCCGCTTCACAGATTCTAAAGCGGAATGCGACTCGGTGATGGAACCTTCTCCCCATTCCTCCATGTCAAGGACTGGGGAAAGAACAAGGCATGTCAGTCTCGTTCTCTAAGAATGCGAAGTCCACCGGATTCCTGCCTCTCTCCGCAAGTACATCCAAGGGGAAGAAATTATGGAAACCCCGCAGGTTCTGACCGTGCAATCACCACGGTCGTCACCAGAAGCGCCCTCTACCTCAACCAGAGATCACGGAGAGCTATTTTGGGAACCAACGGCAGTAGAGCAATGGTGGGACCCATCTCCGGTGACCACAGTTCCTGCGCTAGAAGCTATGGCTATCAACCCGTCGTATCGTGATATTGTCGTCAGGTCACCTCACTCTTCAGAGGATGGCCCAGAATTCGGTGTCCAGTCATCTCGTTCGTTGTATTCTCTGATGCCCAGTTTACTGTCCTAGCGGTCTGCCTCAGTACTGCTACTGGTCCCTCAGCCTCACCCAGTTGAAGAGTGGGGAAATACGGGGCCAGACCCTGAATCCGAGTCCAGGAGCTTCTGGAACATTCTCGCAGCAGACCACTTCCTGGAGATGTTCTAGCAAGTGGCAGCATCAAACTTTTGTGCGCCGGAAATCCTCGCCTCAGAGGAAGTATAGTGCTTTATCCAAACCCTATGGGCGACACACATTCATCTTTTCTCTCAGCGAGTGTTGTACCCTAGGATCCAAGTGCACTTCAAATAAATCGGCGACCAATGCCATATGGTTGATTTGGCTGCACTCCTTCTGGCCTAGCGCCCCGAATCACCAGGTCGCCTGAGCACCCTTCAAAAAAAATGCATTCAGAGTTTCAAATTACTCCGCAAAATCATCAGGGAAGCTACCCCCCATGTGAAAATCCGTGGTTGGGGACAGTATGCCGCCCTTCTCTTCAGTCCTATCCAGCGACAACCCGATTCGTTATCCAACATTGAGGACATGCCCCCAAGAAGGGTCGCGGTGCATATGGCTGTCATAATGGACAAGGAGAACAAGATTGAATTTCTCGATGGAGACTTACCTCCTGAGGGTGTACCACCACTGCTGGACCCATTTGGGAGGATTAAACTTCAGCAGAGGAACCTTCTAGGCCTCCATGTACCCAATGAGTCGCTGGTACTCAGCCTAAATTTTGGTAAGGGTAAGGAGCATGTTGGAACTGTCAGGAACTCCGACCCATCTGCCTCTGTACAGAAGAAGGATAAAGACCCCGAGAAGGCCGTGTTGCGCCAGCAGCTTACTAAGCGGAAGAGGCTCATTGACGAACTCTTAGCCAAATGTGCTATCGAGAGGCGACTCGATTATGGTGATCCTAATCCAGGGCAGCAGGGGTAGGAACAAATCCCACCCAGCGAGATTCCTTCGGGCAACCCTGATCATGCTACTTCTGCAGATAGGGCAGACGCCGGAACTCACGACAAGAGGGCGCGATACTTCTCACCAAACCCTCCTGAACAACGAGGAAATCCGAGGAATCCATCATGGGTTCCCCCAGCCTCCCCAAGGACCATTCTGCCAGTCGCTCCATGAGCCATTGAAGCCGTATACCATATCTAAGAGCCTGGAAACACACTCGTAGTTAGGGATCCCCGTCATTATAGGGAACCCCACCCGGATGATCTTATAGTGGTACTCATCTCCCGTCTCGAGGCATTGGAAACGCGATAGGTGGCAGTCCCACCAGATGGAAAACCATATCCCGCATGGGTGGATGATATGGATGTACCTCTAGGTTTTGGGAACCCCACTTTCTCGCCCTTCAATGGGACAGGGGACCCGCCACAGTACATGGCCCACTTTTCTTCCAGGTGTGGCCCAATTTTTGGGACCCAGGTGCAGAAAGAAGCCTCCAAGCTCCGATGTTTCGTGCAGACATTGGAGGGCCCTGCATTCATCTGGTACAACCAGCTTCCTATCAAATCAGTGACCGACTGGGAGGATCTCTTCCAGTAATTCCTATAACAATTCAGCTCCACCACGCGAAAGACTAGCATCACATACCTCATCAAGTGCAAACAAATTCCTGATGAGCGAGTCATAGAATTCATCGCCCGGTGGAAGAGGCTTACATACTCCCTCGACATGCCACTGACTCAGGAGAAATTACTGATGATGTGTGTAGGGAACGTTAAAATAGAGCTGGTTCCTTCCCTGATCACCCATAACTACCTTGGGGGTTCTGGGATTTCTTAGATAAGGCTTATAGCCTCGAGGAAGCTCTGCAACAGGCTAGTCAGGCACATCTGCTAGCTCCTGTGATCCCAGCCAGGAGGGCTGCCAGAGCCGAACCCACCGCAGTGGCCCAAATAGAAGCCCCTAGGAAGCTAGAATTACTGCCAGTGGCACCGGCCCCGCAACCCCACAGAGGCCCTCCAACTCAAGCGCATGCTCCTTTCCAGCAGCAACCGCCTCAGAAACGACAGGTTCCCCCGCGCAATGTGCCACCACCGCCTAGGCGGGACAATCAGGCACCACCTCCTCGGCAGGCCCCTCCGGCCCCTCGTCAAGGCTAGGCTCCCAGAGCCCCCTATCCGAAAAAAAGGCACCATAATTACTCGTTTAATGAGAATCAGGTCCCTGGCTACTTCTGAAGTGCTCTAGAGCTAGGGATTGTGCACTTAGCCGAGTGCAGAAGGATGGCAGAGGCGAATCTCACCGATCGCCCCAACTACTTCACCTATCACCATATTCGGGGGCACACCCTCAAGTAGTGCTATGTGTTTAAAGACTGGCTTCAAGACCAGGTCGACAAAAACATAGTCAGGTTGGGTCGGGCCCTGAGACAAGTAGCGGGTTTCTTTGTAGGGTCAATGACCAGTAGAGACATCGAAGGTGAGTGGCATCAGGTTCCCAGTCGTGGGTCCCAGAAATACGATGACTGGATGGCTCAAAAAACCACCGCCCGTGCCCATGGTATCGTTCGGGCACGCTTGAATTAGCCAGTCTTCGGAGGAAGTAGCCAGTACCTCTGCATCGTCATCACAATCGACCTCTTCCCAAAAGGGATAGCAGAGATGGCGCAAGAAGAAGCAACACACTCCACCACTGTCATCGTCATCCCGCACTCTTGGAGACTTTATGCCCCCTGAAATATGGATTCCTCCCAGAATACACCCAGTGGTGGATGATTCGTCAAGCGACAGCTAGGGGTACACTTCGATTAATACCGTGGAGCTGGTAAAGCCCTATATGACTCCCGACGAGGGGGAATTCCAAGCGAACCTCCCCAGCATCCCCAACCGACATCAACGTCAGCGGAACCGCAACCACAGGGTTCGTTGAGGCATGTCAGCGGGCGCTTTAAGTCAGGCCGTACACACTACTGAAACCAGACAGTAGGATCAGCGCAGAGCTCAGCACGCGCAACCTCATCTGATTCCTTCAGATCTACCTCCACCGTCGTTTGTGCTACTAGATCAGGCCGAGATACCTCGTCCGTATCGCAGTAAGTCTTGCCCGGCTACAGGCCAATCTCTATTGTCTGGTCTTAATCCGACAGCTACTCTCCGGGCCTCAACTAGTAGGCAGCGGGATGTACCCAGTACTAGCCATCCGTCGGTTCAACCGGCAGGTCCCGCTATGCCTCCAATTGTAGAACGACCTCCTGTAAGCCGAGGCTAGTGTTTGGCATGAAAGTATGATGTCTTAAAGTTCCTGGCCAGCATTCCAGCAAGGCTTTCTATCCTTGAGGCTCTTCGCCTATCATCCGAAATGCGCGAAGCACTTGCCAAGGCCCTAAGGAGCCCCCTCCAGTTTGAGATGGAGGTAGCAGCTACGGAAGCCTTCCACACTGAGCCAATTGCAAACGATGAATTCCAAGCAGTTATATCATTCTCTGGAAAAGATGAAGACCCTCCCATACATTGGAATATTCACCCACTATACGTTCCTGGCCAGTTCAATGGCGTGAAAGTCTGATGCTGTCTTGTTGACAAAGGTTATGGGATTAACCTAATCCCGACTCGGACACTGTGAATGATGGGTTTATCTGAGGATGATTTAACTCCCTCCGACCTCAGAATCCAGGGATACGATAGGACCGAGCAATCCTCAGTAGACAAGATACGCTTGAAGACCCAGTTCTGTGGCCCAATTGCTAGCACCGAGTTCATGGTTGTCTCCCAGGACACCGCCTATAACGCAATAATGGAAATTCCACGGCTCCATCTACATGTTGTGGTCCCTTAATCATATCACCAATGCCTAAAATACTCCCTCAATGGTCGAGTAGTCATTATCCAAGGAGATTCGTCTCCTTTTGCCTCTTGTGAAGCCCGCTATCTGGACGCCGACTGTTACAAGAGAAAGGATATGAAAATCCTAGCAAGTGAAGATGAACTCGCCCCGGTCACAAGTGATCCTTAGGCAGGCCTGGATGATGCCTACATCTTCCCGATACATCAATTGGAGGCCACAACCCCCGACATGGGGAATTGTTTTGTTGTTTCAGGTACGAAAGGAAGGCATGTTCCCATGTCCAAGCAACGGTGGAAAATCACCTTGTACTCCTACACCAACTAGAGTCAGATGATCCTGGAACCTCCTACACCTGTGCGGTATCGGAATGTCAGGCTTATGGAAACGGCAGTATGTCATACATATCTCTTCTGCTGGGATGGAATCAACAAACTCAGGAAGACGTGTCACCACTACTTTGATCTCATCAAACGTGGCCCCTTAGGCCAAAGTCCAGATGGGATAGGATCAACTGCCTTCATTGCTATGGTCTCAGTGGCGCATGGGTCACTTGATATGATGACCACTGCTGCCCAGGCCGGCACCAGCTGCCTGTCAGGGTTAGATAGCTCAAAAGAAGCTCCCCCTACGGGAAATCCCTCCACTGGTGGAGAGGAAGATCTGGAGGATGCTCCCCCCACCATTGAAGAAGGCGTCTCTACCACGGTTGATGAACTGGTACTTGTAAACCTTGGTATCGAGGCAGATCCGAGACCTAGTTTGATCAATGCAACCATGTCCCCTGAGGAGAAGCAGCAGTTTGTAGACTTTGTCAAACAACACCGTGATGTGTTTTCCTGGATTTACGGTGATATTCCAGGACTAGTTCCGTAGGTAGTCGTTCATCACCTGGGCCTCCCAACAAACCATCGTGGGTTTAAGCAGCCTCCCATAAAGATGCACCCTTCTCACGGTGCCATGGTTGAGGTCGAAGTTTAAAAGCTTATCAAAGCCGGCTTCGTCAAGGAAGTCCAGTACCCCAAGTGGCTTTCCAACATTATGCCAGTC
The DNA here is from genome assembly GCA_963277665.1 of Viscum album. Lineage (NCBI taxonomy): Eukaryota > Viridiplantae > Streptophyta > Magnoliopsida > Santalales > Viscaceae > Viscum > Viscum album. The sequence goes on along the minus strand of OY728127.1, from coordinate 219,915,164 downwards.
ATGAAGAAGAATGGGCATATCAGAGTCTGCATCGACTTCCGCAATTTCAAACGCCACTACCCAAAGGATGATTTTCCCCTTCTGGTGATCGAGTTATCGATTGATGCCAAAACCGGTTTCCAAGCCCTCTATTTCATGGATGGTTATTCCGGGTACAACAAGATCCGGATGGCCCCCGAGGACGAGGAGTCCACTGCCTTCAGGGCTCCCCAAGGTACTTTTTGTTACCAGGTTATGCCCTTCAGCCTGAAAAATGTAGGTTCCACTTATCAGCGGACCATCCATCTATTGGAACCACTTTTTGTATAAAGTTGTATTTGTTGTCAATAATTGTCAATGAAGTTCAAAATGAAGGAGATCAAGAAGTACTCCGATGATGTGGGGGAATGATAATTCAGACGATTGTTGTACTGATCATAAGTTCAAAGAACATCTGTCAAAGGTGATACATTGTTTACAACAATGATGAATGTGAGGTGTAATCCATCTAAGGATGATTAACGAAGAGTGGGGTTTTTGGATGAAGACCATGCAATTCCTCCTTATTGCCTGAGAACTATGGGTTTTGATGAAGACCATGCAATTCCTCATTATTTCATGAGACCCATGGGTTTTTGATAAAGACCATGCAATTACTCATGGTTGCATGAGAACCATGCAAGATACTTCTCAAAGAATTGACTCATATGCTTTGCATGAGGTATATAATGACGGCTGAAGAATAAGACAATGTGCAAGGGATTGGACTTCTGGGATGGCCATGCAGACATTGAAATTACGAGATGTCCATGCACATCTCATTGTATAACAAGATGATGGTTCTAAAGTTGTTACTTCAAAGAATACATATCACGATAGTGGAGTTTGTGATGACAGTAGAAGAGTTGCTGAAGGATTCAAATCACCAAGAAGAAGTGTTTATGAGGATCAGAACATCAAAATATGGCAAAGGGATAAGGGTCGCGCAAGTTTTGGTGAGGTCGCACGGGTGACTTGCGCGCCATGAAAGAGACTTGCACGCCAATGCCTTGGAAGCTTGGGAACTTGCGCGCCTATGGTTTTTCAAGATCAGAAGTTCAAAATTTGGCAAAGGAAAGAGGTTCACGCAAGTTTTTAAGTTGGTCGCGCAAGTGACTAGTAGGGGAAGAGACTTGCGTGCTGAGACTTGCGTGCTGATGGTTGACTTGGGTGCCGTCGCGCAAGGTGGTCAAATTGCCTATAAATACTCGACCACCCCTCCTCATTTCCTACGGAGTTCAACACTTAGAAAAATCAGATCTCCCATCATGTAGGTGGACTTGCGCGCCATTATCTGAAGCTGTGCGCCGGTTGTTGGCTGCGCGCCCAAGGAGGTTTGGTAGAGAAAGGAAGTAAGTCGCGTGGGTTAGAAGTTGAGGAAGGAAGTGTAGCGCAAGTGGTTTGGTGATACTTGCACGCCAGGTTGGACCTGTGCGCCGGAGACTTGCGCGCCGTAGTGATACTTTCACGTTGTATTGGTACTTGCATGCCAGGATTGGAGAAGAGGATCAGGTGTTGTTGGATCTTGCCTGTCTTCGTGGAGCTGCACAAAAGCCGTGAGATTGCCTGATACCTTCGGTGCAACAAATGATGTATTCATTTACAAAGACAGAAGAACAGTGAACAATTTGGTTTTATGAAGAGAAGTGGCACCGCACACACATGACTGATGTTGAACATCATCATTGTGCTTTCTGAAGAGAATAAGAACGTTTCGTGAAACTAAACACATATCTACATAGAAAGAGGGGAATATATCAATACACTCAGGTGTTAGGATTGATAATCAAAGTAAGAGAAGAAGAAGATATAGTGCATTCAGTTATTTCACTAAAGTAGAAGGATGAATACAAAATAGCATCAACTCAGGATTCTAATGCAAGAAAAGTCTCATGCTGAACAGGAGACAAATACTTCAATTAAAATCTATTGAAGAGACCTTCACATCTATAAACTGAGTGTGACCTCATCAACGGCAGTGAGCCAGGGGGAGTCAACGGGAGTGACCCGAGGGAAGCAGTTAGTTATCCCTGAACCTTTGTAAAGGCAGTGAGCCTGAGACAGAGTGACTGTGCCTGAACCATTGTAATCCACAACTAGTGAAGATTAGTGGAATTTGGTACGACCGACAAAATTTCAGTGTACGCTCCTTGGACGTAGCCCTTAGTGGTGAACCAAGTAAAATTGATGTGTTATCTCTTTTAATGTGAATGTTTCATTGCTGATCATATCCATCATACAGGTTTAAGTATTTACTACCAATGTGGGAACCAGATCCTCAACTTTAAGAAGAAAAAGTTGACACCCTGATTCACCCCTCCCCTCTCAGGGTGTCCCGGGGTCCTACATCATCACATATTCAATCCGATTCTTAGGACTCTAGTGGAATGCTATGTGGATGATCTATTTGTCAAATCTATCCAGTGCCAGGACCCTCTCAAAGACCTTGAGAAATTTATTTCTTTCCTCTGTTCCCGCCACCTGATGATGAACCTGTTAAAGTGTGCCTTCGGGGTCACCTCCGGGAAGTTTCTTGGCTTTGCTGTTAGATACCGGGGCATTGAGATCGACCCAGAGAAGATCAAGGCCATCAACCAAATGCCTCCCCCGAGCAATATTCGGGAGCTCCGAAGTCTCCAAGTCCACTTAGCCTATATACGCCGATTCATTGCGAATCTGGCCGGCAAGTGTAAGCCCTTTTCCCTGCCCATGAAGAAAGGCTCCTCCTACGGATGGGATGACGAGTGTCAGACTGCCTTCGAGGAAATCAAGCAGTATCTGCTCAAAACTCCAGTTTTGATGCCACCCATCTCCAGAAACCCACTGGTCCTTTACGTGAATGCCCTGGAACGGTCCCTCGGCGCGCTTCTCGCCAAGAAGAACAATAAGGGGACAGAGAACAGCCTCTACTATCTCAGCTGCATGCTCCTCGATACGGAGATCAGATAATCCCCTATCGAAAAAGCTGCCTTGTGCTCATTTTTTCCATACAGAAGTTGCGGCATTACCTGCAGCACCATGAGGTATAGTTGGTCTCTTGGGTAGACCCATTGAAGTACATCCTGAACCGCCCCATGTTGACTGGACGACTAGCGTGGTGGGCGGTGATCCTCCAGCAGTTCGACATCATGTTCGTCCCTCATAAGGCCATCAAGGGACAGGCATTGGCAGAATTCTTAGCTGCTCATCCAACCTCGGCGGATCAATCCCTGGAAATGGATTTTCCTGATAAGGCGATCCTCTCAGTCGATCATGTCGTCTATTGTTGGAAAATGCACTTTGACGGTGCCTCCCGGAGCCCCACCGGTAGGAGGCTCAAGGATCCTAAGCTCAACAGAATGGGTCTGGGTATCGTCTTCATCATCCCGACGCAAGCCGTTCTACCATACTCATTCCTATTGTCGAAAGGCTGCACCAACAACGAGGCAGTGTACCAGGCGCTCATCACCAGCCTCGAGTTGGCCCCTAAGATCGATGTGCCCCATCTACAAGTGAAAGGGGATTCTGATCTAGTCATCAAGAAGTTCAATGGTGACTATGTCCTTATGAAGCCAGAGCTTGTGCCATTGTTGGAGTGCACCCTCCATCTAATTGCCCAGTTCTCTTCTCGACCAATGTTTACCCATGTCCCTCAGTCACAGAACGGTCAAGCAGATGATTTGGCTGGCTTAGCTGTGTTGCTCGTAGAACCTGATCAAGGTGATTTGATCATATATGTGGCACACCGGAGGGTCATTTTTTCCATCACCCTAGAGGACAACGACGACCTGCGGGTAGGAAATCTTACCACCGGACCATCTACGTCAGGGGTACCACGTTCGTCAGACACGATGGTTGAGGCCACTCCCAACTGGGGAGCACCTTTTTTCGAGTATCTCCAAAATGGTTTCCTCCCGGACGATCGGGCCGAGCGCGAGCGAATCCGACGTCGCACACTGCAATTTACCCTCTAGAGTGGTCCTAGTCTTGAGATGATCCTCTATAAGAGGAGCTTCGATGGTGTTCTCCTCCATTGCATTCAAGGAATCGAGATTTCTCGGGTCATGCAAGAGGTTCACGTTGGTTCCTATGGTGCCCACCAGGATGGGCCCAAGTTGTACCATTATATCCGAAGGTTGGGTTACTTCTGGACCTCTATGATCCATGATTGTATCATGTTTTCCAAGAGATTCCACACGTGCCAAGTTCACGCTAACTTCCTGCATCGGCCACCAGAGCCTCTCCACTACACCAAGTATTATTGGCCATTTGCGGTGTGGGGACTCGATATCGTGGGACCATATCCACCAGCGACAGCTCGCCAGTGTATGTTCATCCTAACTGCTACAGATTTCTTCTCTAAGTGGGCAGAGGAAGTTCCACTCAAAGAGGTCAAGGCCCGTTCTATCATTGAATTCGTGAGCTCCAATATCATCCACCATTTTGGGGTCTCTCACGCTGTCCTCACCAATAACGACACCAACTTCCAAGCGGCCGAGTTAAAGAAATTTTATGCCAAGTACAATATCTGTTTGAACCATACCTCTCATTACCACGCACAAGAAAATGGATAGATCAAGGCATTCAACAAAACCCTCTCTAACATTCTACAGAAAATGGTTGGTTAGGAAAAAAAAATTTGGCCGGAAAAGCTCCCCAATGCCCTCTGGGCTTATCGGACGACGACTCGCAATTCCACCCAGGAGACCCCATATTCCCTCGTGTATGGGGCTGAGGCTGTCTTTCCCATTGAGATCCAGCTTCCATCGTTACGCACTGTAGTCTATGACCAGCAGGCACCAGATAAGGTGGCCGAAATCCGTCTAGATGAATTGGAAGCACTGGACAAGAACATGCTTCGTGCCCTGCACAATCTAGAAAGGCATCAGAATAAGATAGCCGAAGACTTCAACAAGAAGGTTCACCTTCTATATTTTCTACAAGGTGACCTAGTGTTGGCCCTTCGAGCATCAATGATTCCTGGTAGGAAACTGCCCAAGCTAGAGCCCAAATGGGAAGGACCATACGTCATCCATAAAGTTTACACCAACGGAACATACTCCTTGGTGACCACAGATGGTGAGCCCAAAACTCCTCCCACCAACGCCAATTTCCTCAAGCAGTACTTTGCCTGAGCCCTTTGGTCCCGCATGACCTTAAACTGTACGATCCCGCATGACCCTAAACTGCAGGTTATGGTCCTGCACGAACTTAAACTGTATGGTCCCACACGACCCTAAACTGCATGTTATGGTCCTGCACGACCTTAAACTGTACGGTCCCGCACGACCCTAAACTGCATGTTATGGTCCTGCATGACCTTAAACTATATTGTCCCGCACGACCCTAAACTGCACCTTATGGTCCTGCACGACTTTAAACTATACAGTCCCGCATGACCCTAAAATACACCTTATTGTCCTGTACGACCTTAAATTGTACGGTCCCGCACGACACTAAAATTTATATTATGGTCGTGCACAACCTTAAACTGTATGGTCCCGCATGACCCGAAACTTCATGTTATGGTCCTACACGACCCTAAACTGTATGGTCCCACACGACCCCAAACTGCACATTATGGTCTTGTACGACCTTAAACTGTTTGGTCCGGCATGACCCTAAACTTCACGTTATAGTCCTGCACGACCTTAAACTGTACGGTCCCACACGACCATAAACTGTACGTTATGGTCCTGCACGACCTTAAACTATACAGTCCCGCACGACCCTAAACTGCATGTAATGGTTCTGCACGACCTTAAACTGTACGGTCCTGCACGACCCTAAACTGCACGTTATGGTACTGCACGACCTTAAACTGTATGGTGCCGCACGACCCTAAACTGCACATTATGGTCCTGAACAACCTTAAACTGTACGGTCCCACATAACCCAAAAGTGTACGTTATGGTCCTACACGACCTTAAACTGTATGGTCCCACACAACCATAAACTGCATGTTAAGGTCCCGCATGACTCTAAACTGCACCACCATCCTACATGACATTGAAACTGTGATATTGTCCCACACGACGATAAACTGCAAAATGGTCCGAGCTCTATGACCTTAAACTAAGATCTTCCCCCGTCCTTACTGCAAGAAGTTAAATTGAAAGCCATTTAGGCCTACCTGACCGAGGCCGAGCCTCAGGCCCCTTGGCCTCTTCGGGCCCCTGGCCCCCGTCCTTACTGCAAGACGTTAAACTACAAGCCAGTCAGGCCTTCCTTACCAAGGCGTAGCCTTAGGCCTCTTGGCCTCTTTGGGCCCCTGGCCCCCGTCCTTTCTGTAAGACATTAAACTGCAAGCCGGTCAGGCCTCCCTGACCGAGGCTCGGCCTCAGGCCCCTTGTCCTTCGTCGACTCAGGATCTCTTATGGTATTTTATGGTGTGGTGTGGGATGCGTCCTCATTCACGTCGGGTTACCCATCGTACCATACATATCCCCAAATGAGACGCATCTCTCGTCCAACACGACATTAAACTGCGCTTCAAGAACTACGTATGGCTTTATTCCCATCTTAATGGGATACGTAGGAATGCTCAGATGCCTTGTCTTGAGCCCAGCCCCGAGCTCTTCTCTTTCACTGTCCCCCCTGGGTATAGTTTCCTCGGAGGATCCTTGCATGACGAGGAGTAGGCTTCCTTAGCCCCACTCATACAAGGATTATAAGGGTCACACAATGTGCCCACTCCCGTTCTTCTATCCTCCCACGTCCTCACCACATGACGTTAAACTGCATGGCCATCAAGAACTACGCATGGATTGATTCACATTATAATGGGATACGTAGGAACGTTCGGACATTTTGCCTATTGGACCAACCCAAAATCCAAGATCTTCCCCTTGGGTTAATACATATGGTAGGATGCACACATTTTCCCCAACTCACGTCGAGCAAGCCTCGACCCGGCTGCACACCCCCTGGAGATGTTCACCTCTTTCGTGAATGGGTACAACTATGCTTCACTCACTCCTTGACTGGGATTCCATCACCTTCCTCACCCGGAGGGACCCCCAAGAATGGCCTGTACACCACGCCCAAGGGATCTCCTACTGATACGGGCCAACGCCCCCGAGGGTTTCTGAGCAACAAGCTGATACAAGTCCCGCATTGCGAATTTGGTCAACGGTCGACGCTCATTTGTTGCTCCCATATCTGGTCACCATAGGGACACTGTGTTTCGAACATGGTCAATAGTGTCCTGGATCTTTGGGTCCACCCTGAGATGTCCCAAACATTGAGTGCAGTGATTCATTATGCCCCATCCCGAATCGAAAAACATCCCTCTGGGTGGTGCCAGCGGTCGGGCCCACGACCCTGATTCTCTTATAAGGGATGCACGAAGTGGTGTATGACTATTTCCTCATTCATGCTGGGTTACTTTCCATGCCGTACACATCCCCGGATGAGATACAGTTATCTCTTTCCCCGTCCTCATTGCAAGACGTTAAACTGGAAACTAGTCAGACATTCCTGACTGATGCCTATCCTCAGGCCCCTTGGCCTTTTCGGGACCACGACCCATGTCCTTGCTGCAAGACATTAAAATGCAAGTTATCCTCAGGCCTCCCTCACCACGGACCAGCCTCAGGCCTCCCTCACCAAGTCCTAGCCTCAGGCCCCTTTCCCTTCTCAGGCCCTAGCCCATGTTCTTACTCAGAATGTATGGTGTGATGAGGGATCACGTCCACATCCACGTCGGTTTGTTTGCCATACCATACACCTCCTCTGTCCAGAGACTCCTATTCCCCAACCATTGTCCTCACTGCAAAACGTTAAACTGCAAGTAGGCCAGGCCTTCCTGACCAAAACCCAACTATCAGGCCCCTTGCCCCAGGTTCATTCCTAAGGGACTGTGCAGAGTGGTGCGGGATTATGTCCTCATTACTCGCTACACCGCACATTCCCTCGTTAGGGTATCCTACCCCTGGGTATCTTCTATAACTATGTATGGCTTGATTCACATCCTGATGGGATACATAGGATCACCCGAATGTCTAATCTTCGGGTCCAGCCCCATCTCTCGAAAATCTTCATCCCACCTTGGCCCCTTGGCCTACCTCTCATGATTCACTTCGTCGACCCTTTTCGGCGGTTCATCGATATGCCTAAGCGTACTCTGGTTTAAGTTACTTGGAATTTTGGAACATACTCGGACACGTCAAAACCCGCTTTTCAGGCTTCGTGTCTCCCAACATCAGGGCATTCATTGCCTTTCACACCCAAAGGGACCCACAAGAACGGCCTTGATACCACACCCAAGGGATCTCCTATAGTTACGGGCCAACACCCCTGAGGGTTTCAGTCAAAAAATAGATAAAGATCCCGCGTTGCGAATATGGTCAGTGGTAGATGCTTGTTTCTTGTTCCCACCTCAGGCTAACGCGATATGGAGACTATTTTCCGCCACGGTTAATGGTTATCCTCCATCGCCACGCCAAACCCATTAAGCCCAAAATGTCAGCTACACAATTCACATCCTTCTCCAATCTCATCATGTCCAAGTATAGTTTCGAAACTATTGATACTATTCCTCAGTGCACATATGCGCATTAGGGGAACAAATCCACGTCAGAGGCATCTTTTGGGGCTCCCATGGTCTGAGCTCTAAGACCATAAACTAATATCTCTTCAGAACTATGTTTATCTTGAGTCCCATCCTCATGGGATACATATGACCACCCGAACATCTTCAGGTCTAGCTTATTTTGGGGATAAACTCTTCCCCCCTCACCTCTCACCTCTACGTGGGCCCCTCGTCCTGAGGTTCCTCTCTCGGGATTGTACGGTGTGGTGTGGGATACATCCTCATTCACATCGGTTATGTCACATGACATCATACACATTCCCCATCTAGCATCGTCTCTGTTATGTATGAGCTGCATGACGTTAAAATGCATTCTTGGTCCTATCACATGACCCAAAACTGTGACATTATCGTCCTGGCCGCACGACGAAAAACAGCACTAAATTGTGATGACCTCCTTGTAGAGAACATCACATTGGGTATTGGTCACATTCCATTCCATTTTCCAATGCCTACCACATCATGATTCTTGTTGCGACACTAGGGCTTGAGACCCTAGGCCGGTTGCTTCACAAAAAAAAACACTCACCTTAAAGGACAAACAAGATTTATCAAATTCCGCTTCATTTGGGGCAAGGGCCATGCCCGCCCTTCCCTTTTTCCCTAGAACTGGTATCTTACCATTCCACCCTTCAGAACTACGTATGGCATGATTCCCATCCTCATGGGATACGTAGGAGCGCCCGAGCACTTCCACGCTATCCTAGCCTAACTTTCATGTTCGGTCTGTCGACTCAAGCACTCCCCAGAGAATTCATGGTAAGTAGGGCTTATATCCTCATTCACATCGGGTTTTTTAACCACCTTACTATGTGTACCCTGCTCTCCTTACCCATACATGGTCCTAGCTCTAAGACCTTAATATAAGACCCTTTCAAGAACTACGTACTGCATGATCCCCATCCCCATGGGGTACATAAGAATGCCTTTTCACTTTGCTTCAAGCCCATATCAACTTCATCTTTTGGTCCCTTTACCTAAAGCCTCTATCAAGGGAGTTTGTGTGGTGTGGTATGGGATTATGTCCTTGTTCTTGTCAGTTTGTTCACGGCACCATACACACCCCCGGTTCTCATCCACGTCGGGTTTTTGTAAATACCTATCACGTGCCTCCTATGTTTCCTCCCACCCATGGTCCAAATTCTATGATTCTAAACTAAGATATCCCTGTGGGAAATTAATCTTCTCCCTCTATCTAATACGACTCATTGTCGTATTCAGATGCGTTTTGACAAAGAGCCCAAAGTGTGGGATTTTCATGGGGACATTCCCCTCATCCCATGACCATGCTTTGTGCGCTCGCTGTTTGGATCCTCATCCTCTTCCACATCCAAAAGGACCCTCAGACGACATGGATACTAGGCTTAAGGACTCTCCATGAATGCTGGACCTAAGGTCCCTCCAATCGTTTTGGTCCAACATCCCTATGGATCTCTGACAACATTTGTGACATGGTCCCGTGTTTCGAACATGGTCAACGGTCGACCCTCATCTGTATGTCCTCATCCCAGGCTAATGCGATATAGATTATGCATTTCCGACACGGTTGACAGTTATCCTCCATCGTCATGTCGCCATCATTGTGATCCAGATCTCAAGCGTCATGATTCACACATTTCCACTTCCTCATGTTCAAGTTGAATTCCAACACACTCGGCTCTATCTCTTCGCGCATCTAGGTGTTCCAAATGGTCATGTTAGTATCATGGGGCCAGTATTCACCGAGCGTCCCTTCACCCTACCCTTCCCCTTTCTGTGTCGGGAAAGTCCCACTACTACTTCTTGTTTCCCACACCGAGTACGACTCATGTGGGCTTAGTTGTTTTGGAAAGATGTGTACCAACACAGCCAGGCTTCTCATCGACCCCTCAGAACTATGTATGGCTTGTTTTCCATATTCATGGGGTACATAGGAACGTCCGACCACTCTTCTTTGGGCCTAGCCTATTTCTCATTCTTGTTCCCTCGACCTAAAGAGTTTCCTCCAGGGGTACGTGGTGTGATTTGGACTTCAAGTCCTCATTCACGTCGGTTTCATAACTACCACAACATCTGCTCCCTAGGTTTTTCCCATTCACTCCACATCCTATCGTATGACGTTAAACTATGGGAGTCCATATGTCCTCAACGTATGAAACTAAACTTGGGTTCTACCCTAAACAAATTCAGCATGCCCCATGATAATTATGGGATGCACTAGAGCCTCTACCAGAGAGAATTTCACCTGTCAGTGTCGGCCTATGACTACACTATGCTTCCAGAACTACGTGTGACTTGATTCCCATCCTCATGGGATACGTAGGGACACCCTGGTATTTTGCCTAGGGTCCAGCCCACAGGAATAATTAATAGTGTTCTTCCCCTTTCTGGCCCCATGGCCAGACCCCTCGCCAGAGAGGCCCTGTCCACAAGAAGGAATGATCCATGATCAAACCGATGCGCCCATCTGGCGTACTCCCACCACGGTGGTGGAATTTCATGAGTGTTGGATTCTCTTCGGACAAACCATTACTCCATATTACAGGCTTTGTGTTCCCCTTATTCGGATCCCCATCCTCTTTCATGTCTAAAAGAACCCCCTAACGGCTTGGTCGCATGCCGCATCGGCTCCCCTACCATCCTAGGACAACGTTCCGGAAGACTTGTCATGTTTGGAAGGACCCCCTAATAGTATGGATGCTCGAACAAGGGTCTTACAACTGTCATGGGATAACATCTTGAAGGATTTATCGACAACATTTGTGACATGGTCCTGTTTTTCGAACATGGTCAACAGTCAACACTCACTTGTTGTCCCCATTTCGGGCTAACGAAGTAAGGATACCGTTTCTCCTCCACGGTTAACGGTTGTCCTGTATTGTCACTCCATCCCCAGAGTGTTCCGAATCATGGGTTTCATGATTCACACTTCCCATTTCCATCTATTCGGACCGATTCCAGCGCCCCTGGCGTCGTACCGTTCCTGATCCTCTTCAACGGTGACGGGGCGCAGTTCATCAGCCCCATCCTGGTCCCTCTCCATGTCTGCCTGAATGATGGCCATCTCCCCAGAAACCCTCTTCAGACCCTCTTCGGCCTCTTCCAGTTGGGCTTTCAGTCAAAAGATCATCTCAGATTGTGTATTAAGAGAGGATGAGTGCTCATCCACCCAGGCCTGTAGCTGTTGGACCTCGTTTTCATCCTCCTCGAGCTTCTTGAGGTTTGTCGCTTTCCTCCGCTGCCAGCCCACGTTGAGCCCGCAATCATACTCCTGGATTTTTTCCTCCATGAGATCTTGGATGAACACATGAGGACGTTGGGCATCCACTCCCACTGCGCACTGTTCGCGCAGTCGCGAGCGGAGTCTATCTATTTCATTCAGCCACGACGCTTGAGGGGTGTCCTTGATGAAGCGCATGATTAGCTTCCACGATCAGCGGTGGACTATGCTACTGTCTTCTTTGTCGGAGGTTGTTTCATCCCAGTCTGCGCGATTGGCAGGCTCATACGCAGGATACGCCCGTACGAAGACCTCAGCAGGATTTGCGTCTGGCATTGAATCCGGTGCAACATCTGGCGCTGGAGCAGGTGTGGCGGGTCTTGGGTCGGCCGATTGATCCTCATCATCAGACTCTACCTCAATAACCTCAGACACGACCCTGTTGGTGGTCCCGCCAATGATAGTGTGTGCTGCAGCTCGGGTAGGTGGAGGAATTATCTCCACCATCACTGGAATTTTCTGAGGAGGGGTGCCACCAGCTATCCCGACTAGCCTTGCTGCAGTAGCCCATGCCAGTCGGAGAACTGTACGACAGAGAGGGACATGAACGTCAGTTGGCATGATCTAAAAATCACAACAATGAATCCAGTGGAGAAAGGTTATGGAGATTGAACTCCTCCTGCTGCTCTGGAGTCCATGCTGAAGCGACCCCGAGGCGTGGACCTACGTATACTGTTGGAAGGTCTGGAGATTCCAAAGGAGCCACCTCAGGTGATCTATCCCCGCCAGAAATATAAATGGATGCAACCGTAGGCGCGAGTTCTAAAGGTCCTACGTCATCACCTGCCAAAGGGCGAGAGCAAAGTCTGTGTACAAGTTCCTCCTTCACGGTTTAGATGTTCGTGAGAGATCTACTACGGCTTAAGAGCAGACCCTGAGGAAAGAGATTCAGAATGATACCTCGAGAACCTCCATGAAATCTTCGGAATCCGAGTCTTGGTCTTCTACTTCACCCTCCTCCAACGGGCTCCCTCCATTAGCCTCATCCCCCTGGGAGGATTCCAATGATTCTTCCAGTAGGGGGAAGCGCTACCTCAGATTGGTGGCTGAAAGCTGTGGGGGAACCGTTCGATCCAGCAGTACCCTCACCCGATCTGTCATAGGGTGTGGGACACCACTGATGTGAATGTAGTCCTCCAGCTCAACCAAATATTGCTCTGCCTCCGCTGGAGATACCGTGAACCCAGCCCAGACTGGTCCTATACCCGGTAGAACCATCCCACGACGGTTCAGGAGTTCCCACATATCGGGTAGACTGAGGTGTTGCCGGTTGACATCCCAAATGTCCCAGGCCTCCAGAAAGACAGCATCCTATGGCATGTCGATATGACGTAGCCGCTTCGCTGGATCTTCAGCAGATATTTGGTGGAATCCCCTCGGCGGACGCCCCTCCGGATGGCCCTTCTCTTCCAGAATCACCGGGTCCGCCACTGCTGCCGCATTCTCAGCTGGTGCAGGTCTCGCCGCCACGACAGCCCCACCACCGCGAGAGGCCATTGCTGCCCTCCGACCCCAACCACGGGACAAGGGAGGCCTGTCGTCATCAGCCCGAAAGGTTGGCTACTTCAACATTTCCCCAGGATAAGCTACCTCCCAGCTGATGGCATACTCATTCACCAGTCCAAAGGTGGCAGTCAGTGGAGGCAATGCCATTCACATTTTCCCATCCTCCCGTGTGAACATGAGCCGTAGCTGCCTCATTACACACGGTTGCTCCTCATAACGCACCTCCCAGTAGACCTACGGGGTCAGCCGCTGTAGGCACCAAAACTGCCTCGAAAATCGATGAGGGGTGTACGGCTCACAGAGTGGCTCACGATCCACTCGTTCCACCAAAACTCCACCTCAAAAGGCCTGGAGATAAGCCCAGTGCTCATCTGTTCCCTGCCCGTCGTCAGTGATTACCCCCATCGGCAATGGAAACGGGTGGAAGTTAAACTCATCCGCTCTCCACACCCGGTTCAGCACCATCGGTATGGTTAATTTGAATGGTAAGATCCTGGCCACATTCAGAATAGAGGGGCGTAAGTTTGATCCCGGTGGTGAGATAGGGTTTTGATACTCATAAACCCCCCTATTGTGCGCTGCGATCCACCCGTACAAAAGGTGGAAGGGCCCACATATCCTTGGCAGCTTTTTGCCCTCGCTAACATGACACAACATCCTGTATAGCTTGGCGAGCATCAGAATCCCCAGATTAACCCACTGTACCATGGCTAGCATGGACCCCATGATGAACGAGCTGGGCCGCACCCCCATGTTGGTATCCCTCACCGGTAGGATCCAACCGCAGATAAGAGCCGTGATGAACGCTTCCAGCCTGACTATCGGCTGTTGTTCAATACTGACACTGAAACCCCAAGTCTTCCATTGTCTGTCCTCCTAGAGCCAACAATACAAGTGCTCCTTGCCCCGTTGAGCCCCTTTCAGACAAGTTCGAGGCCTCGGAGGGAACTCTCGATTCTCCAGGAAGTTCAGGAACCGCTCGAACAACTTCTTAATGTGGAAATCTCTCACCGGGTCCTTGTCCTCTCCAGGGACCAGTGCCATCAGTGCAGACGCCAATCGTGGCATTTGCTCCGGATCCTCTCATGCACTCATGACAGGGAGGAACTCATCATATATGGCCCCCAGGATTGGGACCCCCGAAATCTGATGGACATCCCACAGACTGATGCCCACCTCTCCATGGTGCAGGTGAAAAGTATTGGTCCTAGACGACCATATGCTCAGTAGCTCCGACATCGGCTATTTAGGTTGGTAAATGTGGAACTGGGAGGACCATGCCGCCTAATACAGGCCCACCCTCCTCAGCTCGGCCCCAAACTCCTCGCATGAGGCGCCTACCCAGAAGGCCCATGCCTAGTCATTGGTGAAGTTGCCGCCCTGGCGCAGGTCCCACTCATCGGACCATCCCTTCTTTGAATCCTGCAATTCCGCCTTCAGCATGGTGTAGTACAGAGGAGGGTACGTCTTTGGCTGCAGTGGATTCCTGTCAATATTGTTCACATGGTTGTACAGACAGTCGGTGGTGACAGGTGTGAATTCCTCATGCGCATGACCACTAGCCACTCTGAACAATTGGCGTTGGCATGACGTGCTCTTGAACGAGCAAGTTGGTTTTTCCATCCTCACCTCAAGAATAAAGACATCATCCCTCAGCCCGAAGCCATACAAGTGCTTCTTCTTGCACAACTGATAGTTCTTATGACTCTCTGATTGAATTTCTGTCAAATAATTATGGTCCGATTGACTTCAGACCATCTCTCTAAGGCCCTGAAAGTTTGTCATCTCATCCCTCCGGGTGGCATCTGCGAGCACCCCCAACACAGCTTCTTGATGGGCCATTTCAGCTTCAAAGCTCGAAAACTTTTTGGGTGGGTCGCGAATGTTTCTTGCGAAGATCATTCGCGAAGCTTGGATGCAAAACCTAGATGCGAAGCCTGGCCTCGGCCTGCAAGTAGAAGTTCGCTTGGCGCAATCACGAAGTCAGAGACTCACGGTTCGCCGCAAACTCGATTCTCGGAGAGAAGACGCAGAGTACGTGGAGCTTCATAAAGTCGAGAGTGAAAAATGACAAAACTCCTGAGATGAAAAAAGAGAGGTCAGCCCCCCTATTTATAGGCGGCGACCCCAGAGCATCGTGGCGCGTCCGAAACGCGCGGCCGCTGGCCACCCCGCGTGCCCTATTCGTGAGTCCGCATGTCGAAATTCCGATGATTTTGGAGATTTTCCCTCATACATTGACCCTTGATCCCTCCGCGGCTCTAAGTTTGAGGGGGGGGGGGCATTTTTTGGTGCCAAAATATTGCATGCAAAGGGAAGAAGGAAAAGAAGCTCGCGCGCTGCTTCTCGAAGCCCCGACGTGGAGCTCCCCTGAGCAACGCGGCCACCGCGAAGCAAAGGAGGCGGTAATGCTCCGAGAATTCCTTGACATTAGCGAGCCCGCCGCGAATCCCCAAAGGTGGTAATGCTCCACGAGACCCCTGACGTTCGCGACCAGCCGCGGAGCAACGAAGGCGGTAACCCTCTGCAAACCCGGTTGACGTTCGCGACCAGCCGCGAAGAAACCGCAGCACCTTCGCGTCATGTGAGCTCTGCTTTGCAGCGCCCCTTGCCTATAAATACCGGGCTCCCCCTGAGCCCACGGGATGGACAATCAGTCCTTTCGTCTTCTTAACTCCTGAATCATGAAGCACCCTTCACCCCTGGAATAATGAGCTTTGTGAGGTATTTTTGCTTCACGAGATGCCTTTGCCTTGTCTTGTTTTGAGCCCCTCTTCCAAGAGGGATGCCCTTCACGAAGCCTAAGGGAATTTGCGAAGGAAGGAGATTCCCAAGGGAACCTAGGTAGCCGCGGAGCGTTTATGCTTCGCGAAAAACCCATCTTGTACATATGATCCATATGCCAAGGCAGGATCACTGTACTTCGCGAATCACAGTGCTGAGCAGCACCATGCTTCGCGAGGAACCACCGCTTCGTGAGGTAGTGCTCCGCGAACACTATTCCACTTCGCAAAGCACCTCCCATTCGCACCGCTGCCCCATGATAAGGCCAAAGCACTCCACTTTGCGAAGCACACCCCTTTGCTTGGAAATTCCTCTTCTCGTGCGACCCTCCAGGATTGCACGATGTGATTCCAAAGTCCCATGGACAACACCACTCATAGGGTTTCTTCTCCTAATTCTTCTTCGCATAGGCACGCTAACAAATATTTCTTCTTTGCATAGCCATGCTAATGTGGACCCCACGATGGTTCGCTCTGCGACCCCCCTTTACCACAGCTTTGATGGTACCTTCCCTCCCAAAAGGGGCAGGGGTAACGGTTATGTAAGTAATAGGGGTGTGAAGTAAACCCACCTCGTCCGATCTGCAGGACATTAAACTTCCAAGCACCTCGTCCTCAACACATTACGTTAAACTATGACCCGACCCCGTGCCTCACACACAGGGTCCCCCCAGCTCGGACAATCTTTACGCCGCTCGTCTCCACGGGAATGGAATCACCCTCACATGGGATGATATCCTCCTTCTCGAAGTAGTGTATGTCCACAGGGGAAGGGAAACCACCTTGGTGTAAGCCCCCATGCCTCTCTTGCGGAAGGTAGCACCCGTGCACCTCCGTACTTCCCCAATGCCATGGCCAGTGGAGGGCGTGATAGGGAACGGGGCACCTTCCATCTTTGGTCCCAAATCCCTCTCCCATTGCGCTTTGCTGCACTATGGGCCTCCATCCTGGAGTAAGTCCCAGCACCATGGGCCGCCTAACGCATAAGCCCCTATTCTCTTTTCACGGACACACCCTTCACGATGTGATCGTTAGGTCTCTGCTGCCTCTTATTTCTCACACCGAGCATGACTCACGTGGGCTTAGAGTAAGCATCAACCATGGCAATGCCCCTTCCAGTATGACGTTAAACTGTATGCCCCCGTCCATCATGACGTTAAAATGAACACCGGAACTACATGGTCTTTGATCCGTGCTAAGGAATGGTACGTAGGAAGCCTCCATGAGGTTCAAGCCCATCACCCGTCGTTTATTCACGTTAGGGTTCACCCTTCATCCCGCATGACGTTAAACTGCATTTCAGTCCAACGATAAGCCGTTGTGACCATCCCGAACTACAAGGACATTGATCCGTGTCATGGAATGGTACGTAGGAAACCTCCACAAGGTTCAAGCCCACCACCAGTGGACCCCCAGGTTTACCTTCACGTCGGTTCTCCGACGAAACCCATCCTGAACTACGTGGTCTTTGATCTGTGCTAAGGAATGGTACGTAGGAAGCCTCCATGAGGTTCAAGCCCACCACAACTTGGACCCTTAGTCCTCCTTCACGTCGGCCATCTGGTGACCAACTTGAACTATGTGGTCTTTGATCTATGCTAAGGCGTGGTACGTAGGAAGGCTCCTTGAGGTTCAAGCCCATCACACGTTGGTCACTCCGACCTCCTTCACGTCGGTTCACCAACACCCGGGCAGCCTAGTGTGTAAGCCCCACCCCATCTGGACCAAGGTCTCTTTTATTTCACGTCGGTTTGCCGACACCCACCATTTTAATCTGAAGTACGAGGACTTTGATCCATGTCAAGGCATGGTACGTTGGAATCCTCCATCAGGTTCAATCCCATCACCCGGTCGATCCGACCTCATTCATGTCGGTTCACCTCCGTCCCACATGACGTTAAACTGTATTCCACATCTAATTTGAACTACGAGGACTTTGATCCATGTCAAGGCTTGGTACATAAGAAGCCTCCATGAGGTTCAAGCCCATCACCCAGTCGTTCTGACCTCATTCACGTCGGTTCACCCCCGTCCCGCATGATGTTAAACTGTATTCCACATCATATTTGAACTACGGGGACTTTGATCCATGTCAAGGCATGGTACGTAGGAAGCCTCCCTGAGGTTCGATCCCAACAATCATTGGCCCAGATCGTCTCTTTGTCGGTGTGCCAAGTCCCCCCACCCATTTTCACATGAACTACGTGGGCTTTGATCCATGTCAAGGCATGGTACGTAGGAAGCCTTCCTGAGGTACAAGCCCACCATCCATCGGACCAAGGTCCACCTTCACGTCGGTTCGCTGACGACACCCATCGGACCAAGGTCTACTTTCAGGTCGGTTCGCTGACGACACCCATCGGACCAAGGTCCACCTTCAGGTCGGTTCGCTGACAACACCCATCGGACCAAGGTCCACCTTCACGTCGGTTCACCGGCACCACCCCGAACTATGCGGACTTTGATTCCCTGTCACGGGGATACGTAGGAGGTCTCTTCGTGGCTCGAGCCCAACTTCATTGTCGTCCTTGCGATGGTCCCATTTCATCCCCCCTCCACTTCATTCATCCAACCATCATCCATCCTGATTCTCACCCGGGCCGCCACATCCCAGTGAGATCATGCCACTCCACTCCCCTCCACAGCATCCACGAAGCCGCCCATGGGCTGGCCCCGATATCAGCATCCCCTCAAGGGGAATCCCTCAATCTGATCCACTCCAGCTACTGTTCTGATCAGGTCGATCCGTCTCCACTGGACGTCAAACTTGCGGCATACCCTGTGTTAAACATATGAAGCTGAGGAAAACCTCAGATACATGCCTATGGAATAGGATTCCCCGCGCTCAATGTGGGATTACTCGGGCTTTTACACCCTCGAGATGCCCTATAATAAGGGACAAAAGACAGACACACTAAATCCCCAGTGTTCAGACACATTACTGATGCCTCGACATGACTACTTCACCAACTGAAGGTTGCTGCCCTGACCGGACCCTTTGGAATGTCCTGACAGAAGCATCATAATTAATCGACGTCCATGAAAAGATGGCACTGGGAAGAGTTTCACGAACACCGTATTAAATCTATGAGGGAGACCCAGACTAGGTGACGAGTTCCGAGGGGGAATCCACGGAAGGAAGAACCGACATCCCATCATCCCGGTTTCGATCAAGGAGAAGACGTCCCTGAATAAGGAGCGTATGCCACCCGCCATTGGAAAGCGGGAATGTGGGGCAACAAGAAATCCGCGCCTGTCGCGCCCAAGCGGACGGACGCGCGCGCCCCGGCGAAAGAATTGGAAACACATACAAGGTTAGAAAATGAGGAATTATAGAACCTTATAGGTTTAATTGTCGAAATATGTCCATAAAATAGTTTTTATAAAAGTTTATTGGTCATTTCCACCTTTATCTTTTTAGTTTAATTCCATGGTAAGCCAATTTTTACCTTAACCATAGTAGTTAATTTTTACAGCATTCATTAATAATTTGGGTAAAAATTAAATTAAACTTATTAGATGATATAAATTATAAAGATAGAAAATATTAAATCTATTTTCTGTAATTCACAAAAAATATTGGAAATTTAAAATTTAAAATTTTTCTAGCACACATGAAGACAAAGTGTGTTTATAATGTGAAAATGTTCAACAGTTTAAAAAGTTTTAATTTATAAATTCAATATGTAATTTATTCCAATGACATAAATTGAAATAATGGATGTATAATTGAGGTAATTAAAATTTAAAATAAATTAAAAATACAATTAATCTTTATAAATAAATTAAATGAAATGGAAATATTCAATTAAAATTGAGTATTTGTTATTACTCATCAAAAAATGAAACATTTCTAAAAAATCCCAAATATTTAACCGAATATAATTTTGATATCAATTTTTTGAAATTTAATTTCCATTTTTAAAAATAAATTTTCTTATACTGGTAAAAGATAATTTTAATATAAGTTTTCCAAAGGTGTAAAAACTAGTTTTTTAGAAAATACATTTCATGCATTGAATTGAGATTATTCTTATATATTGTCCAGAAGACAAGTAAGATGGATGATAAAGATTTTGTTGAATATATAAAATATAAATTTCTTTTAAATCATTAATTAAATTTAATTTATTTAGTTTTTTATGGTAAATAAATTTAGTTTCGTAAAAATAGTTTTTAGATATAAGTTTCTTTTATTTTCAAAATGATTTTATTTTCATTTATAACTAATTGGAAACCAGATAATTCATTATATATACATGTATAAACAATATATTTTCATAATTTAGTTAATCCTAATCATAAACACCATTCCAATTTTAGGGATATAACTATCATATAATAATATTTTAATAGTATTTCATGTTTCATTTAAACCCAATGTTGTGTGAAACAGAAGATAAACTTTTTATGTTGTGTAAGGAAATACAAACATAGTGTTGTGTGTAATTCAATATAAAATCAATTTTACTTGTAACACATTACCATATAAGTGTTGTGTGTCATAAAAAATATATAAAAGATTATATTTTTTGGAAAAAAAAATAATTTCTTAAAATCTCAGATTGTTACATTCCTCCCCGTTTAAATGAGTTTCACCCTCAAAATTCATTTTGGCCCTAAAAGGTTAAACATTTGAAAATTCCCTTATAGAAACACAAATCATACAAATTAATAATTTTTCTTCCATTAAACATGAAATGTTGGTAACATAATATTTACCTAAAGTAACTCATAACTAGGATTCTAGAAACCAGAACAGAGAATTGAAGTGATGATTTGGACTAGGAAAAAAGTTTAAATGATTATAGAGAGTGATAAAGATCACTGGTAACAATATAGTGGGTGATCAAAAGATTGTTAGTGACCATAAAGAAATTTAACAGATAGTTATTATAAATTTCACGGATATTATAAAAAAATGTGATAATAGGACACCATTTTATTTCAATACGTGTTTTCTAATTTTGAAGAATTTTAAAGAGAAGATACACTTACTTGATTTCATTATATTTCATAAGCAAAATATCTCCCTTTTTTGATCCTTGATCAATTTCCTCTTCATATCATAATCTATGAAATGAATGTGTATTTTTAATTCTTAAAGCACTAACAATTCATAAGATTCATAGATAGAATGATAATTCATTCCTTCTATCTTTAGTTATCATCATAATAAAATAGTCATCATAAGTTATCCAATATTCAAAAATATTTATATGTATAAATAACAAATTAATCTCTAAAACTTTATTCAAATTAAAACATCAACCATTTTATAAATTATTAACTGTATGACCTGTATGAAAGATAAAAAACCAAAAATATTCAAAAGAAGGTCACTAATTTTCCAAAATGTACATATTATTAATATTCCAAACTATTTTGTGTCACATACCAAAAATATGAATACCTTCACCATGTATTCTTTTGAAACAACAATTACCATAAAAATTTAATGGAAAAATTCATGCTTTATCATTCCTTGAATAATACCATAAATTATTGAATTTATTCCAAAGATCATAAAATGTTGTAAACTCCATCAATGACAACATAAACAACTTTATAAACAAATCCTTTATCAGTTATTACGTTATCCATAATATCTGATTTAATTTATCCATATCAATTATCTCTATGAAAACTAAACACCATTTTCTAAACATCAGGAACATATTATTGATTACCTTCCCATATTCAAAATATCACTTCTCCATTGAATAACTCTTCTAGTCCATCGTCATCATTAAATATATTCTTTCAATCCATAATGAGAAACAGATACTAAACAATTATTATATATTTAAATATTTATATAACATAATCTTTGAATTATAATACATAAATATTTCATTCATCGTACTTATTTCTCAAACCATTAACTGTGATTCAACATCGCATTATTTAATACCTCTTTCATTTTATATATCATTTGGGGTATCAAAATCATCATTAATATAACCATTACTCATAAAACCATTCTGATTTTCTTTATTATATTTCCCCTTAATACATTTATTTTCATAATTACAATATTTTAACATTAAAATCACTGAGGAGTCGATGATCTCTTAGGGATACCATTATTCTCATCCATTTTCTAAACCAAAATTTTAATTTTCCATTTGCATTTACTTTCATTGTGTAATTATTTTCCAAAGCAAAAACATATTCCTGTTCCTCTAAGACATCCACTTGGGTGTTTTTTCTCACACTCTCAGCACATAATAAATAGTATCTTCCTTCCTACATGGTCTCTACTTCCCAAAATCTTAGTGAAATATTTCCAAATATTATTTGGTGAGTCTAATTGTTGGTTAAGGAGCACATTTTTGATCATGTTCCACAAAAACTGATTATGAATAATCACAAATTCCTTCACTATAGCCATCATCCCATTTGGATTCTCATTAGAAAGTTTTATATCATATTCAATGCTAACCCAGTTCATTATTTTTCAATTCAAACATTAAATCCAAATATCATAGTGTGAGTAAAAAAACTCATTAACGAGAACCACATAATCATTAAAAAATCAATTGTAGTATTTCTAAATAAGGATACCTTCTGTTTAATCTATGAAACCTTAGGTTTTTTCTAGTCCATTCATAGTCACCATCTATTTAAATCCTTCATGAGGTTTTTTAATGATTTTGTGAATTTCCAATGCATATCCCCCGAGAGAGTCAAAATAGGTGTGCAGCAAGACCTATTGTTGTGCACTAAGTGGTGATCGATTCTAGATCGATGTGAACTTTTAAATGTTATTACCACTAGGTACCTCTATCCAGAGCCACATTAACTTTTAGTACATAAACTGGGAAGTAATACATAGAAACATATTTCTCAATCCTTTACCAAAATTCCAAGAAATTTTCTTATAATTTTATTCTTCTTAAGAATTATCCTTAGATACATCCCTTTATATATCCTCAGAAATATCCCTAAGTATATCACTAATGTTTTCTCATCATAATTTTAAAATTTTATTTAGAAATTTCCTCCACTACCAACTATAGTAGCCCACATTTTTTATACATAGATATTACATATTTTTTTAAGAATATTCATTGCATTGTACAAACACATGACCAAGGACCATAATATTCTAGTGCCTTTGGAAACATGGAACACAATATTTTTAATTTGTGAATGATTTTCCATGCCCTGCCTAAAGATATACCCCTTTATTACTATGACATAAATCCTTTCTTCATAACCTAGGGAAAGGAATCAAAATAAATTGTGAGCTTATATACTTGGTAAGGGTAATCAAAGGAGATACATAATTATAACATGAACATAGGGGTATGGGAATATGAACCCAACATATGAAAACCATACCCTTCATATCAAATGTCATAATATTGAGTCATGGAATAAATAATGAATGTTCATAAGACATAAATCAAAATAAAATAATATAACATGAGTCATTATTAACTATCATTGGCATAATACATATAATTTCAGGATACACATAAGAATAGAAAATCATTTCCTTGGTTGTCAAGGCTCATTTCTAAAACATATTAGGGAACCTCATAGGCGGTTACACCTCCAGGGTAGGACACACCACCATACCCAGTTGAGTCCATTTCCTCATATTTGAATGGTTTCACTACCTAAACCATCATAGAACTCAATGTTCACTCCCAAGACCATCATAGTGGATGAAGGCCATTAAGGAACCAGTATCACTTCCGGTTCCCGTCATATATATCTCCAGAGATATAATTATTTACCCAATGAATTTGAGTGTCATATAGGTCTCACATATCTTTGATTATAGTGTAACAATTTTCCTTGTTCATAACACAACCACCATCACATAATGATAAATATACATCTTTATTTCAAAATATCATAATACATTAATCATAACATAACCCATTAAATGAAATGGGTTTCATAATAATTACACCATAAGATATCCTTTGGAAAGGGAATGGGTTTAATAATATACTAAACAATTAATCATAGCATAACCCATGGAAGAAAATGTCTTCATGATAATTTTATCATGGTATATCACATGGAAGAGAAATAGGTTTCAAAAAAAATTCATCTCATGATAAATGCTTTAGATAAATAATAATAATGGGATGCATGATTCATATCCCTTATAAAGAATAAGTAAAACAGAAGGATGTTATCTTAGATGGATAATTATTCTAAAATATCACTTTGAAAATTTCTCGAGGAAAATATATTTTATTCAAATATATTTTTTGAAACATAAAACATTTTTTTAAAACCATTTCTTTGAAAATAATTTGAGAATTTATAAAGGATTCTTTAAAAATCATTTAAAAATTTTATTAATGGAAAATATCATTTTTGATTTGAAGAAAACATTATTTTTAAATACATCTATTTGAAAATAAATATGAATCCTTGTAAATGAATATTTTATAGAAAATAGTGGTCATGATGATGGTATGTGTCTTTCATGTTATACACATTAAAACAAGGATTCCTTTCATAATATCTATAAAATAAAAATGGGGATTGTTTGGAAAATGACATGAAGTTTCCTTTAATTTTTTTTTAAATAAAACATTTCTAAAAAATTATTTTAAAAATCATGGGATAATTAAAAAAATTGAAATGTTTTTTAGAAAACTCTATTTTGGAAGAAAATGGGTTTTCGGCTGAAGAGAGAAAACATGTCCTATTTTCTTCAAAACAATATAGAAATTATTTTATGTTCCCCAGAGTGTAAAATGGTAATATTATTTAAAAAAATTAATAAATATATTATTATAAAATTCATGAGATTATTGAGATTTGGATCATAAGGTTTTATCATAAAAACCATAATCATAAACAATCCTAATAAACGATGAGATTGGATCATAAAAACATTACCACATTGGTAACTTTGAATTGTAATCCCCCTAATGGAAGAACATAAAATGGAACTTAAAATATCATGAGTATTAATACATTTATTATATTACATATCAAATGGGTGGTATACACACCCCAAGAAATAATATAGGTGAATAACATATCATATGTCTCCAAGAAGAAAAATTGAGACAAAAATATCTTACAACTTCAGTTTTATTTGGAATAATAATCACCATTAAGGAATGAATTAAAATTTAACATTAAATATATTTAACATATTTTTATTCAAGATATAAAATGTAATAGGGGTAGTATAAACACAACACAAAATAAATGAGTGGTGAATTTTCATATGTTCCCTAGAAATAAAAGAGGGACTAAAAGTCCCTTACGGATTCAGTAACTTTTGAACCGTAAAACCCATTAATGAGATATCCTCAAATGGATATGTTAATAACAATAATAATATTATAACTTTAATAAACTAAATTCATGGGCAGTACATATACCACATAAAATAAATAAGTGGTGGATATGGTAAGGATCTCATAGAAATATAAAAGTGAGAAGGAAATCACTTATCTTAAGTCTTGACTTTTGTTTTACTTGTTCAAACACCATTAGTAATAAATATATGTTTAAAATAAATATATTTTTGGATGATATTTATATATTTCCTGAAATATATAATTCTTTTAGGACCATTTATTACGAGATTATTATGAATCCAATGTTAATGGTATGTTTATGGAAATATCTGTTTTCTTTTTCATATTTGTTTTGATTTATTATATTTTTTCTTTTTAATATGATAATGTATACATAATATAAAGAATTATATCCATTATATAAATATAATATGTATTTATTATACTTGTATTTATAATAATCCATAAAACATAGTGACACAAAATTGAATACATTGTTTATAGAGACAGTATGTCGTATGTACGCATGAACGAGGCATCCATTTTTATGTTGGATTAAAAGAAAGAAATTTTAATGATATATTATCATTACATAATAATTTTAATTAAGTAAAACTAAAATATTTTTATTGAACACATTTTTAATACCGTCCATGTAAAGCATGAATGAATCACCATGCTTTGGGATGTGGTAGTCTATCGTACACACAAGTGACATTATCATATTCCCACAAAATGTAAATCATGATTTTATATGAGATATAATGTATCTAGAAGAATAATAATATCATAAATATCCTATATAAAAAATAAATTAATAATTATGTTCAATTTTTTTTGGTTTTAATGGAAAAGTAAATTATATCGATTCACGAGGTTGTAGTCCATCATACACACAAACAATGATTTCATAACCCATTTGATAAAAGTGGAGATGGATTTTTAATTACCTTAATATAAAAACATTTAAGTTAGTTTAATATAATTATTATATTATTTCATCAAGCTATTATATTAATTCAAGGAGTTGGGGAAGAAATAATTAAAAAATACTTGTTGATGAACATTACATCTTTTCTTGTATCATGAATATGTTTTCACTAAAATCCTTCCATGGTTGGTTTCCTATAAAAAGTAAGGATTATAGTATTAGATAAGGGAAACTAGCTAGTTATTTGGATTGCTCTTGGAGGAACCAAAATCATTTTTTTGGTTTTATATAAGAGGATATGGGGCGACCTTTTTTTAGTGGGGGAGAGGACACACTTGGTATTTTTGAAATGAATAGAGTGGCCCAATTTTTTCATATGATAGAAGGATCAAAAATTAAATATACCAAAACCTAGAAGTGTAATGGTAGAAATATCTCCATCAAATAGTTTTTTCATAAGTTTTTAGGTCATTTTCACACTTATCATTTTATTTTAACCAACTGGTAAACCCATTTTTAACTTAACCGTGGTAACTAATTTTTACTGCATTCAATATTCATTTTGATCCAAAATTGAGTTTAACTAATTATATAATATAAATTATTATTATTCAAAATATGGAATTATTTTTTATAAATTATTCTTATTGAAGTGAAATAATTTAGTTTGAAACTAATCCAACATGTGTGATGAGAAAGCATTTTATTAGAGATAGAATATTCAAAAGTTTACAAAATTTTAAATATAAATTAAATAATCAATTGATTAAAATTACACAAATTGGACAAAAGGATGTATAATTTCATATATTTTACTTTAATTAAAATTTAAAATATAATATAACCTTATCAGTAAATTAATTGAAAATCGATTTTTCAATTAAAATTCAATATTTTTACAATTAATCAAAAAATAAAAGTTTTCATAAAAATACAAAAAAATTAACCCGAATAAAATTTTGATACTTAAATTTAAAAATTTAATGTTATTTTTTAAACTATAATTTATAAATATGCTAAAATTTTAATTTTAAAAATGCTTCAATGAAAGAGACAAAACTATTTTGTTATAAAATACTGGTTTAAGTGTAAAATTTGATTTATTCTTATCTATTATCTAGAAAACAATTTGCATGTTAAATATTATATTGAATATATAATAATTAATTTAATTTATATCATTCAAAAACATTGATTTATTTAATTTTTTGAGATAAAATACATTTATGTTCATAAAAATATTTTTATAGAAAATGATTTCCTTTATTTTCAAAAGGTTTTAATTTTGGATTATAACTACTTAGTCACAAAATAATTCATTAGTTATACATCTTTTGACCGTATATTTTTTTAATTTATTTTATCCTACTCATACCCACCAGTCCAATTTCTAGGTGATTACTATTATATATGATATTTTAATAGTATGTTTGGTTTCATTGAAACTCGGTGGTGTGTTTAATGCAAGAAAAACTCAGTATTGTGTGTAAAATAAGCCAAAATTAGTGTTTTTAATTCATTATATAATAATTATTACTTGTAACATAATCCAAAATCTATTTTCTATGTCACATAGAATATAGGGAAGAACAATTTAAAAAAATTCAAAAAATCTGAGGGTATTACATATTAGGTATGTGGTATAAGAACACCATGTGCATTGGGGTTTACAAAAAACCACATATGTGTTCAAACCCCCATCTGGTATTCGATACGTAACCACCATGTACTTATTCACTCTTATAAATCTTCCCGCCTCCTTGTTCCTCTCACTTCATTCAGAAACCCCATATTAATTATTTTACATAAAAATAAATGTTAAAATGGGATTTATGGACTAAAATTAAAATAATTTTATAAACATGGTGTTCAGGGTCATTAAATGACATATAATATAGTCAAATAATCTGATTAATTGGTGGCAATTCAATATCATAATTATTATTACACTTTGATTGATTTCTTTCAAAGGTAACATTATGAAATTTCAATATGTCAAATGTTTTGTAACGTGATAAATCAATTTTCTATAAGAACTACGCCCCTAGGATATATGAATGTTATGAATAGAAATATATAAATAAAAAATAGTGTTTTCTTATTATTAAAGGAATTTATCTCCTTTATAGGAATGAAATGATGCCCGATTATGGTAAATAAATTGGTTAAACTTATTGATATATTTAAATATTTCATTATTCCTTTTATTTTGAAAAACACAGTCTCATATAAAATATAAGATATTTATTTCCATTTTAAATAAATTTAAAAAAAATGATAACAAAACAAAGGTTTCCAAAATTAGATGAATCGATATGGTCTTATCAATGGAAACCATAATACTAATACATGGAATTTGAAATGAAATTAAAATTATATATTGGATATTTTCTCTTAAAATGATTTAGAGACGATATCTAATATCAATATATGTTTATTTATGAGATAGGTTATAATTTTATAGGTTTATATTTACACTCAATATTATTTGAGATAAAAATATATATAATCACTTAAGAATTTTTTATGATACCACAAAGGCCATGAAATGGGAAAGAGGTGGAAACTGGTAGGAAACGATATATAGTAGGTTGAATTGAAATGATAATACCAAAATTACATTACCTAAATTTTATTCTTAAATAAATAAATAAAATTGAATAAAGTTAACTATATGATAGAAAAATAATTGCATTAAATCATAAATGGATAGTAAAAATAAATTATGGGAATTAATACGATATCACTAAATCAGCAAACATGCATGATTTATTATAGTAGATATAGGAAACTACACCATGGATATACATAATAGAAATTTTTTGGTTGATTGTGGATCCTATTTTCATGCAAATAGGGACATGGCTATTTCCACAGTTTGAAACTTTGAGAATAGAACTATATCCATGGTTTCCACCATGACAATAAACTAATAACCATTATTTTTAACTATGGCTAAAAATAATCCTACAATTGACTATTAGAATAGTTTGAAACTATGGAAATACACTTGTAACCATGTTTTTATGTTGTGGATATTCATTTTTCTCCCAAATATAATATAACCACGATTTTTAACTATCGCTACATGTGTACTTCCACAGTTGAAACCATGGCTATTGGTCTGTTGTCACTATTTTAAACTGTGGTTATAGACTTCTATTCTATGAAAAAAAATATTCATTTTCCCTCTATACAAAATACACTATAATAAAATAATTCAATATATGTAAAAACAAACAAACTTACTATAATTAATTCAATACAACAATAATAAAACTATATTACATAATAATGCTCAACATATAAATAAATAAAAAAATATTGTTTAAATAAGAAGTCACCCTCAATATCAGTATAAAAAAACCATGATAACCCTTATACAAACCTCCTAAGAAAACCCCATTCCTACCTCTCACACCACCATTATTAGCATCACCATAGGCATCGGCAGTGGTAGCTGCATCATCATTGACATTGGCCTCGCCATCGACATCGGAATCATCATTGACAACGGTATCGGTATCACCTTAAGAACCGATAGGTAGAGATGAATCATCATAAATAGAACACTCCATCATCAAAAAAGAAACAACCAATATAGATATTTTCATTGGAAGAATCTAAGATAGAGAAGAAATTTATTTCATCATATGATCATTTATCATCTCTTAATGTTGAGTATCTTCTTCTTATTTTTTAGATTATTATTCAATTATGGAATTAATTTGTTCCACTATGAGAATACCAAAACTGGAACATGAAGAAACATTGTTAGAGGACTAATATAGAGGGTTTAAATTATTATACATACGATGAATACACAATATAATATGAGGGTCATCTTTAGATACTTGATGGAGATGATCATTCATCCGAAAATTATCATGTTATTTGTCATTAAAGTCTCCAAAGAATTTTTTGAAGTGACATATCATATAAATTAAAATGATAAAAAAATATAAATAATTAATTTCATTCAAAATAAAATAAATTGAAATAAATTTTTAATATTCTATAGGCTATTACTATTTAACACATTACCATATCTCCTTTTCCTGTTTGTGTAAAATAAGAGGGTGGAATTTGATCTATGATATTCAATTTCCTTTTTTTTTAAAATAAATAAAACAATATAAGAAGTGAATTAAATTAAAATAAACCAAGATATACCAAATAATTTTTATCATAAAAAATTATTTGAATATAAAAACTTAAAAAATATAAATAAATAATTATTATGTATTAAACAAATATTAAAACAAAAATAACATACAAAAATGAATGAATGAAAACTAATTTGAACTGTATAAAATTATATGGAATTGTACTAAACCAGATAAAATCAAAATGATATAAAAATATGACATCAAACCAACCTAAAATTGACCAATTTAAACTATCTATAGGACATACCTTGGACACAATGAAACAAAAAATTCATTAATGGAAAAAAAGATGATGTATAAATGGTTTCCAATCTAGAAGTAAATAATATACTATATCAGAGATATATGAGTTTATTAGTGTATTTTAAAAGGAAAATTGAATTCCATATCAATGTGTTTATCCTAATTTACATGATAATTATATTCTAAAACACTTTTAATTAGAGAAAGTGTTTACGCTTTTGGTGAATCCATCATAAAAACACAAAAAAGATTATGGATGAAATTTGAGTTATTGTTGCATCAGAGATATATAAGTTATGAACTATTATTCGAAACATAATATTAACTTCCAAAGTTGATATCCATAGGATATTTTTAAATGAATATTTCCTTCATTTACTATGTATTTATCATTCCAAATTGGGTACTTGTAATTTGGTACACGTGGATTTTAATATAATTTATTACTTTCTAATGTTGATGTTTTTTTAAATATAATATAGAGCTCAATCAAGTTGTTGAACAACCAAAATAGATTTTTTAAAAATGAATGACTAATATTGATAGTATAACTAGATAATAATAGGTGTAGGATACCAAGAGGATAATATGGTAGCACTAGTGATGGGAAGACATTTTGTAGTGTGGCATGATTACTGCTAGAGTAAATGGATCCCGGGGATTTCAATTGTAGTCCCTCAAATAACCCTATATAATAAACTAACATGTCACTTACTGAGAATATAAATATAATTTATACTTGAAATTTTATGCTCATGTCACATCCAATAAGTTTCATCAAAAGGATGATTTATTCAGAATACATTCAAATGAGATGAAGATGGTGGCATTATTACTATCAAAAGTAAAAAAACATGCATAAAAAAGTCTAATATACCAGAATATGGATTAGATCAGATAATTATCTTCATATTATTAAACATAATAAGTAAAGTGAGATAGTTATGAAACTATTATAATCAATACACTTATAGGTATCAAAGAATAGGAAAATGATTCTATAATATCCTCATATCAAGGAAGGAGATTAAAATAGAAGGTATGTACATTGTTTTTCTAGGTTTTTGATCCCTAAGGGGGAAATATATTATTATTAATTATTAATTAGAAAACTAGATCTATTTATTTTAAGGTATTTTAATGTCATGTGATAATTATTCAAATTTTTTCTCTTATATGATTTGATGGATTTCTCACCTATGGATGTTTTCATTCAGGGGAACTCTAGGCTAATCAAATGGTCTAGATTTATGCTACACTGGATAGTATACATTATTCTATTATACCTGTTGTATTGAGGAACTTTTTTGGTTTTATATCATAAATCCACTTCCTTTTTAAGAGTGATTTCTCTATCTCCATCAAAGATTATTTATTGATTACAGATTTAAAAAAATATTACATTGTTTATACATTAATTTCAAATTAAAATAATTGTTTTTTCAGAAGTTGAATGAATATTATCAAATATTCGTTATACAGATAATATATTTAAAACAAATATTGAAAATTATAAAATATCGGTACTATAAACATTTTAATAAGTTCATAGTAATTAAAAAAAGTTGTTATAAATGAAGATTCCTGATCAGGCATAGGTCACGACACATGTTATTCTGGATTACATACATATTATACACATTGTATACATGGTTCATATAAATTTTATGATATATATTTCCATTAAATTATAAACATAGTCATAGAATAATAACTTGAGTCATAAAGTTTCATGATTATAAAACCAAGATAGTTTAAATAATAAAATTGTGATAAACGTTAATGAAATTTAATGTTTTTAAGGATTAATTAAGTAAAAGAATAAAATAATTTCACACACAGATTATAGAATATAAAAATTTCAATGTTTTATTGTTGGTTAAAAATGCATGGTAATAATATGGAATGTTTCTCACTTAGGGTGTTTGATATGGAGTTTAAAATTTACAGCAACATTTTCACCCTTCAAAAATGAGGAATGAATCAAGGAATGTGATAGGATCCAATTATTAAGAAATGTATCACTCTAAAATAAACATAATAAATGGTAAAGGGATTATTTTTACTCATTGTTTAGGGAAAAACTATAACTTTCTATAACATTTAGTATTATGGATAATGTGCAACTATTTAGGATGAATCAAGTAGATACCCTTTGGAGGGATGATGATAGAAAAATTCATGATATAAATACACAATTTTAGTATAAAAACAACTCGTTAAAGTTGATCATCAAGGGAATAATGGTTCATTTCCAGATTATTCCATTCCCCTTTGAAAAAAAAATTATTCCATTTAAAGAACAATAAGAAATATACATTACTATATTTCATGGAAATTAGAGTATCTTTTATCCTGCATAACAAAAGTAAACTCAACATGTTATTTGTGAGAAAGAGAACCCAAAATCAATAGAGAATGATTATTGAATGGAAGTTATCATGAACAAATTTGAGAAAATTTAATCCAAGGTATCTTGAAATTAATAAATAATTTTTGGCTCCATCCAATCTATTAAATACCACATACAAACCATATAAATAATAATCCCTAGATGAATGAATTAATAATTGGAAGTCATCCAA
The DNA here is from genome assembly GCA_963277665.1 of Viscum album. Lineage (NCBI taxonomy): Eukaryota > Viridiplantae > Streptophyta > Magnoliopsida > Santalales > Viscaceae > Viscum > Viscum album. The sequence continues at coordinate 219,881,811 of OY728127.1, read as the reverse complement.
AAAAATGGCTTTGGGAAGGATATTAATAAATAAGAAATTAATGATTTTATGGATATGAATTAAATTCTTAAATAATCCTCTGAATGTGATTTTCAATAAGGATTACATCTTAATTAAGTTGAAAAAATATGTAATAATGAATTGAAATTTTTTATTAGAGTTGTAAGGAATTAGTTCACTTTTCCCCGTAGTTGAAATATTTTTTATAATGAATCAATAGGTTTATATTATCCTTGAATGCACAATTAAAAATTAAAAATAGGATTAAACTTCTTGAATAATGTTATATTTAATTCCAAATAAGGAGGCGATGAAAATACAAATTACTATGATGAATCCAAAAATCAAAGTGTCCCAAATTAGTCCTAAACTAGTTTCATACAAAAAACTCTAGAAATGGTTTAGTTTTTTATGATTAAATCACAATATCAATGGGACATTTAACAATAACCAGATTGTATTTAATATTAAACTATTTCAAAAATATGATGTGTGAAAATAAGGGGGGGTAAATTTTTGAATAAAATCGAAGGAATAGTTTCAATATAATAATAAGTTGGCTTTGGAAATAAACATGACAATGAAGGAATATGAGAATAATTGTTTCCGAAAACGAAAAAATATAAAAATTCAAACTAATTTGATAGAGAAACATAAATTTAATGGTGATAAATATATATTACAGTAAAATGAATTTTGATATTTCCAAATATAAATTATTGGTGCCTGATATTGACATGGGAGTGAAGTGTGTCTATGGTTGTAATCGTTGCACTCTTATTTATTTTATTTGTATCTGATTTCTATTATAAAAAATAAATTATATAACTTCTTTAACATAAATAAAATATGTAAATAATACTTTAAAAATCATTTTCAAATAGATAAATTGACATATGTAGAAATTTTACTATAACATTAAACTCTTTAATATTCCAATAAATGATCATCTCTATGTATTATGATATTGGGCAGTCATGAAGGATCATAATTTCTTGAAGATTTTTATCAAATATGTCTTTTTAAAAAATATACAAGTTATATATTTATTCTCTCTACATATCACCCAAATCAATTAACCTTGTATAATTGTAACATTGTCCATCAGGAAAAAAAATTGATATTCATTGGAAAAAATATTTGTTTAGAAAATAATATAAATTAATATATGAAAAAGTTGATTAATATTACTTTCCCAAATATATGATCAAGAATTGTTATTTTCTTTTCATCTCTAACTTCTCAATCTTATTCGTTAAATTAGAATGGTATTGATTTTTAGGAAGTGCTCTCGTAAGTATTTTTACATTGCTTATCGTTTTCCCTAATTATATTATTTTCCACTTCATATTGAAACATGATATTCATGTCTTGATTCCAAACCTCGTGAATTTTTTATGAAACTTTATAATGTAATAGAGGATATAAATAATAATGAAAAATATTTAATAATGGAAAATAATATATATGCATTTATCAATAATCACTATTAGTAATGTTTCAACACATAATAGTGGATTGGGGATCTGTTAACCCCTGAAGTGCTACATATAGAGGAGGATTGGGCATCCTATTTGGTATGTGGGATATCTACATTAGGAATACTTTGTATATCTAATGATGGAAATATACCAATGGAGGGAATAAACCCATTGGATAGCCCTGTACATATGAAGTTGGATAAATATATTGATAAAGTGGGGGATATATAGAGTTGTAGTGCCCTATACAGTGGATGGTGGGAATGGGTAATTAAAAGGGCAGGAAGCCTACGAACTGTTGTCTTGTGTGGGTGTGGGCCAAGAGGGTTATTGGAAAGGTGTGAATGGAAGTTATCAAGATGGTATAATTAGAGGATGACCTCTTGGGGACTGATGTGGGATAAAGGAAGGATAAAATGAATAACATCTTGGTGACGGAAGCAGCATAGTGGTCTGATGAATCGTAGAATTGGTCTTACTTGTACCCTAAAAAAACAGTTAACATCCATATTATAATCCAATAATCTCTTTAATGATGTATCCTAAAATAACATGGATGATAAAATATAATGAATGGTAAGATTACAAATAATATTAAAGAAGATAGTATCCAAACATAAATTGTACTTATAGTGGTGATCATAGAAGAAATTCCTAAATATCTAACACATTGTTTATTTTCCTATATTCTTTTCCAGATAGCATCAACAAAACCATAAATATTTACATAGAAATTTAAAATATTATTATATGATAAATAGAAATAATGAAAATGTTAAATAATATAAATAGTCGACATTAAAAACAAATGAAAATACAGAAAATGATATTTAATGAAAAGAGTTATCAACTTAAAAATAATAATTTAGTGAATTTTGATATTCAATTACAATAATGTTAACTCATTTAAATTTTTACAATGTAAATAAAATTACTATTTTATTTAGAAGTAACATTCATTTTCCAGGAATGTGGATGTTTATTATTTATATCCATGATATGTAACATAAACAGGTTTGGTATCTGAATTATTCCTAGAAGGATTAAAACTATAATATAAAACCATCATTGATGAGAAGCATCATTGCAATTTCATCATTATAATAGTAATAAAATATGATAATTACTAGTAGTGGGCACATATTCTCACATTTCACTATATTAGTATAAGCACCACTGTATCGACATTGCAGTAGCATGCCTCTATTATAGACAATATTAGAAGTATGGAATTACATATGTACTATATCTAACATTATTATTGGAATTGAACTAATAAGGATTAAATATTTTTTTGTTTATATTACTTAGTAACCCTATTACATTTATAGTACTTACAAATTTACATTATCAGTGGATATATTATTATATCATTAGTAACAATAGTGGTGTTTACACTAATAATAGTTATAAGAAAAACATTACACTAGTATTTTCTATAGTAGCATTAACACTGCTTAAGTTGCCATAATTTTCTAACTTTTATTTCTTATATGTTTCTTGTTCACACCAATTACATAAAATGAAAATGACAGTTCATCTTGTAGCGCATCATACTCCAATTTTGGAAACCAATTTCTATCACCATTAATTTTTTTTTCAAATATCCTTGAATTTTCACAGGTTCATTGTAAGTATTCATTTTTTATGCTTCTATACTTTGACAAGAATTTCTGTGTTATCATAATTTTACATTTCATAACATTAATATTTATTTCTTATTTTTTTGATAAAATATAATGTTCCGAAATTGAAATAATATAGATGATTCGAAGAACCTATGGTTGGTTATATGAGTCGAAACAATCAGGTATGAAAAAATGTTCACAATTTTAATGTTAGACTCTAGAGTAGGCGCTAGTAAAAGATTGTAAAAGGGTGATTTTTTTTGTTCTTTTTGAAAAACAACTAAATCAATTTGAATAATAAAGTACATTTAAAATCAGAAATAACCTGAGTTATGTAACCCTTTTTAGGTTAGTTTAGTGGAAAACTCTTAATTGATCTGTTTTTATACTAACCTTAATTTGTTTTTCAATGAAGCATGTGGATGATTTTAGATTCCCACCTAAGTAAAAAAATTTAAGTCAAAATTTGTGTTTTTGTATTAGAAAATTACATATTACAACATCCATAATAATCATCTCCCTTATAAAAAATACCTAAAAAGTATTATTCATTCCAGATAATGAAGATCAAATCTCATAATTCAAAGAATCATTCGTCATATTCTTCAATAATTTTCATGTATTATATTTTCTAGAGTCTTTCAACATTTTCATGAATAAATTCCATTCTATACCTTCAGATATTTATTCATTCAAATATTTTTTTTTCATTTATAGTGATTTCTTTCAAGGTCCTTATAAACATATATAAATTATATTTTTTTCAAAACACCTTTTCGATACATTTGAAATTAGGAATAAATGTTTTTAAATAAAAAAATTTGTAGTAAGGAGTATAGGATAGGATAAATTTTAACATTGAATAAAAATAATTTATCAACTCTATATGTTTGAAAACATTTTTTGAATAATATAATTTTGTTACATATTTGATTGCTTAATTTTTACTATAGTGTTTGGTGTATGTAACCATGAACAAAATCCCTACAATAATAGGTTCATTTATTGGAAGAAGTTATTTAAAATCTAAAAAAACAACAAATGTTTATGATATAAATATATTATGTCATTCAAACATGAACATAAAAAGTTCTAAATGTTTTTTAAAATAAAAATTTCTAGAACATGGTTTTTTGGTTCTCTCCTTTGTGTATTAATTATATAACAATTATAATAAATGTATCACTCTGATCAAATACATTATGATCATAACTTATTTGAGGTAAACATATAAATTATATTAATGAAATATGATCTACTAGGAAAATAGAATGGAAAAAAGATTTAGATGCTGGCCAGAAAATATTCCCCCATATTTTAACTTCATCAAATAAATCCCTTACACTTCGGTAATAATTTAAATATAGATATTATTTCTATTCATATTAAAGTCACTTTGTGTATTTTACTCATATTCATTATCCTAGGAAGGGTTATTAACCCACCATATACTTCATATACTCTTTAAAAAATCATATGTATAATTCTTAATCAACATCACAAGGGTGACACTTCTATCCCTATATAATTAGTTTTGAATTATAAAATTGGTCAATAATTCATATTAATTTGTTGTGTATAATCTAATTTTTGAAAATTTTAGATTTTAAGAACCATTTCTCTATAATATTATTCAAAAATTCATCCCAGTTAGTAGATATGGTATGTAGTTGATTTCAAATTTTTAGACGTATTGATATTCATATTATTTATAAAAAAAATTACACATAACTATTACATATGAATTTAGTCAATTACACTACCATGAACATGAATAATAGTTTCATATGTAAGTTATATAATAGCATGATTTACATTATATAGAATATGTTATTCATTATAACATCCTCCCCTAGGTCCCATATGTCGATGCCCCAAGCTGGTTTGCTACGTGACCTCAAGAACACCTCCATGTATGACAAAGGCTGCCGACTAGAAGTGGATGTTTAATTTCTATACAATGGAGAGACTATAACCTATTTATCAAAGCAACACAATAGTGGTAATATATAACCAATATCCAAATGATAATAAGTGATTTTCAGAATTGTACCTTAATCAATAAAGAATCATATCACCGTATATGTAACACCCCACGATTTTAAAAATAAATTAAAATGCATGAAACTTTGTTTTAAAAAGAAATTTATAACTATCCTTTAAACAAAATTTCTGCACTTCATTGTTTTGAATTTCGAAAACGGTCAACTATAATTGTGATCAGTAAGTTATTTGGAGTCTACTAGAAACAACTTGAGTTTTGGTTAATAGTAATATACCCTTATGAATAGTTTTATTTATATTGAAATGAACATAACGAATAGTAAATTGTGTTATTATTTTATTTTATTAAGGCTTTAAGATAATGAAAATTTGATTAATTATTCAAGGTGTTAAGAGAATGAGTTATAGAATTAAAATTGGTATTTTTTGATAAATTAGGATTTTAATTAAACAATATTTTCAAAAGATTGATCTCATTTTTTAATTCTACACGTCAAAAAATGATTAGGGTAAATTTTTGGGATTTTTCTGAAATTATTGAATTTTTTATGAATAGTGAAATATGGTAAAATATCATATATAAATATTATCAGTTAAAAATACTATTTATGACCTCATAAGTGATTAAATCCCACTTGGTTCTAACTCACATGTCATTATTACAGTTTTGGGTCACATGAATCGAGGATATTCAATTTCTTGAGAAAAAATACTAACATAATGATTAAAATAATGTCAAATACCTCCTCTCCTCTTCTATAAATACCACCCACATTCTCATATTCCTCTAAAACCACTAAAGCCTTCAGAATTGTCTAATTTCTGCAAAACTAAATTCATAAGGATATTACCCATGTCCTATATCTACTTTTCTCTCCAAAAGGCCAAAACCATAGGCCTTCAAGAGGGTCTCAAAAAGAAGTGATCCAGAGGCAAACATCCTCTTTTGTTTTCGTTATTCTCATTTCATTTTATATTCCATTCTTAATCTTTACTCACATTACCTTATCCAAGAGACATTAATGATTCATTATATTATATATTTTGGATTTAATCATGTTTATGGATGTCTCTCCATTATACATTTTATCCTCTCCTATTTATTCATTAAATTAAAACACCATCCTTGATGTGTCGATTTAACGACATCGTGGATGATGTAATTTAAAATTCGTTTACATCCGTCTAGACTTTTCATGATACCATTTTTATGGTTCAACTAGATTATAATTTTTGTATTATATATTATATATGGCTATGGAATCATTTTTTACATTTTTTATATACAAATAAAAAATTGGTTCTTTATGATCCAAGAATCGCCAAAATTTCCTAAATGGATATCACTAATGTTTTAACTTATGAATCATCCTCATGTAAGAATTAAAAATGATAAATAGTATAATTTATGTTATTATAAATATGTAAAAACCATTCCATTTCAATTATACTATTTCACTCTGAATCGTCAAGAATATCCATCATGAACCGATCATGGAAACCATGTAAAGAATGCACATGAAACAATGTAAACAAAAACATATTACAAATAAATGTGTCAAATAATGTTTTAAAATGATAATATAAGGTGTTATAAACATGAATATGTTTCATTAAGATATTAATAACTCTCCTTTAACCATTATATAAGTTGTTTTAACACATTTTATGTAAGAAGAATCGAGGTAAGGGAATTATTAAACCAATTTCTAGTCTATGGGTTACCATTATACTTCATCCATTATGTGGTATTCGGATTATTGGTATGATGAATTTTTTTATATTTTGTTTTATTATGTTTATTTACAGTGTATAAAAATTTCCATTCTATTCAATTAATTATCACTCTGATTATATTATTAAGGGACTTTCCTTTTAACATCCCTTTAAAAACCTCATTAAAAAATTTAAAAGGGATTGTATTTATATATATATAGAATGAAGGGTTTCTCCTAATTTCATGATACTTTATTACCATTATATGTTCCTTGTACGTAGTTTATATTGGGTTGAGCCCATTATAGCTCATGATATGACAGATGAGCCCCATTATAGCTCTCCATTGCATTGGGTACTCCGAAGGTGGAATTTGACCAAATGTTTATTCCATGTGTAAGGGTGATTATAAGAGTGATATCGTAAATATTTCCCAAGGAAACTACATTATGGTTCAATGCAAGTTAGTAATTTTTTTATGAAATGGGTTTTATTGATTTTTATGTTATCACATGACTAACGATTTCTTTCCTTATATCCCTAACTGAGATTTTTGTGCTCATCCAAAGTTTTTAAATGTTTTTTCACAGGTTATAATGATGTGTAAGAGAAAGAAGGAAGACAATTTAAATTTCATGAAGTTTTTTCAAAGTAATTATGATTTATTTGAAATTTTTTGTGTTTTAAAGAAAAAAATGGAAATTTTTTAAATGTATCCACTTGTATTCTTATGAGATGTTATGTATGTATTTTTCCTAATTACAAAAAACTATAAACTGAAAAATATCCTCAATGTTTAAGAATATTTTTTTTCTAAAACATAGGATAATATATTTTTTTAAGGTCGTGTCCCTATAGTTGGTATCAGAGGATGTTTTAAATAACATTTAGGGTAAGGATGATGTTAAAAGAATTCCATAACTGATTTTAATTCTATTGTAATTTGAAATGTTATAGTATTTAAGGAATACCATGTTGCTTCATCTAGGTTATGTGTTTTTTGAATGGTTTTCCACAAAATAAATAGGGTAGCTGATGAAGGGAGGAACCTAGAGGCTGATTTCTATCCGAATCTATATCCTAGAATGGTGGGGATTCGAACTGATTAGTTTGTGACAATAATGGCTTATTTTACTCGAGTAATAAACGGTAGTGGTATCCCTGCTAGAGAGGAACATGATATTCCATGAAGAAATATGTATTTTTTGAAGCATTTTCTAAGGCAACGTCCTCTAGAATTCCACAAGACTATAGATCTAGTGATAATAGAATGATGGATAAATTCTCTAAAAACGATATCTAATGTAATGGGATGTTCAGAACCTATAAAGGTAATAATATCCATTTATCGTTTGGAAGGTGAATCCGATCTGTAATGGACCGAACCCTCCTGGACCATTACTTTTCCAAAAGTGAGGTTCCACGAAAACAGTGGCACCGTGAGGGTGACACCGTGATGGTGGCACCGTGACAGTGGTACCCTGAGGGTGGCACCGTGACGGTGGCACTGTGAGGGTGACACCGTGTCCCCTCGTCGATCCTTTCATTCTTCTTCCAGTACCTAACTTTTCTGCTCCCACAACGTAAGTTTCAACGTAAATTAATTCTTTTACTCCTTTTAAAACCATTTAAAGCCCACAATTAATTCCAAAAAATCCCGAGAGACCTCCGTGTGTAACTGCCCAGCCACGTGGTCAACCCACGACCTCCTCGTCTTACTCGATTACGCGTTCTCACCTCAACCGTCCGCGGCTCTTATAAACTAAGGGTTAGTCGTTGTTTCTCCTTTCCTCGATCGTGGCTTTCTACAAACATCTTCTAGTGCATCGGGCACATCGTTATCTGTATAGTTCCGCGCCCGGCCTAAGCATTGATAGACGAAGCGATTTTCATTCAGGCGAGCCGAATCGCTATCCGTGAACTTCCTCCCCCAGCCTCAGTGTAGATCGTTGATCCAACAGGTAGGGAATTTCTCCTTTGCCTCTCTGTTTTGTGTATAATGTGGGGTGGGCGTGCTTTCGATTCCATAGAATTGGATAAACCATACCTAATTAAAGATAATGAACGAATTCTTTAAATAAAGAAAGGGGGCTGTGATCGTTGATGATGTCTTATATTTTGATGTTGTTTCTTTTATGACCATCTTGTTGAGTTGTGCTGGCATATGCCTTCTGAAAATTGAGGCCGTTGGTGGTCGTTGTTTGTGCACTAATGAACCCCTGCTGATGTTTTAAATGGCTTGTTGTGGTTGTGAACTCCTGTTGTGAAATTGGTTAATCACATATATCCGGCTGAATAAATTGAAAGAACTAGGATCAATCCCTTCTGTGCTAACCCCGGTCAAAATGGAATTTAAATCATGGAACGTGTAAAATCTTTTAAATCTGAAAATACAGGCTTGGCCTTGCTTAGTGTTGGTGGCAGTGTTTGGTGGTTTTCTTTTACGAGTCAATTACTGGAGATGTGGGAGGGTATGGGATCCCCTGTTATTTTATACCCTCGGTGGTTGTGTGAAATTTGGGGATGAGATCTCCTGTTGGTATGGATTCGGTGGTTGTGAGTTTTAAGACCTGGTGGATACTTGTTTATATCACGAATTGGGGTGGAATCCTCTGTTGTTGAGAACCAGGTATGGGCGTTATGGTTGTTTCTTGATTGTTTACCTTCCTGGACTTATGCATATGCCTACTAGTTTCCCATTAGTTCTTAAACATAAACATTATTACTGAACGTGAAATAATAAAAGGGGACAAATGGGTTGTTAGCGTGAGTCGTGACTCGGACTTGAGTGTTGTTGTGATTTGTAGGTTGTCTGAAGAAAAACCTAGCTTGGGTGAGTGCTTGTTACCTATAAATATATATACTTGTAGCTTTGTATTTCTTATTCGCGCCCCACCCAAGTTGATCACATAGTGCCGAACACCCCCATTTTATGGGGGAGGGTGTTTTTCCCAACACTATTCTTAGTGGTTGGTTATTAGCTCCTTTTCTGCTCCCTTTCCCAGATAGCCCAAGTATCTTCGAGCAGGATGTGATGGCCTGAGGTCCATTATTAGCCCAAGAACCTTCGGGCAGGGTAGTGTGGTGGTTGGCCAGGAGTGTACGGTAGGTGGTTTCCCAAGTGTCTTCGGGATGAGGCACAGGTGTCTTCGGGCGTGGCAGTGGATCCTTTAGCCCAGGTGTCTTTGGGCATGGTGGTGTTTGTTCTGGCCAAGGTGATTCCAGGCGTGGTTACATGTGATAGTTGTGGCCTAGGTGTGTGCGGGCGAGTGTGGCAGTGGGACTGCGGTGAGAATGGAGGGATTGGTCTGATGCGTAGGATGTCCCAATAACCAGTGGGAAAGTGGTGCGGGGTACCCAAACATCGATGTGATCTGATTATATGTATTAATTGACTTGCGTTATTTGGGGAGTGTGTCTTGGTGAGGCTTGGGGTGGATAATTTACCTTAATAGGTGTTTGGTTTACTCTTTTCTCACGGAACTTTAGTACGTTCCCCCACTTGTGCACGAGAGTCTTTGGTTTTCCCTACTGAGTGTACTTGTATGCTCACCCTACGTATATAAAACTGCTTTCAGGTTTCCATGAGGTCTTCGAGGATCGAGCAAGACCGTACTAGCTCAGACCATTGGGGAAGTTGCAGTTCTCTTTTTTTCTTCTTTAGTACTTACCTTTGTATTCACCCTTTGTACTTTGTTGCTTTACTTTTAGAACATGCATGTGGGAATGGTTTATTTCTTTTGGTTTTACTTTTCTTTTACCTTGGTGTGGTTGAGTTTCATCATCTCATCTCTTGATCTTATAAAACAAAAAAGGGGTAATGCCTTCCATTTGTGTGAAATTTCCATACCCTTGGTGCTAGTCGCCACTCCGGGACCTATTGAAGGCGGGTTTTGGGAGTCATTATCTCTCATTCAACTTAAAGAAGGAAGGGCCTGGAATCTGCTAACCCTTCCCTCCTTTTGGTGTAGGCGGGTCGTGACACGATCAATGGTGGTATCTAGTTAAGAATACAGGAGAAATAAATGATCTTGATGATCTGGAATGAGATGATTTTAAGATAATTTTACTAGAAAAATATTTTCCCAAACATGTTCGACTAAGAAAAGAGAAATTTATTATTGGAAATGAACTAGAAAGATAATGATTCTGTGGTATCATATGAAGGAAATATTTCAAGACTGGCTTGTACGTACCAAATTTTACTCAAAATTTTGATAGTAAAATTAATAGATTTTACTCTGGTTTGAAACCATTTTTTGTTAAGAGATTTGGCTTCAAGAATGTTTAAAAGATATGATAAACTTGTTCTTTATGTATAAAAAGTGGATATGGAGTTTTCGGATTGATATGTGCCATGTGATGAAAAAAATAAGAAGCGGGTAGGCTGGTAGACTATGGGTATGATTTTTTCAAATAAATCTGGATGAAAGAAAATAAATTTCCCTTCTTGTGAAAAGTGTGGTTAAAGGAATCTTGGTGAATGTCTTGAAAATTCTGCAAAATACTACCGATATGGGATATTTGGAAACATGTATTGTGAGTGCAAGGAAATTGATCCAAAAATTAATGATAAGCCAATGGTGGGATGCTTTAACTGTTAAGAGTTGAGTCATTTTGCTAATGTTTGTCCGAATCTAGTCACTCAAGCGGTGAATTAGAAAGATTGGAAGTAGAATGGTGTGGTAAAATCATTTTATACCACTTCAGTAGATGTTGAGCCTTCAAATGAGGTGGTATCAGGTACATTGATTGTTTTTACTAACTTTTTCAATTGTTTTGTTTGATTCAGGGTCTACACATTCATTCATTTCTATGAAATTTTTAGAAAACTAAGAATTCAACCTCATTAAATGAAACCAGATCTCATGGTAAAAACACAAGAAGGAAATATTGTGGTTAAGAGAAATTATAAGAATTTAACTGTCCTTGTCTATGGAAAGATTTTAACTTCAAAACTTGTTGTTCTTCTACTAGTAGAGTTTGATGTTATTCTAGGTATGGATTGGATTTATTTTTAATCAAGCTAAGATAGATTTGAGAGAAAAAAGAGGTTATTTTTTATAAATAATTTTATTTTTGGTAAAATAATGAACTCATATCATTGATAACATATCAAGAAGATATGAAAATGATAAAAAATGGAAATGAAAGTTATCTTGCTCATATTTTTGAAGATATGGGAACTATCCATATTGATGATGTAATAGTGGTAAATGAGTACCTAGATGTTTTTCCCGATGATTTTCCTGGTGTTATTCTTTATCGAGAGGTTGATTTTACTATTGACATAGTTTCTGATGCTAATCCAATTTCATAACCCCTTATAGAATGGCCCAAATAAAACTTATGTAATTAAAAAATAGTTTCATGAATTATTAGAAAATGTCTTCCTTAGACCTAGCACTTCACTACTGGGTGCTCTTGTCTTATTTGTTAAGAAGAAAAATGGTTCAATGAGAATTTTGTATTTATTATTGATCCTTGAATAACCATACTATTAAAAACAAGTATCCTTTTCCTCATATTAATTATTTGTTTGATCATATCTATGGGGAACTGTATTTTTTAAAGGATAACTAGAGGTCGATGTAACATCAGTTGAATATAAAGGATGAAGATATCTGAAAGACTGCGTTCCGAACTAGTTATGGTCATTACAAATTTGTATTTATTCCTTTTAGGTTAACTAATTCACCTTCTCTATTCATGGATCTTATGAATAGAATATTTCATGAGATTATGGATAAGTTGGTGGTTATGTTTTTTGATGAAATTATGTTATATTCTATACGTAAATAGGATCATGAAAAACATCTAAGGGTTTCTCTAAAAACTTTAAAAGAAAAGAAAATGTATGGAAAATTAAAGAAGTGTGATTTTTGGTTGCAATATATTTCTTTTCTTCAGCACATTGTAAATAAGGATGGAATAATAGTTGATCATGCCTAAATAAATGTGGTTGATGAATGGATAACACCTACAAAGGTTATACAAATTCATAGTTTTCTTGGATTTGCTGGTTATTACTGATGGTTTGTTAAAAATGTTGCACAGTTATCTAGCCCATTATCATAGATAACACGAAAAGGGGTTAAATTTTTTTGGATATAAGAAGGTGTTTTTTTTCAGGAATTGAAGAATTCATTGGTGAATACTCTAGTTATTGAATTTACTTTTGGAAATGGAGAGTTTTTCAACTATAGAGATGATTCATTGAAGGTAATTGGTTGTCTTTTGATGAATAATGATCAATTAATTGCTTATTCTTCAAGACAATTATAACCTCATGAATTAATTTAACCCTTACATGATTTGGAATTGGATGATGTGGTTTTTAGTAGAAAATTTGGAGTCATCATTTGTATGAAGACAAAGGTCCAATATATACTAACCATAAAAGATTAAAGTATATATTCACTCAGAAGTAATTAAACATCTGGTATAGAGGATGGTTTGAACTGGTTAAGGATTATGATTTCACATTCAATTACAATCCCAGAAATGAAAACAAAGTAGAAGATACCCTGAGTCAAAAATATCATGAAACATTAATCATGATACCTTTGGAATGTGATCCTTAGGTAAATAATTTGATAATATTTGGGTTGGAAGTTGTTGGTGCCTGAAATTTATCTTTTTTTATTCTGTTTTATAAGTAGTCGTCATTATCAGACATCATTAAACCAGTGCGGAAGGAAGACAATGAGATACACAAAATTGTAGAATTGGTTAAAATGGGTCAGTTTCCAGAATTTAACCTTGATAAAGATTTTGTTATAAGATTTGGAAAAAAGGTTGTGTTTTCCTTGTGATTCCTAGTTAAATATAGAATTGTAGTGTGAAGCTCATAGTTATTTATTTTTAGTTTATCTTGGAAGTACTTATATTTAAAGAGATGTTCGGGAGTATTATAGGTGGGATGGAATGAAAAGAGATATTCTTCATTTTACCTTGAAATTTTTGGCATGTCAACAGGTTAATTCAGGGTGGCAATTGCCGAAGAGAATGCTTCAGACATTTCCAGTGCCAGAGTAGAAATTGGAGAATATATCCATGGACTTCTTTGTTGGACTTCTAAAGACATATTGATGTAATAATGAAATTTGGGTTATTGTTGACTTACTAACTAAATCTGAACATTTTTTCTATTCAAGATAAAATGTATTTTGATCTTCTTTAATGAATATACCTCAAAGATATTCTAAGGTTACATGAAGATACTCTTTCTATTGTATCTGACCAGGATCCCAGGTTCACTTCTATCTATTGGAAGGGCCTTTATAATTAATTGGGCATAGAATTAAATTTCAGTATAACTTTTCGTCCTCAATAAGATGGGTAGTCCGAACGAATGATTTAGATTTTGGAAGATATGATTCGATCTTATTCAATGGAATACCATGGAAGATGGTATCAACATATTTCATTATTTAATTTTGTTACAATAATAATTTTCATTCCATCATATAGATGGAACCTTTTGAGGAATTGTATGGGAAATAGTGTAGAACTCCATATGTTTTGTATGAAGTCAAGGAAAGGAAGTTTATGGGAACAAAATAAGTAGAGAAAGTGGAAAATAAACTGATGATAATCAAGCAACTCATGAGGACAACTCAAAGGAGACAATGTATTTATACATACAATAGGAGTAAAGAATTTTCTTTTGAGGTTGGTGATCATGATTTTCTTATAATCTCACTACAGAAGAGTGTTATTCTTTTTGGTAAGAAAGGAAAGCTAAGTCCATAGTTCATTAAACATTATGAAATCCTGGAGAAGGTGGGACCAGGCACCTATATATTAGCCTTTCTTTATAGTTTGCCTCAGGTACACAATGTTTTTTCATGTTTCGATGTTTAGAAAGAATGTGACAGATTCATCTCATATTTTGATCCCTAAAGTAGTTCAGCTAGAAGAGAACCTTTCATATATAGAGAAAACTATTCAGATTAATGATCAAAGGGAACATGTATTACAGAATAATGTAATCCACTAGGTAAAGGTTTTTTTGGAGAAACCACACGGTGAAAGAAGCAACATGAGTGTCTGAAAGTGCTATGAGGAAAAGGTGCCCTAACTTTTTTAATATGTAAATGAAAATGGTGGGGACACAATTTATAGAATGTGGTAATAACATAACACCCTATGGGTTTAAAAATAAATTGAAATGCATGAAACAGTATTTTAGGAAGAAATTTATAACTATCCTTTAAACATAATTCTTCCACTTCTATGTTTTTAATTTCAAAAAATGGTCATCTACAATTGTGATATGTAATTTATTTGAAGTCTAATTGAACCAAATATATTTTTAGAGAATATTAACATACCATTATAAATAATAATATGAATAGTAATATGACCCTAATGAATATTAAATTGAATTATTATTCTATTTTATTAATTCTTTATGATAATTACATCATTGTAAATTTTCCAAGGTGTTAAAAAAATGTTCTATATATTTAAAAATGTTATTTTTGAATAAATTTTAACATTGTTTAAAAATTATATCTAAAATATTTATAAATTTATTTTAAAAAAATGGAGTTCCTTTTTGGATTATACACATCAAAAATGGTTAGGGTGAATTTTTGGGATTTTTCTAAAATTCATGAATTTTTTATGAATAGTGAAATATGGGAAAATAACGTACATACAAATTATAAGTTAAATACACTATTTATGACTTTTTAAGTGATTTATGCCCACATGGTTGGAAATAACATGAATTTATTACTATATGGGGTCACATGAATCAATATTATTCAAATTCTTGAGAAAAAATATTATAATAATGATTAAAATTATCTAAAATACCTCCTCTCCCCCAGTATAAATACAACCCTCATTCCCATCTTCCTCTCACACCTCTCACGCCTCAAGAATTGTTTATTTTCTAAAAAATTCCATCCCCAAGGCTCTTATTCATGTTATAAAGGTGATGGTCTCACTAAAAGGCCAAAACCGAAGGACTTTAGAAGGATCTAAAGGAGAAGAAATTAAGTGGTAAACATCCTCTTTGGGTTTCTTTCTTTTCTTTTCAATTTCTTTTGTATTCTTCTTCTTTACTCACAATCCCTAATCCAAGCAGAATTAATGATCTAGTATATTTCATATTCTGGATTTCATAATATTTATGGAAGACTCGCCATTATACTTCTTCTCCTCTCCCATTTATTTAAGAAATTAAAACACCATCTGTGATGTGTCGATTTACCGATATCCTGGATGATGTGATTTTAATTTCATTTACTTCAATAAAGACTAGACATGAAACCATTATTATGGTTAAACCAGATTATAATTTATGTATTATTTCTTATATATGTTTTGGGAATCATTTTGTACACATATTACTGACAGATAAAATAAAATGAGTTCATTATGATTGAAGAATCACCAAAATGACCTAAACAAATATCAATAATGTTTTATCTTATGAATCATCGTCATGTAATAATTATTAATGATAAGTGGTATAATTTATTGTTATGGAAATATTTAAATACCATTCCATTCCAATTTTGTATTTTCACTCCCAATTGACAAGAATATCAATCATGCACTGATCATGGGAACCATGTAAAGAACCCACACGAAACAATGTAAAAAACAAAATATTACTAATAAATGTGTTGAGTGATGTTGTAAAATGATCGTATAAGGTGTTATAAACAATAATTTATTTCATTAAGATATTAATAACACTCTTATTACCATTATACATGAGGTTTTAACACATTTGAAGTAAGAAGAACCCATGGTAAGGGAATTCTTCACCCAATTTCATGTCTCTGGGTTAACCTTCTACTTTATCCATTATTTGGTATTAAGATTATTAGTGTGATGAATTTTTATTTATTTTGTGTTTATTTACATTATATAAACATTTAAATTACATTTTTTTAATTCTCAATTTGATTATATTTTTAAGGACATTCCATTTAAAATCATTTTAAAAATATCTTTAATAAATTTCAATGGATTGTCTTATATATATATATATATACAGTATGTGTGGTTTCTTATGCTTTAATGATACTTTATTACCAATATATGTTCTTTGGACATAGTTTTTGTTGGGTTGAGACCATTATAGCTCAATATATGATGGGTTGATCCCCATTATATCTCGTGATATGTTGATTTGATCCCATTATAGTTCAAGATATGATGGGTGTGCCTAATTATTGCTCTCCAAAGCATTGGGTACTCTGAAGGCAGAATTTGAACAAATGGTTATTTCATGAGTAAGGAAATTTTTAATAGTGATATGGAAAATATTTCCTATGGAAATTTCATGATGTTTCCATGCATGTGAACAAGTTTTTTTATGAAATAGATTTTATTGGTTTTTATGTTATCACCTGACTAAAGATTTCATTCCTTATATCCCTTACAGAGATTTTTGAGCTCATCTCATGTTTTTAAATGTGTTTCATAGGTTATAAATATGTGTAATCGAATAAAGGAATACAATTTAAATTTCATGAAGTTTTTTCAAAGTAATTATGTATTATTTGAAAAGTTTTGTTTTTTAAAGGAAATAATGGATATTGTTTTAATAGTATGCACAAGTATGTTTATGAGATGTTATGTATGTTTTTTTCCTAATTTCAAAAACTATAACCCTAAAAGGATCATCAATCTGTAAGAATGTATGTTCTTTTCTAAAACTTCAGATTATGTATGGTTTTATGGCCAATTCCATATATGATTTACCAAAATAGGAAAACAATATCAAAACTAAAGATGTTTACATGACATTCCATATATGTGTCATGTTTCAAATGAAAAACCAAAATGAAGACACTAAAAACTCACAATAGATTCCTGAAATCATGTCTAAGTCTCTCATCCATGATCCATTCCATCTCATCTATCTAACATAGAGGAATTTCCCATATCATATCCTACAAACCTAAAGTATATTTCGATACCGATCATGCATCCGATGTAGGGTGTGAGTACAACTCAATAGGAAACTAAAAATGACATTTAAAATAATATCCATTATATAACAGTCTTTGTAATTTTATATACTAGTAGGTAAAAAATAAAGCGAACAGTTTCCATATAATATCATTCTCTATTCAACCACATAAAACATGGGACAATGATGACACCTGAACCATCAATTCCTACTTTGGGGAATTATATAGTATGAACCATCCCTAATGGGATATTACATTTCAATACATCATGGATTTACATTAACGAATTAATTTCAATTATATCATTCAAACAACGGGAGCCTAGAGAAGTATTATGAAACCCAATTTGTATTTGGATCAATATTTTGTGTCCCAAAACTCTATGATCACATGTATGCATAAATATATTGGGGGCCTAGAGTGGAGTCTAGTACCCCTTGGGTATTTAGACTGTTGGTACCTATCCCAAAAATAAGTCATCACATATAAAATCACATGGTTCCATATTTCCAACCATTTATCTCCAGTTATTAGAAATGATTATTCACCCATTTCAAAATTTCATTTATTCAAGAAAACACAAATTACAAATAATTATCTTCATATTATCATCTCACACCAAGGGGGTCTAAGAGTTTCAATCATAACGAAAAACCCCATGGATGGAAACTAATTTCATAAACCATTAATCAGTCAACTTCATAATACCGTTATTTACTAATTTCATTATCACAAAATAAAAAAAAATTCATTATCACATGGGAAAATCAATTTGTTAAATAATAAATTTTAGAAAGGAAATTTTCAATGTGGAAATTGAAATTTCAAAATTACATAAAATTAAATATAATCAATACTATGGTATTCCCATTTTGACAACCAAAATTAAAGTCATTGATAGATGTTCACAAAAAGAGCATCCCCAAATTGAAAAGGAAATATAGAAATCACAACGACACAATAGATATTGGATCCACACCTATGACTAAGATCAAACTAAATAGAACCATAAAAACCAAGATCTAATACCATCACCAATAGAGGAAAACATTCTTCCAAAATCTAAGAGGAAGAAAGGATAGTGAAAGGAACCCAAATAGGAAAATATTAACCTACAAATGAGGAAAAAATCATTTAACGAGATATTAAATTCATCATGAAAATATTTTTAGGCCCCTTGGAATCCTTATGGAGCCTCTAAAATCAAATGAAATCATGTTATAAAAAAATAAGGTGTTTAGAGATATTAACTTGGGATTTCGGAACTTAAAATAAATTTTTATATAATTAAAAACCCATGAGCATGAATTAAAAGGTAGGGATACATGGTTTTCCAAACCATGAACATTAACTATGAACCTCAATTTATGGTTTCCATGGTTTCAACTAAGTGGAACCTGGGTAAACAAATCATATTTGATAGTTGAAATCCACCACTATTATAGGGTGCATGGTTTAAGAGGGTTTCCTGAGAGTTTTTCCAGACATTGAGCCAACAATTTTCCTCCTCTTGTATAACTAATATAGGAATAATGATTCCATCGACCAAACCATATAGTTTTCCCTAAACATGAACTAACTATGCGTTACCCATTTATCTTCCAAGAGTATCCAATTCCACCCAAAAACATCACCAAAGTAAAACCAATCCATGAAATAACCCTAAAAAGGTAATAGAGTGCCTGAAAATGAGAATGAGGAATCTCCATAAAGGTAGTGATCTTAAAATATCCCTTCTATAAAATATCTTGTCCTTGTGGTGTACTTACAGGAATGTATAAGAATCTAAGGTAAAAAGATTAGGACATTAAGCTCAGATATCTACTTCCTTCTCCCATGTGTCTTTTTAAACTCTTCCATGATTCCCCAATCCTCAAATTATTAGCATGGTATTTCTCCACAATAATTTCTCATTATTATCCATATCTCAGGTCAGATTATCCACAAAGGACGCATTGAACTGAAGCTCAACATCATCAACATAGATTACAAGAGAAGTTTCACATAGATAATGATAAATATGTGACACGTGAAAATGATTTTTCATAACACTAAACCGCAATCGAAACTCTGATCAACACACCACCAACCCAAATCTCTCAACAACCTCAAAATGTCCGACCAACCTGGGAACCAAAATGCCCTACCTCCAAACCCAATGATGACCTAATCTTGGAGACACTCAAAAAGAATACACAGTCATCCACTGTAAAACATAAGATGTCATCTAAGTCTATCAACATACATATTCTTACTACTATGATATGTATCAATATGTTTTCAAATCATATGAACCTACTCTAGCATATCTTGTATGAGACTTGGTCCAAAAAACATTGACACACAAGATCAGTAACATAATTTCCCATATCAGGTGAATATGATAGCTCAAAATTAATATATTACACATACTACAAACTGTTCCATTTCTAAACATTCAATTCTCATTGTGAAAATGTACACTTTAAACTTTTGGTATCAGTATAAACAATAAAATTTTCTCCTATAAGATAATTCCACCAAAACTTCAAGGCATAAACCACTACATGTAACTCAATATCATGTGTAAGCTAATTTCATTCATGTTTTCTCAAGTTATGCGGCCCATATACCACAAAATTGATCCATATACATTAACATTTATTCTTGTCTAATTCTAGATACATCAAAAAATGTGGTATTCTCCTCAACTGACTTGCATAGGAACAAGATAAATGATGTAATCTACCACTTCTTCAACTCATGGAAAGCATATTCACATGATCCATACCATTACAACATTATACCCTTCTAGTTGAAGCCTAAAATTGGCGCTTCCATAAAGGAAAAGTCTTTTATAAACCTCCGATAATATCCCTCTAATCTCAAAATGCTATGGATATCGAAAACATTCATGGGATGTTCCCAAGGAACCACTTCGTGCACATTATTTGGGATCACTTAAACACCTTTCTCTGAGATTATTTGACCCAACAAATTTACTCAGTCGATTAATAATTGACACTAAAATATCTTGGTGTATAGATACTGCCCTCATAGTGTACTCATGATGATGTTAATATGTTGGGAATGATCTCCATGAGTGTTGTAGTACACAAAGATTTCATAAAAAACAATCAAAAATTGATCTAGGTATGGATGGAAGGTATGGTCCATCAAGGCTATGAACAAAACTAAATCATTCATCAGCCCTAAAAACATCACAATGACTTCATATGGGTCATACCTAGTTCTGAATGGTCACATTGTTATATCAAATTATCTAACTCCCAACTGGTGATACCCCAATATTATGTCGATCTTGAAGAAAAAAACATTTTCCAATAATGTGGAAAAAGAAATTTTTGATACATGAAATATGATATTGGTCCTTCACTATCATCCAGTTCAAATTCTGTTCATCAATACATAAATGAAAAGTTTCGTAAGTCCTTATAGAAAAAAATACTGGAGAACCCCAAGGTGATGTACTTGGATGAATAAATCACTGATATAACACCCTTAGAAAAGTGAGACTTAAAAGGCTAAATGTCACTACCCATGTCAACAAGGTGAACCATTCTTTTCGGGAGCCTACCTGATTAGAACTCCAAAGTTATGAATGATTGTCCTGGAGTAGTAATCAAGATGGGTGACCTTCTTGGAAGTTACCCAGGGTGTGTGTGAGTGATGACAAAACACACTGAAAGAACATTTGTTGGCATGTGGGGACATTCATTAGTCTAATAAGAGGCCCTAGTGAGTAATATCCAATGGTGTGCTGGGAAGGCAAACAAGGTATTACAGGAGACCCATGGGGTTAGATGACAAAGGTTCATGGCCCCGGGAGGCGGGTCGTGACAAATGGTATCAGAGCCAATACCCAGCCGGATGTTCTTAGGAATTGCCTGGGTTTGTGGCTTGGGGTCCACAACGAGGGCATTTTCCTTTAAAGCGGTGCATAATATAACACCCCTAGAAAAGTGAAGCTTAAATGGCTAAATGTTACTAGCCATGTAAATAATGTGCACCTTTCTTTTCGGGAGCCTACCTGATTAGAACTCCAAAGTTAAGTAGGCTTGGCCTGGTGTATTAATCAGGATGGGTGACCTTCTTGGATTTTACCCAGGGTGTGCGTGAGTGGGGACAAAACACACAGAAAGAACATGTGTTGGAATGTGGGGACAATCATTAGTCTGATAAGCAACCCTAGTGAGTAATAGCCTATAGTGTGCTAGGAAGGCAACCATGGTATTACAGGAGACCCATGGGGTTAGATGACAATGGTTCATGGCCCGAAGAGGCGAGTCGTGACAACCAATCTATCAACTCTTCCATTTGAGTATTATGTTCTTGCTAATTTTATGGTTTCATTATGTAAGGTGTAATAGAAATTTGCTTAGCTCAATGTCTATAATAAATTTTAAATTCAACATACCTATTACACTGAAGCCCAGATAATTCCTCAAGAAACACCTCCTAAAACTAGACTGCTATGTGTAGAAAAGTATCATGCTTTACACTCACTCCATCCAGAAAAATAATTGAAATCTGGGTGGTAATATCCCCCAATTGATGATAAACTATCCCTATAGGTCTAGCTTGGATTTCCCACTCTCAATTATGAAAATTACTATCACCATTAGGTAAATAAAACATCACACTCCTCTAGTGAAAATCTATGTGGGCATGGTTTACTACTAACCAGTCCATACAAAAATTTAATCAAAACCGAACATGTCGTGTAAGGAAAAATTCCAATAGAAATGACAATCACCAACCTTGAGACAACACCCATCACAATATATTTCTCCAAGAATTATTCCCAATGGTGTGTCAATCTTTATAACCCCACACACAAACTCCACCACCAGACTCAATCCATTCACATGTTTTATAAATATAAAAAAATTATAGTATCATGTTTCAAATAAGAAACTAGATATCACAAAAGCTACAAGAATAGTACATCTGTTTGTTGATTGTCCAACCTCGCAATTCACAAGTGTATGATAAACATCATGAAATTTTCCTAACCATATTCCCTATGTTTCATTATGATTTCCTTGAGATTCACCACTCTTCTGATATGGGTTCTCTTTCCTATAAGCATGTCATCCCCAACCATTATCACAACGACCAATAGAACTCCAACTATCAGACTAATATGGGGTAGAAGACCCCACTCCTAGTGTTCTAACTATAATTGGATCATATGTCACTAACCATAGGTTTAGGGTTTCTACAATACCTTTGCAAGTGACCCATCCTGTCATAATATCAACACTCCATTAGTGGTGATAGACATTGCATACGAATATTTCCTGAACTAACACACTAGAGGAAATATATTCGATTACTGATGAAAGTAACGAGTCGTTATCTTTGGAAAATATATTTTACATATCCATAGTTAAAATTATAATATAAATATTTCTTAATTTTGGATAAAATACCTCTCATTCATCCAGAAGAAACCACCGACATTCCACTGGAAGCCTCCTTAAGGTACCCCTTAGAAATGAGGTCCATATTTGCCACCTTAGAAAACATTTACCACAAAAATATATCAACCTAGGAAATAATCTCACATATAATCTCATCCTAAAACCATTTTGTTGTATTAGACTCATCTCCTTAGAATTCTATAACAAATCACCTCAAATTAGTAAAGTGACTAGCATAGTCCATTATAGACAATCTACCTTGTGTCAACCTCAAAAAATAAAATGTCTTCTCTGGTATAAGTATTTTTGGGAAAAATTTCTCAAAGAACTTAATATTGAAGTCCTTCGATACCAAATTCCCTAGTTATCCCTATAAATTATAAATTTCCCACCAATGCTACTCATGATGACGTAACACATAAGTAGTTAGTTTTACTCTCTTCTCAACAAGAATATCTATGTGTTTAAGGATCGTCTAGATAGACTCAATCCCAATATCATCTACCATAAGTCGACCCTCTCTAGTGACTGTTAGAGGGTGATGCAGTTTAAACTCCCATGTCAAGTCAAACATACTCTTCACATCCCATCATGGCCACTTTCCTAAAACTGTATTAAATGAGAAAATTTCTCCTAGAACTACTACCAAACTCCCTCACCTAGAACTATTATATCCTCTAGATCCAATATTGGTGGAACATATCCTTACATTTCCTCCAACCTTTCTATCAACAATAATTGTCATGGAGGAATATCTCTATAATTCCAAACACAATCCTTATGACAGATAACACTTCATTAAAACATTTCAACAAGATAGATTCACATTAATTCACAACAATTCATCCCCCATACCCCAAAACATGGTGAAAACTAAGGCGTAATCCCTACCCTCAACCATTTCTCATCAAGGTCATGGATAAAAAGGGTAAACAATCTTTTTTTCATAGTTTCACATTATACTCACATTTTAACATTTCAATAAAAATATTTATAAAAAATTTTAATTTTAAATTTCATATTAGGCACCATTTTCATTTAATTGAAACATGTAAAAATAATAATTTCTTTTAAACAACTCACCGAAAATATTCTTTTCACTGAGTTCCTAAAATGATGCATGTCACAATATGTCTGGAGTTCCTAATATTATGCATGCTTACATGCCTCTTGTTCCATTCTTGGACATGATTCCAAAATCACAGGAAAAAAATAACATGACAAAAAAAGTGCTTCAATAGAGGTAAAATAACATTCAACTATAAAATAAAACATCAATAATAACAATCCCACCTGGGGTATATGAATTTTACCCCCATACATGGGTTACTAACTCCCATGAATGAGATATTAACTAAGGTTTGACTCATCATAGTATCTTATCTACCATTTCAATATACTAAGAAAAATCAATGAAAATAAAACTCATCTGATTTCATTTTGTAACATCCTAAACAATGTGCCACATGTTGGTGTTGCCAACCTAGATCTCTATGTGACCTCAGTGATGCCTCCTCATACACCATAAGCTTCTAACTAGAAGTGAAGGTCTAATATCAATATAACAGGGTGAAAATAACCACTTTATAAAATAAAAACTAAAAAATAATAGAAAAATGATAATAAAAAATAACCAAAATAATATCATATTCAATAAAGACCAGTCACACATTATAACCCAAAAAAGGAAAAAATATCCAAACCAATGTATTATATATGTCTTGTCTCATATGTGTGATGTCTCAAGTGGAAAAACAAAATAAATACACTGAAAATACTCACGTGGTCCCGATATCATTTAAAGTTCCCTAATCCATGATATATCCCAACCCATCCATCAAACATAAGTATCTTTCCATTATCCTATCCTAAGAACATGAAGTCTATTCGGGTACCAATTAGGTAGTCTGAGTTGGGTGTGAGTACACCTCAGTACGCCACCACCAATAGCTTATAAAAAAATATCTAGACTATAATAGTGTATGAAAATTTTGAAATAATAAAATACAATAAATAAATTAAATAGTTTCCACATAAAATTATTCATTATTTAACCACATAAAACATGGGTTCACGATTACACCTAAAACATCAATACCTTCTTCATCCTGTACTAGAGTCTAAATCATCCCCAAAGGGATATCACAATTAATTAAATCACCGGTATTCATTAATCGATTCATTTAAGTAATATCATTCATTCAAGTGGGTCATAGAGAAAAAATATGGTAACTCATAGGTATTTAGAGCAAGATTTAATGTCTCACAACTCAGGGATCACATGTATACATAAATAAATTGGCAGCATGGTGTGGCAGTCTTAAAACCCATTTGTATTTGGAGAAGGAAACCCCGTCCCAGAACTCATTCTCAAATATCATGTCACCTGGTTCAATATTTATAACCATTTAACATCAATTGTCATTATAAACTATTCCCACTATTCACAATTTTAATTATTCAAGAAAAGACATATTAAAAATAATTATTTCCATATTATCAAAAAACCCGAAGGGTGTCTTGCAGTTTCAATCATAACAGAACATCCCATGCGTGGATACCAGTTTCATAATCCATTAATAAATCAATTTAATAGACCTATTATTCCCCAATTTTATTACCACATAATAAAAAATCATTATAACATGGGAAAATCAATTGATTAAATAATTCATTTTAGAAATTAATTTCCCAATGTGAAAATTTAAATTAAAGAATTATATAGAAACAATTATTATCAATATAATGGGATTATATATTTTTACCACCTACCTCTTGGTCTTTGATAGAAGCTCTCAAAACAAAGATCCCAAAATTGAAACAAAAATATCAAAATCCCAATGGTGTTTTTGATCTCAGATCAACACTTAAGATGATGAAAAAATGGAACACGCCCATCATAACCTAGATCAAAAACCATCCAAAATGAAGGAAAAAATCCTATATAAATACGAGAAGAATATTATAGAGAGAAATAAAACCAAAAGGGGAAAGAATCACTTACGAACTAGGATCTCATCCTTTAAATGGATCATCGATTTGTTATGAAAAGGGTTTGAGGAGCCTCAGAATCCTTCTAGGAGCCTCCAAAATCAAAGGAATTTGTTTTCAGCACAAATATGGTGTTTGGAGAAAATAACTCGGTGTTTATGAATTTAAAATAAATTTTTAGGTAATTAAAAACTAGTACACACTATTTCTTGGGTAGGGGAATAGGGTTTTCTCGGCCATGTGCCATACATTTGAGGCCACCCAATTTCTACAAAGTGGAGAATGGTTTGAAAATCATTCTCCAACCATGAAAAAACATTATTTATGGGTCCATGGTTTGGTAGGGTGGTGGAATGGTTTGGCTAAACCGTACACCAACCATGAACCACCACATTTCTCACCAAAATTGGACAGACTATTTCCTAGTCTAAACTATACATTTTTTCATAACTTTGAAGAAAATGTGAATAGAACCTTTGGCATAAAAAATTTACCAATTTAACCCAAAAAAATCCAAAACTAAAATCAAACCATGAAACTATAAAACAAGGTAAAATAGTACCTAAAAATACACACGAGGTGTCTCTAGAAAGGCCCAGATCTTACATACATCATTATGGAATGTTTACAAAATACATAAAATATTGAACTAATATCAAGTGAATACTTAAAAATGCATCAATTATATGTTTTCAATATAAAACATTCTAGATGAGAATCTATTAATTCAATTTAATCATATTTTTCATCAAATGAAACATTCTAATAAATACTGACAGGTTCATCCAAAACATCGTTATCATCTATGTCTTCATCAAAAATATCTCAAGAAATAACATAAAAAATATCACCAAATTGTTGTTTTAAGGGGTATGAAACATAGAAAACTAGTTTATATTATGATTCAAGATTATAAGGTCCATTGATATTAAGTTGAGGGTTCGTAGAAATCACTCTAAATCGACAATTATCTATATTTTTGGCTTTCCAATTCATTGAATCAAACCACTTCCCTTTCATCTTTGGGACACAAACATGTGCATAGTAACATAATTATATTATTCATTAGACAAATCCATAATATGATATATTTTGTAAGTAATTTTTTCTTGCATTATTCACTCACATAACAATATGTTATTCCACTTATCATGTGACCATAATGTTGCATTATCATTTTTATCCACTAGCAATTATTTTCTTACAATTACATACCACATTGTATGTACCAAAGGAAAATACACTAATTTCATCTAATACACCATTCATTGATAATTTTATGACATAAAAGATTCCAAAATATAATATTCAATGAATAACTTTGATTATGTTGTGATAAAAAAAAGGAAATATATTACCTTTGACTTTAATCATGCAGTAAATTATTTATTATATAATTGTTATTTCCACGTAATAGATATAGACTAATGTCTTATTTTTATAATTTCTAACCATTATATAAAAATATGGAAACATTAATATTTCATAAGCTATAAATAAATAAAATAATTAAAAAATGCATATTTATTAGTTTAGTTACTAGATGTAATAATTAATAATTCCATAGTTCAATATTATTGAACGATGAGCCATTTCACACTCTTCCTATATTAAAGTACACAAGGAAAAAGATCCAGAAACCCCCCATATTTGGTGTTATGAATGAAATGTACGATCCGTGGTACGGTACTTCTCATATTTAGATTTCATTAGTTAATAATACCTCATTCTCATATTAGCCAAGTATGATGAACATAAATCCATGAATTTAAGTGCTCAATAAACCATTCACAATAGAGCCTTCAGGATGACATATATTTCTCACATAATATATCAATGTAGACATCATTATTTCAATCAGATACATCAACAAACATGAAACAATACAACTAGAGAGAAATATTTTGGTAAGACACATAGTTATAGGTATCATATATGTGTAAACTGAGAGTTGGAATTTTTTCCCCAAGTTGAAAACAATAATTGGGGAATATGTCTACAATTTTTGAAAAAACTTATACTCAATATTTTTGAACAATGGACTCAATTAAAATGTTATAATTTAATCAAAACAACTCCAAAATTATGATAAAGTAAATGTTGAATGGAAATTGGAATCAACTCACATAAAAAGACAAGTTGATCATGGGTTTTAAGATATTTTAGATTGGCATCTTGTGTATTCACCCTTATTAAAATGTTACCTGAATACTCATCTAGAACCTTAAAACATTCCATGAATTATGAAAAATGTGTTTATCTATAGTTTCAATTGAATAATATTTGAAAGGGACTTTATACACAGTTTAAACAATTATCTCTTGATGAAGTCAATCTCTTATACACCAATCCATTAAAGCATGATATGACTGCAAATCATCTTTTTTCCCTCGAAATATAAAAGTGTATCATGTAAAATGTCATAATTTTTTTCATGATTTGAATTACATCCAAATAATGAAATAATAAAAAAAATGAAAAATATAAAAACTCAAAGAATATACTTTTATTTATCTAATTGATATCTTAATTTTTATTAACTTGATCTATCTTTCTGATATTTGATTTAATTTTTTTTTCTATAACATAATTTGAACAATCAAGTCATTTAAAAATATCATTCCCAACATTCATTTTGGTGTTTCAAATTTCTTGACAGCAATATCAAATTGTCTCTAGTTTTTCATGGATGTATAATCTGTCGGAAGAAATCCTTGATTCCCTATGAAGTTGAATGTTCATCAAAATTTTTATCATGGGAAATATGTATTTTTCATAACTATGGGGTATGATAATTTCAAATATTTACTCCATTAAAACAACATTTTGTAAGTAGGGAAATCATTTATCATCCATAATGATGTTTCACAAAACATAATGAAATCCATCCCTGATGCAACATCCACATGTGAACCAATAATACAAAGCTCCTTTAACTCATCTGTTAATGGGAAAAGTATATGTCAATATCAATTATAGGATCACTAGATCTATGTATCATTATACTCATGAGAGTAAATAGATTTTTCATACATGTTTATTATGTAATGTTATAAATTTGAATGAAAAAAACCTATGTACTATGGGAAGTATGAATTTGGATAAATGGGTTCAGGCCCGAACATGATAATCCCAATATAACATATTGTGGGTCTGCTGCAAAATATAAATGTCGCCTATCAAATTTATTCCAAGATAACTCTTTCAAAGGATGAACAATTTCATCATTATCCTTATTTCTATTATCTTCATACCATCCCATTTTTCTTTCCATTTATTCTAACATTAAAATTTTAAAATCCCTTATATTAAAGGGAAGTTTCACATCAGTTTCTTTGTTATAAAGGATTGAGTTTTTTTTTCTTCAACTATGATGTACCACACTATTTTCCCTAACTAAATTCTTAATTTTCCCTCTAGAAAAGAAAAAAATATATTCCAAATGAAGGGATATTATTATATGAAAATACAAAATTTTCAAACAAATTTGATGTCATGTAATCATTTTCTATAATAAATTAATCACAAGGAGGTAAATCCATAATAAATTAAATGATATAGTCAACCGTAGTATTTATAAATCCATAAATTTATTTCCCATGATATAATCACATTAAACAAATAAGTTTTTCACATTCTTCCACATGCATGATATACAAGGGTATTAACAAATTCAATCATATTTATAACATTATAAATGTCATCATTATGATCAATATATTAAAATTGTATTCCTGTATTCATTTCCTCTTACAAATTTCTATATTTGGAGATAACTTATGGAATGAATAGAAAATGATCAGGAATAAAAATTTGCATACCATTCCTTTCAACTAAATCAATGTCAATCTCCACTTAACATTTTTATACATTGTGATACCATACATGAAATTTTATTTTCAGAAGCCATGTTCAATGATATGGTAACTCAGCAGATTATGTGTTTACCATGGTCTTATATAATTATCAAAACTTGGGCATCAAATCAATCCACTATCAGAATCATTATTGACTGAAAATACCAAAAAATATTGTAACCTCTTATGAAATACACTAAAGATCAAATAAACATTATACAGCCAACTTTTAAACATTCTAAGGAAATTAAAATTTCAGTAAATAAATAATCTTAAAATTATCATAAAGTGATATTTATTTCTTCATATGACTAAAAAATCATCAATAACATCATTATAAAAAATTAAAAACAAATATCATAAATGTAATGAAATATTATATGTCATATGCTGTTAAATTTTAATTCATAGACAATTTTATTTTTGTACTCAACATTATATATTTATTCATTGTTTTCAAATATATTATAGTATAGCTTACTCATTAACAATTTTGTGAAACTATTTTACAAATAAATATTGTTGTGTTAAATTATTCACTATAAGAATATATTGTTGGAACTTCATATTGGGTTATAATACTCAACCCTATAAGTACACACACCATGGAGATAACATATTTTGTTGAGTCCCATTTGTCTTGCATATTCATTACATAATTTATTTGTTTCTATAATTAAATAGTTATAGTTTTCAAATTATGGGATCCCTATGGAATATATTTTCAACATTGGACATTAATACACTTGATATTATTTTCCAATACTGAATAAATCATGTGTATAATTTTATTATTTATTGGAATAAATTCAGCTATCACACTTAAATAATTGTCTTATTCAATGTCACAGACACCCCCATCTTAAATTTTTAATAATATTAAAAATATTCATTAAATGGAATTCATATATAGTTTTATCCCCCTTACCTACTTATTATTCCATGGAAAAGGTAATATGTGATAACAAAAATTTGTTTCTATCTTAATATCCAGCATGCATAATATTAAACAATGCAATAAGTCTATATTTACCACTCTATATTTTTTTATCTTCTCTTTATTATAAGAAAAAATCAATAGTATTTCATGATAATAATATTCTGTAAATTAAATACTAAAATTAATTTTTTATCAAAAATATTGATCTTCTTATTTAATTATAATATTAATTTTCATTAATATATTATTTAATAATATTACACAAAATACCATCAGTTTAATATCCATATATTCTTATCCTTATATCTAATTTAATTTTGTAAGAGAATTATTCAATAAAACTATATTGAGATATTATTTTGACTACTGAAATTTTCATCAGGATATATTATAATATTAATGGATCCTTCATTCCATTAATATTACTTGAAACTAGTATTATCATTTTCATACATAAATGATCTCATAAATAACCTATTTTGGTGTAATATACCTCTCATAGAAAAATTCATTTAAACATGAAAAATATTTTTTGATATAACAATGATCAAAAAATAATCATTCTATTTAATTAATTCATGAAAAATAAATAATTATTAGGAATTCTGTATTATGAATCACATGGGTAGACATTTTAATATCAGAAGATGTGCTGGAATGCCATTCATAACCACTGAAATGTTTTAGTTTCTCATACATAACACTGAGTTTACTCATATAAGATCCAATCTTATTTTTATGTGGCCTTAGGAATGCTTGAGTTAGTCTTTTTTAAGTCTCTAGTTACTCATATGTGGACTTAAGTATATTCTATTACATGTATATATCTTAAAAAAGACAGATATAATCTTATATAGAAGATTTTTCATTAAGAAATTTCTTTGATATAACTTTTGATCTTCAAGAATTATTATATTATATGTGGTATTATTTCACAAAACAATTATATTCCCAAGAATAGTTTTAAATATATTCATCTATAGTTGTCGTATTCTGTACAACTAATCTTCCATAGCTACTATAGGTTCCAGATTCAGTCTTCCATATCTGTGAAACATCATAACTTACTCTTATAGAAGAACAATTAATTTTAATTATTTATATATAGATTCATATTTATTAGGGTACTTTTACAGAGGTACTAAGAAAATTCATATCACTTATAAGTTTCTAATATCCCTACCAAATATTAATATCTTTCAGATATGCCACTAAAACTCATCTTCATCATTCAAAATCCATTCATAAAAAACGACAATAATTAAAATTCATCTCAATCCACAAAAAATAATCTAAAAATTTTATTTTAAAATATTTCGACCATTTATAATGAATAATTAATTATTTATTTTTAATGGAATTAAGAATTACCAAATAAACTAAATTATTTATTTCAAAAATAATTTCCAAAAAATTTAAAAAGCATTTATTTGACTTTAAATTTAATTTTTGTGTATTTAATTTTAGGGAGAAATATATATTTCCATAAATTATTTTAATACCTCAAGACTAACTTTTTTTTTCTTCATAATTCATTAATAGGTTCTATAATAGTGCTCCAATAATTTTTTAATAAATGTATAATCAATTTTTTTATAAGCTCAATTCCTTCAATATAAAATTTTCAAAATGTGAGTTCTATATAATTATAACCACACATAAATTCATGTTGTAATAAATGAATTAAATGTCTTATAGGACCATGAAATATTTATTATAAATTTTTTATCATCCAATCCCATTATGAAAACAATATAATCCTAGAATAATCCCACAAAATATGTATTCTTTAACTACATCCTTTATTTATATGTCAATAAAATTTTTCAAATGATGGATAATGATCTTACGCCACATAATCTACCAAATTAGAAAAGAAAAATATAATAATTAATATTAATATTAAAATTTTAAATATCTAGGAATCAATCAATGAGAGTAGGAAAATAATTCAAATATATAATCATTAGAAGACATGAAAGAAATGAAATCACGATGAAATTTATATAATTCCCATAAAAACAAGTAAAATATAAAAAATAACATGTATAGATGAAGAAGACTCATTATAAGAAGTAGGAAGAGCCTAATTCATATAAAATATAGTGGTCGTCTAGCACAAGTCTCTCTTATGGAAGGTGCATTTTAAAACACTCATGTGCGGTCCACTCATGGAAGAAAAAGGGATCATCCAACACACTAAATGGGGGAGATCTCGACTGTAGAACTCATTTAAAGACTAATCCTAGAAGTAATAGGGTACGATTGAAGCAAATAATCAATGATTAACATGTTACGAAGGTAATAGAGGATTATAGGAATGTGAGATGAAGGTGATGTGATGAATTGAGTGATGGAAAAAGGAACCAAAAGAAGAATTTTTTGAGGATTGTGGTTGGTTGGTTGGTGATCAAGAGGGAGAAGGTATGGGGTTGAAGAGAATCATCATTGGTAGAGAGGAGCACCGTGTGGTGGATAAAAAAAGTAACCATACATCAATGGGTAGATAATATTTTCGATTTTAACAACCCAGAGTCATGGTTTTTATTAAATCATCTCTATAAATAAATCTATGGTCATGGACCTATATAACCATTACTACAGGTCTATGTATATAGATTATTTTTCTAGTAGTTTAGTGTGTATAAAAATTTAATTCTCAATAAATGATTTTGTGTAACAACCCGCCTCCCCTGGCCATGAACCTTTTCATCTGACCCCATGGGTCTCCTGTAATACCTAGGTTGGCTTCACATCACACCATAGGATGTTACCCACTAGGGTTGCTTTTCTGACTAATGACTATCCCCACAGGACAACACATGTTCTTTTAGTGTGTTTTGTCCTCTTTAGTGTATTGAATTGGGGTGCGTTTAGGTGAACTTTTAAAAAAACTAAAGGACAGTGAGTTTTTCACAGTTTGTGCACAGTTTGACAAACCATGCCAACCATGCAGAACTAGATAGAGAGGTCTTCATGGTTTGTGCAGAGTTTGACAGACCATGTGATTAAACCATGCCAACCATGCAAACCTGGATAGTGGGTTCCGCACGGTTGGCTCATGGTTTGTCTGACCGTGCGCTTCTATCCAGGAAACAGTGCGTGCGGTTTTTTTTAATTCAGAAAATCCTTCTTAAGACTACTTTAACCGCAACCACTTCCATATTTCTGACCATTTCATGGGTTTGAAATATTTTAGTTGTTTCCAAATCCTTCCAGAGATATTCAACGGTGTTCTGAACTTCTTCCTTCAAGATTGAAGGCTGGATTGAGGATCTTATCTCCTCCTGGTATGTAGATTTCAACCTGTTACTTCTACCATTATTTCCTCTATCATTCATTGATCTTTTCAGGGGATATTTCCACCATTTTCTGTGGAATTAAACCTATTAGTTGAGATCTATATCTAGGAATGTGGATCTAGATTTAGTTTTACAAGATCTTGATTCCATTGATCTTGTTTTTGTTTTAAGGATTTTGATCATGAACTTGATCGACGATGTTGTGCCGCTCATTTTTTGGGGTTTATCATTGGGTTAACTCTCGTTAATATATCAAGGTAGGTGGTTCCATCCCGACTTTCCAAATTGATTATCATTGTATTTTCTTTATTTATTTCAATTTTTGATTTAAATTCAATTTCTCTAATTTTCATTCAATTAAATTGATAAAAAGTTGATTCCAGTGAATCGATGTATTTGAAATGGTTTTGGCCTGAAAATTTGGAAAACCCCCCAATTCCATTGAATTGGGTGTGTTCATGGAAATTTACTAATTTAAATTTTTTAATTTAAATTTTTGATTTGACGGAAATTATTTAAATTATATTGTTGAATATAATTGTGGAAATAAATTGTGTAATGATGGAATTGGTTTTGAATTAATTTCAAACTCGTGAAAATGGCTTAGAATTATTTGATAGAAACCCAATGGTTTTATATTTTGAAAAAGTCATGTTTTTGAATAAACCCTATTTGGTATTAAATGGATAGAAATTGGAACTTTTGAAATGGAAGGATGGGATTGATCGTATTTTAAGAAGTTTTAAAATAGTTCACCCATCATGTAAGAGCACATGCAAGCCTTTGGTAGTTAGTGAGTTATTTGGATACACTCTACGCTACAACAAAGTTCTAAAAAATACATACGACATGTCACATCCTCGACGGGTTGGTGATGAGTCTCCTTTGGCTAGTGTGATAGGGAAGTGTGTATACACATTTTTTTGAGTTCACATAGAGAGTGTGGAATCCTATAACTAGTTACTACTATCGTAACTTTTGGAAGATGACCATGTTTCTTTCTTGTTTATTTATATTTGATATATAAATGTATGCCTATGATTTTGAACTACTTTAAATGCCTTCTGAATTTATATAAATTGTTTTATATAAATTTTTTACTTAATCCTTGGTTTTAGAAATATTCCATCAGTTATAAAATCATTACATAAAATATTTATTTCCATCATTTGAAAAGGTATAGTAGGTTTTGTTAAAATATGCTTTTGAGTTGCCAAACAATTTTATTTGAAAATTTAATTTTTTTTTAATTGGATAATCTATGTTTGGAATCTGTTATGGCATCTTTGGTGCTATCCTACTGGGCTTAGGCTCACACCCTACTTTTTCCTTCGGGTGCTTATAGACTTTGTTTTCAGGTTCGAGCAAAGGGAAGGAATCTATTGGAGGTGGATCCAGCTATTGATCTTTGGTCTTCGTGAGTTGTGTCCTTAGGGACCTTGGGGATTTTTTTCCATTTTTTAGTATTTGGGTTGTAGTAATGTGGGCATTTTATCCCTCTTTGTATTTTGGTACATTTCTCCCAGTGGAGTTTCTTTTTTTTTATGTATACTGTCTTGTTTCCCTTGCTCTACATTGTTGGTGGCAAAATAATTCCCACTTGAATGTTGTGTGATGTCAGGTGCTAGTCGTCGACCCGTGGGGATCAGGAACTCCCTTCAGGCTATGTCAGGGCGGGCTCGATTATCGGCTTACCAGGGTACCCGGGCTAGTTCATGAAAAAATGGTATCAGAGGCAGGTTCAGCATCCTTCCTTGATGACCGTATGCATTTGAGTATTCTTGTCAGGACATTGGAGGTAGTAGTGATTGAGTGCCCAGAAATCTCTCACCACAATGAACCTTTTGTCACCAGGGTTGGTTAGGGAAATACGACTTTTGGATTAGTTCAAGTATTTTCCATGTTTTGATTTAGATAGGGTGGTATCCAAATCTTGTTATCCCTACTATTAAAAACAGTTTTCGTTGTTACTATATTTGAGTGTTAATATAATGTCTTTTTTATGTTGTGTAGCATCATGCCTCTGATAAAACATGGGAATTAGATCCAAAAAGAGGCTAATGTTGAATCTCAGCAAACGAGTCCTATTGTGGATTTGAGTCTGGTTGAGGTGATTGTTCACACTGTCCAAGCTCTAGGACAGGAACCACCTCTAGTTCCTGTTTAGGCTCCAACTATAGATCCTAATAGTGATATTCTCCAAAATTGTTCTCAATAGTTTCTATGCCAGAAGCCACCATTTTTCAAAGGCACCACTAACCCTCAACATGCTGAGGAATGGTTGAGTAAGATTAATTGTCTTTTTGGGTTCTTGGAGACACCTGATATGATCGATATGAAGTGTTCTGCCTTGGTGTTGGAGGGACCAAGAAGGATATGGATGGAAATGATGGTTATGGGTGGGAAATATGAGGGTTTGGAGTGGAAAGACTTTAGTGTTCTTCTCACTAACCAGTTCTATCCAAAATCAATGGTTTTGGCCAAGGATGTGGGGTTTTTCAAGCTTGATCTGGCCAAAAAAACTGTGATTGAGTACTCAAATCGGTTTTCTGAGTTGGTACAGTTTTCTCCTGAGATAGTATCTAATGTGGAGATGAAGGCTCGATGATTCGAGTTGGGAATTTCATCAGATATGTGTTCTTAGTTTTTCTTAATGAAGCTATCCACTTAAGATCATGTGAAGGATAGGGTGATGATGGTTGAGATGGACCTGGCAGGAAAGTCAGGGTTGAAGGGAGTTCCTTTTCCTCCTAGTTGCAGTGTTGGTTCCTTTAATGGAAAACGGAAGTGTGATGTTTCTCATGGTAGTTATCAGCAACAGAGTCATTCCAGACCTCTGGTTGCACCAGGAGGGGATCCATTGACTTTATTTCAGTGTGGAAATCTAGTACATTCTAAGAGGGTTTTCACTGAGGCAGCCAAGAACTGTAGCTCATACGGACGTTTAAGGCACTTACAGATATTCTGCCATCACTTCTCTACTCCACATTTTGGAACAGGATCAACATCACCTCCAAAAACTATGGGGCAATAAAATGCTTCATGTAAAAAAGGGTTCCAGCCACAGGAATCCAGAACGAAGCTTATTCACGCAGTGAAAGAGTCTCCATAGGTAGCTGATACAAGTACTAAAATTGTGAGAGGTACCATTACTATAGCTTCATATTTAGTGACCACTATTTTTGATACTGGTGCATCTCACTCATTTATTTCAACCCATATTGTTAATCTACTTATTCTACCTATAGAGTTTTTATCTTGTTCGATGGAGATTTCTACACCACTTGGTACGATGAGAGAGAAGGGTTTCCGTAGTCCTTCTTGTGTATTCTCTCTAGCAGATGTTGATCTTTCTTGGAGTTTTTTTCGTTCTCAACATGAAATCTTTTGACTTCATATTTTTTTATGGATTGGGAGATTCTCAATAAATCCCTGCTCGATTGTAATCTTCGACGGGACTACCTTAATACAACCATGGTTGTGCCTCTAGTTTTTCATGGAGAATGGGACCGAAGGTCAAGCAGAGCTAGACCATCTTATCTATAGTTGGGGAAATTTATATCAGTGTTTGCTTTTGATCTGGAGAGAGATTCAATGTGTGGTGTCTTACTTCAATTCTCGATGAGTATCCAGATGTGTTTCCTTCTGACTTATCTGGTTTTACACCAGTAAGGGAGGTTGATTTTTCTGTTGACTTAATGACTGGTACTCAACCAGTTTCTATTCCCTCTTACCAAATGACTCTAGTAGAACTAAATGAACTGAGGTCTTAGTTAGACAATCATATTGAGAAAGGTTTTATACGCCTGAGTGTGTCACCATGGGAAGAACTAGTTATCTTCGCCAAGAAGGGTGGTGGTTCTCTTCGCTTATGTGTTGATTATCAAAAGCTCAATCGAGTTACGATAAAGAAAAAATATCTGTTACCAAGAATTGATGATTTCATTGGACAATTGAAAGGGGAGAATTGGTTTTCAAAAATTGATCATTGATCTGGTTACCATTAGTTATGGATAAAAGAATCTGACATTCATAAGACTGCTTTTTATAGTAGGTATGGCCATTATGAGTACCTTTTTATGCCCTTCGGCCTAAATAAAGCTCCTGCAGTTTTCATGGATTTGATGAAAAAGGTTTTCCATGAGTATCTAGATTCTTTTGTAGTAGTCTTTGTGGATGAAATTCTTGTCTACTACAAGTCTGAGGAGGATCATGTGCATCATCTGACAATAGTTCTGAGTCTTATAAGGAATCACCGACTTTATGCCAAGCTTTCAAAGTGCGATTTCTAGATTCAGGTAGTGAAATTATTGGGACATTTCATGTCAGAACAAGGAATATTAGTTTATCCGGATAAGGTGATGGCTGTTATGACTTGGGAACAACCCTAAATGTTTTCAAGATTCAGAGCTTCTTGGGATTAGAAGGATATTATCACTGATTTGTTAAAGACTTCTCAAAGTTAGCTTCTCTAATGACTTCTTTGACCTAAAAGGGAGTGAAGTTTTCCTGGAATGACAAATGTTAGAGTTCATTTGTTGAGATAAAGAGTCTTTCGACTACTGCGCCAGTGTTAACTCTTCCTGAGGCTAGGATAGGTTACATGGTCTTTTGTGATGCATCGGGTTCAGTTTTGGGATGTGTCCTTATGAAAGGTAATCATGTGGTTGCCTGTGGATCTCGTCAACCTAATCCTCATGAGAAGAACTATCCTACCGATGAACTTGAACTTGCAGCTCTAATGTACACACATAAGTGTTGGAGACATTACTTTTATGGAGAAAATATTACTATGTATTTAGACAACAAGAGCTTGAGTTATATCTTCTCTAAAAAAGATTTAAATCTCCTCAAAAGGTTTTGGGAGGAGTACCAGCAATATTTCTATTTTGACATTGCCTATACCCCCGAGAAAGGGAATGTAGTTGCAGATGCGTTAAGAAGGAAACTTCCATTACAAGCTGTAAAAGAATCTTCAGAAGAGTGGAGTTTGATGGCTCTTTTTTATCAGTTGCATATTGGAGTTAAGTGGAAGGGGAATGGAGTTTCTCTAGACATTGTCTAGTTGACCTCTTCTCTTCTCGGGTTAATTCTTCAGGAACAACAACTAGATGATGAATTCCATAGCATTAGGGACTCTCTTTATGGTGGAGAGACCGACACCCCATGGTAATTCTCCAAAGATGGTGTTCTTTGTTTCCGAAACCGTTACATTGTGCCATTATCGGCAAGGAAGGATGTGATGGGGTATTGCCATAACTCTCAGTGGGTTCTGCACCTAGGAACCATGAAGATGTTCTATGACATGCAGCGATAGTTCTGGTGGCCAGGTATGAGACGAGACATTACTGAGTTTGTATCTCATTGATATACATGCTAGTAGGTGAAATACAAGCACTAGAAACCATCGAGTTTGCTAGACCACTTCCAGTTCCTACATGGAAGTGGGATGAAATCTCTATGGACTTTTTGGTTGGGTTACCTCAAACCCAGAGGATGTAGAACGCGGTATGGGTAGTGATTGATAGGCTGACCAAGTTGGATCACTTTATACCTATTTGAGATACAACCAAAGTTGAGGATATGGGAAATATCTATGTGAAAGAAATTGTTCGTTTTCATGGAGTTCTGTCTGCTATAGTCTCTGATAGGTATCCTTGGTTTAATTCATTCTTTTGGAGAGGCCTTCAAGAGGAACTGGGATCTCAGATCCATTTGAGCACGACCTACCATCCATAGTCAGATATCCAGACATAGAGAGTTGTTCCGATCCTTGAGGATATTCTCCGCACATGTGTTCTCGACTTTGGAGGGTTTTGAGATGATCATCTGGGACATGTTGGGTTTTCTTATAACAACAGTTATCAGTATGCGATCAAAATGGCTCCTTTTGATGCATTTTATGGTTGTCCTCGTAAATCTCATTTGTGTTGGTTGAATATTGGTGAATGTTTTTTTGTAGGACCAAGTTTGTTCCAAGTGTCGACAACTATGATCAAGTTGATTCATCAGAGAATGTGGATAGCATAGAGTCAGTACAAGTCTTAAGCTGATCGTCGCCATAGACCTTTAGAGTTCTCAGTTGGTGACCAGGTGTTCTTGAAAGTTTCTCCCCGATTAGGTCATCGACGGATTGAGAGGCAAGGGAAGCTTTCTCCTCGTTTTGTGGGACCTTTCGAGGTTGTTGGTCTTGTAGGGAAAGTAGCTTACTATCTAGCTCAACCACCATAGCTGACGTCGATACATAACATGTTCCATGTATCGCAATTGTTAATGTATCTCTCTGATCTATCTCATGTTTTGAGCTGGAATGATATTGATATTGAACCGGATTTATTTGTGACTGAACGACCATTCAGGGTTGTTGATTCTGAGACCAAGGTACTTTGTGGGAGAACGATACCTCTCGTCCATGTTCTATGGTATCATGGTTCTGATTATCATGAGATGTGGGAAATGGAGGCATTAATGAGAGAGCAGTGGCCTCATCTTCTTGACGTGAAGGTTTCTTTATAGGATTTATGGGGACAGAATGATCTTATGGTGGGGAGGTTGTAACATCAATTTACGTTTTTAGGTACTTTTGATGTTTTCTAGTACCTCTATTTTGGAGTAGTGACTTGGGCTGCGTTTAGGTGAACTTTTAAGAAAAACTAAAGAACAATGAGTTGTGCATGGTTTGCACATGGTTTGGAAAACTGTGCGACCAAATTGTGCCAACCATGAAAAATTGGATAGAGTGGTCTGGACGGTTTGTGCATGGTTTCACTGACCGTGCGACCAAACCGTGCTAATCATGAAAACCTGGACAGTGGGTTCCGCATGGTTGGCGCACGGTTTTCCGGACCGTGTGCCTCTGTCCAGGAAACCGTGCGTGTGGTTTTTTTAATTCCAAAAATCCTTCTTAAGACCACATGAACCCCTTGGATTTCCATATTTTCTGACCTTGGCATGGGCTTGAAACAATCTAGGTGTTTCCAAAGTTTCCCAAAGATATTCCAAAGTGATCTGAACTTCTTCCTTTGAGAATGAAGGCCTGGATTGAGGATCTTCTCTCCTCCAGGTAAGTGGATTTCAACCTGTTACTTCTCTAGTTCTTTCCTTTATCTTTCCTTGATCTTTTCATGGGATATTTCCAACGTTTTCTATGGATATAAAACTAAGAGTTGAGATATAGATCTAGGATTTTGGAACTATATCTAGTTTTAGAAGATCTTGATTCCATTGATCTTTTTTTTAAGAATTCAGATCCCGAACTTGATCGACGACGTTGTGCTGCTTGCTTTTTTGGGGTTTCTCGTTGGGCTAACTCTCGTCTATAAATCGAGGTAGGTGGTTCCATCCTGACTTTCCAAATTTATTATCATTGTATTTTATTGATTTATTTCAATTTTTGATTTAAATTCAATTTCTCAAATTATCTTTCAATTAAATTGATAAAAAGTCGATTTCAGTGAATCGAGGTAATTGAAATGGTTTTGGCAGGAAAATTTGGAAAACCCCCAATTCAATTGAATTGGGTGTGTTTATTGAAATTGGCTAATTGAAATTTTTTAATTTAAATTGTGGAATTGATGGAAATGATTTCAGTTAAATTTTTGAATTTAATTGTGAAAATAAATTGTGTAATGATGAATTTTTTTTTGAATGAATTTCAAACTGGTGAAAAGGCCTTAAAATTATTTGATAGAAACCCAGTTGTTTTATCTTATGAAAATGCATGTTTTTCTAATAAAACATATTTGGTTTTAAATGGAAATAAATTGGAACTTTTGAAATGGAAGAATGAGATTGATCGTATTTTAACCAGTCTTAAAATAGTTCACCCATCATGTAAGAGAACATGAAAGCCTTAGGTAATTAGTGAGTTATTTGGATACACTCTACGCTACGACAATGTTCTAAAACATACTCGTGGCATGTCACATCCCCAACAGGTTAGTGATGAGTATCCTTTATCCAGTGTCATAGTGAATAGGGGTGTGTTTGGGTGAAATTTTAAGGAAAACTAAAGGACAGTGAGTTATGTACGGTTTGCGCATGGTTTGAAAAGCTCTGCAACCAAACTGTGCCAACCCTGCAAACATGGCCAGTGGGTTCTTCAAGGTTGGTGCATAGCTTGCCTAACTGTGTGACTCTATCACAGAAACATTTCAGGCAGTTTTTTTTAATTCTAAAAATCCTTCTTAAGAACACTTGAACCCCCAGGACTTCCAAATTTTCGACCTTGGCTTAGGCTTGAAACATTCTAGGTGTTTCCAAAGCCTCCTAGAGAGAATCCAAGGTGATCCGAACTTCTTCCTTTGAGATTGAAGGCTCGGATTGAGGATATGATCTCCTCCTGGTAAGTGTATTTAAACCTATTACTTATCCTGTTATTTCCTCTATCATTCCTTGATCTTTTCTTGGGATATTTCCACCATTTTCTATGGATTTAAACCTATTAGTTGAGATCTAGATCTAGGATTGTGGATCTAGATCTAGTTTTACAAGATCTTGATTCCATTGATCTTTTTTTTTTGGTTTTAAGGATTTAGATCCAGAACATGATCGAAGACATTGTGCCACTCAGTTTTTGGGGTTTCTCGTTGGGCTAACTCCCATCAATAAA
The DNA here is from genome assembly GCA_963277665.1 of Viscum album. Classification (NCBI taxonomy): domain Eukaryota; kingdom Viridiplantae; phylum Streptophyta; class Magnoliopsida; order Santalales; family Viscaceae; genus Viscum; species Viscum album. Next base: position 219,838,912 of record OY728127.1, on the reverse strand, counting down.
TCGAGTTAGGTGGTTCTGTCCTGATCTTTCAAATTGATTATCATTGTATTTACTTAATTTGTTTCAATTGTTGATTTAAATTCAATTGCTCAAATTTTCTTTCAATTAAATTGATAAAAAGTCTATTCCAGTGAATCGAGGTATTTAAAATGGTTTTGGCGTGAAAATTTGGAAAACACCCAATTCCATTGAACTGGGTGTGTTTATGGAAATTTTCTAATTTAAATTGTTTAATTTAAATTTTGGATTTGATGGAAATTATTTCAATTAAATTGGTTAATTTAATTGTGGAAATAAATTGTGTAATGATGGAATTATTTTTGAATGAATTACAAATTAGTGAAAATGGATTAAAATTATATGATAGAAACCCAGTTGTTTTATCTTGTGAAAAATGCATGTTTTTGAATAAAACCTATTTGGTTTTAAATAGAATGAAATTGTCACTTTTGAAATGGAAGAATGGGATTGATCATATTTCAAGAAGACTTAAAAAAGTTCACCTATCATGTAAGAGTGCATTCAAGCCTTAGGTAGTTAGTCAGTTATTTGGATATAGTCTATGTTACACAAACATTCTAAAAAATACTTGTGGAAGGTCACATCCCTGATGAGTTGGTGACGAGCCTTCTTTGGCCAGTGTTATAAGGACGTGTGTATACACATTTTTCTAAGGTCACATAGAGAGTGTGGAATCCTATAACTGGTTACTACTATCGTACCTTTTGGCAGATGACCATGTTCCTCACTTTTTTATTTATATTTGAGATATAAATGTATGCGAATACTTTTGAATAGCTTTATATGCCTACTGAATTTATATAAACTGTTTTATATAAATGTTTTACTTAAGACATTTTTTAGAAATTTTCCATCATTTGTAAAATCATTGTACAAAAATATTTTTTTCCATCACTTGAAAATATAAATCATGTTTTGTTTAAATATGATTTTTCATTTCCAATCACATTCACTTTAAAATTGGAAGATTTTATTTGGAAAATCTATGTTTGGAATCTAATATGGAATCTTTGGTGGTATCCTACTAGGATTAGGCTCACACCCTACTTTTTCCTTTAGGTGTTTGTAGACTTTCTTCTTCCAGGTTTGAGTAAAGGGAAGTAATATCTTGGAGGTGGACCCAGCTACTGATCTTTGGTCTTGGTGAGTTGAGTCCTTAAGGACCATGGGGTCGTTTTCCCATTTTTATTACTTGGGTTGTAGTACTTTCGGATTTTTATGCCACTTTGTATTCGGGTACATTACTCCGAGTGGAGTTTCATTTTGTTATGCATACTTTCTTGTTTCTTTTATTCCGCATTGTCGGTGGAAAAATCGTTCCCACATTCATGTTGTGTGATTCTAGGTGCTAGTTTACAACTTGTGGGGATTGGGAACGCCGTTTGGGAAATGTCAGGGCCGGCTTGGTTATCGGGTTACTAGGGTACCCAGGCTGGTTCGTGAAATTTTTTGTTATCAGATCCTATACAATTTTTTGAAGAGTAATAACTAATGTAAGGTAATGTGATAACATAATTTTTGATTTAATGGTATAATAAATTGACGGTGATTAAAATATTCATACTCACTCTCTAGATTTGGTAATGCTCTATGTAATATATTGAATAAAGTAAAGAGGGTGGAATGAAAAAATAAAATAAATGAATATGTTAAATAAAAATTCTATATGGAAAAGACATAGAAAATTAAAAAGTGTAAATATCTAAAAGAGGTTAATTCCTTATACCAATGACTTCATTGAACGAGAGTTGTAATCATTTTTATTAATGATAAGAAAATAAAAACATACAAATTAAAGTTTAGAGGGAGTAATTATGATGAATTCCAAGGTAACACCCTCCAAAAATCATCGAACTATCAATAGGAAGAGAACCGATAATAGGAAACCGGCTTAGCCTATTATCCTGGTTCCCTTTGGCTGTAAGAAGATCTGCCAACATGTTTCCCTCACATCACATATGTATAAAATATTTAAATGTAAGGATAATATCCCTAGAAAAAAGTAAGAGATAAATAATATTCTAAGGGAAAATCGTCTATCCTTTCATGGAATTAACTGTAATGGAAGAATCAAATTCAATGTCTGACTACTGAATTTCTATATAATTGCATAATTTGAGACCTTGAAGCATAGTTTTAGACTCCACCACCACTAAAGTACCGTACCATTGAAATCATAAAAAGAAAATATATGTGAACTTTTACAATCACATACAACCCCACCTCCGTTCATGGTACCTAGAAAATAGGAAACATCCACATTTAATTTTAGTCTATAAGCAGAAGGCCAAAATCTCACCCAGGCACCAGGGTGCCTCTTCCTAGAAGCATCAGCCTCAAAATAACACTAATACAACCCAAATGAATGTTGAATCAAAGATATGTTTATATGGTTACAGTTACTTACAAATGAAGCGAGAGTATCTTGAAATTCTCTCCGGATATAGTTAAGATTTGGCTGATATTCTTGATGAAAAGAAACATTCTGGATCTGCCATAAAGTCTATCATGCAGTGATGATAATAAAATCCCATACTATGACTTTTTCACTATCCATTTATGAAAATACAAACATTATTATAGAAAACCTTCCTCAAAATTCACACATTCACTAAAATTTGGAAATCTGACAACACGAGCCCATAAAGACCCAACACAATAACTTTTACAGAAAATATAATTAAAAAATTCCAATTTAGAGGTAACACGTCACTTTCATTTTAATAGAATGGTTATACTGATGTGTTTTATATTATTATCAGTTGAAATACCATGGTAAATAATACTCCAATTAATAAAACAGTATTTTGGATAAAATTCCATATACCAAATTATACCACTAATATTATCCTTAAAAATGTCTAAATGTACCATGGAATGAAAATCAATACAAGATAATTTCCTAGTAGAAGAGGAAGTGATGAAACACTTATCAGGATCCTCCAAAACGCATATGCTTCACATAACTTTCTTTTGAACCCCATTCAAAAATGTATCAGTGAACGAAGGGTATTCACTAGAATGTCTTACAGTTATATTCACAACTGGATAGTATGGAAAACATAAAAGGGAACTATACCAATTGTGTTTCAAAAATTAAATATCACAAGGAACTGCAATCCACCAAGAATTATCTAAAATTGATATAACAAGCCTTCTAAAATTATTCCATAGATGAGAACCATTACTACCTTCAGCCCAATCAAATGGTATTTCCACATATTTCCATTTTATAAAGATCGACCAGAGAGAGTCTCCAAAAATAACCTCTCATGCTAGTTTAGCCTGTATATAGCACATAATATCATGAATATATTGGATATTGAAACCCACCTATTGAAAAGGTTTTTCCAATCTAGAACATAATTTCAAATGATGTATTCCTTCATAATTATAATACCATATAAAATAGTCTATAATACAACAAATATTTATAATCACCACTATGGGGGGAATACACACTGATAGAACATACATAGGACTGGAAGATAGAACACTGTTTACCAAAGTAATAGTACTCCAAAAGGAAAGAAAATGAATTTTTAAATGTTTTATCCTTCCCCAAATTTTACCTAGAATATATTCTTAATGATAGATTCTTATTCTCCCATTAGACAAAGGGGTGCCCAAATAATCCAAAGGAAATTTAATTTTTTTCTTGACCAATCCTATTTTGGATGAGCAGGGATCTCCTATATTAACACTTAATAGAAATAAAAACTACAATTTTTGTGGTATTGAAACCATTCCTAGATTTACTACAGTGAGCTACGAAAATCAGATTGAAATTTCTATTGGAGTTTTCACTACCATTGAAGAAAAATATCTTATCATCCTCACAAAAAATTAGAGAAATTCCAAAGAAGCCATAACTCTGTTTAAAAGGGTCAATAAAACCATCAAAAAAACTATTGCTGAGATTTCGACTGGGAACATCTTGGGAAAAAATGGATAAACTCAGAGAGATAGGATCACCCTTATGCAAGCCCTATGGGGATTTGAAAAATCCAAAAATTTTCCCTATAAGAGATATAGAAAACCAAGGAGAGGAAAAGCATCGAAATAAATGATCACCGACACACTTAGAATAGCCTCATTTTCTGAGCAGTTTAATGATGAAAGTATAGTTTGTCCGATCATAATCCTTTTTCATGTTAATATTAAACATGAAATTGGTTCCAAACACATTTTTGTCTAGATCAGTAATCACTTCCTGATCAAGACCTATCACTCCCCAAATACCTCTCCCTTTAAAAAATACATTTTGTTCCTTTGAGACATGGAGAGGAAGGTGGAGAGATAATATTTTATTAAGAATAGTGTACAACACATTATAAGTGAAATTAAACATGATAACAAGCCTAAACTAACTGAAATCTTCCGGCTGATTGAGTTTTTGAATAAGATTCAGAATGGTAGCAGATGAATCTCTTGGTAAAGGGATACCTCTAAAAAATCAATAAAAACAAAAAACGTAACCTATTTAATAATGAGCATATCATCATTATAAAAGGCCCCAAGAAATCTATATGGACCAGGAGATCTTTCAAGATTAGGAGATATGATGGAATCAAAAATATCCACTTTTCCTAGAAGTCAATACAACCAATGATTATCCAAATACAATCATGAAAGTAATACAAGCATGAAATTAATCTATATTCTTATTACCATCCTTAAGAAAATTAAATTTATATCTCTGTTGAACAGAAGACTCAAGTTCAGGAAGAAACTCCTCTAACCATTGGATCTTTCTAGACAATGGGAGTGCTTATCATCATCCCATGGAAGTTGTATCTAATGATCAAGATGATTAATCTCTTCATGGAGACCATTCAAGTCACCGTCCTGATTAGGACGCAAAAGAATCTACGATGGGTTGGCATCCTTATTCCTTCTTAACTTATTATGAAGAGTAACCCAAGAAGAACCTTGAAATGAATCATTTTAAGAATGAAACACCATATCTCTGAAACCATATTGCTACAACCATCTAATTGTATAAAGGAAAATATTTTTTATTTCCCCAGAATATTTGACATGAATAAGAAGAGGGGAGTGATCAGATAAATACCTTGAAAGATGAGTCAAAGATGATCCCGAGATGTTAGAAATGGCATTTAGATTTCCTAGAGATATATAAAGTCTACTCTAAATCCTGGTACTACCCCTTCGATTATTATAGAATGTATATGCATCACATGAATACCCCAAATCCAATATTTGGTTGGATGTAGTGAATGAAATAAAATCCTAAATACCAATGGGAAGATAAATACCCCCCTTCTTTTCAAATGAGTCCATAATAGTATTAACATAACCTTCAAAAAATCAAACAGCTGAATCCAAATTAAAGGTAGATAAATAATCCTAAAGACCCCTTTTTTGAATGCAATCCAAAATTTCATAAAAAAATATGAATCATGAAGTATCCCCCATTACTACAAACATTAAATGGGATATACTGTCTGGAGCTGTCTACTAAATCCACATAAATTTGATCATTCCAGAAAATCCATATGTGCATGTTCACTCGATGACCATGAAAAAAATGACTAAAATGAAAACAGGTATCCATTTCATTAATAGATTCAAATTTTAGCTCTGGTCTAATAAATAATAACTTATTTGTTGAATGGTATTCATAAGGAATTGACACATAGCCAAGGATCTCAGAACCCTGAAATTCCATATAATGGAATTAGTCAAATGATATCGAGATGTTATCATGTAGGCCTAATCCATTAATGGCGGATTTGGATTCAGAATGTGTCTTAATGATACTTGGTGTAATATTAAATTTAACTGATTTAGGTACACCAAAAAAAGAAGATGGGAGATAAGATCCCTCTCCACAATCTTCCATCACCTTTAATGAATTCATAGTAGGAGTATTTTCATCAGTGATAGAAGATATTTCCAAGCCTTTAGTAGGGGAAGGAAATAAAAAATTGAAGGGATGGTAAATTAAATCTTTAGAAATCAACACTGTCTACTCTAGAGAAATACCCTATTATTGGGGGAGACAACATGAGTCAATGAAGAAGAAGGATCAATCACTACAATAGCCGAAGTGGAATATTACATAATCATATTAAACTGTAAAACCAAAACAGTACCTTCTAAAATTTACAATGAAGGGACCAAAGAACCTTCACGAAAACATGAAGATACAATCATGATATGAGAACAATATGAAGACAAAGTATTAAAATATGTGATCCTTGGAAAGGTTGTATAAATATAAACTATATTATCTTCAAATAAATTTTCATGAGGGGAGTACAATGCATCTAAAAGAGGATTAGGGACATCCATGTCCAAATCATCACAACCCACAAAATTAATTGAAAAATATTTATTCGGAATATTGACAACATCATTATAATTCTAAGATAACATAGGAGAATTATATGAATATTTCATAGGAAGAGCCTCACACTCAGAAGCCTGCAACACGATCAAATCCCTATCACAGTTACTATGATTCTGGTAGAAAGTGTCTGAATTACCATTAAGCTTGAAGCAAGATCACAAACCAGGGGATTGAGGATAAAAATTATTTTTCCATAAATTAAGATCTAATCAAGCTCATAGGTGATTTATGTGTCGAAGAGAGGTGGAAAAACAAAACTCCAGACAAATACATGCCATTATTGTGTTTTTCATCCTCAAGGTATTCTCATCAACACATAAGAAACTACTAAGAGAGTTACCAATTTATTTTTGAACAACATCATTCTAAGAAGGTTAAGGGATCCCTAGAAGGTGAATACATAATACCTCTAATAGAGAATCATGACCATGATGTACATCGATAGAACACTAAAGCAGAAGACATCGAAGGTATCCGTAGGAACGGTTCACCATGGCCCAAGCCTGAATATAATCTAATTCAGAGAAAAGATGATCAATGAAGGATTTCCTAAATAAAATAGAAACCACTTCCACACTAGAAACATCCATGGAATCAATGAACTAGAGAAAATAACCAAATTTCTCTATAAGTTACCAAGGCTGATTTGATGAGGCATCTGTAAATTTGGATTCTGAAATTGATACCGTTGGATTCCCTTCAACTAATTTCTATTCCTTAAATTCAAAATAAATAGTAGAAACCCTTGGAATAGGGGACAAAAAGTCGTCTGAATCTCACCAGTCACCACCGATCTAAAGGACATAGTAGCATCTGGAAGTGCTAATCATCTAGATCAAGATCTAGGATCCACAAAAGATAGATGAGATGACCTAGAGGGTAGCACCAGGAAATCCCCAAAAGAAAGCTCTGGAATCCCACTCATTTGACATGGAGACACTGAACCAGAAGGATCCGTCGGAGCACTTCCAGTTGCACCATCGATTGAAAAAGAAAATCTTGTATATAGAATGCCTTTATCTATTAGACATCATAGATTGATATATCAATTTATGGAATTTAGTTGAAAAAGGGGAAACTTTGTTCCATTTTGAAATTTATAATGGACATGGAAAAATATAATACAAAATTTATTCGAGATTAAGAGAAGAAATTCCATATTTAAAATGATTTCTATTCAAATTGGATGACAAAAATGAAGTTAAAAGGGATATTTCCAAAGACATAAGATCTCTATAATTCCCCCTTTTTCTTCAAATTTATATTCCTCTTATCAAAATTTTTTATTTATTCAAAGGGCCTACTCTAGTCCCTTAAAAAATATTCATGAATCTGAACATTGAGTGACATATCTATTGGATTTGATGTAGATTCTATTGTAACTATCAATCAATTTATAACCATTGTTGAGTTGGATTCTACTGTAACCATTTCCCAATTGATCATTAAGAATGGTGGGTCTTATCTTCTAACTTTTATCCTATTTTCCTTTTATATATGGTGTGGATTCTTACCTGGCCATTATAATTTCATAGCTTTGAGTAGATTCTGATATTATTTGTTAACTTGATATTATATCGAATAATAAAACTCAAAGAAAATTCTTATGTAGATTGAAATTAGTCATTATATATCTTTTTCACATCATTGAATACTAGATCATTGTAAGAGTCTTCGATTAATCTTCTCATGTACTACATGGAATTGAATTCCAACACCATTATTTTCTTAGATATTTTATGATTATTACAATTATCTTTGGACTTTTTCTTCTATTTTGGAGATTTTATATCAAACGATAGTTGATTTCACAATAGTACATTTCTAGCTTTAGCTTCATCAATTTATTTTTTTCATCCATCTTATGCGATATGTCACTAAATAATTAAAGGTGATGTTGCATTAGTTTTCACTTTTCATTTAATTCCACTGTTTTCCACTTTTATCTATTTCTCTTATGTGTTAATTATAAAAGTATTCTATATGATAACATTTATTCCAAAAAGGCTATGTTTTTATCCACTTCATCAATTAAGAATTACATCTATTTCCTTTATTCTCCCCCAAAAATTTATTCATTTCCAACAAGTTATGGTTTTCACCCTTTACCATTATACGACATAATTATTATAATAGTATTAATATTTTTTTTCATTATACCATATATGTATAATTTATAATTTATTTCAAAAAAGAACCCTGAAATATTTTGACATAAAAATTTGAGTGTCTTGTGTTCATTAAGAAAATAATTCCAAAGGATGATAATTATTTTAAACATTGGATGACCCAATAAACACATCTTCTTAAGGATTAGAATTACAAAATTCTAATGCATTATTACCATTATCAGATGATTTATTTTTCTCCACATCATAAGAATCAATATATTACAATTCTTTAATACTATATTTCTCAATACATTTTCCAATAAACTTCATGGTTTTTTGGAAATCCTTTATCTTTTTTTCACTTGGGATTTCCCCAAATTTCTATATTATGCACATCCAATGATAAGAGAAACAAAAAAAATTATTTATAAAATCATTATCATTATAAAAAATTAATCTGTAGTAAACATGAATGGTACGAAACCGTTCAAATTTAGAACTAATATTGATATCATTTTCGACTATTGATGAAAAAAACATATCGATTGGAGTCTAAATTAGGTCAAAATCAATTAGGACTCCCTAAATATTACTATACCTCCCAAAATTAATCTCTTTATCTAACTAGATATATTTTCTAATTAAAAAAATAAACACCCAAAAGGGCCATGTGGTTCCGCGTGATATAATTCGGTCAAAAAGCCCTAAACTAAACATGGTCATGGGATCTTTTATTAGAAAAAAGTTCAAAATGAGGATTGTATTCATGAATATGAATCGTAACTAGATTAAGTGGTAGGGATTTAAATCACAATTCCCTTATCATCATGTCATTATATTAGAAAATTAAATAAAAACCTCTTTTGAGTGCTTTTATCCTCTAGTTATCTATCCCGAATTGAAAATTAGATTTGGGAACATCATCATTTCTCTAAGGAGACCAATCCTTTGGATTAATTACGCTACCAAAAATTTATAATTTATACTTCATCATCATTTATAATAAATTCTCATGATTTTAAAATACATGTACTTTGTTTTGAATCATATTTCCCTGTTCAAGTAATGTTGGATTGTCAACATTATTTTAAATAACATTGGTGGATACATCACACTAGTGACCAATGATAACTAAAACATTGAAAGAAGTAGTTTTTGGTGTTGTAAGGACATATGCTCAATGAATGAAATAATTTGTTCAATGGATTCACTTTTTCCATAGTTTTTACTGGAATATCAATGAAAAGGGTCATTGGACTCTCCATGGTATTGTAGTTTTCATCATCACACTTTATTTCAATATACAGATTCTATTATTTCAAGAAATTTTAATATCTCTATGAAATTCCAATAGGTCGTAGAGAAACATATATTGAATTAAGTCGATAACCTATATTCATGAATAAATATGCTTACAAGTGTAGTTTTGCATGTAATTTTTGACTAACACTTCGCCTTGTAATGGTATATGCATGATAGACTCTTCATAACCTTTCCCTAACACTGAAGTTCAACAAACTGAAGTCGACACACCGAATCCGAAGTTGAATCAACAAAACCGAAAGCGATACACCAAAACCAAAGATGATAGACCCAAGTTTGACACACTAAAGTTCAACACACCAAAGTTGTACGCACTGAAGTATGACACACCGATGTTTTACTGACCGAAGTCGACACACCAAAGTTCGACAGATTGAAGTCGACACACCGAAGACGACACACCGAAGATGACAGACCGATGTTATAAAATTGAAGACAACTGACTAAAGATGACTCACCGATTGATATTAATAACTGTTTCCATTTTATTAATTAAAATTTATTTCTAACGATCATATTTAGACAAATTAATGTTTCTGAAATTATTTAATGTAGTTTGTAGGAGTATCCGTAGACAAGTACGATGTACATGCACGTGAAATTAACTTTATGTCTAGAGAATCGTGAAGATTTAAAGGACCTCATATTTCACGTTAAAGATAAGACAGTAGTAGTACATGATGAGACAGAGACTGTGCGAATACCAAAATTAAGAAATATGTGCTTGAGATTACCAGAAGAATCTAACAAGATAACTCTTCCAAAAAAGGATCAATAAACACTGAGAAATTGAAGACCTGGACCTTTTCACTCCTCAAAGCTAGATTACAGAAACTGTGATACTCTGTTCTGAATACATCTTTCAGATGAAGACTCAAATACCATTTTCTCAACATTCCTTTAGTCTAGAGCATTACTTCACAACACACAGAGAATTCTTTACTCAATTCTATTATTAACTTTTTTGTGTTATAATCCCTATTTGAGCAGTGTGTATATTTTTTTGTATAACACACACTGTCTCCTGAGAATAATTGGAGGATATCAAACTATCCTCATACTCAATCTCTTATTACATTTTTTCCAAGAATAACTATGGTAGAGGTCAAGTATGACCAGGACATCCAGGTTTTATGTTGTAAACCCCGATCCATGGTGTGGATGAAAAGATTATTTATATAAATAGCTTGGAGGTATGCGATCACCAAGTGGAGAGGATTAAGTCTCTGCTTGAGACTGAACCTCTTCTTTACATTGTTGTGCCTATCTTCAATTACTCTGTTTTGTATTATCCGCTGCCTATATTTTCTAAAACATAAAACACTTTTTGCTTACACTTTGATAGTCAGTTTTGGTTAGTGTGTGTACTTGTTTAATTCAGTAAACTTGTTTCAAATGTTTAATTGGTGTTCTACACTGATTCATCTGAGGATTAATCACCCGTTGAGAAACTGTTTGACCAATTGAACATTTACATTTCTACTTCCATAGTTAACTGTGCCATTTTCAAAATTAGGGGTTTTCTTAACCATAAAGTTTTTAATATAAATTTTAATTGGAACTCAATTCACCCCCTCTTGAGTGTCCACTCTGACCAACATTTGGTATCAGTGGATTTCTTTATTTTAAATATTTTGTAATTATTTTCAACTGTGATTGTAGTTATATCTGAATGATTTTAAAATTTCTATCATATCTAAATTTTCATTTCTTTACATTCTAAGTAACTATGGAAAATTGAGTTGAGGGTCCTGCTACTAACATGACACATTTCTTTAATGGTAATACCTATGATCAGTGGAAATTATAAATGAAAATGTATCTAGTGAGTATGGGACCTGAAATCTAGGATACAATTGAAGAGAAACATATATTTCCTGCTACTGCTAGGGACACATGTCCTCAATTGAATAAAGCTACATATAATAAAAACTGTAATGCAATGGATTCCTTGTACAGTTCTTTAGGTGATGATGAATTCAATAGAATAACTGCTTGTAAAAATGCATATGAAATTTGGGATACTTTAGTTGTTTCTCATGAGGGAACAACTATTGTTAAATAAATGAGACTAAATACATACACAATTAAATTTGATAATTTTAAAATGAAGCCTGATGAAACTATATCTGAAATGTATCTCAGGTTCAACAATATAGTGAACACTGTGAGTCTGCTTGGAAAACCAGTGGACAGCAAGGACCAGATTATGAGATTTCTTCGATGCCTACCTGACAGATGGTGGGGAACATATGTTTCCGTCTGAGAATCTAGTGACATAATCTAGCTACCAGTAAAAGAGCTAATCGGAAAGATTTTGATGTATGAAGAATAATGTAAGGTGAATCAAGAAGTAGATGAGGAACCAAGGAAGAAATTATTAGCATACAGGACTACTTCCTCAAAGAGAAAAAACAACAAAAAAGATCAAGTTCCTATAGATAGTTCCACCAGTGAAGAGACAGAATCAGACAGTTATGAGGGGATGGATCATCTTGCTAGGAGATTCAAAAAGTTATACTGAAAGAAGAAATTCTTCAGTAAGTCAAACTATAAGGTAAAGTATGATAGTAATGGAAAATGGATGAAAGACAGAAAATGGAATGAAAACTCAAATGAAATAATATGATATGACTGAAAACGAAAAGGTCATGTGAAGGTAGACTGTCCCAAGATAAAATTTAAGAATAAATATGATGACAAGGGAAAATGATATAAAAAGGCTATGAAAGCAACTTGGAGTGCTTCAGAAGACAGCTCCAGTGGATCTGATGCTTATGGAAGTGAACAGAACAATCATGCCAACTTATGTTTCATGATAGAAACATCTGAGGTAACACTTAACTCTCCTATACATAATACCTATTATTCAAAGAATAAGAGTGAGTCACATAATAATGAAGATATTACTAAGGATTAACTATTTTATTATTGTGAAATGTTGGAGGATACCTTTAATGAGCTCGAGGAAAAATATAATTCGTTAAATAGACAACATGGTTCAAATGAAAATTATAAGTCATGTCTGGATATTGAAAAAGAAAATTTATCCCAGATGATAAAGGAAAACACTAGACTTAAGTTTTCTAATGCTCAATTAAGAAGAGATCTTGAGAAGTTTACTGCAGTAATAGATACCTTGACTCAGTTTCTAGGAAAACAGATTGCCCCAAAATATACAACAAGTCTAGGATATCAACGAGGACAGAGAAGGATCATTAAAACTAAATTTATTCCAAAATCGGGATAATTCAGTAATAGTTCGAGCACCATACCATCTCTTGAAAAAAATTCTCTAAACGAATAAACAAAGTGTTTATGTATCAAAATATATCTGTTGATTATAAGAAATCTATGAGACAAGTATGGGTTCCCAAAATTTTACTTGCTAACCTCTCAGGACCCAAGAAAATATTGGTACCAATGTTACCCCCTGTCTAATCTGTTTTGAAGGGATTTTTCCTAAAAAGTTCCTATAAGACTCTGTGGTACTTGGACAGTGGATGTTCAAGACATATGAAAAGAGACTACTCATGCTTCAAGAGCCTAATCAAGGTTGATGGTGGTCATGTAACTTTTTGTGATAATGCTAAAGGGAAAATCATCGGCTTAGGCCAGATTGGTAACCCTAATACAGTATTAATTTCTAAATTACTTTTTGTTTATGGATTAAAGTACAATTTACTTAACATATCTTAGTTTTGTGATAATGGTTTCAATGTCAAATTTGATAATGATGCATGTAATTATTTTAATTCCAAAAATGATTTAATATTTACTACTCTCAGAAATGAGAATGTGTATGTTGTGGACATAAATTCTTTTTCTAAACAAAATGTTTCTTGCTTAAATTCTTTTCATAAGGAATCCTGGCTATGGAATAGAATATTAGGACACTAAAATTTTCACTCTCTTAGGAAACTGACCAGGAATGGTTTAGTTAGAGACTTACCTAAACTGGAATTCCCACATAAAAAAGTGTGAAATCCATATCAAAAGGGAAAGCAACACAAAGATTATTTCAAACCAAAGAAAGAATTTTCTACTTCTCAACCTCTTAATTTGGTTTACATGGATTTTTTTGTACCATTAAGAGTTTCTATTTTAAATGGGAAGCACTATGTTTATGTTCTTGTAGATGATTTTTCTAGGTACACTGGGGTATAATTTCTAGCTCATAAAAGTGAAGCCTGTTCTTAATTTATCAAATACTCCAAGTATGTGGAAACCCTTAGTGGACATAGAATTAAGACCTAAATAAGTGATCATGGTCGTGAGTTTGAAAATCCGGAGTTTGAATCCTATTTCTCGCACAATGGCTATAGTCACAATTTCCCTGCTCCTAGAACACCTCAACAAAATAGAGTCGCAGAATGAGGAAATAGGACCCTTCAAGAAATAGCTAGGACTATGCTTAGTGAATATAATTTACGTATTTATTTTTGGGCTGAAGCTGTATGTACAGCTTGTTATACCATTAATATAGTTTTTATTATATTTTTTCTGATGAAGACCCCTTATGAACATTGGAACAATAGGAAGACTAAGGTTAACTACTTCTGAGTTTTTGGTTGCAAAGTCTTTATCCTTAACACTAAGGAACATCATGAAAAGTTTTCTTCCAAGAGTGATAAAGGAATTTTCCTATTTTACTCAATGTTGAGTTAATCCTATAGAGTATTCAATAAGAAAACCAAATGTGTGGAAGAGTCATTTCATGTCAAATTGGATGAGACTGGTCCACATGAACCCGAAACCTCTCTTGAATATCTTGGGGATGATATGTCAATTCCGATCCTTAATGATAATGATAGTGAATCCCCTGTAAAAGTAACTAATTCTGGGAATCTTCCAGAATCTACACCTATTGAGTCTGAACAAATATACAATAATGAGGAGTCTAGTTAAAATATTTCTAGAGGTATTATAATTCTCAAGAATCGTCCTTTAGATATTGTAATAGGTGATTTAAATCAAGGGACACAAACTAGAGCTACTCTGAGAAACCAGGTTTAACATCAAGATTTTCCTTTACAGCTTGACCCCAAAAATATAAATGATGCTATCAATGATGAATTTTGGGTGATGGATTTCAGAGAAGAATTAAATCAATTTGAGAGAAACGAAGTCTGGGAACTAGTTTAAATACCTAAGGAAACTTTTACAATAGGCACTAAATGGGTTTTTAGAAACAAAGTTGATGAGTTTGGAAATATAGTAAGAATCAAAGATAGGTTAGTTACACAAGGTTACATTGAAGAGGAAGGAATGGACTATGAAGATACCTTTTCTCCTATAGCTAGAATAGAGGTCATTAGGATACTACTTGCTTATGCAGCTCATCTAAATTTCAAAAATTATCAAATGGATGTCAAAAGTTCTTTTCTAAATGGGTATATAGTTGAGGATTCATTTTTTGAACAACCCCTTGGCTTTACAAATCCCCATTTTCAATCCATGTTTTCAAACTCTCTAAAGCTTTATATGGTCTTAAGCAATCATCAAGAGCTTGGTATGATATACTTATTTCTTTTCTTATTTCAAATGGTTTTACTAAAGGAATATAATATCCTAATTTGTTTATTAAATATATTTCCAAAGATGTTTTGAGAGTAAAAATTTGTGTAGATGATATAATCGTTGGATCTTCCAAAAATTCTTCATGTACTGATTTTTCAAAAATAATGCAAAATGAATTTGAAATGAGATTAATGGGAGAACATAAATTTTTACTTGGATTTCAAATTATTCAAAATAAAGATGGTATTATTTTAAATCAAAGTAAAAATACTAAAGACCTTTTAAAACGTTTTGGTTTGGATGGTATTAAAGGTAGTGACACACCTATGAGTACTACTTGTATTTTGGATGGAGATGAAGCTAGTGAACCAGTGGATCAAACAAACTACAAAGGAATGATAGGGATTCTTCTTTAACATAGTGCTAACAGACCTGATATTATGTTCAGTGTATACATGTGTGCTCTCTTTAAAGATAATCCCAACGAATATCATTTAAATGTTGTTAAAAGGATTTTTAAATATCTCAAATATACTCCCAAGTTAGGACTATTTTATCCAAGTGGAAAACCATTTTATTTAATAATTTATTCAGATGCTAACTTTTCTGGTTGTAAGATAGATAGAAAAAGAACATATGGGACTTGTCACGTGTTAGTAAAGTCACTAGTATCTTGGTGCAGTAAAAAACATAATTATGTTGCATTATCTACTACCAAAGAAGAATAAATTTCTGCTGGTTGTTATTGTGCAAAAAATTTGTGGATGAAACACACTTTAATATACTATGGATATCAATTCAAATATGTCTCCATTAACTATGAAAACACAAGTTCTATTAACATTTCTAGAAATCTAATATCTTATTCTAAAATAAATCATATTATTGTAAGAAATCACTTTTTGAGAGATCATTATCAAAAAGGTGATATAACTCTTGATTTTTTTGGGATTGAACATCACCTTGCAGATATATTCAATAAACCCTTAAATTCTGAGAGAATGAATTACCTCAGACATGAATTAGGAATGATAAATCAGTAACCGGTCTTTATAAAAATGATCTTTATAAAAACGATCTTTATGAAACCGATACTTATAAAACCAATCTTTATAAAACTGATATTTATAAAACCGATATTTATAAAACCGATATTTATAAAAATGATCTTTATAAAACATATTTTTATGAAGTCAATTTTTGTGAAACCAATTTTTGTGAAACTAATCATCTTAAAACTAATTCTTTGACATCGATATATTTAAGGGATATTTTTTAAATTCTATATGCTTTAAGGGAAACGACGTTGTTTTTTCAATTTAACCATGCCACATTTAAATTTTATATTTTACAATTTAAAATTGATAAATTATATATTAAGTCCAATCCATCCCGAACTTTCACCTTCTCCATATCCTTAAACCCTTCTACATTTAGTCTCTCTCTCTCTCTCTCGAATCTCAACCTCTCAACACAGTTAGAATCTGGTTCTTCTCCCTGGATAGGACTAATCACGCAATGGAAGATCCTTGAAAATATCCTCCTACTAAGAATCATAAGGGTGAGACCAGTGGGACTGCGAAACCAATATTAGAAAGTCGAGTTGTTACAATTGAAAAGGAAGTGTCTGCTGAGTGGCTTCTATCAAGAAAATCTTTTCTGGTAAAGGTAATAGAATCTCAAAAGTGGCTCAATTGGTTTACCAACAATGAAAGACCCTATTATCCCTAGCTATTGTATGAGTTCTATCAGCATTTGAGAATAACACTGGACGAATCTGAGGCAGAAAAGATGAAATCTGTAGTAAAAGGAAAGTAAGTAACTTTTTCATCTTAGGAATGGGCTGAATGCTTAGAGTTACCTCATGAATGCGTCTATGATGACTATCCTGGTAATATTCCACCTTCATCAAAAAAAAATTCATATAAAGATGCTCTAAAGGAGATAACTAGAAATGAAAAATCCAAAAGAACTATTGCAAATGAATTTGAAGGAGAAGTGAGATTGGTTTTTACGTTCATACAGCATCTAATCTGCCCATGGAAGGGAGATTTATCTACTGTGAAATATCAAGATGTCTTATTGATATTTTTGTTGAAACATGGAATAATGGTGAATCTGTGCTGATATCTTATGGTACATATTTCCGATTTGATTAATCCATCAAAGAATGAAACTTTCTTATACTATCCAAGAATGATTTCTACCATGTTGATGAAATTAGATTGTGTAGAAGTTGGAGATGAAATGATAACTGAATGTAGTAGTTTTTGCCTTCAGAAATACATTTTTAAAAGGATGAAAATATTCTGGAACCCATGGAAGAGATGTTGGGTAGGAGGTGATGAAAGGATGTATGAGGAATTCAATCTGGTTGACCATCCTTCAAGACCAATGGACCAAGTTGATCCAGGTCTCAAACCTGGAGAAGTTCATGTCTATTCTGATGAGGAAGTTGAGTCTGAAGTGCCTAGGGAAGAAGGATCTCATTTTGATGATAGGAGTGGTCTTGATATTTTTGAAAGTCCCAAGGATATGACTTATGGACCTGCTAGTCTAGCTAATGAAATTTCCCTCAAGATAAACTATTCTAGGTGATGAAGAAGAGAAAGAAACCAAAGTTACTGGAGTTGTAGGTTATGTTAGAAAATTAGATGAGAAATCTGATGATGATGCTGATGATAGTGATGATGATGATGGTTATAATGGGGATGATGGAGGAAGTTTTGATCATGTGAGTGATTCTCTAAAAGTGGCACAATAAGTGGTTGACAGATCTAGTGAGGAAACTATTCATGGAGCTGGTGATGGAATTGAGTCTACTGATCAACAGGATGATGATCATAGAGTTTCTAGACATGAGGACAGATCACTCCATCCCAATGCTGAAACCAAGAGCTCATTCAGGAATTGAATGATCTTATGGTAGCTGGCCTGGAAGAAGAAGATGTAGTTCCACTGCCTCAAATTGAGGAAGTAACTGGTGAAGATGAAATAGCTAGAGCTCAGGGAGAACCTGATGTTCGGTTGGTTCCTATCCCCAGACAAGGTGTTATGGCTAGAGTCCAGGATGATGAAATTGATGAAATTGATGTTATTCCTAAGCTTCATGGAAGAAGGGTAAAAATTGATACCATTGAGCCAATATATTGGACCTATGCTCGAGAGTGGAATATTAATCCCAAATATATTCTTTTCGGTTTAGAATATAATTCAGATGAGAAGATGGTACCTACTCCACTTGTTCCACATGTCAATGCTAACCCAGAGCTTGCTGCACCTGTTCTGCCAGTTGCATCTTCAGCAGTAGACCCAGTTGCTCAGTCAGTGCCCAGTGATTATGTCACTAAGGCTGATTTAAAAAAGTGTAATAATGAGATATGTGAGTCTGTGCTAGCTTCAGTGGGGTCCACAAATGAAGCCTCCACCCCAATAAGTATCTTATATGCTAATGCAACAAAAATTTATAGAATTGTGATTCAGGAGATTCAACAGAATTTTATTACTACAGCAGAAACTGTTATTAGAAACAACACTCTGTTGAGAGAAGAAGTAAGAAAGATTGGAAATGAACTGAATTCTTTAACCTCTGACTTCAATACCTCCTTTAGTGGTGTTCTAGAAGTTATTAAGAACTTTCTAACTCATCTGCTCAGTGTAGATTTGAAAAAGCTGAAAGAAGAGCTTGGAAAATTGTTGACTGGACCATCTAGTTCTAGAAGTGGTAGATGTGTTGTTGCTGATTTGGAGTCTCTCAAGGGTGTGATGAGAGATGAAATTCAAAAACTCTAACTTTATTTAGACAATGAAACCCTTAAAAATTACATTGAAATATAGATCTTGTATACAATATGGTCAGAAAGTGCACCAATGAAGCCTCTGAAGCTCAGAAAGAAATTCGGGAAAAAGTGGATAAGTATTTCACTAAGATACATACCAAGGATGACCTCATCAACAGTTCCATGTTTCTAGCCGAAAATCATTGAATTCCCCTAGTCACAGAAGAATTCAAAAATCAAGTTCTCCAATTTAAAGAGATTACCCCTTTACTAAGTAAATTTATGGAGAATAAGGATGAATTTGAGAAGGCAATGCAATATTTAAGAGAACTCATTAATGACTTCATCAACCTAATCAAAACGTATATGCATGTTCAGGCTGAGGATATTGTGGTCACTCTAGCTGATTCAATTGGTACTGCCTCTTGAGATCCTACTCCAATAATTGTTTCTCAAGCTCTTACTCAGATTCGATCGATCATTGCTGAGTAGTCTCCAAGTTGTGTGTTGTCAGAGAAAAGGCCTTCCCATGCCGCTACTGTTCCTATAGGTGTTTCTTTTCGTGGTTTTGTAATCATATCACCTCCATCCTCTACCCCTCCAAGACCTTCTACATCTCTATTAGATCCTTCAGACAAAGGAAAAGTTCCTCTGCATCCAAATCCTTCGTGATGGATTGTTTCTTTTTGATACTGATTTTCTCTTTTTGTTTTTCTTGTACTCTTATGACTTTGAATGAAAATTTTTATGGTATCTTTCTTTTATCTTATTTCTCCTTATGGATTTTATCTTTTTGTTAATCCCAAAAGGGGTAGAAAATAAGGATGGCATATAAGGATGACCTATACTCTTTTTAATCCATCTAGTGAGGGGGAGATTTGTTTTAAATAAATTCTTGCAATGCCAAACTTTAGTTATATGAGACAATTATATTCAGCCATGTTTATTCTATATATTTTCATGTATGCCATAATTTTTGATTATCAAAACAGGGGAGATTGTTGGACTCTCCATGATATTGTATATTACATATTCACAAATTATTTCAATATACAGATTCTATTCCTTCAATAAATTTTAATATCTCTATGAAAATCAAATAGGTCATACAACATCATATATGGAATTAAGTCTATAGCCTACATTCCTGAATAAATATGCTTCAAAGGGTAGTTTTGAATGTAATTTTTGATTAACACTTCGTCTTGTAATGATATATTCAAGAGAGACTCCTCATAACCTTTTTGGATTCCCTGACACCAAAGTTCGACAAACCGAAGTTGACACACCGAAACCGAAGTCGACACAACAAAACCAAAAGTGAATCACCAAAACCAAAGTTTGAAGACCAAAGTTTGACACACCTAAGTTCAACACACTGAAGTTGGACACACTGAAGTATAACACACATATGTTCGATAGACCGAAGTCGACACACCGAAGTTCCACAGACCAAAGTCGACACACAAAAGATAACACACCAAAGATGACAGAACGATGTTATCAAAATGAAGAAAACAGAGCGAAGATGACTCACCAATTTATATAAATAATTGATTCCATTTTACTAATTCAAATTTATTTCTAACGATCATATTTATACAAATTAATGTTTCTGACATTATTTAATGTTGTCTGTAGGAGTATCCGTAGACAAGTACAACGTACATGCACGTGCAAATATCTTTATTTCTTGAGGATCATGGAGTATAAAAGGACCTCATCTTTCACGTTAATGATATGAAAGTAGCAGTACACGCTGAGACATAGACTGTGCAAATAACAAAATAGAAGAACTAAGCGATTGAGATTACAAGAAGACTCTAACAAGCTACCTCTTCCAAAAAGAGCCCAATATACATCGAGACATTGAAGACCTGAACCTTTTCAATTCTAGATGATGTATTTTAGAAACTGTGCTACTCTCATCTATAGATATATTTTAGAAGAATACTCAAATACCATTTTCTCAACATTCATTGAGTAAAGAGCATTACTTTACAACACAAAGAGAATTCTTAACTCTATTCAATTCTTAACTGTGTTGTGTTATATTCACTATTTGAGCAGTGTGTATATTTTTTTGTATAACACAAATTGTTTTCTGAGCATAACTGGAAAATATCAAACTATCCTCATACTCAATCTCTTATTACATTTTTTCCCACGAACAACTGTGGTAGAGGTCAAGTGTGACCTGGACAGCCAGGTGTGCTATTGTAAACCCTGATCCAGGGTGTGGATCAAAAGTTTATTTATATAAGTAGCTTGGTGGCAGGTGATCACCAAGTGGGGAGGGTTATGTCTCTTCTTGATACTGAACCTCTTGTTTACATTGTTGTGCCAATATTCAATTAATCTGTTTTGTTTTATCTGGTGCTTATATTTTCTAAAACATAAAACTATTTTTCCTTACACTTTGATAGTTGGTTTTGGTTAGTGTTTGTACTTGTTTAATTCAGTAAAATTGTTTCAAAAGTTTAATTGGTGTTCTACACTGATTTATCTGATAATTAATCACCCTTATGAGAAACTTATTGGCCAATTGAACATTTACATTTCTACTACCTTAATTAACTAGGCCGTTTTTAAATTGGGGGTTTTCTTAACCATAATGTTTTAAACAAAAATTTTAATTGGAACTCAATTCACCCCCCTCTTGAGTATCGTCTCCGACCAACAATGGTAGTGACAACAACTAGTGATGACGTAATATTTGAAGAATATTAGTTATATGCATTGAATGGTGATTTTAACTTGTACATGATATTTTATTATAAATAGGTGTCCCTTTTAAAATAAATGTATGGCTATATATATTTCAATTAGGGATTAGTAATCCCTATTAACATATGTTTTTCTATCTCCTCTATCTTCTAGTTGATTTTAGTATCTATTAGTGGTCATAGAAAATCTCTGAAACCATGTTAAATTCCTTTTTCCCTATATTGTGTAATTTATCATATATTATCATCCATATAATAGTTTTTGTTTCATTTTTTTGAGTCTTGTTTATTTATAAAGAGTGTGGTATCTTCCTCGAATGCACAATTGTTAGGTACCTTAATATATCTATTCATTATTACACTTTTTCTGGATAATCGATATTTGTGACTTTTATAACAATTTGTATCAAAGGTCCCGTTTTGTTTCTAGAGAAGTGTAGGATTTATAATAAGTTATTATGTAATTATATATAGTTTGATTCTATTCAGTGAATGTTATTATGTTTTTATAGTATTAGAATAAGGAATGAAAAAGATTGACATGATTTATGGGATTGATTATGGTTTTTAGAAGATGAATATAGATGACCATTTTTATCAAAGAGATTTGGATATTCCATTAGCTAGTGTCAAGCTAGTGTCGGTGGGGAAAAGTGTATGGGGGAGTTTTGATCTAAAGGTATCCAATGTTTTATAGATGTTGTTAACAAGATGTGTCAGTTTTAAAATCATGATTATGATTACCAATTTTTAGATAATATGTACACCTTTATGAAACCTAGAATCATTATTCAAACGGAGAAATTCAATGAACCAACCCATTTCACCCCTAAACCGATCACCCAACACAGACCATGGAAGGTCCCAAGGTATGTTCTCAATCTCCCGAGGGATTCAAATAGTTTCAATGTATTGATAACTATCCATTGGGAATGATTTCACTCACACATCCAAATAACCACGTCTTATATTCCACATAGAAAACATGCATGGTCTATATATATGGTGTAAACCCATGCATATAACAAAAAAAATAATCCAATAAGATTAAATAAACAATGAATAAATATGACATAAAAAACTACAAATATTGATATAGTCAAAATCTCGTCAAAAAATTTAATCAAAAGATATTTATGATGACAATGCTGATAGATAAAAATAGAAATAATAAAATAAAATAGATTCCAACCACTAATGATCACATAAAAGTGGCCCCTTTCCAGTCCCTATATCTCAACCCAACTCCTCTTAAACTAATACAAATACCAAAAAATAAATATATAATATTATAGAAAACATTATATGATAATATAAGAGTCGTATACACTAATTTTATGTATTCAAGGTGTGAGCAAGACCGATGATAGTATGATACCATTATAAACATTTTGAAATTCCATCCAAATTATATTTTAATTAATATAATTTTAATTAATCATATAAAATATTTTTTCATTAGTATTAATAACAAAATAAATTACATTTCATTTCCATTTTCTATAAAACAATCTCTTTCCTATTTATAAAACATCAGTAAAACTACATAAAAAAATTCATTAACCATTATTAATATACCTCCCATCAAATTAAATACATTTCTTCCTTTTAAAAAATATTTTAGAATGTAATTTATCAAAAACCCATTTAAAATAAAACACACTCAATATGAAACCATGTCAATAATGGGTCAAAATAAACACCACACATAGAGTGGAACTGTAAGAGTTAATCAATATAGGGGAAGAAGATAAGACCAAGAATAAATCTCCCATATTTTTTCCTCAATAATAATATGTATCATGGGAAATAAAAATGTTCCTAAGGTGAGAATGTCCTTAAATTTTCTGAATACACCAAATCAACATCTAGCATATGGTATGTTCAAACAACACAAGCCAATAGACTAGCAAACACTTAACCACATTGAGGGAACTCCCCACTATGCATAACATATAGTACTATTAAGGGATACTATTAGCATGTGTATATCTAGTGTATCCAAAACCTATACCCCTCTCTTATCCAAGTGTCCCCATGAAATAAATGAATAGGTTGTACATGGATATTCAAATCACATGGTCAAAAAATTAAACAATAGTAAATCTAAATCACATATCACCTCCAATTACCTCATAAGAAACAACCCATTTCAAATTATTCACATCATAAATATTTATATAACATCCCCCTTGGGTTTAAAATTTATAGAATCACAATTAAATAATTGTCTCAAGAGGGTCTCACATACCCACAAAATATGAAAATTATTAAAAAATTATAGAACATAGTTAACAAAACCAACTTGGAAAGCCATCTCCCATTTCACAATGATTGAAATTCCATTAAAAATAATTCTCTAAAATAAAACATTGTAAAAAATAATAAAAAACATCTTATGACTTCCAAACCTTTCCACTATAACCATTTAAGATGATAAATGTTTCCCTATTTACTAGATAATAATAAAAAAACATTATTTTACCCATTGTATCCCAAAAAAGGTTCAAATTGATTTGAAAACCACCTTCCATTTAAAATAACATTTTCAGAATTTTATCAATGAATTGGCACTCAATACTACTACGAAATGTTTAAAAGCAATAAAAAAATATTTTTTGATGTGTTAAATCACTTGAAACATTGATAAAATACATTATAGTTAGCACATGTAGATATAATTCAATAAAAATGGAATTTAAATCTATAATGCATCTAATTTATTTTAAATTAATGAAATTTAATAAAAACACCTGCCTCATTTAGATCATAAATCCTTTTCATGAATCTCATCAAGTCACCTTTTATGGGGAATGTGAAACTAGGCAAGTATGATCCCTAAATGATCCTTGGACTGCAAAACCCAAAAACTATATCCATTAATGACCCTTAATTATAACCCCAACAAATATTACGATTTCAAGAAGGACAGGAAAACATAAGTAATAGTGGAAGGATGAATAAGAGGATTTAACCCAACAAAATAATTGGATTTACTTTGATAAATATATTGTATTTGATAGGGAGAAACCATAATCCAATGGCGTAGGAGATGAGGAACACCTACAAAAAGTTCTTAGTTTTTTATTAATGGTAGGTGATAAAGGGGGGATAAAAACGGGCGTTATGGGTCAAAAGTCTAATTTTTACCTTTTTTAATCAAATTGGTATACAAGGGTTATGATATATCTCCAACAATATTAGTACAATACATTCTACGAGGTGAAAACCTGGGCTACATGTCCTGGATAAACCTCAAAGAGGGTTTCTTGTAGCATATACTATAGACCTGGAAGAAACCAGTCTTGAAATATAATGTGTTCCAAGTCTCCTTTCCAAATCCCTCGATGGAAACACCTTAAGGAAATGTCTTAGGGATTTTAAAATTAGAATGGTTCTTGGGACTGTACCATGAAAACCCTATTGTGAACCCCTCCTTGTTACACCATGGTCCGTCCCAAACCAGAAACTCCATGATGAACCATTCCCACACTATACTAAGGATACTCTTCTAACCCAAGCCCCCCCCCCTCACCCACAACCACGACCACCTCACCATAACACCCCATTAGTTGGCATAGTCCACTTCTAGTAAGTAGAGTATCCACTCAGGACTTCTTAATCCACCTAAAAATCAATTAAAACACCTAATGGAATCAAAATAACTCATTAATTAAATAATTTACAAAAACATTAGCATTATCATGTTACATGGAAAAAGGATTAATTTTTTATCTGATCATGTAAAAATTTCCAACAGGATTAAGGGTAACTTGTATTCTTTGAACTTGATGTTCGAGAGTGGAGTGTAGGCATTGATCATGTAATAATCCGTTTCATAATCATGGGATTAATGGGTTTCCATTACAATTAGTTTATGTGTAATGATAAACATAATGTCTTATAATATCAATGATTCAATTTTAAATATTTATATTTTATGGAAGGGAATTCAAAATTCAACAAGAACAACATATAATATGAAGAGTGGAGGATTATCCACCTAAGGAAAAAGAGAAAATGATATAAGTGAGTTAATATATAATATTTGAGTTAAGATTATATGTATAGGTCATTCATACTGGTAGTATATGAGGAAAATAAGTATTATGAAAAATTTCAGGGATTAGAGGGTAAAATCCAGAAGTACATCATCCAATATTGAAGAAAATAATGATTTTAAGATTTTATTATATTGTTTCGCTAGTCTATTAGATTCCAGGATCATTGACTTTAGAGAATTATTTCACTCTATATCAGAGAGAGGATTCTTGAAAAATTATATATTTATAATGTTTATTAAATATCATCTTTGCATTGATAAAACTATTGAGGTTATAAGAAATTTGATGATAATTATTAGATAATGAATGGATGATTTATAATACCTTATAGAGTCTGGAATAAATTGGGACAAAGGAAGAATATAATTTCAGTATGTTATCTGGATGATGGGACTTTTTTATGAAATTTGATGTTTTTATTGGAAAAATCATAGAAGGTTCCACAGTAGTAGTTATACATGTGAAATATAAAACGTTTTTTATGATGGGAGTGTAATATAGTGAATTGGTCATCACAAAATCTACTATAGATTCATATTCTTGAAATTATCATCTAGGACACATGAGTTAAAATTGGGTTATGTTCTTATCTACTAATGGAATAAAAAACTCAAGGACTTGTATTACAAAACATTTTATTAGTGAATTCTTAGAAATAACTATAGTGAATTTTTTTACACATGTTTGGAAACCCATGTCATTAGAGTCAGTGATTTTTCACATAAATGACTGGGGACTAACAATATTATATTCTCATGGTGGTGCACTATAAAATGTTACCATCTTTCATAATGTTTAAAAAATTAGGTGTCTTATTTTTGGAGTATAAGTTTGAAGAATTCATAGTTTTCATCAATTAGAGAACCACAGTAGAAAATGAGATTGGTATAAATCTTAAATATAATATCTCAAAAGTAGTTGGAGTGTGCCTTAGTGGTTGAGGTGCCCTGTGATTCTTCATCAGACCCGAGTTCAAATCTTGATGGATGGGAATTAACATAGGTGGTGATGAAGACATTACAAGCAAGAAGTGATGTAGGCATGACACAGAAAAATGGTGACACAAGCATGATCTAAGAATGACACTGCACTGGGCCATCGATCTATATTGTGGGCCTTTGGTCCATGTAATGGGTTTGATTACAATTGGGCCTTTGGGATATGTATTTAATAAATGAGGGCTTCTTGGGTGGGATTTCCCTTAGGGTGGTGACAAACTGCCTTTCAGGACTATGTGTGTGGTGTGTGTGTGTGCATGTATTTAATTTAATTGTACCCCTAAGATCCTAATATATACACGATATCTAAAAATAATAGTGATTATAATATTAAGTAATTAAATAAATTTCAAGC
Organism: Viscum album; assembly: GCA_963277665.1. Lineage (NCBI taxonomy): Eukaryota > Viridiplantae > Streptophyta > Magnoliopsida > Santalales > Viscaceae > Viscum > Viscum album. The sequence continues at coordinate 219,811,639 of OY728127.1, read as the reverse complement.
GAAGAAAGGGGTTGGGTGGGTGAATATAGTACTCAAAACACCATAGCATAATTGTACATTACAATGAATAACCATAAAACTAGATGACAGATCTATGAAAATTCTAATGAATTTTTTTCAAATATACTTTGGGTATAATAAAGGAATTTTTCCATTATGTTATCAATAGGAGTCTTTTTATACCATTGGGGTATTATCTCCCTAGGATACCTATATTCCAAAAATATGGTCGATTTATCACACCTAAAATTATACATATTTATCACTTATATTCATATAAATGTTATCTAATAGAATACAATTGAGTTTCATTACTAAAAAAATTTCTTTGGGGCCATGGAGATGTAGAATTTATATATTTATGTTGGTGTAATGATGAATTTAACGTTATTATATGTTATAAATTCTTCTTCAATAAAGTGATCCTATAAAAGGACCATCACTTATTGGAGAATGTTTTTGAGTGAAATGAAACAACATAGCCTGAAAATTATGATTTTAAAAGATGTCAAAAATATAAGTAAGTTCCTGGAGTATTTATTTTTTGGAGGTACCCCAAAATTTTGGTAATACCATAAGATAGTTGTGATCTGAAATTTCTATAATAGTGGGATAAATTGAAATGATCATGAATTATTGTATCATGGATGAATATTCTAAAAGAACCAATCTAACCTAAGGTCTGGTTATGGAGTTATACAAGGTTCAGAAGGTTTGTAAGGAAAATTGAATCAAAATTTCACTATATTATTTTAATTGGTGGTTGGGACACTAGAATCATAAAATAGGTGGAATCATTTAGGGAATCAAAATAAATGGAGTTGAAATAAAAAATAGATCTATTCCATGAATGTAAATATAACATGGGGGTTGATGAATATTCCAATAGGTAATAAGAAACTATAGAATAAGAAATTTTTTTACTTGATGTAAAAAGTAGATGATGCAAAATGGTATAATTTGGGGTTGGTTGTGAAAATATTTTAAGAAAATGAAGGAACTAATTTTAAAGAAATATTATCTACATTTGTAGAAGATATAACTATCCATATTGAAACTTGTATAAATGATTTCAAAGGAATATTTTTGGAGATGTTGGATGTGAAGGAAAAATTTATTCATGGTTATTTGGAAGCAGAAAATTTCTTGGACAAACCATAAGGTTTCAATGAATCTAGAAAGGAGGGTTAGGTTTACCGAATCAAAAAATGTTTGTAGGGGTTAAACATTTAACCAAAAATTATAATAATATATTCATTATTTAGTTATAAAATAGTTTATATAATGAAATTAATATAATTTTTCTAATATAAGTGGTGTATAATAATGAGTTTTTCATTTTACGTTTATAGTATAGTAATTATATGGTAATAGTAAGTATAAATATATAACAAATTGAAGATATAAAGAAGGATATGGATGTAACAATAGATATAAAAGATCTAGGATTGAAGAACAAATAATTTTGGGGATGTGGATTTATAGAGAGTGAAATATAGAACAAATTATGTTGTCTTACTTTGACTATATCTAAAAGGTTTTTAGAATGTTTAAAATTATAGTATCAAATAATACTTCAACCCCATTTAAATTTCACCAATAGATTTTCATGAATAAGGTTACCATAATTGATATCGATGGAATGATCATCAAAATGGTTTAATATAAATCTAGGTTCGTAACAGTTTTATACAATATGATTTTTATTTAATCATATATTTAATTTATGTTTGAATTTTTAAAGAGTTTAATTTTGAATCTAAGGAAGGAAAATGTTTAAAAACACTGAGGATACTTTTTTATTGTTTTTTATTACATGTGATATATTTTGAATAAATTTGATATGGTTGAGATATTTAGAAATGATTTTTGAAGTTATTTTAAGTGAAGTTAAGAAGGTTGGAGATGAGTTGTAAATATTTTGGAGTAATTGTTTTTTAGAAATTTACAATATATTTTCAACATAAGAATAACCATCTAACGGGTAATAGTAAAAGGGAGCTATATAAGAATAACCATCTATCATATAAGAGTAACTTAGATATTTTTAATAATTACTCTAGACTTCTAGAGGCTATTTAAGAGTAACCATCTCTCACATAAGAATAAATTGGTTATACAGAATATTAAATTGGTATTATCTACGAGAAACATTCCCTCAGTTAAGAATTTGTTGAAGCTACATAAGTCAAAACTATTTATAATTAAGAGTAATTTCAAGTCAACATTGTGGTGTTAAAGAGCAACTTGGCGATATGTTAGATTCATTTCAAAGATTCACTTCTAGAAAAGATTAGTTTAGGGCTATATAGGAATAATTATACGATTTTAGAGGCAAGGTAAGAGTAAACATTTATCATATAATAATAACATGGATTTTACATAGGATTAACATCAGGTTCTCAAATGAAATTATATATCCATATAGAAGTCAGGTTAGATTAAATGGGGTTATTAAGGGAATAATAATTTTTAAAACATGTGATGTTTGTATTTTATTCAGTGAATAAACATAATGATGCTAAATGGATCATGTAATGAATCAATCAAAAATTATTTCAATGATTTGATGAAGGATATCATATTTTGAGATGCATATTTTATCCAAAACAATATTATTTCAAATAAACATGAATTTTTTGAAAGAAAGAGGAAATGTTTATATAAGTTAGAGTGAATGTATAAGCTGAGGCTTTTATAAGAATTAAAATTGGAAATCATTGAAGGATATTTGTGGTTGACTGAATAATTATATTTTTTCCCTCATTGAGAATTAAAGGGGGATTTCTCAATGGGTATTATGAAAATTTAATAAAAAACTATTCACAAAAAATAGGAATATACCAAGATTAAAGGTAATCCAGATATTTTAATTACAGAATATTTTACATGAGATTATATTGAACATTTTTAATTTATGGAAGGTGATGCAGTTGATGAAAAATATATATAGTGATAGATAATGCCACAATAGTACTAAATATTGGGTGGGAAGTACACAATCCAAAAATATTGTTATACATATTATGATAATGAAGATCGTGATCATTTATTCTATTGGTGGAAATTCATTTAATTGGTGATTATTCGTTAGAATGGTTTCTTTTAGGATTATATTTAATAATTGGGTTCTTATAGAACTGGTTGGTTCCAAAATTATAGTGAGTTAAAATATTTTCCCTTGATCATTATTTCAGCATGATAATAAAAGAATATTAGTATTGTTAGTGGGATAATTACCACCATACACAAGGTATGTAATCATCTATATTGGATGTAAAACACATTAATAATTTTTTTGTGAAACCTATTTAATTTCTACACAAAGTGATTTTATAGATAGTTTTTTAATAATAATAGGATTTATTTTTATATAAAAAATAGAAGTTATCAGAATAGATTTACCCCCTCCCCCACCACCCTTAGTTTTGGGAATTATATAATTTTTCCTTTAAATTGGTATTATATCCCTGGTTTTCTCTTTAATAAACCTCTCAAAATTCCTGTGGTAAAAAAACACAGTCAACAATGATGAAATTACAAAATTTTATGAAAAGAGTTTTAAAATTTAGAAGAAATAAATGTTTCCCTGTATTGTCCCTATTTCACTTTTTCCCCACGAATATTCTTTGAAATGTTTTACAGTACCTAGTGAGACTTATGTATGGAAATTATCTAATAAAAAGAAATTTTAATGTGATATTATGTAAAGTAATGTATTTCAATATTCATTGTCATATAATGTTATTAACAAATTAAATAGATATAAAACTTCTAAATAGATCTAGAAAAAACTTCACAACATCTATTAAGGAAAAAACAATGGTAATTGATTAATGTTACAAAATAGTATAAGTGAATTTTATTATATAAGAATACAATCATATGAATATGTGTTTATGTTCTTTACCAAAGAAAATATATTTTTTAGTGTCATCAGAGGATATGAAAAGATTCTTTAAGAGTATGGTTTTGAAAAAAAATTATGATAATTATCCCAATCATGTTTGATTCTGTGATATCAACTCTTTAAGATAGATATATTATTAGTTTTAAAATTTCTTACTTCCACATCATTTTATTTTTTTATGAAATGAGAAGAGGTACATCTCTCAAAACCAAGGAAAGAAGGGGATAAATAAATTACACCAAAAGATTTAAAAAATTTAAATATTGAACATCATATGATTGGTTTTGATGATGATTTGAATAAGGAATATTTTAATGAGATCCTCTCTTAATTTTAGAGAAACATCAAAATAGGGAAAGGTGAGTGTCATGGAAAAGTAAACATTAAAATTTTTTAATAATGGGAAAATTTCTTGATTCTCTACTAAGTGTTCTTTTTGAATTAGAAAAAATTATGATGATGATGATGAACCAACTAATATATCCTTTAATAAAAGCTACTTTTTTAATAGAAACTTTTATGTTTTGAAAGGTATGAAGAAGATGAAACCTAATTTCATCAAATGAAACTTAAGATATCTTGAAGAAGAGACTTATAACTATCAGTAAAGCTATAGTTATGAGAAACATCTTAAATATGATTCACAAACAATTTCCATGGCTCAATAAGATGAATATATTATATCCATAAGGGATGAAAAACAACATTATAGGCATTCTTTTACTAAAATAGTAAATTGTTCATGTAATATACAATGATAATTTAGATCATGGTGTGGCTAATGTATAGTGTAATGTAAATAGATAGAAATTAAAATGTTTTGGAAAAACATTATAAATGGAAACAAATCCATGTTGAACAATAATTCAGAGTCAACGATATTGATTATTTGAAACTTGAAAATTCCAAGGAAAGGAAAATCAATGATGATATTGTAACAACTCATCCCACTGAGGCATGCCTGGCTTGTGGATGGCTGGGCTATTAAAACCCCAAGCCTCCACTGAATAAGACATGGGATAGAAACAAACATTGAGAAGTCATAATATAATATTGGAGGCCTTTTCCTTGTGTAATTTCATGCACGCACCCAACCACATTCTTGAAAAATTACGAGGGAGTAATAATAGATAGTAACATATAGAATTCACCATGCATGAAATACCACTGGGGACACTACTAATAAACATGTAAAGGGAAGCACTGCCCTTTATCAGCGCTAAATAGAAAGCGATGATAAAGGGGGATGCCTTTATCAGCGCTAAAAAAGCTTTGATAAATGAATGTTTTATCGGAAATTTTATTTTAGTGCTGATAAAACATACCTTTATCAAAACTTTTAATGAGGGATGATAAAGGTTCTATCGGTTTTTATTTAATATCCCTAACAGGCCATCGTCTCTTGAACACAGTCAAGCTCTCGCAGAAGCTGAACCAGGCCCCTCGCCACGCGACCTCGTCCTCCTTGTCCTCGTCCTCCTCGTCCTCCTCCTTCCTCCTCATTCCTCCTCCTCGTCCTCCTCGTCGTCCTCCTTCTCCGCCGCCGCCGCTGCCTCCGCCCCCGCTCCTGCTACTGCGACCGCCACTGCCTCTGCCGCCTCCACCCTCGCTGCCGCGAACGCCACCGCCTCTACTGCCGCCGCCGCCTCTGCCTCTACCGCTGCTGCCGCCTCCACCCTCGCTGGCACGACCGCCGCCGCCTTGTCCTCCTCCTCCTCATGCTCTCAAGGTGGGATGTGAGTTCAATGGATGATATTTCCTTGGTATATTATTTATATATTGTGTGTGTGAGGACCTAATAGTGAATATAGTTGTGAGATAGGAATGATACCATATCTTGAGCCTAATTCCAATAAGGATTTCCCTAATAGATAGTGTGGTATTAAAGTGATTATGATTATGTCTAGGGATGTGATTCATAATAGTGATGAGTGTCGAAATAAGATATGTTATTGATATTTAGCAACATGAGTGGGTTTTTTGTGAATGCTGTGAAATTGGATACCCTATAGGTTCCAACGGGACATCTATCTTTGATTTAAGAAATTTTTGTTCTTCCATTCTAAATCGATAGGTGTGCCTTCATTTAGTTTAGATTTTTTCGTTCCATTTTTCTAAAATGTATTGTGTATTATGATTCCCTTATGAACACAATAAATATATCATTTTAGGTTGTGGTTTTGTTGTGATTTATCTATATTGAATAATTTTGGTTGATATTGAAGAGGTCAATATGATCATGAGTTATTTTACCCCTGATTTATTTTAAATTTAAGGTTTATTGACTTGATATCGTTGGTTAGCCATAAATACAGTTAGGGTTGTCCAGGTGGGGTGGGAGGGGGGCTGGGTTTTCCAAGTGGGGTGGGGGTAGGGATATCCATGTGGGGTGGGGGGGAGGGGGGATGGGTTGTCCAAGTGGGGTGGGGGTAGAGCTGTCCATGTGGTGTGTGGGGGGGGGGGGGGGGTTGGGTTGTCCAAGTGGGGTGGGGTGGGGCTGTCCAAGTGGGGTGGGTGTGGGGTGGGGGTAGAGCTGTCCAAGTGGGGTGGGGGTAGGGTTTTCCAAGTGGGGTGGGGGAGGGGCTGTCTAGGTAGGTTGGGGGAGGGGGCTGGGTTTTCCAAATGGGGTGGGGGTAGGGCTGTTTGGGGTGGGTGTGGGTGTGAAGGTGGGGGTAGGGCTATGTGGGGTGGGGGTAGGGCTGTCCACTCGAAGTGTCTCTCTATAGTTTAAAATGGACTTCATTTTAATTGAAAAATCAGTATATCAAACAAGGAAATGTGATCTACTAATTATTCATTATGAAAAACCGAAAGGAACCATTAAATACTTACATTTCCCCCAAACACCCATAACACAACCCAACCACAACCTTCATCTCAATGTACTCAACCGATCTAAACACCAAGATGGATTTTACCCAAGAATATCTAATTCAAAAAACCAATCATGTCATCAACCGACCACTTAATTTCTATGGTGCTCCCCACTATATGATTTAGCTCACAAACACCACCATCTGATGTTTAACACCTCCATCATCAGGAAAGAACCACTAGAACCCCAATTAAAACTCCACAACATACCCAACATATTTTCTATGTTACTGTGCTTAGACATCCATGAGAACACCAACCAATGTTATCATCAATCCTTTCCCTCAAAACCACTTGGAATGGATGTGAATCCATCATCCATACATGAATCAAGGACAATTCAACTTTTCCTCAAAGATTGAACCCATTTTCAAAAAATAATTAACATTTCAAAACATCAAATATATGTGGCTTAAAACTCACCACATTTGTTCCTTTTTCTTGGATGAATTTGAAACATGCATCACATAGGTTGTAAAAGCAGTAGAGGATAGATCTCTTTGATCATACAAGGCCATGAACCCAAGATTATCATTGAGGAAACTGATGAGTGATGTTTGTGAATCCTTTTTGGAACTAGGAACTGACTCGCTTGATGAAACACATGAAATATCATTAAATGTAGCCTCACTTGCCAAATCATTGGAACAATTTCCTGTATTGGATGCTCTTAATGTCAGATTTTGCATCCCATCTTGTTCATCAAATGGATTGGTCAACTTCCAATCTATCATGGAGGCTGCCGCACCACCTTTACACGCAACTAATGATCAGAGGCAGCTTGATTAGAAAAACAATCCTAAGGGAACTGGACATGAAATATCATGCGGTGCCATATCTTCTTAGTAACATCAATTTACCCCACATGATATAAGGCTATTGCATGATGTCCAAGACATAGCGAGAGGAGAAGAGAAGGTGAAAGTCTCATAGAAGAACAACATAAACAATGAACATACACCACCCTTTCTCTATATACATCAAAATCATATCTTTAAGAATGTCCATGTGAATTTCTATCTTACTTCCATCAGGGATGATGCATGTTGGTCAACTTGTTTTAGAAATTATTTATCTTCATATTTTCCTTGTACTTTCACCCATGAATTTGAAGTTAAGTATGCATAGACGATAGTTGACCTTCTTAGAGAAGAGTTTCTGGAAGAGTATAAGAGACATGAAGCAAAGAAGATCATTAGAGTGTTGGAGAAAATTTGGTTGCTACAAACAATGTGGCAATCGGCTTGTGCAACGCGGCCTAAGTTACAACTTGCAGGTATTGTACTTTATTTTTTATCGAGAGTTTCAGTGTAAATGCATTTTAGAATGATCATTTATATTCATTGTCTTTTAGGTTTTTTTGACAGCCGAGGGGAAAGGGTGGGGTCTACAGACATTGGAGGATATGTCAAAGGGTGACTTTATGGGAAATTACATCCTATATTTTTTCAACATTTCCATAGTATCTAACATCTAACCAAATGGCATCCTTGCACTTCAAGCTCCCCGAACCCCGATGGTGATCAGGGTTCGGGGAGCTTGAAGTGCAAAGAGGCCATTTCTCCAATATATTCACACACAAAATCACCCTTCGACATATCCTCCAATGCCTTCAGACCCCACCCTTTCCCCTCGGCTGTCAAAAGAACCTAAAAGACAATTAATATAAATGATCATTCCAAAATAAATTTACACTGAAAGCCTCCAGAAAAAAATAAATTACAATACCTGCAAGTTGTAACTTAGGCCGCGTTGCACAAGCCGATTCCCACATTATTTGTAGCAACCACATTTGCTCCAACACTCTAATGATCTTCATTGCTTCATGTCTCTTTTACTCATCCAGAAACTCTTCTCTAAGAAGGTCAACTATCGTGTACGCATACTCACCATCAAATTCATGGGTGCAAGTACAAGGCATGGATGAAGATAAACCATTTCTAAAACAAGTTGACCAACATGCATCATCCTCGATGGAAGTAAGATAGAAATTTACATGGACATTCTTAAATATATGATTTTGATGTATATAGTGAATTGGTGGTGGATGTTCATTGTTGATGTTGTTCATCTATGAGACTTTCACCTTCTCTTCTCCTCTAGCTATGTCTTGGACATCATACAATAGACTTGTATCATGTGGGGTAAATTCAGGTTGCTGAGAAACTATGGCACCGCATGATCTTTCATGTCCAGTGCCCTCAGGATTGTTTTTCTAATCAAGATGCTTCTGATCATTAGTTGCGTGTAAAGGTGGTGCAACAGCCTCCATGATAGATTGGAATTTGACCAATCCATTTTATGAACAGGATGGGATGCTAAATATGACATTAAGAGCATCCAATACAGGAAATTTTTCCAATGATTCAGCAAGTGAGGCTACATTTAAAGATATTTCATGTGTTTCATCAAGCGAGTTAGTTCCTAGTTCCAAAAAGCATTCACAAACATCACTCATCAGTTTACTCAAGGATAAACATGGGTTCATGGATTTGTATGATCAAAGAGATCTATCCTATACTTCTTTAACAACCTATGTGGTGCATGTTTCAAATTCCTCCAGGAAAAAAGAACAGATGCGGTGAGTTGTAAGCCACATCTATTTGATGTTTTGAAATGTAAATTATGTTTTGAAAATGTGTTCAATCTTTGAGGAAACGTTGAATTGTCCTTGATTCATGTATGGATGATGGAAACATTGAGATAGCAACATATTTATTACTTTTTTCTCCTGTTACTCATTGGTTTCCTCTTATTCGCATGTCATGTATTTTCTAAGCCATCATTCCGTCTTTGTAAGACTAACTTGGAATAAATTTGATATATGTCAGATTAAATCAGGTATCTTATACATACACGATGTTCACCCTACTGGACACACCATGTATATGGATTTAACATGTGTTTAAAGGCATTTGTACCATGATTTGTTTTTATAAAACCCAAACAATGCTACCTGATTAATGAAAACATAATATTAGAAAATTTCTCGTGATCGAACCCATAAAGATGATGAATAAGAATAAATAATGGATGAATTCCAATCGGTTGAAAAAAGAGTATGAAGATGGTGTGAATGATTATATCATGTTTGTATAAGATCATGCATGTGACCCTTCTCAAATCCTTTGTCTGTGTTTACGTTGTTGTTATTCAAGACAATTTAGTCTGGAGGAGTTGGAAGAACACCTGATCTGTCACGGAATAGATCGAAGTTATACATGTTATAATAAACATGCGGAAAAAACCAATGTAGGTAGTGACTCAGAGAACACGACATTTTATAGATCAACTGATATGATTAGAAGCGTGAACAGTGATGATGACCGTATGGAGGGTGTGATTACAGATGTGAACGATGATGAAGATCGTATTGAAGAAATGACATGGACAGTTGAAGATGAACTTCATGATTGCCCAAAATTGTTTGAGAAGTTAAAGAGTTGTGAAAAAAATGCCATTTTATGCTGGTTGCACTAAATATAAAGCATTGTCAGCCGTATTGAAGCTGTATAATTTGAAAGCAAGAAACGGGTGGAGTGATGCCAGTTTTACGGAACTACTTGCTCTCCTGAATGACATGCTCCCAGAAGACAATGAACTCCCAAGCCGAACATATGATGCCAAACGAATGCTACGATCTATGGGTATGATCTCTGAAAGAATACATGCTTGCTCGAATGACTGTATATTTTTTCTCAAGGACCAAAAATCACTTAAAGAATGCCCATAGTGTGGTGCTTCATGATACAAGAAAGATGATTCTAGTCATACTAAAGTTGTATGGTACTTTCCAATCATTCCTAGGTTTAGACGCCTATATGGAAGTGAAGAGACTGCAGGACGATTGACATGGCATGAAGATACAAGAATTAAAGATGGGAAACTACATCACCCTGTAGACTCTCCTCAGTGGAAGAGAATTTATCACGAGTATTCTGAATTTGGGAATGAGCCGAGAAACCTTCGTCTGGCATTATCTACAGATGGGGTGAATCCTTTTGGTTTTCAAAGCAGCAGTCATTGTACATGGCCGGTTATGTTGGTAAATTATAATTTACCACCGTGGTTTTGCATGAAACGAAAATACATCATGTTATCTATGCTTATATCAGGACCAAAAACAACCGGGTAATGATATTAATGTTTATTTGGCCCCATTGATCAAGGATTTGAAAATATTATGGGATTCAGGTGTTACGATGTATGATGCTTACAAAAATGAAAAGTTCACTTTGAAAGCCATATTGTATGGGACGATAAATGAATTTCCTGCTTATGAAAATTTGTCAGGATATAGAATTAAAGGAACTCAAGGGTGTCCCGTTTGCGAACAAGGTACACAATCAATTAGGTTGAAACATTCATCCAAAACCATGTTTCTAGGACATCGCAGATTTCTACCCCGACGACATAAGTACCGATCTTGGACGACATCATTCGATGGAAGTTCAGAGGAATGTACAGCACCGTCTCCACTAACATGTGATCAATTTTTTGAGAAAGTGAAATATTTGGACACTACTTTTGGTAAACCTTTTTCGAAAAACCTTACGAAAACTAGTTGGAAAAAGGGATCTTTTTTTACCATACTGGAATTGTCTGTATGCCAGACATTTTTTTGATGTTATGCATGTTGAAAAAAATGTATGTGATAGTGTCATCGACACATTGTTAAATGCAGCTGGAAAAACAAAGGATGGAATTAAGGCTAGATTGGACATGGTTGAGATGGGAATACGAGAAGAGTTGGCACCAGTGAAGGGTGAAAAATGAACATTTCTTCCTCCTGCTGCTTACACTCTTTCCAGGGATGAGAGATATCAGTTTTGAAACTTCTTGACTGACGTAAAGGTTCCAGAGGGGTATTCATCAAATATCAAGATCATCGTGTCAATGGGAGATTTAAAATTAAAGGGTATGAAATCACATGACTTCCATATTTTGATGCAATATCTAATTCCTATAGCTTTACGTTGCATTTTTTCCAATAATGTCCGCCATACATTTACAAAGCTCTGTTTCTTATTCAAAGCTATATGCAGCAATGTTATAGACCCGGTGAAATTTCCAAATATGGAAAGAGTTATTACCGTCATATTATTTGAATTGGAAATGTTCTTCCTATAGCATCCCGCCTTTTTATGACATAAACTTTCATTACATAACACAAAACTGAGGATCTTTAAGGTCTAGTGTCTTGGAAACCAGGAACGAAATACATGAAAGAAACAAAAATCATTCTTCTTAAACACTTGAAAGGCTTCTCCTTAAGTTCATCCTAGGTTCATTTCTGTATCTCATAACCTGGGGACATACATCAAAAGAAAGGATGAGCATAAGGACTAGTAAGGGAAACAAGAGGAACATTTTACATGTGAACTTGATATACTTCAATAAGGACATGAAAAGAACTTTAAGGCATGAGAAAGAACTCATGAGGCATTTCATAATAAAAATAACATTTTTCATAACTTGAAGATGTGGCTACATCATTTAACATAGACAATCATGAACATATCACCAAGGTCCATCCCCAAGGTTTCATTTGAAAATTACCAAGGTTATTCACCAAGGTATCGTGAAAATTGTAATCTCTAGTGGTTACATCATTACCCAATGCATTGGAGCGCTATCAGGGCGCACCCTTAAATTTGCCTTTATTATCATGTGAGCCACATATATCATCATCAAACATTTCATAAATAACCCATATAGCATAAAATAAATGGGTTTCATTTCATAATCATAACGTTTAAAAAAACTGCTTTAAAGACATGATCCTTACGTCACTTTAAACCCACGGAAAGGGAAAGCGGGTCTCATGTATGTAAAAACCAGAATTGAAAATAGAAAATTTTGATATATATGTGAATACCATTGTATAAATAAGGTCTTTAAGTATTTACTTTATAACATAAAATAATTTTGAGAAAAGAGAGAGGCATTTTGAGACCAAAAATTCTGCAGCATAACGGCTATGTTTCGGGGTTTTAGAAAACATTGAAAAGAGAGGGGACATGGGTCACCCACTCATAAATGATCCATAAAACAGTAGGGGAACGGAATAAGAAGGATATATGGACATGGTAATGAAATTTGGAGGACATACCATTTGAAATGAAAAACATGGAAGGAAGACAAAAATTAGATTTCTCTTATGAAAATTCGGCAGCATAACGGCATCACTTAAACTTCAATAAAAATGAATTGACAAGATCAAATAGGGTCTCTCATAATATGATCATAAGAGATCAGTATGATAGATATAGAGATCATACCCCAACATAATAAAAAGGAACTTGAAAGACTTGATATGAAAATCGAACTTGAAAAATGAGAAGGGTGAAAGGATCCCTTAAAAATTCGACAGCCTAACGGCGTCACTTAAACTTTCATAAAATGAAATGATGAGAGTAAGAGTGGATCTCTCATCATATAAACATGAAAAGGGAAGTAAGAGGAATATAAAAGAACATACTCTCACATAAGAACATGTAGCCTAAAAGGAATGACATAAAAGAGATTACATGAAAAGAAAGAGAGAGGTCGGATCCCTTACCTTAAAACGTGACTCTTGAAACTCAAAGTTTTGGACCTTGAGGGCTTGGAGGCACCTTGGGCGGACTCCTTGGAAGGTAAGAAGACCATAACATAATTGGGGGGGAGTTGGGAGTGAAAACTAAAGGAGGAAAGGGTGGGTATTTATAGGGAATGTGAGGGGACAAGGCAATAATGGCCAAGGGACACCTCACATGTGCTTTTCTCAAACCCATGTGCTCTCCCTTGGCATTTATCAAGGAGTTAGGCCAAATGGGGCCCCCAAAACAATAATTCATCACCCTTGGCCGGCCAACCCTTAAAAGATCTCATGACACAGTTATGATGTCATTAAATATACTGAAACCCTAAAACTGTATTTTTACTATTCACTGAAAATTCAACTTTCTCAGAAAAATCCCAAAATTTCACCTTAACCAAATATCAATGCTCTGATTTCAAAAATGAAATACATTTTATAAAAATAATTTTCTAAATATTTTTAATTTAGTTTTTAAGTAAAAACACTATTCATCGAAAATTCATTTTTGTCAGAAAAAACCCCAAAAATTACCATAACATAATATCGATGCTCTGAGTTCAAAAATAAAGTCATTTTTATAAAAATAATTTTCTAATTATTTTTAATTAAATTTTTTATTAAAAAACACTATTCACCCGAAAAAAACTAATACTTGATTAATAATTTATGATACCATTATTTACCCATTTTATTGAATCACATTACTTAATCTAGGTGTCTAAATTATATTAAAACTTTCTTTGAGTGAAATTACTAATCCATTTGGTCACATTACTAATCCTAAGCGTAAAATCACTATTCATAATTTACTATTCATCAAAAATTAAGTTGACCTTATTAGACTCCAAATTCCTTACTGAACACTTTTGTAGAAGACCATTTTTTGAAAATCATTACACATCATTAGTTATTTAGGGTTTACATAAATATTTTAAAATATCCTTTTTTTTTTAAAATTCATCAATAAAATACATTCTAAAATTATCTGGACATTTGAAATTTCACAAACATCACTAAAGGAAGAAATCTCAATTTATTCACCCGAAGGGATTACACAAGGAAGCTAGGGTCTCGTCACATAGCCCCTTATAACACCGGCATATGACCTAATTGTAAGGTGTGCTATGGTGAGAGAATCTGAGGGAGGCTCAGATAACATTGCCCTAGTAGTAATCTCTACTAACTTGAACTTCTCCCGTAGGCGTTTCCGTTCAAGCTTGATATGATGGAGTTCGGCTTGGGCTTGGTCCAAAGCGAAGCCCACAGATGCTACCTCCTTCCCAAGCTCTGATAAGTGGGCTTCATAAGGTTCAAGTCTACTGGATGAAGCCATCGCCTCCTCTTTCTGCATTAACCATTAACATCTTATTAAATCATTAAGAGTAAGTTAATATACTACTCAAAAAGATTGGGTCGTTACACTTCCCACCAACATTTTTTGATATGATGGTTCATTTGATGGTTCATTTGGTGAGAGAGATTCGACTATGTGGTCCTGTACATTATAGATGTATGTACCCCATTGAACGATATATGAAGATTTTGAAAAGGTATGTCAAAAACCGAAGTCGGCCCGAGGGTTGTATTGAGGAGTAATATATTGTTGAGGAAGCTATTGAATTTTTTACCGAATACCTGTCTGGTGTGGAAATCATTGGCCTACCGAAATCTTGTCACGCTAAGTGGCTTGAGGGTGAAGGAATTTCTGGAATAGAGGTTGTCACAATCAATATTACAGATCGGGAGCAGGCCCACCTTTACGTTTTGCATAACAGTTTCGACGTTGACCCATATGTTCAAACCCACAAATAAATTCTTAGGCGTTTGAATCCTTCTAGGGCTGAAAAATGGATATTAGATACACATAATCGACAGTTTATAGGATGGTTTCGAGACCATATTTTTAAGCAGTCATATGAAAATCAAGACTCAATTTCAGAACGACTTCGATGGCTGGCCAGAGGAGGAAGTGTGTACGTATTATCTTACAATGCTTATACAGTTAGCGGTTATACATTCTATACTAATGAACATGATGAAGATAGTACCATGTAGAATAGTGGGGTTACACTTGTGGCTGAGGCGATGCATGTTTCTGGTGCTAAGGACAAAAATCCAATTTATGCGAATATGTCATACTTTGGCATCATCAAAGGAATATAGGAGTTGGATTATACGAAATTCAAAGTGCCGATTTTTCAATGCAAGTGGTTTGATAACAGGAGTGCTGTTAAAATAGATGAATTATGATTCGTGAAAGTTGATTTCAGTAAGGAAGGGGAGAAAGAAGAACCATTTATAATGTCATCACAGGCAGTACAAGTATTTTATGTTCCAGACCCCGCAAACCAAAATTGGTCAATTGTTCTGTTATCGACCAAAACAACTGAAGAAGAGAAAGAAACGAGGGATAATTTTTTGCCTACTGATTTGGAAGTAATCATGTGAATAACACTAAATAATACCAAGAGAAGAACCTTCATTTGAAGTTGGAAGAAGACTATCTCCATAAGAATTATAAAGAATCACCTAGAGGCAGAAAGTTGGACTAGGTCTTCACCAGTTCAGGAAGAAGGATTATTTCCCTTCCCCCTTTGAGTGTAGGGACTCACACTAGGAAGCGATGATCACCTTCCCTCCTCCAAGTGTAGGGAGCCACACTGAATATCAGATTCTTTTCCTAGTCAACCACTGGAATAGAATATCACATTATAGTGGATAATCCATGCACTAGTCATTACCATTCATGGAAATGACGTATCTTCACTTATTGAGTGGTGAACCTTGTAAAACTATTATGTGAAAATTTTCTACTACTTTATATTATTGCATGCGGAATGAAAAAGATAATAAGATAATAAAGATATTAATAGGTTAATAGGTACCTGGATAAAAATTTGGAATTGTATTCAAAAGTCCCCAACACTGATTCACCCCCTCTCAGGGATAAGTATATCCCAAACAGGTCATCTCATACAAACATGAGGTTGAATAACATTCCAATAATGGTGAAACAACCCATTATTGAAACCATCAGACCAATAGGAAATTTATGAATTTAAACTAAAAATAGTATCATTGATCTCATGATCGAAAGGTATTCTACTGAGGACTGGGTTATCCTCATTGTTAACAATTAAAAGGATGACATTAGGGAGAATGTATTTATTGATGTTATTGTCATTGAAAATATAGGAAATGTAGAAAGAAACTTGACTAGAGACCATATTTAGTATCAATAATGTTGTCCCCTTATTTAAGAAAAGATTGAGGACAAAAAAAATTGTATTTATTTGGGGATAATTATAAAACATTATGTTCCTATATCATTCAATGATCCATTTAGCTCTAAATATTTTCGTCTGAATGTTTTCTTTAATTGTCAGTAGAGAATTAGGTTTGGTTATAAGATTAATTTCACGTTGAGGATCCATTGTAAATTTTGAGATAGTGGTGGTAGTTTTAATTTGGTTGATGTTTCCTATAAAAGAATAAAAATCATTGTCAAATTTTTGGGATTTGGATTGACACCATCCTTTTAAAATTTTTATGGAATTTTAAATTTATTGAAAAAGAGAAATCATCATTACTATAGTTCATAGAATTCGAATAGTTTTTTATATTTATATCAAAATCAGGATCTAAAACACACAAATTATTGAATATGAAATGAATGATAGGATTATATATACTAATGGAGATAGTAAACAAGATCATGTGATGGCCAAAATTATGTTTTGGAAGAGTGATGTTGGAGACGGTATCCCATTTGTCTAGATTTTTGTCATAGAAAACAACCCTATCCAGTTTACTAGCTACCACCCTATTATAATTCTTTCTACACAAAGTGTATTTTTTCCAAAATGGTTTATTTCAATTATATTATTATCTACAATGGAGTTTTTAAATATATATAGGAGATAGTGGAGTGGTCCAGACCCATTTTTTCTCTTTGACCAAAATAGTGTAAAATTCCCCACACACAATCCATAGTTCATGAATTTTTTCCCTAAACAACAAGGATCCTCCCAAAGAGGTCTTCTATCATCATACCTACTTTTACCATATAAAAACGAGAAAAAATGGTGGGAGTTAGAGTAGAAAATTTCATAGGTGAAAAATTGGTCAGAAATATTATAAGCACTAACATTATCCAGAGATGTGTGAGAAAACATCCAGAGCATTTAAATAGAAGAGTGATTATTTATAGAACCAAGATAAAAATACACATTATAATTCATTTGAGAAAAAAGAGGTGAAATGTTTGTTTTATTCATAGAAATATTGAAAAATTTGGGGCAATGAGAATAAGGAAATATTTTTAAAGTAATAATAGGGTCAAAGTTAGCAATAACCTAACAATTACAAAATAAGATCTTAATTTAAATATCTACATGGGGTTGGAATCCCCCCCTTATTATTTTTTCTAGAGCTCTTCCTCCTAGAGGATCTTCTGAATATTTTGGTCTTATTGGGGCTATCAATTGAAGTATCAACTCCCAGTTTGACAATATAAGTAACAAGAGAAAATATGTTACGAGTACTTACTTTTGTATCAATGGTGGAATTTGGATAATGACCAATGATTTTGGCGGTTAAATCCAAGGAAGTGTTGTTTATTTGAAGATGTGACTTCTGAATATTGTAGTTATTTCTAGGTTGTGCAGTGATAGTGTAAAGACCCAGATTTTCCATTGAATTTTTTTCCTTAAATACATGGGAATTTTTACGAGTCCACAGTTTTTGAAGGTGATTATTTCCAAGCCCTAGTGTGTCCAGAATCAATTTCTATAGTTTTGGTCAGGTACGTTCAGAAAACATACAAGCAAAGTTTAATATCTTTTAAACCAGTGCTCGGAATTGAAATCTAAGGGCACCATTGAGCTCGCAGTATCTGTGATTTCATAGTGAGACCTTCACCGCAGTTATGTTTAAGCGAGAATGGAAATTAGTTTTTAGAGTTTCTAAGAATAAAGTTAAATAAGAGTAAGTGTGGATTATTTTTATTTTGGTGGTTAAAATGTCCACGTGGAGGTTGGAGGTGGGGGCCACCACACCATAACCTCCCATGAGAGGTTATGGTGGTGGGGCCCACCCGGACATAACCTCCCATGGGAGGATAATTAACACGGGGACCACACGGCCTTTAACCCCTTGTAACTCTTGGACTTCCCCCATAATTTTTCCAACCCTCTCTTCATTTATTTCAAACTCTCCCCTCCCCTATTTGAATTTTTGAATACATTCCACCCCAATTAATTAAATGAGTTGCCTAATTTAATTAAACAAAACTCTTTGTATTGTTGTACCGACAAAAAATATACTTTTCCTTTATTATGTTTGGTTGGAAACTTGGAAGAGACTGGAGAAACCATGGAGAATGCTCTCAATGGGGAACCATTCTTCCAACGAAGAACGTGAAGAATGCGAAGCAATTCGTCGAACATCTTCTCCTTCTTCAACCGGATAAATAGAAGGAGCTTACCGCAAAGAATGTCGATGACTCTTCTTCCTCGATCTCCTACCACGGACTCTTCATGACGTTAACAAATCGACACTGCCATCCCGCGACATTGTCAACGACCAACGACAAGCGATGTAGGGGTTTGAGTTGTTTTGTTTCCATTCTAAATCGTATAATATTTTTGAATACATTTTTTGAATTGTTATCAACATAACATGGAGGGTTTGGACCGCTCAAACACGGCTCGACTCTCCCCCCTTTGATCGAGTTTGTTGTTGACGATGGAAGTGGACAACGACGGCCGGCGTCGGGCCATCTGCGAAGAAACCAGTGGCGCAAGACCGCCGGGTCACCGAAAAGGTGCGGCACCATCGTTCCCATAGATGAAATCCAGGCTGCGACCAAGCCGGGCCACGACGAAGGTGGTGTGGCACTATCGCGTCGTGCGGTAGAGTAGAGGGCCCCGGCCAGGCCGGGCCGCGATGAGGGTGGTGCGGCATCGCCACGTCGTGCGGTGGAGATGAGCTACGAATTAGGCCACGACTGATAGAGGAGGGCGGCCGGTTGAGCCAGCCGCCAGTGTGTACTATAGGCGGGGCTTGAAGGGTCCCACAGTTACCTGAATAGGCGCTAGGCACTGGTTCCATTACCGTCAACAGGGGGGCGTGGCACCTCCCCCCCCCCCACGGCGTGGCCAACCGGGTCACACCGCCCACTGGCCGAGACACACTGCCATCCGACACGCGACCAGCCTACCGGGCCACATAGCCTGCCAGCACGCGGCCCGCCAGCCGGACCCCAGGGCCATCCGGCAGGCGTCCCTCCCACAGGGCCCCACGACCAGCCCGCACGCGTCCAGCCGACCGGGCCACGCGGCCAGCCAGCTAGGCCGACCCTTCAGACCGGGCTATGCCTTCGGGCCGGGTCAGACTCACGGACCAGGTCAGAACCTGGTCCAGACCCGAGTCTGGTCGGGTCGGTCCGACTTGGTCGGACCGGACCCAGACTCGTCAGACCCGAATACACCTATTCACCAATAACTCGGGCTATGGGTGTCCTAACGACAAACCGTCTACGGCGACAGAAATCATATAGAGAGACGGTTCCTTTGGCATACCCCACTTGGGGTTTGGACACAGTTGGGGTACAGTCGGGTTGTTTTGAACCTAAAATCTAATCGTGCCCCTGGAATTGAAATGCCAATAACTCACAGACCGGGCATTCGATTGACGCGCCGTCTATTGCGTTGACACCCCTATGATGTGGTGGTCCTTTGACATACTTCCACGTGAGACTTCATGACAGTTGGAGTATCGAACAGTAGCTCATGGAGCAAATCCTCCAAGAGATGAGCAGACAGAGTGCGGAGACCTAGTAGCTAACAGACCTGACGACCTCTTGACCGTTTTTACTCGGAGTGATTCGACTAGCCCAGTGGGGAGCACCTGGTACATGGCAGTATACCCTTGGTAGGGGAGGGCCTGGTATTTGGTGGAAGCCCCTCGGTACTCGACAGGAGAAGTACCTCTACAGGATATTAGGGGGAGTGCCCGGTATTTGGTGGCAGACCCACAGTGGAGGAGGACCTGGTACTTGGTGGAAGACCCGCGGTACTCGACAGGAGGAGTAACACAGCCGTCCAAGGTTAGTGAGAAGTGCCTTGGATTCGTGACATTCCCATTGTTCTCGACAGAGGAGGAGTTTTCCAGCAGTCGTGATTTCAATAATGAAAATCCTGGTTTGAGCTGAGTCAATGACCTTTGTGTTTTCCCCATGATTGGGATGGGTTACTAGATAACTTAGGTATATGTATGTGAATAAGCCTAGGTAATGTTCATCCATTGATTCATACTTTGCGGTTTATCCTTGTTGGATATCGTGACACCTTGAGGGTCACGGGGTCCATACTGAGTATCATTATACTCACCCCTGCACAGGATATTCCTATACCTCTTTGTGTTGGATGCAGATGACGGACAACACTAACCAAGGTGGAGTGTACGAAGACTGCACGGTACCCATAGGTGGACCTCACGACGTGTCGGTACCCGGAGGAGACGGAAAAACATGGATTACTAATGAGGTTATCTATACCTACCCTTTAGGTAGGATCCGTGGTGGACGATCCAGGAGCTCCTAGACACCTTCAAGCTGTTAGTCTTTTAGCTGTACATGTTTTGTATTTTCCTTGTACTTTACTGTTGGGATTGTATTTCTGGCTCCCGTTACTTTCATCACTACCTTTGTATTCAGGTTTACATAGTGTTTTTCTTCCTGTTGTGTACTCTGATTGTGTGTGTCTAATTTTAATAAAGGAAATGCCTTCCCAGCTTAGGGATTTACGCCATTGGTTCTAGTCGCCAGCCCCTGGCCTACAGAAGGCGGGCTTGGGGTAGTCATGGAATGAGCCCCGCGGATAGTTTGTGACAAATTGGTATCAGAGGTAGTCAGTTCTACCGCAGAACATAGGAATCAGATCATTATTTTCTTTGAAGCAATAGTGTTAAGGGTACTAAGTGTGGTTTTCAGTTCAGGGAGTCCAGTGTTGGTGCGGTAGCCGATGTATCCGTACACCAGCACCTTGAAAACTGATTTCCGACTTTGTACACGAAGAAACTGATTGCGTGTGTGTTTCAAAAGTTTTTCCTTAAGTCAGATCAACCAGGTCATCTCACCAGGTATAATCTTTTGATCGTGTTGCATTAGTTTCTTTCAAGATGCCTCCCCGTGGATGACCAGTTAGATCCCAGAGAGTTGTACGCAATGACATCCATCCAAGAGAAAAGGCCTCAGTGGAGGTCCCCTTTCTATTTAAGGAACCAGTGGTACCACTTCCCATTGGGCCACCGATGCCACCAGCCCTAGCAGCAGATGATGCATGCCACGTGAGCGCGATGCACGAGTTCCAGCGCTAGAGGCCACCCAGGTTCCGGGGAGAGACGGGCCCATAGGCAGCTGAGGATTGGCTGGAGGCTGTGGCGAGGGTCTTCAGGCTAGTAGGGACACCGACAGACCACATGGTGATCCTTGCTACCAGCCTCCTTCATGAAGTAGTAGGAAGATGGTTCAGCCTGATGCTCCAGGTCCACGACGAGGTGACACTACTGTGGGTAGACTTTAAGACCCTATTCCGGGAGGATTTTTTTCCATCCACCCTTCATGTGGTGAGGATACAGGAGCTAATTCATCTGCAGTAGGGTAGTATGGTAGCTTTCCAGTACTCAGCGAGGTTCACTGACCTCTCGCGCTACTCCACAGATATGGTACATGACCCATTATTTAGGGCCCGGACCTTCGAGCAGGGGCTCGGGTGAGATATCGAGGTCTGACGATCTCACTCAGCATCTCGACGCATGAGGGGGTGCTAGATAGAGCCCTCCTGGTAGAGATATTCCTTGTTGAGCAGTCACCAGTAGCGAGACCTACTACTGGTCGACAGGTAGTGGAGTCTTCTATAGCTGGCAGTAGACAGTTGTTGAAGAGGTCCAATAGGACCAGACCTACAGGTGGATGACCACACGACTCAGGATCGGTTGTTCGGGGTACTCGGAGTGGAGATAGAGCTAGTCATGCTAGGATCAGGCAGCATTACTCATACAGTGGGATCGGTCACATGGCTCGTGACTGTCCGACCAATCGTTATAACGATCACCAGACAGTTGAGGGACCTCCCATGCAGAGGCAGAGGTTCGATAGTGGTGGTCCACAGGGATCAGGCGGACATGGCAGAGGAGGTGGCTGTGCAGATGGTGGTGGATGATGATTTCCGGTGTTGCCCCCACCACCACCAGGTGTTCCACCCTGACTGAAGGGAGTAGGTGGACAGGGGTGAACTCATCTACAGGCAGCTGAGGCATACGATCACGGATCGCCGGAGATGATTCGAGGTACGATCTGAGTCTACTCCACCTTAGCTGCAGTTCATATAGTCACAAGTTCCAGTCACTCTTTCATATCCACTGACCTCGTTCGGAGCTCATAGATTATGATGGAGTCGTTGGCTCGATCCTTATGGATAGAGACTCCTACGGGAGCAGACTCGATGATTACGCACTGGTGCCGGAAGTGTGAGATTACTCTAGGAGGTGAGAGCTTCATCTGGGATCTCCTCATAGCGGCGTCGAGGCCTTACGACTTCATCTTGGGTATGGACTAGTTATCTTCAGTCCACGCTCAGATCAACTATATTAGGCGCAATGTGTGGTGTGTCCGCACGGATGGGACTAGGTTCACCTTCACCGGAGAGAAGGGAACCTTTGCAGTGCAAGATGGACTTACTCAGAGGAGGTTGTAGCCAATCACTCGCCAGTTGGCTTGCCTTACCCTTGGAGCAGTATATGTGGAGAGTATGACATATCCTATAGTGGTGGACCAGTACGTGGATTTTTTGCTTAACGATGTCCCAGTACTACCTCCTCGCAGAGTGGTGTAATTTTACATTGATATGTACCCCAAGTAAACACCGATATCTACACCAACATATTGGATATCTCCCGCTGAGCTTCACGAGCTGAGGGTACAACTTGAGGACTTGCAGGCGAAGGGATTCATCTGGCCCAGTGTTTCTCCCTGGGCAGCCCCAATTCTGTTCGCCAATAAGGCGGATGGGGGCTTGAGGATTTGTGTCGACTACCATCACCTGATCCAGGTGACCATAAAGAAGATGTACCCACTTATGAGGATTGAAGACATATTTGATAAGATCACGGGAGCTTGAAGGTTCTCGATGATAGACCTCAGATCTAGCTATCACCAGCTCAATGTTCGAGATGAGGAATGTAGAAGACTAACTTCAGGTATCGGTATTTCCAGTACAAGTTCTTGGTTATTCCCTTCGGCATAACCAATTCTCCAGAAGTGATCATGAGTATCATGGATAGGATCTTCCAGCCTTAACTCAATCGATTTGTCATAGTCTTCATCGACAACTTATTGATCTACTCAACTACTGAGGAGAATCTTTCCTACCATTTTCAGGTAGTACTGGACACTCTCTGAGAGCGCCAGCTTTATGGTATGCTCTCGAAGTGCCAGTATTGGATTCGAGTGGTTCTCTTTTTAGGTCATGTCATCTCATAGGTGGGAGTTGCAGTGGATACAGCAAATATCAAGGTGGTACTTTCTTGGGAGACACCGAGGAGTGTGACAGAGGTACATAGTTTCCTGGGCTTGGTTGGATACTATTGTAGATTCATTCTAAACATCTCCAGAGCTTCAGCACCACTATCATTCTTCATGAAGAAGGGGAAACCCTTCATGTGGTCGTAGAGATTCCAGTAGAGCTTTCAGGAGCTGAGGCAGAGGCTGAATAGTGCCCACATTTTGAGGCTTCCAGAGGAGGGCGTAGGGTATGTAGTTTAATGCGACGCATCAGGGACCGGACTCAGGTGTGTCCTGATGCAGAAGTGAGCAGTGATTGCTTATGGTTCATGGAAGTTGAGACATCATGAGCAGAACTATGGTACCCATGACCTGGAGTTAGCAATAGTGGTCTTCGCCATGAAGATGTCGCAGCACTATCTGATGGGAGAATGCATTACCATGTTCTCTAAACACAAGAGTCTTAGGTATATCTTCTCTCAGAAGGAAATGAACCTGAGATAGTGGTATGGTCTTGAGTTCCTCCAGGACTATGACTTCAAGATAGTCT
This sequence comes from Viscum album, assembly GCA_963277665.1. NCBI lineage: Eukaryota > Viridiplantae > Streptophyta > Magnoliopsida > Santalales > Viscaceae > Viscum > Viscum album. The sequence goes on along the minus strand of OY728127.1, from coordinate 219,787,158 downwards.
ATACTCCTGGGAAAGGGAACGTTGTTGAGAATTCTCTCAGCAGGAGATCAGGAATTCAGCTGCTAGGAGAGGTGACAGAGCAGCTAGCTGCCTTACAGATATCCTTTGTATCGCAGTGCCTCACATGTCAGTAATTGATGGAAGAGCACCAGGTACTAGTAGGATTGGTTCAGCCTTTAGAGGTCCCAGAGTGAAAGTGGTATGGGATATCCATGGACTTCATGACAGGTCTTCCACATACATCTAGGAGTCATGACTCGTATGGGTGATCATTGACAAACTCACCAAGTCATCCCACTTCCTACCGATCAAAGATCTAGGATTAGTTTAGATCTTGGGATTCCTCTATGTGCAGATGAATGTGCGTTTAAATGGTGTATGTTCCTTGATTGTCTCTGACTGAGACTCACAGTTTACTTCCCAGCTATGGAAGGGGTTGTAGGAGACTTTCGGGACACAACTACGTCTGAACAGTGCCTTCCATCGTCAGACAGATGGTCAGACCGAGAGGGACATTCTGACCCTTGAGGACATGATATATGCATGTGTCCTAGACTTCGGTCATAGTTGGGAGGATCACTTGCATTTGGTGGAGTTTTCCTACAACAACAGCTATCACTCCACCATAGGTATGGCACCTTTTGAGGCCTTGTACGGTCAGCCTTGAAGATCGCCATAGTGCTGGACAGACCTAGGGGAGTCCGCACTAGGGGGACCAGAGATGGTACGGGCTACCATGGAGAAGGTTTCGATCATCCAAGATTGGATGAAGACTGTACAGATCAGACAGAAGTCATATGCTGACAGGAGATGGAGACCTCAGGAGTTCGAGGATGGAGACCACGTCTTTCTACGGGTCTCACCTCGACGAGGTTTGTGGAGATTTGGCTGAGGCGGCATGTTATCTCTGAGGTTCATAGGACTTTTCCAGGTCCTCAACATAGTAGGCAAGGTGTCTTACCACTTATCTCTTCCACCTCAGTTTCACCGGGTTCATGATGTCTTCCATATATCTTAGCTGAGGATGTATGTGCACGACCTATCCCACATCTTCGATCATAGAGAGCTAGACATCGATGATGGGGAGACATTCACAGAGGTTCATGTAGATATTGAGGATCGATAGCATCAGGGCCTGTGTGGATGGTCGATACCTCATGTACGCATTCGTTGGCAGCATTGGAACCTCTAGAAGAGCACCTAGGATCGGGAGGCTCAGATGCGTGCTGAGTACCCCCATTTGTTCCCTTAGTTCGAGTTGTAGCTTATGAGAACATAAAACCCTGAGGTGGGGAGAATGTAAAGACCCAGAATTTCTGTTCAAAATTTTTTCATTAAATACATGAGAATTTTTATGAGTCTTCAGTTTCTGAAAGCTCTTGATTCTGAGGGCCGGTGTGTCCAGAATCAATTTCTAAATTTTTGTTCAGGTACGTTCAGTAAACGTACGAGCGGAATTGTATATCTTTTGAACTGATTCATGGAAATGAAATCTGAGGGCACCGTTGAGCTAGAAGCATTGGTGAATGCTTAGTGATACCTTCACCGTAGTTGCATTCTAGCAAGAATGGTAGTTACTTTTTTTAGTTTTAAGAATAAAGTTAAATAAAAATACGTGTGTATTATTTTTATTTTGGTGGTTAAAATCTCCAAGTGGAGGTTAGAGGTGGGGTACACCACACCATAACCTCCCATGAGAGGTTATGGTGGTGGGGTCCACCCGCACATAACCTCCTTTGGGACGATAATTAACGTGGGAACCACACGGGCTATAACACCTTGTAACTCTTGGACTTCCCCCATAATTTTTCCAACCCTCTCTTCATTTATTTCTAACTCTCCCCCTCCCCTATTCGAATTTTTGAATCCATTCCACCCCAATTAATTAAATGAGTTGTCTCATTTAATTAACACAAATATTAGTGTTGTTGTTCCAACAAATAATAGACTTTTCCTCTATTATTTTTGGTTAGCAACTTGGTAGAGCTTGGATAACCATTGGAGAAACCTCTCAATGGGGAACCATTCTTCCAACGAAGAACCTGAAGTACTTAAATAATGTGAAGAATGTCATCGAACATCTTATTCCTTCTTCAACCAGATCAAAGGAATGAGCTGACTGTGAACACGCAGATGACACTTCTTCCTCAGTCTCCTACCCCAGACACTTCCCGACGCCGACGAATCGATGCCGCCATCCCGCGACTTCGTCAACGATCAACGACAAGAAGGGTATGGGTTTTGTTGTTTTGTTTCCATTCTATGTCATACAATATTTTAGGAATACGTTATACATATTGTTATCAACATAACATGGAGGGTTCTGAGTGCTCGAACACAGGTCATCGGAAAGGCGTGGGAATATCGTGCCGCGTGGATGAAAGTCGGTCTGTGGCCATGTCGGGCGGCGGTGGAGGGGGAGAGACACCGTCGCGCTGCGCAGTAGAGTAGGCGGCCACGGCGGAGGGGGTGTGGCACCGTCACACCGCGCGGTGGAGATGAGCCACGACCAGGGCGGGCCCCGGCGTAGAAGCTGGGCACGACGTCGTCGCGCCGTACTAGAGAAGGACCGCGGCCTTAGGCCGCAGCAATTAGAAGAGGGTGGTTGGCTGAGCCGGCCGCCAGTGCGAGCTACAGGCAGGAATCGAAGGGTCCCGTGGTTACCTGAACCATCGCTATTCTCCAGTTCCTTTATGGTCAACAGGGGGTGCGGCACCCCCCCCCCCCCCACGGCATGGCGAGCCGAGCCACACGGCCAGCCGGTAGGGCCCCAAGGCCTGCTAGCACACGGCCTGCCGGCTGGGCCACACGACGAGGCAACGCTACTCTGGAAAAACTTAGAGAGCCTGTTTCAAGTGCAGTTTGTCCCAACCACCCTTCGTGTGGTTCGGATACAAGAGCTACTTCATCTGCAGCAGAGCAGTATGATAGTAGTGCAGTACTCAGCGAGGTTCACTGACCTCTCGCGCTACTCCACAGATATGGTATGAGACCCATTCTTCAGGGCCCAGACCTTCGAGCAGGTGCTCAGGTGAGAGATTAGTGCTCCGAAGATCTCACTCAGCATCCTGACATAGGCGGGGGTTCTAGATAGATCCCTACTGGTAGAGAGTTTCCTTGCTGATCAGTCACCAGCAGCAAGGCCTATTACAAGTTTTGAGGGTCCAAGTTTTATCAAAATAGGCCCTTTATATTTCTTATTCCTCTTTAATTCTATCCATTCCTTATCTTTAGGATGGGTTACATTTTTTCACCACTGTACAATCTAAGATGGAGTGAACCATGATCTTGCATAATTTGTAGGGGGGGTGTTTATATTCAATATTAACCACTATTCGGTTGTCCTTCACATTAAGGATAATTAATTGTGGTAGTTTTTAGTCCAAATTCTGTTCAACCATAACTATTTCATATAGTCATAATTCTCTATTTAGATTTTATTTGATCAATATTTATAGGGACACCAATACAAGAGATAATTTCATTCAAGATAATCAAGTGCCAAAAATTCTCAATTAATTCCATGAAATATAATCCATATTTGTGCCATAGTGTTCCAATGAGTGATAGGGTTAAAATAATAATCCCACTCGGATATATGAAGTATACCAGGATTCACAGGAATCCAACCCTTTTTATAGACAAGATAAAAGTCTACCTCGGAGCTAAGAATAATTTGAAAATAACCTCTACCAATTAAAACATGTTTCAAATTGGATGTTCGGCAACAATGGGTAATCTGAGGTTTTATGTCAAAATGAGCCAAGGCTTATTCCCTTTAAGATAAGAAAAAATCCAATTTTTCAAGAACATAGACATTTGTACCTGTTTTTGAAGAGCATCAAGATGTGATTCTATAGATAAACCTCCATCATATAGGTTTATTATAGGAGAGACATTAACAATGAATCTTTGTGTAGATCAAAACCTTTAAGATCATCGTGGAAGGAAATCCCCTTAGTCATTTCATGAGGTGGTCAACTTGAGTTATATTTAGAAATATGTTTTTTATGATATGCTTTAGGATTGTTCCTTTAAAATTATATCTCCCACTCAGCATCAAAAGATTCCATGAATTACCATATTTATCGAGTTAGAGGTCTATCATCACCATTTACAGCAACATTAGGGATTTTATGATGAGTTCTCGGAGGGTCACATGTGGAGCCTCAATTCATTCTCTCCAACAAATTTATAATCTATATTGTATCTAGTATATATTTATTTATATTTAGCCTAAAAATATAGTAATAGGAAATTAAATACACCATTTAATGAGACTTTAGGTTGTATATACACATTTATATTATTTCCATTTTATTATTGCATTGAAAGAATAAAAAGTAAATGATATCTATATATTATCAGACCATTATAATTTTTACATTATAAATATCAAATAATTATACTAAAACCATCCTTAATAAATTCCATGTAATGTGTGAACAAGTCATATCCTTTCGTTAGGAAATTTTCCTCCGTACACAAGAACAGTATTATTGAATTCCCAAAAAATATAAAAAAGGAAGGTATGTAATATATAAAAATTAAATAATCATAATAAAATCTTAAATATCATATATCTAAATTATTTCTATAATTATGTCCAACATAGATTGGTGGTAACGGGAAAACGAACGACATCAGTTAGCGAGGCGGTAGTCCTCCGTAGACACGAACAATGATTATGTAACCCATTTGATAGAATTTTGTGTGGTTGTAGTTTATATACTTAATATAAAAACATATCAGTATATGGAATCTACCAATTATATTATATAGTAAATATATATGAATAACTTAAGTGGTTTGTGTAAGAAATAAAACATAAATGTCCATTAATGAACGTTACCCCTTCTTTGGGTATCTACTTTTGGTTTTCACCAAAAGACTTAATTGGATGAATTTATGAACACATTCAGTCTTCTATGATGAGATTAGGGAATTTCGGAAGTTATTTTTAATGTTTTTTGTCAAGAAAAATGGCTTGATAGGTGTAAAAAAGTGGAGAGAGTGAATATCCTTTTATAATGAATGATGAGTGACATTCTTGTAAACACCCAAATGTGTTCATTATTGGGATGCAAAGAGTACATAAAGTTGATCAAAAACTGATAAATAATGGTTTTCATAGAGAATATGGTATATGAAAACCACCAAAACGCATTTATACACATTTGTTAAACATGTCATTCCTTAACTTCTATGTTTCAATATTTTACAATTTTGGTTTTTTTATTATGTTACCTTGTTTTGTATCCTAAGTAATTTATTCTATAAGACTAAGTTAGAGTGATCCTTATTAGATAATTTGTAATTAATGGTTATAAATATGATATATAATTTATAAATTATAAATCTTTTCAATGTTGTAAATTAACCTTAACATAATTACCTTTAATGCTCAAAATCACTGAATTAACCGTAACTCTTCTAACTGAGTTTTTTATTTCTAACGGTAAATATCATCACTATAATAGAAAAATTATTCCATGAACGGACCAAATTTATATTTATTAATATTTTAAAATCACTTGATATATTAAGGTAATTTTATTAATTTTAAATAAATTAATAAAACAAAATTTATTATAAAATGTCACTAATGTCAAATTAGACCTTATTCATTTAATTTAAATTTAAAAAAATCATCACAACAATGGAATTTGAATAGATTTTGTTAAAAGATATTTAAAATGATATATTCCTCAAAAAATTTATTTAAACCTAATAATTCATCCAATATATTTCACTTTTACTAGTTTTAATATCCTTTATTTTATTAAATTTTTAACTGAATAATTAATGTATTAGTTTTTCTCAATCATTTTTTGTAATTTTTTTCTCTAAAAATAAATAATATATTTTTATGATATTTAAAAAAATTATCAATAAAAATTTTATTTATAAAAATCCCAATTTAGTTTTATCCCTTATTCTAAAGCATTGTAAATATTGAAATCAAGGAAGGTACAATTTTTGTCTTTTTCTATACTTAACTTATTGTATTGGTAACTATCATGGATAATTTTTCCAAAAAAAGTATTAAAATTGTGGAATAAGGATAAAATGGTATAAATATGTCTACAAATGAGTATTTTTACACTTTTTAGGTCATTATATACCTTATATTCTATTTTTAACCACTAAATAAACTTGTTTTTACCTTAATCACTGTAATTATGTTTTCCAGTTTTCACTAATAATTATATTAAAAATTTAAGTTTAATTTATTAGATAATATAAATTGTTATTTTTATAAATATTTAATCCATTTTTCGAAATTATACTCACATAATTGGATTAATTTAATTCAAAAATAATCTCACTGATGTGATGAGAAAACGATTTTTTAAATTGAAAATGTCCAAAACATTAGTAACTTTTTATATCTAAATTCAATATAGGAACGATTCATGTGAACTAAATTAGATTAATATATTTATAATTGAAATATTTTTACTATAAATCCAATTTAAAATATAAATTAACATTAAATATTATTAAAATTAAATGACAGTTTTAAATTAAAATTCAGTATTTTTCACTATTCATCAAAAAAATAAAACATTTGAAAACAAATCCCAAAAATTTACCGTAAGATAATTTTGGAATCCCACCTAAATAATGAAGTTATTTATTAAATTAATTTCATAATATTTTTTTAAAATTAATTTTAAATTATGTATGCCAATATCATTAAACCATCTATTATAAAATAATAATGTTTCTCAAAAAACGTTCCTTTTTTCTTTTTAGTGATTATTATTTTATTTATAACCAATAGATAACAAATAAAAGTTTGAAACTATATATTACAATAAGTTAACTAACCATATTTATTGCCTTCATTAAACTGTTTACAAGATAACTATCATATTAAATAATAATATTAATTATATATTATAGTTTGGGAAAACTCAGTTTTTCATGTAATGCAAAAAAGATTTTTTTCATGTAATGAAAGCCATCAATGGAACTCAGTATTGTGTGTAACACAAGACAAAAATAGTGTCTCATTTACTGAAAGGTAAACTAAATATTTCCTGTTGTGTAAGCTAATCCTAGGGTTGAGAAAAATAAATATTAACTTGGTGTAGTGTATAAAGCATGTTTAACTTGATGTAACATGCAAGACAAGCCATAAAAGTATTTTAATTTACTTGAAAAATAATAATTCATAAAATCTAAAGGTAACCTTACCATTGGAATAATAATTTTACCTCAAAATAAATTTTTTTCTAATAAATAATATTTATCATGATTAATTTATATATATATATATATATATATATTATAATTCAAAAAAAAATATCAGGATTAAAAACTCAAAAAAATTGAACATATTAACAAATAGTATTTTTAAGTATTTCATTAAAATCATAATTTTTTAAAAATAAATAATAAAAATAACCCATTTATAAATTTATATTGATAAAATGAATATAATTTTTGAAATCAACACATACAAATTGTCGAATTGTGATTTTCTAGTAATTCTCTGAAAAAAATCAATTTTCGAGATAATTGTAAAAATATAATCTTTCACGTAACTGATATATCTTAAATTATTTCATTCATGGTTTAATAATTTCCAAAGGATTTATATAAATTTAGGTTCAGAAATTATATGTATTTAATTTCATAAGAGTTTCATTTAGTTAAATTAAACACATATTACTTACCTAAACATAATTTTTTTAAACCTAAAGTAAAAAATGATTCCTTAAAATGGGAATATTTGTTTACCCAATTTACTTTTTAATAAACTAATGAATTTAAATTATAAATGGTTTAAACGTATTAAAAAAATATATAATATATATATATATGTCATTAAATATATTCTATTATTCTTTAGTTAATTATAATTATTTATAAATGAATTTGAATGAAAATTGGGAAATCAAAACAAAATGGGGAAATTTACTGAAAATGGGATATCAGAAAAATCATTTTAACAAATACTATAATAAAATATAATCCAATAATTATAATGGATAAATAATATAGAAATGAAGAAAATTAACTTCTATAAATATATTTTAATTAATTCTATTTTTTTATTCAGGAGGGAGAGAGGCGATAAAATAATGCAGGATTAAAGGAAAGGGGATTCTCAAACCCATCTCATTTTCTTTGGGTTATCCCTATTTTCTATTATTTTCATTTGTTATATTCCTCTAATGTTCCTTAAATATCTTTTCACTACTCATACCTTTTCTTTCTGGGTATATGAATGTTTCAACCTTTATTTTTAATTAAAATATAATGATTTTCCCAATAGAATTTTCTTTCCAAAAAAAACTCTTTACCTCTCCATGTCTTGTTTTGTATCCAAAGAAAATGATCTGTTATTCAAAAATTATGATGTCTATTTTTCATTTGAGAACCCAAAATTTTATTCATGAGTTTATTCTTATGATATACATATGAAACGCATTATTATACATGGGTAATTTCCAGACTACTATTGTTATAAATTCTATATGGAATGCATGATTATATAAATATTATAATGTGAAGGGTGATACCAAAATAATATAACCATAAAAATCATAGGTTAATATAATTTATATCAATATATAATGTGTATTATTAATGAACTTGATTATATATTTTTTCACAATTATGATGTTATGATTATTCACATATGTTATGCATGTAGAAGATGGTAGATTTTATCCCAAATATGTGTGGTATTTGAAAATTGTGACACGATATTTCTTTTTTATGCATTACCACATTTCATGAATTAATCTAATGTTTCCCTCATGATTATGATTTTGTTCATATTCTTACTATAGGATGATGATGATTATGCTCACCCATTTTATATTGACTAATGTCTCATATTCATCCCCTTAATGGGATTTTTTACAAAATCTTTATGGAATGTATTCCATCAGTTGATTACTTGTAATAAGGAGAAAAATATGTCCACTAAGATGATATTCAAGAAGGAAATAAATATTTTATTTGTTTTGTTATGTAAAAGTAATGTTTGCGCATAATTTACCAAAGATATACAACCTTTGGATCTAGAATTGTATCTCTATTATTTCTTTTATCTTAAATATTATGTAATAGTCATGTAATGAAAATATCAGGTCACTATAGTCTCACAATCTCATAGATATTAAATTCCCCAATACGTTGCACTATCATATTTTCCTTGATGGGTAATAAATGATCTGATTTCAAAAGTCGATCAATGATCACTAAAATGAAATTATTCACCTTGGGTGTATATGGAAAACAAATGATGAAGTCCAAGGAAATCTCATCCCAAATCAATATCGGTAGGTGTATGGGCTATAAAAAACCTTTTAGTCTCTCGTTTTCCACCTTAAATCAATGATAGGTAAGAAACCATGATAAAAAATATGCAGTCATCCAAATTCTTCTTTTCCGCCAATACCAACATCACATGTCATGATACATCTTGGAATCCTTATGGTTCACAGTCCAACAAGATAGATTTCCACTATCATCAACTCCTGCATCAAGTAAAATGGAATAAACAACCTCCCAATGAAGCATAAAAGGACCACAGGGGGACCCAAAACACTCACTCTACCCCCCACCACTATAATGTCTTTGAAACATATGTTATAAATCAGAATCTATCACATTCTTGATATGAAATCACTTATCAAAAGATGATTCATCTTTCATCGAATCCAAGAACACATGTCCACCAACCTCTTATACTACCAAGATAATCTCAGGAAACAAACTCATTAAGTACCATTCCATAACCAATTACTTCTTTTATTGTGTCTGTAAATTTCATACCAATACATTGGCCACCACATTTCCCTCCTCAGGGGTGTATGCAATACAAAAATCAAAATATTGAAGGTATTTCACCCAGTGTCTATGTCACAAGTTTGGATCCCTCTGAGTAAAAAAATATTTCAGTCCCTTATTAATAGAATATTTTATAAACCATTCCTGAAAAAGATTGTGATTCAATGTTTTTGGGGCATTAATAATTGTTTCTATATCATGATCATGGGTAGGATAGTTCATCTATTGAAGGCATAACTAGCATGAGCCATAGGCCACAACCTATATCATTGAATAAAGACACATCCAAAACATGTAGCAGAAGTATAAAAAAAACCTCCTAAACCATAATAGGTTCCAAATTAACTAATGTTGGTACTGAAGTCAACCTCACCATTATATCCTCACAATATCTTTTACCATTATTATTCCATTAAAACACTACAACCTCATTGGTTAAACAAATAATCAAATTAGTGACACTAGATAAATCAAGATAAAACTATCTATAGAAACCAACCAAACCCAAGAATCTACAGATCTCAAATATGTTTCCAGGATGATACTAGGAAATAACATCATGTACCTTTTTAGGATCCACTGATATTCCTCTCTCAGATATCACATTCCCCATAAATTTTAATTTCTAGATCCAAAACTCATATTTGTAAATTATACCATATACATGATTTTCATTCAAGGTTCAAAGAATGGTATCCAAATAGTTCCCATATTCCTTCTCTGTCTTGGAGTATATGAAAATACCATCCAAAAATAAAACAATAAAAGATTCCAAAAATTTATTAAATATAAATTTAAACGAATCCATAAACATAATTGGAGCATTAGACATACTGAATCACATAACCAGAAACTTGAAATTCCTATACCATCATATAAACACTACCTTAGGTATATCCTCTTATTCAACCATCAAATGGTGTTACCCTAATTGAATTTCAATATTTTTTAACCAAAACTCTCCTCTGATATGGTAAAAAAGGTCATCAATCCATGGAAAATAATATTTTTTCTTAACTGTCACCTGATTCAAATTTCAATAATCAATAAAAAGTATGGGAATCCCTTCTACCTTATTTTTTAAGAGGATAGGTGAGGCCCCTAATAAAATTCTAGGATTAATAAATGCATTGACCACTAGGTTATCAAGTTAGACCTTTTGTTTCACAAACAAATCATGTTTTATTTGATTGTATGGAATAGAAATGGGCATCATTCCATGTAGTAGATCAATAGTAAACATGATATACATCTATGGAGGTAAACCTTATAATTCAAATATAAAAACCTCATGGTGTGAAAACACCAATAAATTTAATAAACAACCCCAAAAAGTGTTAACCCTATCAAGAAAAATCTATGAAATCAAGCTTGAGATTACCCCCATCATAATGAATAGCATGCCTTCCCTTATTAATCTAGAGTCCTCCTAACCATGAATGACATGAGTGTTCCCATCAGTAGATAAGAAATATACATGCCTTAATGGACCTAAGGCCTTCATTTTTTATTCATTTTTTTGTTAATCCCACTTTTAAGGGCTGAAGGGGAACCCTTGACATTACATGACCAGAGGGTCTTAAAGGAAACCACCATTACATTATATGACAAGTTGAAACTACCCCGCCCCAGCATCAGTATCATGAGCAGCTCTCCAATCAAGTCTAATAATCAAGTCAAATATATAAATATCATAAAATAAACATTGGAAACCACTTCAAAGCCAACTATCATCCCTTAAAACATGAGGCATTTAAAACCTAGTTCGGTCTTGTTTCCTAGAGGCATGGAAATATCCAACCAGTATGCCATAAGTTGTGAAAAAAAATCAACCCATCAACAATCTTCGATAACATAAATAAACGAGTATCACCTTTATCAAATAAAAAGATAGAACTATAGAATATGAACTAGGCACCATACCTCTATCTATAGATAGCCCCACCTCAGATTCTTATAGTTCATACTCTACTTCATACATACATCTAGTCTCAAATCCTTTATAATATTTCATAGACACATGAACATCCCCTTAAGCTTAAGGATATGACCCACCACCCTTGTAATCATCATTATAAACTCGAGAAACCATAGTGAGAGTGGATATTTTCATACTACCTGGAGATATCCTATCACAAAATTATTTTAGATGGAATGATCATCCTTAAAGATGAAACATACTGGGAGAATCCACACAATTTATCTAGGTATAATTAGGAATCCCACAGTAACATCAAATAATCTATTATTTTACTAATAAATACCATAAAACCCATCCTAAATAAAACTAGTAACCATTGTGCTTCCTTTTCGGGCCATAAGATACATCCCATCCAACAACTGCACTAATCGAAGTTCAACCCAACAAGTCTAGCCAGCTATGTCTACCACATGAAAAGTTTTTTTGTTAACTACATCCACAAAGATCAAATGGTACATGAGAATCAAAATCAACTAGATATCAATCCTCAATCCCAACTCAAACCTCTAATCACTTATTTACTCTTTAGTTACAAGCTCCGGGCCAGTTGCACCGTCTTAGAAAAATTGGTATAATACTCTTAAATGATATGATTCCCAAACTCCATGGTATGAAATATTGGGTATTTTCTACATGTAATGTCTCAGGATAAAATTATTGGTTAAAAAAATTCTTAAAAGAATCCTTGTTAACATCCTCATACAACTTAGCTTGTTTAATAGAGTCCCACTATCTCCTTCTTGATCCCTTGATCATGTACATAAAAAACCCACCATAGAGTCTTTAGAAGTGTTCAATAAATTGAAGATCATCACAATCTTCATAGTATACTCCTTAGACTCATATAGTCCCTTATAATCATAGAATATGGTTGGATGATTCATATTCAACTTAGAGCCATGATCCACCAAATGTCTTGGAATCCCAACACCAACTTGACCCATTGTCTGAATAGTGAAGATTACTGCTTCTACTATAGAAGAGACTAGTGGAGTAACTCCTTTTATAATCAATATAATAGCTTACATTATCATATTTAAAATATCTATTCTTAGACGAATTTTGTAATAAACAAAATAAAATAAGCAAATTATCATGAAAACATTCCAAAATATTACGACTACTTTTATAATTTAAACTAATCATTTAAAACTACAAGAATTTAATGTAATTATGAATTATAAAAATGAAATATGTAACAAAATAACTGTTCAATTAAAAAAATCCCAAAATATCATTCAAATGACATATATCTCCAATTATCACGCTGGATAAATGTCCCTGACCGCTCATGGTAACTAAAGTTCAGTCACAGAAGTGAGCTATCCAATCCCCTTTTCTTCACATACTGTTTGAATATGGATGGTCCTAACTACTATCTACCAAAGAAACAAAACCGAAATTAGGAAGTGTTAACACAGATGAGGCTGATTCCTCCTCTGTAACCAAATTGTAACTGACTAACCTGGGTCAACCAAACAATACACCAGATCTAGTCCTATCATGGTGACGTGAAATAAATAAAACAAAAAAAGTATTTAATATATCCAAAATAACACATACTACTAGATTACAATGTGAAAAAAAGGGATACAACCAAAAATTATTGTATGCAAGACAAAACAGGATAAACCAAAAATAATGAATCTCCATGTGACCAAAAATCAACTCTAAGCCACTCTTCTTTGAAGGAGAATATGAAATGGGAAGCTAGAAGGCTACAAGATTCCACTCCCTTTACCTAGATCCTACAATATGACAACTACCACTACCCAAATAAAAAATTATTGTGTGAGAACAAGTCCTTGTAGGATACCACCATAGATTGTATATAAGGTCTAACACCAAGAATACAATAGTTCTAGCTTCTCAAACAAAAAACTATTTTAAAAATTAATTTCATAAATCCAATTTATTTGAAAATAATTTTCCCCATTAATTTTTCATAAAATCCTTTCATATTATCAAATGAGAAATATGAAAATGTAGATGTGATAAAAATTGGAAATAATATCCATGAATCATAAGTTAAGCTTTTAAATACAAATCCATGAATAACCATCACATGATTCTATGTGATACAACCTCATAAAAATTCAATAAGTAATGATCCTTTATAAAACCCATCATGATATAAAAATACATAAATGAACAAACACACTATCATTTGGACTATAAACTATGGTAAAAATTCATAATGGATATAAAATTTCCTAAACTAGTAAAAACGTTCGACCCAAATGACATTGAGTCCTTCCACGGTTTGTCGATATAAATAAAGCAATCACTGGTGTTGCCACACACACTATGGTTTCCTATGTCTATTTCCCAATGCACTGAAGGTTCCAAAAGTACCAATATTTTCAAATTACATTTGAGAACCATGGTAACAATTTGTAAAACATTTTTCAAATCTAATCAAACCACTTGGGTGTTCAAAAAATAACTTTTCAAATAAAAAAAATACATACTTAACAAAAAACTCTGCAAATAAAATTATCATTCCATAAAATCATTCATATCCAAAAATCACACTTATTCATCGAACAACCCAATGGAATTTTTCAAGAATTAAAAATTCTTAAAATTAACCCATTGAATACAAAAAAATACCTCAAAATAGTAAAAACCTATCTGACATTAACAATAATGGTTGGAAACCTTGAGAACAGTCTTCTAAAGACAAGGAACGACAAGAAATTGTGAATCATTGATAGAAAACATTATTATGTTACAAATATCAATACAAACACAACCAAAAATAAAGTTGAAAGCAATGCCAAATAAGAATAAGAATAAGAATGAACACTTATTTTAAGAGGTGCACTGAATTAATATTGATGATCGATCACTGAACGAACTATCTAGATAGAGAAGATATTTCCAAAATCACCAAAAATAACAAAAGTGGTTCTAGAGGGAGGGGTTTGGAATGAATGAATCATAACTCAAGTGATTAATTTATTAAAACCCATTGGAATTGAGGATTTTCTTCTTTGTAAAACATTAACTTGGTGTGTAATCCCATGAATTATAAAGACACTAAAAATTGTCTTCCTTTGATAAAAATCCATACATCGACCATTACATGGGGTGAAAACAATTCATGTCATGTAAAGATTTCATTCCCTTCAAGTCATTAAAAGAATCTTCCCAATGATAACTATTCAATGTGTAATCCATTTACATATCATGAAATCACCTAGAAGATATTTCTTCTCCCTGTTCCTATAGATAAACTCAAATCTAAGGATGAAGAAAAAAACATTAGAAAAAGGGTACCCTAAAATCCTGAAGAGGTGTTACACAGATTTAACCAATCAGGTTTCTCAAAAGAAGTTATTGAAATTTATCAAGTAGGTTATTCCATTTGAATGATTTATTTTTTGAGTGATATAAAATTGATGAAATAATTTAATAAGACGATTTATCTATTATAGATATGGGTTCTCAAAGAAATATTATAATTTCACATGGTACGCTATTGAGATTAATTTAAATGGTACGATTATCCGACTTTTTAGGGGTGAAATGAAAAACATTTCTTGAGTTTAACACGATTCCAAATAATCCTTTATGAGTTATTTTTTCCATTAAATTTTTTGATGAAATTTTTTATGAAAGGATTGGGGTAGATAATTTTATATACTGGGTAATAAAATGATTATTTTGAGTGAAAAGTTTAGCCTAAAAAATAAAATAAATAAGAATATTACATGACTAATGGGTTTCTTTATTTATTTTTATACATTACCTAATGATATTTTTAGGCTCATACCGCATTTTTAAATTTTATATACTATGTTATATAAATTATAAGATAAAACAATGAGTTGAAGTTGACAATTGTGAAGATATCACATTTAAAGAAACATTTTTTATTTTAAAATTTTTATATTGTGAAAAGATAGATACTGAGTGTTAGGATGTGATATTTAATTTTTTATGTATTACTACCATATTATATAAAAATATAAACCTAAAATGTCTTTATCAAAACATGGAAATGAGTTCTTATTTGTATAATCAAATTTATATATTTTAAAGCTTGAGTACATATAGATAATATTGCATAAATTCCTATCTCACATTTTATAGGACAACAGACTTCCCTGGGCATAAAAATGAATGGGAATATTTGGAATAACCATTGATGATATCCCTTTCATAATGTTTCTCTCAAATAATATGACAATCAAAATCAGGTATCTCAGAGTCATTTTTTTAGTCCATGATGGACTACCTCAGATAAGTATAGTTCAAATTTATCTAACTTTAATCCTAGATTACATTCAGATGGTGTTCATACTTAATGGAAATCAACATCCATTCCATATTTACCACTATCAATAATATGGTTTGAAACTTTTGACATAGAGGATTGAAAACTACATTCCTTTTCCCATTAGAATATTGAATATAAAAATGAAATTATTCTATAAAAACATCCATATGATGTTACTTTATATTAAATTCAAACTGAGAGAATAAATATTTTTGTATTATATGATATATAAATATCCAAATTGTTCAATGACTATATAATTCCTCTGTAATTTTAATTTCTGAACCACTTATTCAAATTACATATCATCGGTAGGGTATTTCCTTTCACATGAGCCTTACTATCTAGAACCATATGATCTATAGGGAATTGATAATATAACATTAGTCTATGTAAAATGTTGATTTCAAATACAATCCAAGAATAATTTTTTAAAATCACTAATTTAAAATTATCATTATCCTTTTAAATTCCAATTATTTAAAAAAATCAAATAAATGGATAATTACAACTCTCAGATCCAGAAGGGAAATTTTGATAGATTTGCATATAGTATATTATCTCATGATATCTGTATGATGATATAAATATGTCAACCATGATCTTCCTAAGAAATTTAATAATCCAATATATCACTAGAAATCACCATGAAAAATGTGACAAGAAAGGTTGAAATATTATGTTCATCAAACCCATGAACATGACTTGAACATTTGTCAAGATAAAGGAAAAAATCAATTATTCAATGTGACTACATAAACATCATTAGTCCATTTGTGTATGAATTTTATTTAGACTTAGAGTTCCTAATATCCTAAGTGAACATCTATTTTAGAAACCCTCATTTTCTATTTTAATTATTTTAAGATATCATCGATTCAAGGAAAATAATAATTATTCTTAATTGTTTTGATTTATATTTTGATAGTAAACACACATACAATGTATTACATCAAAATTCTTAGTAATGAGTACCAAATATATTTAGGTATAAGTGATTGGCCTAATAAATCTCTTATCCTTGGGCTCTTTCCAATGAAATGTTATGTCCCTTTACACATTTGGTTCTATTCATTTTGGAGGAATTGATATTGGATCTATTATATAATTTAAATCGATAGAAAAAAAATCCAATTATCACAAGGTACATAATCATGAGAAATATGAAGGAAATATATTGATATATTGGATCAATATTTGGGATAATTCATTCCACGCCCTAATATAAAACAATTTAAGTACAATAATATCCATCTCTACACTAATTTCTTACATCTTCTCTTGGTCAGTAATTCCCAACTAGCTTGGAAATTCCACTCCCAAAAAAGTGTACATCAATTACTAGAAGCTGATGAGATTTTCCATTTTAGACCATACTAATAAATTCGAGAAAACACTAGGTTATATAATACATTACCAAGATGATCTCAAATGATATCATATCAAGGACCACTAAATACAAAATGTGACTTAAAGACCTTTCTTTAAAGGAAATGAATATAAATTTTCTATATGGATTTATTTACATCACATAAACAGTATAAAAAATAAACTAAACATTTAATGTTTCACATAAATTTCAAGGAGAGAAACTAGTTTCTAAAAAATATATCAATGTGAAAAATATGTCTCAAAAAATAACATACCTAAGTAGAGGATACTAGAATAGTACCTATAATGGTATATCAATGCTTAGTTCCACCAAATAATCCCTCTAGATAAACCTAAGTTAAAATACCTAAATTTATGACCTAACAATATCTACAAGTCTATGGCTACCCATCCAACCTCTCCATACATATCTCTAAGATGGTGATCAATTACTATTAATGACAGAGAAGTCGACTATTCTTAATCCATGTATCATATGAGTTTTCTACCTAACACTACTAGAAATAATCCCTTAATAGAATATCTGAATATTTCCATACAATCCATTTTAAAGATACTATTTCACTTATATTCTACCATTAGTCTTAATATTAATGAACTCTAGTGACAATGAATACAAGGCCACCCCAGACTCGGATATAGGGGAACTCCACTACCCAGACTTCTCTGATGTGAACCTCCTTTACTCAACTCATCTCATCACTTGTTTTAGAAACTAGAAGAGTTATTAACTAAGGTATGGAGAGGAAAAAATCCCCTAAAACCCAAGAAAATATTTGATCCTATATCAATAAACACCACAATATTTAATACTTACACTAAATTAGATAAATTAAATAGAATCATTTTTTTATGACGAGGCTCATTCAGGTCTATTTCAACACACCATGCATTTGATTCTTCTTCCCCACTCATATATGGAGTGAAATAGTGTATTTCATTAAATTTAGCGTTGTATTCTAAGGAAACGAATAGAGACCAACCATAATTCAATTAATTCTTGATCCATTAACTTATGTAGAGTGTTAATATATAATCTTATATAGAATATTTCTTAAAATATCTTTTTAGTGAGGGCCTGGTCTTTCTTAACTTCGTGCATACCATCCAACCACCATTTAGTCACCTATCATAATATGAAGGTGTATAGTATAACATGATATTTTTACAGTGTTTCTATGCTCTCAATTATAATATGAAGGTGAGAAACCCAAAAATCAAATTCTTAAGGTGATACATCTGCCTTGAATGTTAGGGGATGATGAAATAGAAAATATCTCATAATATCCGAATCTTAATTCTACATTCTTAAATCTCTCTAACTTGTAACTTAACATGACTAAGTGATCCCTTAATGAACCTAAGGAGTAATAATAGGCTGATCTACTAGTTATTTCTCATCTATACCTTCTTGCATGGTCATAGGTGGACATCTAGGAAATATTTTCCTAAAATGTGATTTTTAGGCATAATAAAACTCCTATATAAATTATATTCAATGAATTTCAATAATATATTTCTATGGTTTGGAACAACTACATTTTTATCCCCTTATATCTACTTTTAGTTAAAAATGAACCATTTTGTCAACTTTAAAATAGTTTTGAATACTCAAAATATAAATTAAAAAAACAAAGACATGCTTCTAGCATAAAATAGATAGAATTTGTAATCAATAGTATACAAGGGAACTATCAACCAAAGGATTCAATTTTGTATCCATATTAAACTATTTATAAACAATAAATATATATGACAATGTATTTATTTATTACTAATATTTTTGTTAATATAAATCATCAATTTGTTTTAGAAATAGTATAAAAACACAATAAATCAAGTTGTATTGATGGAAATCCTATATTTACCAACCTATGAAAATAAAGAATAATTCTTGATACATGAGAATGAGGAAATAAATAAAAATATGAATAATTAAAAACAATTTCGTATCTCTAGTAATTTAATCTTACACTATAATTATACACTCTAGAAATATTTATGGGTTACTTACTAAAACTATAAAATCCTACCTCCTTGCTACTCTAAATTACCATACTCTAGATCCCTTACTGTGGTCTTTGGTTACATTTTTCATCGTCTTTCAACTGATCACCAGATGTTAGCATAAATAAAAATGGATGAGTGAATAATTTTGAAGAGATTGTTTTCCCACATAATACAGTAGAGTAAACTCAATAATATGTTTTAGTATATATCAAATTGCTAAAAAGTTACCATATATATCATAATCAATATTCCATATTAGTGGAAGCATCTAAAAGATCAATCTATACTAAAATGATTGATATAAAATAAACGTGCAATGACATACATCACAATGACCCAAAATAGCCAAATATTTTACCAAATCTTTAGAAATAGGGAAAAAACAAATATGTTCCTGGTAGATAACTCAAATGTTTCAAATTAAACCAAAAGTAGGGATTCATTTATGTATATCATAAATATAATCCATGTAAAATTCCCTCATAATACCAACCCTATATTCTTTCAAGACTCTAAAAAAGTTATCTTATAATCTTCATGCTCCCTGTATAGTTAGCTACCATGCCCAGGTTCTTAAAACATTCTTGAATAATTTATAATGTGTTTTGAACATGTCTATATAGGGTCCCAAATAGGGTATGACCATAACATACCTAGTATTTTGTCACCACACAGCTTTATCATCATATCATAAACAACTATTTATAAAAAACAACTAAAATATTAAATAGAATAAGTTGTATTTTAGACAACCTATTAAGATAATTAATTTGGCATTAATATACATGATAGAAGTAAACTCACAATATAAAGAGGATCCTTACCTATGATACTAACTTTGAGCCTCATCTTAGAATCTATTATGTTATATATACACAATCATCAATAGGACGAAACACACATTCCAACAACTATCAAACTCATGTATATAAATATATATATATATATCCACATATATATATATATATGATAATTTTCTCAAACACATTTTGGAACCAATTACCCATCCTAGGGAAAGGGCATCATATATATGTTCTCATGGTGATCACACAACTTGTCCCTTCCGTAATAATGGAAGGGGTATACCAAATGAGGTAATTGTAAGCCCATCCCAAACGTTAAACCTATTAGTTAACACTATGATGTTTTCACAAATCTATTTGTTGTAATATATATATATATGCATATATATATAAAAATACCCAACATGGATATTATATGAAACTATAAAACATATGGCATACTTAGAAACCAAAGCATGAAATAGATGCATGAAGTATAAATGATGTCATAGTGGAAATCAAGAATAATGATGCTTATTCCTATTCCATTTTTCACCATGAAATGATATATAATAAACATAATAAATATTATAAGGTAAATCATAGCGCAAAATAATTACAATAATTCCATGTTGATAGGAAAATTGTAAATTAATAATCCCATAACTCATTCCTTTATAAGGAAATTGAATTGAAAAAAATTATTACCAAAAAAAAAATAATCAAAGTTTGATTCAAATGAAACTAAACCATTTATGTTTTGAAAGTATATGATTATGAGATTAATATGTGGTTTACCTATTTGAATATATGAAAAAAGACCTTGAAGACTCAGGAATGAAGAATATATCTCCACATGATTATTCATATCAACCTATGTTAAGGAGAATTTAGGTATTGAGGAACAATTAACATGGATGATGTAATATAGAATATATAACAAAGGAAATATCTTGATGTATCTCTAAATAAGATCTTACAGAAACTAGACTGGAAGAAGAGTTAATATATTAATGGATTCCACAAGCCCTAGATTCAGTGGATGAAAATTTATAATGATTTTCATAAAGATCCATAATGTCTCATGTAAAGAAATTTATCTTTAGTTATCCAACATAAAACTTTTCTTCATAACATGGGGATAGGAATCATAATAAATGGGGAGATAATATTCATAGTAAGGGTAAAAAATTAGATATATAAGCATAACATGATCATTGGGGTATGAGAACATTAACATTACATATGAATTCCATAACATGTATATCAAAGATCATAATATTGATTTATGTAATAATGATTTTAATTTCATAAGACAGGAATCATAAAGAAATCATAGAAAAATGGGTCATGAGAGAATAACATTTAAATAATACATATAATTGTGTATCATATGTAAGTGTATAAAAATATTTCCATAATAATCAAAGATAATTGTAAAAACTTATTAGGGAACCCAGTGAGTGGATATAAATCCAGGATAGGACACACCACCATCCCTAGTGGAAAAAAAATCCTCATAGTGGAATGGATTTTCTAACCAACCCATCATAGTAGTCAGTGTTCTCTCACAACACCATGATAGAGGAAAAATCCCATTGCTAAATCGAGTTCCCTCCCCACCCCGTTCATGTATATCTCTTGATATATAAATATATACCCAATGTATTGGAGGGAGACATAGGTCCCAACCATATTTAGTTTTAACATAACCACCATCCCTGGTTATAATGTAACCACAATAACATAATGAAAATCATATATATGTGTTCCATAATATCATAAATATTTCATCATATCAAACCGAAAAATTTATTTGGTTTTATAAACATTTATTTTTAACATAACAAGTGCAAAAGAAAAAGGTTTCATAATCATTTCAGGATTTCATCATAGAAAACCCCATGGAAAAATAAAATATATTCCATATAATTTTATCATGTTATAACTAGTGGAATTGAAATGGGGTTCATAAAAATCATTCCATGATAAAACATTCAAATAAATAATAAGAATATTATCCTCGGTTCATTTCCTGGAAAAATAATAAGTAACATAAAATTATTTCATCATAGATGGACAATGATTGGGAAAGATATCTTGGAAACTTTCTTGAAGAAAATAAATTTTAATTGAAAATAATTTTTAAACTGTTGAATATTTTTAAAAATCAATTTCATTGAAAATAACTTAGAAACCCTATAAAAGACACTTTAAAAATCATGTAAAACATTTTTTAAAGAAAATATCATTTCCACATAGAAATAAATTATTTTTAAAAAATAAATTTTCATTCAAAATAATTTAATTTGAAAATAAAATATAAGATTTATAAAGGAAGATCCAATGGAAATAATAGTCATAATGATTGGAAGTTTTGTTCATATCGTACATGTTAAAATAAAAATTCTTTCATAATTTGAGTAAAATTCAAATGTCAATTA
The DNA here is from genome assembly GCA_963277665.1 of Viscum album. Taxonomy (NCBI): domain Eukaryota; kingdom Viridiplantae; phylum Streptophyta; class Magnoliopsida; order Santalales; family Viscaceae; genus Viscum; species Viscum album. The sequence continues at coordinate 219,764,451 of OY728127.1, read as the reverse complement.
TGTGGAAAACAACATGAAGATTCATTTAATTTTTATTAGAATTTTTTTAAAAAAAATCATTTAAAAATCATGGGATAATAATAATATGTTTTTTAGAACATTTTTAGAAACCATGGGTTTTGGGAGAAACTAAATTTATGACTAAATAGGGATATAATGATGGATTTTTCTAAAACATTTTGCCAATAAAATAATTAACAAACGCATGAAATTGTCGCATTTCTTGAAAATAAAATTAATATCCATTGGAAAATAAAATTTATTAGTTTCTTGAGAGATGGATCATAATTTTTTATCATTAGAAACATAATCACAAGTGATATCAATAATTGATTAGATTGTTACATTAAATCATTATCACATTGGTAAATTTTAATCACAATCCCCAAGGGGGAATAAAATAAAATGGAACTTAAAATATATTTAGGATGAATAAATTCAGGATGTTATATCTCAAAGGGTCTTTATATAAACTATGTGAAATAATATAGGTGTGTAACATAACATATGTCTTAAAATGGAAAACAGAGATAAAAGACTCTTTATACTTTATTAATATTTTTAATCATAATCCCCAGTAAATAATGAACTAAAATTAATATTTAAATTTCAAAAAAATAATGGGATTTATGATATAACATTTCTAAGGTGTGGTATATACACCATAGAAAAGAAACACGAGGTGAATTTTCATTTGTATCTCATAAAGAAATAGCAACTAAAAATCCAATACAGATTTGGTAACTTTTAAACCATAAAAAATGAAACAGATATCTTAAAAATTATATGTATAAACCAATAATTTAAATTATAATCTTCTAAAAATAGATTCATGGAATTTATATACACCACAAAAAATAAACATGTTGTGGATATGGCATATGTCTCATAGAAAAATAAAAGTGAGAGGGAAATCTCATACTTTATTTCTTGTTATCCGTCACACACATTCAATCCTATTTTATAATAATTATAAGTTTATAATAAATATATTATAAAAATATATATATAAATTTCTTACTATATATTATTTTTTTGAACTTTTTATTTCTGTTTATTAACAATTCGATGTTAAAGTTACATTTTAGGTAATAATCGCTTTTCTTTACATTTATGTTTTTTATTTCTTATATTTTTGGTGATATTACTTTTATCATGATTACATAATATCCACAATGATAACCATGGTATAAATATATTCCATTTTCTATTTATAGTAATCCATAAGAGTAAATGATAAAAAATGAAATACACCGTTCATGGAGATGGTGGACCGTGGGTACACATGAATGTTGTTTCCATTTTCATATTGGATTGAAATAAATAAAGGTAAATGATATATTATCATTTAAGAATCATTTTAGTTTCATATATATATCGCATATTTCAATAAACACATCCTTAATACCTTCCATGTAGAGCAAGAATGAATAACATCACTTTGTAAGGTAGTAGTTCATTAAAAAACATGAGAAACATTGTCATATTATAAAAAGGTAGAAATCGTGAGGGTATGTGTGATAAAATTAATCACGAAATTATTCCAATTTTTTGGAGGTGGTCATGAAGTTCCGAAAGACATCGGTTCCGAAGGCGGTAGCCCGTCGTACACATGAATGATGATTTTATAACTCATTTGATGGAAGTGCAGATGGTTTTAGGCATTAAACTTAACATAAAGGCGTATAATTATATGTAAGATAGTTATTTTATTATATAAAAATTTTATAATAAAAATTTAAGGAGTTTGATGATGAAATAAAACAAAAAAAACACTTTTTCATGAACAATACCTCATCTTTAGTTATCCCCATAGTGTTATCATTAAAATTATACCTCGGTTGTATTTATATCCAAGATAAAGATTATAGGATGAGTTGAGGGAATTAAAAAGTGATTTTGATTATTCTTGGCTAATTCAAAAGGTTTTTAAGGTATTAAAAAGAGAGTATAGGGGTGACCATTTTTAAGTGGGGGGGAGGACACACTATATTTTGAAAAATAATTGAGTGTTCCAATATTTTTCAAACGATACTGTTAGCACCAAAATATTGGACGCAAAGGGAAGAAGGAAAAGAAGCCCGTGAGCTGCTTCGCGAGGCCCCGACGCGGAGCTCACCCGAGCAACGTGGCCGCCGCGAAGCAATGGAGGTGGTAACTCTCTGCAAACGCCTTGACATTTGCAAGATCACCGCGAAGCCCCAGATATGGTAACGCTCCATGAGCCCCCTAACGTTCGCGACCCGCCGCGGAGAAGAGGAGGCGGTAACCCTCTGCGAACCTGGTTGACGTTCGCGACCCGTCGTGAAGCAACCACAGCCCCATGCGTCGTGTGAGCTCTGCTTCGTGGTTCCCCTTGCCTATAAATACCGGGCTCCCCCTTAGCCTATGGGACAGACAATCCGACCTTTCAGCTTCTCAACTCCCGAATCACGAAGCACCCTTCGCCCCGGGAATCATGAGCTCCGCGAGGTATTTTTGCTTCGTGAGATGCCTTCGCCTTGTCTCATTTTGAGCCCCTCTTCCGAGAGGGATTCCCTTCGTGAAGCCTAAGGGAATTCGCGAAGTAAGGGGATTCCTGAGGGAACCCGGGCAGCCACGGAGAATTTATGCTTCGCGAAACACCCATCCTATACATATGATCCATATGCCAAGGCAGGATCACTGTACTTCACGAAGCACGTTGCTAAGCAGCACCATGCTTCGCGAAGCACCTCCGCTTCAGGAGGCAGTGCTCCGCGAACACTATTCCACTTCGAAAAGCATCTCTCATTCGCACCCCTACCCCATGCTAAGGCCAAAGAACTCCACTTTGCGAATCACACCCCTTTGCTTGGAAATTCCTCTTCTTGTGCGACCCTCCAGGTTTTCACGATGTGATTCCAAAGTCCCATGGACAACACCACTCGTAGTGTTGCATCGCCTAATGATTCTTCGCAGAGGCACGCTAACAGCTATTGCTTCTTCTCATAGCCATGCTAACATGGAACCCACGATGGTTCGCTCTGCGACCCTCCTTTACCATGGCTTTGTTGGAACCTTCCCCCCCACAAGGGGAGGGGGTACCGGTTATGTAAGTCCTAGGGGTGTGGAGTAAACCCACCTCATTCGAGCTGCAGGATGTTAAACTGCCAAGCACCTCGTCCTCAACACATGATGTTAAACTATGACCTGACCTCGTGCCTTGCACGCAGGGTCCCCCCATCCCGGACATTCTTTACGCCGCTCGTCTCCACAGGAATGGAATCACCCTCACATGGGATGATATCCTCCTTCTCAGAGTAGCGTATGTCCACAGGGGAAGGGAAACCACCTTGGTGTAAGCCCCAAGCCTCTCTTGAGGAAGGTAGAACCTATGCACCTTTGTACTTCCCCACTACCAAGGCCAGTGGAGGGCGTGATAGGGAACGAGGAACCTTCCATCTTTGGTCCCAAATCCCTCTCCTGCTGCGCTTTGTTGCACCATGGGCCTCCATCCTGGAGTAAGTCCCAACACCATGGGCCGCCTAACGCATAATCCCCTATTTTCTTCTCACGGATGCACCATTCGTGATGTGATCATCAGGTCTCTGCTGCCTCTTGTTTCTTAGACCGAGAATGACTCATGTGGGCTTAGAGTAGGAATTGACCATGACAATGCCCCATCAATCATGATGTTAAAATGTATGCCTCATCCAACATGACATTAAACTGTATTCCCCCGTCCAGCATGACGTTAAACTGTACACCGGACCTATGTGGTATTTGATCCATTCTAAGACATGGTACGAAGGAAGCCTCCATGAGGTTCAAGCCCACCGCCTGTCGTTTATTCGCGTCAGGGTTCAACCTTCGTCTTGCGTGACGTTAAACTGCATTTCAGTCCAGCGGTAAGCCGTTGTGACCATCCCAAACTATGAGGACTTTGATCTGTGTCAAGGAATAGTACGTAAGAAGCCTCCACGAGGTTCAATCCCACCACCAGTGGAGCCCCCAGGTTCACCTTCATGTCGGTTTGCCGACGAAACCCAACCTGAACTACGTGGTCTTTGATCCGTGCTATGGCATGGTACATTGGAAGCCTCCACGAGGTTCAAGCCCACCACCACTTGGACCCCTAGTCCTCCTTCACGTCGGCCTTCTGGGGTCCAACTAGAACTACATGGTCTTTGATCCGTGCTAAGTCATGGTATGTAGGAATCCTCCATGAGGTTCAAGCCCATCACTCGTTGGTCACTCCGACCTCCTACATGTCGGATCACCAACACCTGGGTAGCCTAGTGTGTAAACCCCACACCATCTGGACCAAGCTCTCTTTTCTTTCACGTCAGTTCGCCAACACCCAGTATTTTCACCCGAACTATGAGGACTTTGATCCATGTCAAGGCATGGTATGTAGGAAGCCTCCATGAGGTTCAGGCCTATCACCCGGTTGTTCCGACCTCATTCACGTCGGTTCACCCCCGTCCCTCATGACGTTAAACTGTATTCCATATCTCATTTGAACTATGAGGACATTGATCCATATCAAGGCATGGTACGTAGGAAGCCTCCATGAGGTTCAAGGCCATCACCCAGTCATTCCGACCTCATTCATGTCGGTTCAACCCCGTATCGCATGACGTTAAACTATATTCCACATATCATTTGAACTACGAGGACTTTGATCCATGTCAAGGCATGGTACGTAAGAACCATCCATGAGGTTGAATCCCAACAATCATTGGCCCAGATCATCTCTTTGTTGGTGTGCCAAGCCCCCCACCCCCATTTTCATCTGAACTATATGGTGTTTGATCTGTGTCAAGGCATTGTACGTTGGAAGCCTTCCTAAGGTTCAAGGCCACCATCCATCGGACCAAGGTCCACTTTCACGTCGGTTCACTGAGAACACCCATCAGACCAAGGTCCACTTTTACGTCGGTTCGCTGACGACACCCATCGGACCAAGGTCCATCTTCTGGTTGGTTGGCTGACGACACCAATCGGACCAAGGTCCACCTTCACGTCGGTTCACCAGCACCACCCCGAACTACACAGACTTTGATTCCCTTCCACGGAGATACATAGGAGGTCTCTTTGAGGCTCGAGCCCAACTTCACTATTTCCCTTGTGATGGTCCCATTTCATCCCCCTACACTTCATTCATCCACCCATCATCCATCCTAATTCTCACCCGGGCCGCCACATCCCAGTGAGATCATGTCACTCACCTCCCCTCCACAGCATCCAAGAAGCCGCCCATGGGATGGCCCCGATATCGGCATCCCCTCAAGGGGAATCCCTCAATCTGATCCACTCCAGCTAGTGTTCTGATCAGGCAGAATCGTCTCCGTTGGACGTCAAACTTGAGACATACCCTATGTTAAACATAGGAAGCTGAGGAAAACCTCAGAGACATGACTATGCCATACAATTCCCCATGCTCGATGTGGGATGCCTCGGGCTTCCGTGCCCTCGAGAAGCCATATAATAAGGGGAAAACGACAGACACACCAACTCCCCAATGTTCAGACACGTTACTGATGCCTCGATGGGACTACTCCCCCAACTGAAGGTTGCTGCCCTGAACGGACCCTTTGGAATGTCCTAACAGAAGCAGTGTAATTAACTGGCGTCTATGAAAAGATGGCACTGGGAAGAGTTTAATGAACAATGTATTAAATATATGAGGGAGAACCGGACTAGGTTATGAGTTACGAGGAGGAATCCACGAAAGGAAGAACCGACATCCCATCATCCCGGTTTCAATCAAGAAGCAGACGACCATGAATAAGGAGCGTATATCGCCCGCCTTTGGAATGCGGGAATGTGGGGCAACAAGAAAGCCATGCCTGTCACGCCCAAGCGAACGGACGCACGCGCCCCAGTGAAAGCGTCGGAAACAGAAATGGTCAACCCGACGTGAAGTACTTCTCCTCACTATGGAGATCAGTAACGTTCGATATATCTGTAGATTTATGTGTCACCCGATCCGGATATCTAGTGTCGGGTCCCGCCAAGAAAATAGCGGGCCTAGCGTGAAACTCACCAGAAGGTGGGGCAGTAGAATGTGGGGAATTCCATTCTGCAACGTTGTCAGCGTGGATCCCTCTTACTGGCCACGGAAGATGGAATGACACTGGGGAACTGGTTGTCAATTGTTTTCCTCACAGTGTTGACGAGTTAATCTCCCTACTTCCCAGGAACAAGGTTGCTGCTATGGAGACACGATCACCGCCTGCTTGCCTACGCAGGGGCAGGGGCAATACCAACACAGCTTCTACGCTTGGCTCCACTACCGTCACAACAGCCTCTACATCTATGAATGCGGGACGCCCACATCCCCTTTCTACATCAAAGATTATCCAATGCAGGGTGATCAATGACCTTGTATGTAGGTATGAGGAGGAAGGGTCATCCCAACTCGGGATATGGCCCGCCTGGACCTGGAGGCATCCAGGCCCCGCCGTCAACGCCGCCCTCAAGGGCCGCTTTGGAGGCCCCTGCTCCCCACCCCAACGTTCAATCGTTTCGGGAGCCTATCCCCGGAATGCCTCGATGACTCCTCACCTTACGCTGATGAGGAAGGTGGTGTTCGGCTCAGCCCAGTCAGAGTCCCAATCCAAGGACTCTAGGAAAGGGACCCCTTCCAGTCGCGTCAGTTCCGCCATCCAGCTTTGCCAGAGGAGCAGGTCGGCTATGCCCCTACACCACCTGCGCCAGCTCGTTTGACCCGACGCCAGCGTCGGGCCTGAGCTGAGGACGCTCGTCAACGGGCGTCGACGTCGACAGCTACTATGGCCCGAGCCACCACCAACGTGCATCATGGGGTCCATACATACACTGAGAAGGGGCACTCCTTCACCCGACCAGGATCGAGGCCCCAACTGCCCCATGGGCAGGCTGGGTTGACTCTCGAGGTCGCAGGCTTGATTGGTGATCGCCTCGAACCAATTCGTTGTGATGTCGCCCCGTATGGAGGGCCTCCCTGTACCACCATTCCACAGAGCGTGGGCCTTCCCTGCTCCAAATATCATCATAAACGTATGCCTCGTTCTACCCCCATCCCGAATGAAGACCTGCCTCGCAGCAGTGACGCTTGGCGCAGAAGTCTCTCCCGCGCCCACCACACTGGGTATGGAGTTCCTCCTCCTGCCACCGACCGTCAATGTGAAGGTATTGCCCATTTGGTCCCTCTCCAATGTGGGGATCCTCCCTATATCCTCTCTGGAACTTGCGAAGGTCCTCCTCGCCCTGGAAACCCGAGGGGTAAAGGTCAGCCTCCCTCCACCCGCACCAAGCATGGAGGTCCTCCCCATGTTCCTGTCGGTTGCAACAGAGGTTCCGCCCACATGGGTGCTATCTGTGGAGGTCCTCCCCATGTACCCTTATACATTTTCCCTAGATCCCCTCGCACTCTGGCTGTCTCAAACGGAAGTCCTCTCTGCCACGGCACCATCGCCGCTCCGATACTACATGTCGAGAATCAGCCTTGTCCGGAAGAGCCATCCAGGGGCAGGAGAAAGGGTCGTCGCCGCCACAAGAGAGTCCTGGGAAGGCCCGGGTGGAGGTCAAACCAGCCTGCTTCTCGGATTCTGAAGCAGAATGTGACTCGGCGATGGAACCTTCTCCCTATTCCTCCATGTCAAGGACTGGGGAAGGAACAAGGTATGTAAGCCTCGTTCTCCCAGAATGGGAATTCCAAAGAATTCCTGCCTCTCTCTACAAGTACATCCCTGAGGAGGAAATTATAGAAATCCTGTAGGTTATGACCGTGCAATCACCACTGTCGTCACCAGAAGCCCCCTCTACCTTTACCAGAGATCACAGAGAGCTATTTTGGGGACCAATGGCATGACCCGTCACCGGTGACCGTAGTTCCTGCGCCAGAAGCTGTGGCTATCAGTCCGTCGAATCGTGATATTGTGGTCAGGTCACCTCACTCTTCAGAGGATGGCCCGGAATTCGGCGACCAGTCAGCTCGTTCGCCGTATTCTCTGCCGCCCAGTTTACTGTCCCAGTGGTCCGCCTCAGTACCGCTACTAGTCCCACAGCAGCCCCCGGTTGACGAGTGGGGAAATACTGGGCCAGAACCTGAATCCGAGCCTAGGAGCTTCTGGAACATTCTCGCAGCGGACCACATCCTGGAGAAGTTCTGGCCAGTGGAAGCATCGAACTTTTGTGCGCCGGAATCCCTCGCCCCATAGGAAGTAGAGTGCTTTCGCCAAACCCTATGGGAGACGCACTTTCTTCTTCTCTATCAGCGAGTTTTGTACCCTAGGATCCAAGTGCAATTTAGAGAAATCGAAGATCAATTCCATCTGGTTGATTTGGCTACACTCCCTATGGCCCAGTGCCCCGAATCACCAGGTCGCCAGAGCGCCCTTCAACAAAAATTCATTCAGAGTTTCAAAGTACTCCGTAAAATAATCAGGGAAGCTACCCCCATATTCAAATCCGTAGTTGGGGACAGTATGTCGCCCTCATATTTAGTCTTATCCAGCGACAGCCCGATTCGTTATGCGACATTGAGGACATGCCCCCAAGAAGGGTCGCGGTCCATATGGCTGACATAATAGACAAGGAGGACGAGATTGAATTTATCGATGGAGACTTACCCCCTGAGGGTGTACCACCACTGCTGGACCCATTGGGGAGGATTACCCTTCAGCAGAGGAACCTTCTAGGCCTCCATGTACCCACCGAGTCGCTGATACTCAGCCAAAATTCCGGTAAGGGTAAGGAGCATGTTGGAACTGGAGAGCACTACGACCCATCTTCCTCTTTACAGAAGACGGATGAAGACCCCGAGAAGGTCGTGCTATGCCAGCAGCTTGCTGAGCAGAAGAGGCTGGTTGACAAACTCATAGCCAAATGTGCTATCGAGAGGCGACCCGATTATGGTGATCCTAAGCCTGGGCAGCAGGGGCAGGAACAACTTCCCCCTGGGCGAGATGCCTCCGGGAAAACCTGATCATGATACTCTTGCAGACAAGGCAGATGCCGGAACTCACGGCAAGAGGGCGCGATACGTCTTACCAAACCCTCCTGAACGATGAGGCAATTCGAGGAATCTGGCATGGGTTCACCCAGCCGCCCCATGGGCCATTCCGTTAGTCGCTCCATGAGCCATTGAAGCCGTATACGATGTCTAAGAGCCTGGAAACACACTCGTAGTTAGGGATCCCCGTCAATATAGGGACCCCCACTGGGATGATCTTATAGCGGTACCCATCGCCCATCTCGAGGTGTTGGAAATGCGACAGGTGGTTGTCCCACCAGATGGAAAACCATATCCCGATGGGTGGATGATATGCCTGCACCTCCGGGATTTGGGAACCCCACTTTCTTTCCCTTCAACGAGATAGGGGATAGGCCACAGCACATGACCCACTTCTCTTCCAGGTGTGGCCCAATGTTGGGGACCCCGGTGCAGCATGAAGCCGCCAAGCTCTGATGTTTCGTGCAAACATTGGAGGGTCCTGCATTTGTTTGGTACAGCCAGCTCCCTATCGGATCAGTGACTGACTGGCAGGATCTTCGCCGGTAGTTCCTAAACCAGTTCATCTTCACCACATGAAAGACCAGCATCACATTCCTCTTCAAGGGCAAACAAATTCCTGATGAGCGAGTCGCGGACTTCATCGCCCGGGGGAAGAGGCTTACATACTCCATCGACATTCCACTGACTCATGAGAAATTCAAGATGATGTGTGTAGGGAATGTTAAAACAGAGCTTGTTCCTTCCCTGATCACCAAGAACTACGCTGGGGGGTTCTGAGATTTCTCCAATAAGTCTCAGCGCCTCGAGGAAGCTCTGCAATAGGCTAGTCAGGCACGTCTACTGCCCCCTGTGATCCCAGTAAGGAGGGCTGCCAGAGCCGAACCCGCCGTAGTGGCCCAAATAGAAGCCCCCAAGCAGCTAGAATTACTTCCAGGGGCACCGGCCTCGTAACCCCACAGAGGCCCTCCACCTCAAGTGCATGCTCCTATCCAGCAGCGACCACCTCAGAACCTACAGGTTCCCCCGCGCAATGCGCCACCACTGCCTAGGTGGGACAATCAGGAACTGCCTCCTCGGTAGGCCCCTCCAGCCCCTCATCAGGCAAGGCTCCCAGGGCCCCCTATCCAGAAAGAAGGCACCAAACATACTCGTTCAACGAGAATCAGGTCCCTGGATACTTCTGAAGTGCTCTAGAGCAAGGGATTGTGCACTTAGCCGAGTGTAGAAGGCCGACAGAGGTGAATCTCACCGATCGCCCCAACTACTTCCCCTATCACCATATTCTGGGGAACACCCTTAAGTAGTTCTATGTGTTTAAAGACTAGCTTCAAGACCAGGTCGACAAAAACATAGTCAGGTTGGGCCCGGCCCTGACACAAGTAGCGGGTTTCTTCGCAGGGTCAAAGATCGGTAGTGACAGCGAAGGTGAGTGGCAGCAGGTTTCCAGCCATGGGTCCCAGAAATACGATGACTGGATGGCTCAAAAAACCTCCGCCCGTGCGCATGGTATCATTCAGGCACGCCTGAATTAGCCAGAGCCTTTGGTGGAAGTAGCTAGTACCTCTGCATCGTCAACACAGTCGACCTCTTCCCAAAAGGGAAAGTAGAGATGAAGCAAGAGGAAGCAACGCGCTCCACCACTGTCATCATCTTCTCGCACTCTTGGAGACTTTATGCCCGCTGAAATGGGGATTCCTCCCCGAATCCGCCCAGTGGTGGATGATTAATCAAGCGACAGCCAGGGGTATGCTTCGGTTAATACCATGGAGCTGGTAAAGCCCTAAACGACTCTCGACAAGGGAGAACGCCAGGCGAACCTCCCCAACATCCCCAGCCGACATCAATGATAGCGGAACCGCAACCACATGGGTCGTCGAGGCACGTCAGCGGGCGATTTCAGTCAGGTCGTGCACTCTACTGAAATCAGAATGTAGGCTCAGCACAGAGCTCAGCATGTGCAACCTCATCTGATGCCCTCAGATCTACCTCCACCGCCGTTTGTGCTACTAGATCAGGCCGAGCTACCTCGTCCGTATCGCAGTCAGTCTTGCCCGGCTGTAGGCCAATCTCCATTGTCTAGTCCTAATCCGACGGCTACTCTCCAGGCCTCAACTAGTCGGCAGCGGGATGTACCCAGTACTAGCTAGCCGCCGGTTCAACTGGCAGGGCCCGCTATACCTCCAACTACAGAATGAACTCCTATAAGCAGAGGCTCACGTTTGGCACAAAAGTATGTTGTCCTGAAGCACCTGCACGACATTCCAGCAAGGCTTTCTATCCTTGAGGCTATTCTCCGGTCATCTGAAATGCGCGAAGCACTTTCCAAGGCCCAAAGGAGCCCCCTCCAGTTTTAGACGGAGGTAGAAGCTGTGGAAGCCTTCCACGCTGAGGAAATTGAGAATGTTGAATGCCAAGAAGTTATCTGATTCTCCGGAAAAGATGAATTCCCTCTCATACATGGGCATATTCTCCCACTGTACATCACTGGCCAGTTCAATGGCATGGAAGTCCGCCGCTGTCTTGTTGACACAGGTTCTGGGATTAACCTAATCCCGACTCGGACACTGCGAAAGCTGGGTTTATATGAGGATGATTTAACTCCCTCTGACCTCAGAATCCAGGGATACAACAGGACTGAGAAATCCACAGTCAGAAATATCTTCTTGAAGACCCAGTTCGGTGGCCTAATTTCTAGCACCGAGTTCATGGTTGTCTCCCAGGACACTGCCTACAACGCATTAATGGGTAGGCCATGGCTCTATCTGCACGCAGTGGTCCCTTCGTCGTATCACCAATGCCTCAAATACTCCCTCAATGGTCGAGTAGTCATTCTCCAAGGAGATGCGTCTATTTTTTCCTCTTGTGAAGCCCGCTATCTGGACGCCGACTATTACAAGAGAAAGGATAAGAAAATACTATCAAGTGAAGATAAACCCGCCCTGGTCACAAGTGATCCTTGGGCAGGCCTGGATGACGCCTACATCTTCTCAATCCAACAATTGAAGGCCACGACCCCCGCCATGGGGCTGTGTTTTGTTGTTTCAGGTACGAAAGGAAGACATGTTCCCATGTCCATGCAACGACAGAAAATCACCTCGTACTCCTACACCAACAAGGCTTAGGTGATCCCGGAACCTCCTACCCCTATGCGGTTTCGGAATGTCAGGATTATGGCAATGATAGTACGTCATACGTGTCTCTTCTGCTAGGCTGGAATCAACCAACTCAGGCCGACGTGTCACCACTACTTTGATGTCATCAAACGTGGACCCTTAGGCCAAACGCCAGATGGGATAGGATCAAATTCCTTCATTTCTATGGTCTCACTGGCGCATGGGTCTCATGATAGGATGAACACTGCTTCCCAGGCCGGCACCAGCCGCCCGTCAGGGTTAGATAGCTCAAAAGCAGCTCCCCCTGCGGGAAATCCCTCCACAGGTGGAGAGGAAGATCTGGAGGATGCTCAACCCACCTTTGAAGAAGGCGTCTCTACCACGGTTGATGAACTGGTACAGGTGAACCTTGGTAGCAAGGCAGATCCGAGACCCACAGTGATCAATGCAACCATGTCCCCTGAGGAGCAGCAGTGATTTGTAGACTTTTTTAAATAGCACTGTAATGTGTTTTCCTGGAGTTATGATGAGATGCCAATACTAGATCCTCAGGTAGTCGTTCATCGCCTGGGCCTCCCGACAAACCATCGTGGGTTTAAGCAGCCTCCTAGAAAGATGCACCCTTCTCACGGTGCCATGGTTGAGGCCGAAGTTGACAATCTTATCAAATCCAACTTCGTCAAGGAAGTCCAATACCCCAAGTGGCTTGCCAAAATTATGCCAATCAGGAAGAAGAACGGGAAGATCAGAGTCTGCATTGACTTCCGTGATCTCAATCGCCACTGCCCAAAGGATGATTTTCCCCATCCGGTGACCGAGTTACCGATTGATGCCACGGCCGGGTTCCAAGCCCTCTCTTTCATGGATGGGTATTCCGGTTACAACCAGATCTGGATGGCCCCAAAGGATGAGGAGTCCACTGCCTTCAAGGCTCCCCAAGGTACTTTCTGTTACCAGGTTATGCCCTTCAGCCTGAAAAATGTAGGTTCCACTTATCAGCGGGCCATGTATCGCATATTCAAGCCGATTCCCAGGACTCTAGTGGAATGTTATGTGGATTATCTAGAGGTCAAATCTCGCCAGTGCCAGGACCATCTCAAAGACCTTGAGAAAGTGTTAGGTTTCCTTCGTTGTCGCCACCTGAAGATGAACCTGTTAAAGTGTGCCTTCAGGGTCACCTCTGGGAAGATTCTTGGCTTTTCTGTTAGATACCGGGGCACTGAGATTGACCCAGAGAAGATCAAGGCCATCAACCAAATGCCTCCCTCGAACAATATTCAGGAGCTCTGAGGTCTCCAAGGCCACTTAGCCTATATACACCGATTCATTGCGAATCTGGCTGGCAAGTGTAATACCTCTTCCCGACTCATGAAGAAAGACTCCGCCTATGAATGTGATGATGAGTGTCGGACCGCCTTCGAGGAAATCAAGCAGTATCTGCCCCATCCTCCAGTTCTGATGCCACCGATCTCCGGAAAGCAGCTGGTCCTTTACGTGACTGCCCCGGAATGGTCCCTCGGTGCGCTTCTCACCCAGAAGAACAATGAGGGGACAGATAACATCCTCTACTATCTCAGCCGCATGCTCCTCGATATAGAGATCAGATACTGCCCTATAAAAAAAGTTGCCTTGTGCTCATGTTTTCCATACAGAAGTTGCGGCATTACCTGCAACACCATGAGGTACAGTTGGTCTCTCGGGTAGACCCACTGAAGTACATCCTGAACTGCCCCATGTTGACTGGCCGACTAGCGTGGTGGGCGGTGATCCTGCAACAGTTTGACATCATGTTCGTGCCTCAGAAGGCCATCAAGGGACGGGCACTGGTAGACTTCTTAGCTGCTCATCCAACCTCTGCAGATCAATCTCTGTAAATTGATTTTCCTGATGAGGTGATCCTCTCAGTCGATCATGCCGTCTAATGTTGGCAAATTCACTTTGACGGTGCCACCCAGAACCCCACTGGTAGGAGGCTCAATGATCCTAAAATCAACAGAGTGGGTCTAGGTATCGTCTTCATCACCCCGACGCAAGTCATCCTGCCATAATCATTCCTATTGTCAGAAGGCTGCACCAACAACGAGGCAGAGTACCAGGCTCTCATCACCGTCCTCGAGTTGGCCCTTGAGATCGATGTGCCCCATATACATGTGAAAGGGGATTCTGATATGGTCATCAAGTAGGTCAATGGTGATTATGTTGTCAGGAAGCCGGAGCTTGTGCCATTTCTAGAGTACACCCTCCGTCTAATGGCCCCATTCTCTTCTCGACCAAAGGTTACCCATACCCATCGGTCACAGAATAGTCGAGCAGATTCTTTGTCTGGCTTAGCTATGTTGCTCAGAGAACCTGAGCAAGGTGATTTGATCATATATCTGGCACACCAGAGGGTCATTGCCCCCATCACCCCAGAGGACAATGACAGCATGTGGGTAGGACATCTTACCGCCAGACCTTCTACGTCAGGGGTCCCAGGTTCGTCAGACACGGTGATTGAGGCCACTCCCAACTGGAGAGCACCTTTTTCGAGTATCTCCAAAATGGTTACCTCCCGGACGATCGGGCCAAGCGTGATAGAATCCAACCCCGCACACTGAAATTTACCCTCCTGAGTGGTCCCAATATTGAGAGGATACTCTATAAGCAGAGCTTCGATGGTGTTCTCCTCCGTTGCATTCAAGGAGTAAAGATTTCTCAGGTCATGCAAGAGGTTCACACTGGTTCCGGCGGTGCCCACCAGGATGGGCCCAAGCTGTCCAATCAGATTCGAAGGTTGGGTTAATTTTGGCCCACTATCATCCATGATTTTATTGAGTTTTCCAAGAGATGCCACACGTGCCAAGTTCACGCTAACTTCCTGCATCGGCCACCAGAGGCTCTCCACTCCACCAAGTATTCTTGGCCATTTGTGATGTGGGGACTCGATGTCGTGGGACCATATCCACCAGTGACAACTCGCCAGGGTAGGTTCATCCTAACTACTACAGATTTCTTGTCCAAGTGGGAAGAGGTAGTTCCACTCAAAGAGGTCAAGGCCCGCTCCATCGTTGACTTCGTGAGCTCCAATATCATCCACCGGTTTGGGGTCCCTCACACTGTCCTCACCGATAATGGCACCAAATTCCGAGCATCCGAGTTAAAGAAATTTCACGCCTAGTACAATATCTGTTTGAACCATACCTATCGTTACCATGCACATGCAAATGGACAGATCGAGGCATTCAACAGAACCCTCTATAACATTCTACAGAAAATGGTTAGTCAGAACAAGAAAAGTTGGCTCGACAAGCTCCCCAATGCCCTCTAGGCTTATCAGATGATGACTTGAAATTCCACCTAGGTGACCCCATATTCCCTGGTGTATGGGACTGAGGTTGTCCTGCCCATTGAGACCCAAATTCCATCATTACGCACTGTGGTCTATGACTAGCAGGCGCCAGATAAGGTGGCCAAAATCCATCTAGCTGAATTGGAAGCACTGGACGAGAACATGCTTCCTGCCCTACACAATATGGAAAGGCATCAAAATAAGATAGTCGAGCCTTCAACAAGATGGTTCACCTTCTCTCTTTTCTGCATGGCGACCTAGTGTTGGCCCTTTGAGCACCAATAATTCCTGGTAGAAAACTGCCCAAGTTAGAGCCCAAATGGGAAGGACCATACGTCATCCATAAAGTTTACCCCAACGGAACATACTCCTTGGTGACCACAAATGGTGAGCGCATAACTCCTCCCACCAACACCAAGTTCCTCAGGCAGTACTTTGCCTGAGCCCTTTGGTCCTGCACGACCTTAAACTGCACGGTCCCGTATGACCCTAAACTGCACATTATGGTCCCGCACGACCTTAAACTGTACGGTCCCACACGACCCTAAACTAAACGTTATGGTCTTGCATGAACTTAAACTGTACGGTCCCACACGACCCTAAAATGCATGTTATGGTCCTGCACGACCTTAAACAGTACGGTCCCGCACGACCCTAAACTGTACCTTATGGTCCTGCACTACCTTAAACTGTACGGTCCCACACGACCCTAAACTGCACGTTATGGTCCTGGACAACCTTAAACTGTACGGTCCCATATGACACTAAACTGCACGTTATGGGCTTGCATGACCTTAAACTGTACGGTCCCGCACGACCCGAAACTGCACATTATGGTCCTACATGACCTTAAACTGTACGGTCCTGCACGACCCCACACTGCACGTTATGGTCCTACATGACCTTATACTATTCGGTCCTGCACGACCCTAAACTGCACGTTATGGTCCTGTATGACCTTAAACTGTATGGTCCCACACGAACCTAAACTCCACATTATGGTCCTGCATGACCTTAAACAATACGGTCCCACACGACCCTAAACTGCACGTTATGGTCCTGCACGACCTTAAACTGTACGGTCTCGCATGACCCTAAACTGCAAATTATGGTCCTGCACGACCTTAAACTGTACGGTCCCACACGACCCTAAACTTCACGTTATGGTCCTGCACAACCTTAAACTGTACGGTCCTGCATGACCCTAAAGTGCACGTTATGGTCCCACACAACCTTAAAATGTATAGTCCCACACAACCCTAAACTACACGTTATGGTCCCGCATGACTGTAAACTGCACCACCGTCCTACATGACATTAAAACTACGATATCGCCCCGCAAGACGATAAACTGCAAAATGGTCCAAGCTCTAAGACCTTAATCTAAGATCTCCTACGTCCTTACTGAAAGACGTTAAACTGTAAGACAGTCAGGCCTTCCTGACCGAGGCTGAGCCTCAGGCCCCTTGGCCTCTTCGGGCCCCTGGCCCCCGTCCTTACTGCAAGACATTAAATTGAAAGCCAGTCAGGCCTTCCTGACCGAGGCTCAGCCTCAGGCCTCTTGGCCTCTTCGGGCCCCTGTCGCCCATCCTTACTGTGAGACGTTAAACTGCAAGCCGGTCAGGCCTCCCTGACCGAGGCTCAGCCCCAGGCCCCTTGGCCTTCGTCGACTCAAGCTCTCTTATGGGATTGTACGGTGTGGTGTGGGATGTGTCCTCATTCACGTCGGGTTACCCACCGTACCGTACATATCCCCAAATGAGACACATATCTCGTCTAGCACGACATTAAACTGCGCTTCAATAACTATGTATGGCTTGATTCCCATCCTAATGGGATACGTAGGAACGCTCGGATGCCTCGTCTTGAGCCCAGCCCCAAGCTCTTCTCTTTCACTGTCCCCCTGGGTATAGTTTCCTCGGAGGATCCTTGCATGATGAGGAGTAGGATTCCTTAGCCCCGCTCAAACAAGGATTATAAGGGTCACACCATGTGCCCACTCCCTTTCTTCTATCCTCCCACATCCTCACCACATGATGTTAAACTGCATGGCCTTCAAGAATTACGTATGGATTGATTCACATTATAATGGGATATGTAGTAACACTCGGTCATTTTGCCTATTGGCCCAGTCCAAAAGCCAAAATATTCCCCTTGGGTTAATACATATGGAAGGATGCAGACTTTTTCCCCAACTCACGTTGAGCAAGCCTCGACCTGGCTGCACATCCCCCCTGGAGATGTTCACCTATTTTGTGGATGGGTACAGCTATGCTTCACCCACTCCATGACTAGGATTCCATCACTTTCTTCACCCAGAGGGACCCCCAAGAACGGCCTGGATACCACACCCAAGGGATCTCCTACCGATACGGGCCAACGCCCCCGAGGGTTTCCGAGAAACAAGCCGATACAAGTCACGTATTGCGAATTTGGTCAATGATAGACGCTCATTTGTTTCTCCCATATCAGGTCACCATAGAGACATTGTGTTTCGAACATGGTCAACAGTGTCCTGGATCTTCGGGTCCACCCTGAGATGTCCCAAACATCGAGTGCAGTGATTCATTCTGCCCCATCCCGAAGCGACAAAACTTCCCTCTGGGTGGTTCCAGCGGTCGGGCCCATGACCCCTATTCTCTTATAAGGGATGTATGAAGTGGTGTAGGATTAAGTCCTCATTCATGTCGGGTTACTTTCCTTGCCGTACACATCCTCGGATGATAAAAAGTTATCTCTTTCCCCGTCTTCATTGCAAGACATTAAACTTCAAACTGGTCAGACCTTCCTGACCGATGCCTAGCCTCAGATCCCTTGGCCTTTCTGGGACCTTGGCCCCCATCCTTGCTGCAAGACGTTAAACTGCAATTTATCCTCAGGCCTTGTAACACCCCGAGCTTCCACGATACGCTTCTCATTCAGTAATACAATAGCTTGCATTGTACGCAACTTCGAGTTCTAAAACACCGCGACTAATCAAAGTAGCCGTTATGAATAGTAATACCTTCTTTTTGAAATATTATAAATTTTATATGTCAAAATGGACTTCATTTTTGTATTCGTAATATCGAAATTAGCCTATGTTGAATTTTTGGTATTTTTCTGAGAACTTCTAAAATTTTATAAATAGTGAAAAATACTTAAAACAACTTTTTTAATCAAAATAATTTATAGTGATAAATTATAATATTTGATGGTTTTAAAGTATAATTAGAATATATTTTTACCATTTTATCCAATGGTGGTCATTAGAATTAATTTAACATTGAAAATGGACATAAACAATTGCCAATCTTTTGATATAAATTGTTTCTTAAAAACACGCTATTTGTCGTAACAGCGGGAATTAATTGTAAAATTAATTAATGCAACTTATACGTTTGGAATTTTGTAAAATAGACATCATTTTTGAATTCGGAATATCAATTATAGCTTAGGGTGAAATTTTGGCCTTATTCTGAAAAACTTCAATTTTTGATGAATAGTGAAACCACTAAGTGGTAGTTAAATAACTGATTTTTCGTTTAAATGAAATATTACCACTTCTGTGATTTGATTTTCAAAAATCCGACATACATGGTTGTCATTAAGAAGTAAAATGTGGTTCAATGGGATAAAAATAATTTTTTTGGTGAATAGTAACTTATTAAGTTTTAATCGCGATTAGTGGTAATTAGTGTGGTTTAAGGTATAAATAATACTTTAATAATATTAAATGACCTAGACACATGTCCCAAACTCATTGGTTGTGTCATGGCCGACCAAGACAAGCCATGGCCTAACTTGGGGACCCCATGGATCCACTTTTGTTGGGAAATAACATAAATTACTTTTTATTTAATGTTAAAGTGAAAATGACACTAACATAAAGTGTTTTACTAAAACAATTTTTAAGTAGGGTTATACAAGTCCAAATTTTGATTATAAATAGTCATTGGAAAGATAAAAAGATTTCCTATATCATAGTATTTGTTTTATAATTTTTAGACATTAAATGAATTTAATTATTTATGACATAATAATGATGCAGCGATGACATCATTATTTGACGATTTAAATAAAATGGAAAGTTAATATAAAATCTATGAACTACACATGGCCAAAACCTATTGGATGAGTGGATTTCGATGCCTTATCACCTTATCCACGAATTCTATCAATGTGGGACCTTTTAAAACCGAAACACATTTTCAAATAATGTAATGTTCCTTTACTTTCCAAAAGTGCCCCTCCTCTCCTCTTATAAAAGGCCCCCACCTCTACCTCATTTCACACACTCTTCAAGCCATTGGCTCGGCCAACCCCTGCCCATTTGCTCTCTCCACATCCCTCTCCTCATCCTAGAGGATTCCCTTTGGGCATAATCCTTTCAAAGGAAGCCTTTAGGCTCAACTCAAAAGGAGTTACACTTTTTAAGGTAATTCATTCTCTCATGTTCTTTTGTTTTATTTTGCTTCTCCAACCCCCTAAACTCTTTTTATTTACTTCTTTTGTAACAACACCAGTATCTTAAATATACTAGGATGTTGTTATAAGATTTATTTGAGCTACACTTCCACACAACTACATCAAATGGTTAAAGAACATAAGGTTTCCGTGGATGGCGAAATTCTGCCTCCCGAAACGATGATTGTTCAACACTCATTTAACACCTTCAAAGGTGGCCATTATGATGTCACTATTTTTATATATGATATACAATATGTTTATGTTTTCCTTAAGCTTCTGTTTTTTTCATTTTGGGCATACCTTTATGGTTTCCATTATGGGTAAAACACGATATCTTCATTTTAGGAAGCGCGGACTACCGCCCCCTGAAAGTGATTTGATTCGTTAATACCATATGTGGGATGTGTGAAGGATAAAGTTAATGATATTATATATGTTATTATACTGGAATTATAATATACTCTCATATCATTATTATTCCATTCCAGAAAATATGAAATAGAAATGGAAGTAGCGTTCATGCGTACGTACGGCTTACCGTCTCCATGAACGGTGCATTTCATTTCTTACCTCTAAATGTGATGTAATATTATAAATGAATGTATGTACTGGATATATATGACATATATGATATCTACATCATGAATACCATTCTGGATATAATGAACCTTTGACCAAATTAACAACATGTAAGTGTAAGAAGCCTATTTTTGACTTAAGAACCAAATACCGACAAAATGAACATTATTAACTTAAATAATTACATAATGTTCATATCATTGTAATAAGTGATATAATAAGGATAATGAAGTTGAAAATGGTTCTTAATAAGGTATATATTAACTCTAGTTTATTATTCAGGAGGTTAAAGAACGGTTGAGTCAAGTCAGACACGAGGTAAGGGAACTTCTTAACCCAACTTCCATTCTTTGGGTTAATCTCCTACTTTCCGATTATGTCATGATATTATTATGTATTATTTTGTATTTTTACTTTCTTTATGTGTACCTATAGTGAATACACATAATAGATCTATTTTATTCTAAAAATGATCTTTTTAAGGACTTCGTCTCAATCACCATCCACTGAGACATATTTGGTTTTATACACAACTTTCTTTTATACGGTGTATAAACCCCTTTGACTTTTACGTTTATTCAAAAGGAATCTTTTTTATACGAAGTGTTTTGCTAAACGACAAAAGGGAATGTTTTTCTTTCCGTACTTATGCGGCGACAACGACTTCTCCACCGCCGTGACCACTATTTGAGTTTCGGCTTCCTCTAAAAGCCATCTTTTTTTTAATGAAAAATAAATACAAAGTTTTAACTTTCTTTTATTTTGGTATTGAAAATGGTTTTGAAAGAGTTTTTATCAATGTGTTGTATTGATATCTTGTGATTGAAATGTGGAAATGTTATGTTTCCTTTATGCATGTTTTATGTGATACGATTATGTTATGGTTTATGATATGTTTAAACCTATTCATATGAGGAATGTATTGGACTTAATAAGTGACGGGTGGAGCCCGCTATAGCTCCTCGATGCATCGGCAGGTCTCATGAGACAACTAGACGTGGAATTGGCCGAGGCCCTTTCCCAATTTGATTTATGGTTTTGGCCGAGGCCTTAATCATTTTAGACGTCTTGGCCGAGGCCTTGACAAAGTGTTTCAGAATGTCTGGCATTATACATTCCATCATTATGAAAGTGGTTATTGATATTGCATGTGATTATTCGACCAGTAGAATATCCATGTGAAGAAGTAAATGGCATTATCTCATTTTACTTTTGCCATATTATGTTGAAGTTCATGTTTAAGAGGCTTTTGTTTTAGTTATACATTGCCTTAAATGTTAATGTTTATTTATGAAAGCTTCCGCATTATTGTTATCCTTACTGAGCATTTGAGCTCACCCCTTTCAATGTTTAAAAATTTTCCAGGTTGTGAAGAAGTATTTTATGACTGACTTGCAAGAATAATCAGTGAAGATATGAGTGTGGACTATGAAGACCATGTTTTTTTTGTAGTTTGTTTAATTTTGATGTAATGAAAGACTTATGAATGTATCTAGTGTTTCCAAGGCTACTAAACTAATCGGTCTTTCGAGACTTGATCTTTTGGGATCATGCCAATGTTACGAAGTAATGCACCGGCTCTGGGTAGCTGGGGTCGGGGCGTTACAGTTGGTATCAGAGGCAGTTTAGTACTAACCTTGGAAGCTAGATTTAGATAAACTCTGATTAGAGCACATAGCCCGAAGATAGACTTTGAGGATTAGTATAGAAGAACTTCCTAGAATTTTGGTATTGTAGAGATTTTGTGAGTTTTCCGAGCAATACATCCCTGTCTGGATACGAGCAGGTAGAGGCGGCTCTGGCACAGATGTACCTAGGGGTAAAACCCGAAAACACCGCTTTGAGCTAGACTCGAACGGGAACTGGTGCACGACAACGGGCCTTGCTGCACTCTTGGTTATGACACTCCCGGGGGATATGCTTAGGATAATTCTCATTTTCTTTACAAACCATTATGTAAGGTTTATGAGTACATACTTCCTCAAAGGAAACATTTCTTTTTATGATTATGGATTATATCCATAAATAGTTCAATTTATGTTAAGTATTATACAAGTATGGAATTATGTATTTTGATTCATAAACTAATCTGGATTATGCCATTGTTTAGAAATGGCGCCTAGTAGAAGGAATGTAAACTGTATCAATGCACGAACTCCGTGTAGGGATTGCCCTCCTGCTCAAGATAATTATTGTGGACCTGGAGATACAACTGGTGCTGGTCAACTTATTACCATACTGGGACAACTCACGCAGGTTATGAATAACAACCTTACTCGTATGGAGCACCCTGATTCGCAACGTGGAGGATCAATGCTAGACCGTTTCATGAGGCAACAACCGCCAACCTTCAATGGGAGTACAAATCCTACAGTAGCTGAGCAATGGATAAATTCCTTAGAGAAAATATTCCATGCCTTGGGGAGTAGTGAAAGGGAGAAGGTTGTCATGGCAGTTTACCGCCTCACTGGAGATGCCGATCAGTGGTGGTCGCTGATTCAAAACACAAAGGAAGATGATGAAGTATCGAATATGGAATGTAGGGAGTTCAAAGAGCTTTTCTTAGAAAAATACTTTCCTCGTGACCATCGAGCAGATATGGAAAGGCAATTTCTGAGTTTGAGGCAGAAGGAGGATGAGAATGTCGCAAAGTATGAGGCTAACTTTACAAGGTTAGCGAGGCATGCTGCCGATTATATACGTAACCCAAGGAGTAAGATTGATCGTTTCTTGGATGGGTTAAAACCATTTCTCCGTCGAGCTTTAGTATCACAATCCTTCTCATCATACGAAGATATAGTCTCATGTGCTATCAAGACAGAAAAGGAATTCTCTAAGTCTTATGACAACAAAGTAAAGCAAGAGAAGAAGAGAACGGTGGAACAAGAGACAGATAAAGGGAAAAAGGGAAAGAAGGATTTTCCAGTATGTGATAATTGTGGGAAGAATCACCCTGGTACTTGCCTAAAAGGAATGGGAGTCTGTTATAAATGTGGAGAAAAAGGTCACCAGGCACGTGATTGCAAGGGAAAGAAAGAGGCTGTCAAAGTTGAATGCTACAATTGTAGAGAAATGGGTCATTATGCAAATGAATGTCCTAAGCGTCAAGGAAACTTACCTCAGAAAAGGCCAAGGGATCAAGGACAATCTTATGCTATTACTACAGTTGAAGCAGAATAACTAATGTATTGGGGCTTTTGGACTCATGGATTATATTCTGGTTATTAGAATAATGTGATCTATATAAGGATTGTACTGCAGTACTTTTTGATTTCAGTAAGGTTTTAATATGATTAAGGTAATCATATTTTTAGTATGTGACAATAAGAGAAACTAATATTTGTTTGGGGAATCTGATAAATTGATTTTGGAATTAAAAGACCTTTTAGAGAAAGTCTGGATAGAGGTATTTTGGATAACTATAAAGGTTGGAGTGGATTAAGTTGAACCTTGGATAGTAAATTTAAGGTTAAAAATTTTCTGGATATTATTCTTGGAATACTATAGTTTTATGAAAAGGACAACCTGTAGGGTGGGGCATAACCCGTCGCGTCGGACAAAGATGCAGGAATCGAACCCACAACCATAGTGCGACAAGCCTTTATTTCCTACCACTAGCCTACAGGAAGTCCCTGGTTATTACAAAATAATTTTACTAATCTAAATGGTATGTGTTAACATTTGGAACCTTATACAATTAGGATAATAATAATATTTTTGAGTTCTATTATCTTTTTGAGTGAAAGATGAGTTGAAGGTTGAAACACTAATTGTCAAGCATAAATATATATATACCTATCTCTTATTCAATGAATAAATTAATTCTTAAACTTTAGTAAAGGGATATTAAAACAAAAAATGTGTTATCCTAATACCTTATGTCTTGTTGAACTGATGATATTTTAAATCAATATAGATTGAAGGCTTTGAGGCCCTCAATTTGACAGTTGATTGTTATTGATGACCTCAATCACTCCCTACAAATATTTACGTTTTTCCTCCAATTATATGTCTCTAATTGCCACCAATGTTCTCCTTATCGAGATTATAATTTGGTGGTGACTTTCTTATTTCCATTTACCTCTTATTAAGGCTAAATTTTATTAATCTTATTTCCGATGTGGGTTTTCCACAAAGGTATTTTCCCTTTTCATCCTTTTATTTTCCAAGAAAAATTTCAAATTGCGAGGACGCAATTTATTGAAGGAGGGGAGAATGTAACACCCCGAGCTTCCACGATACGCTTCTCATTCAGTAATACAATAGCTTGCATTGTACGCAACTTCGAGTTCTAAAACACCGCGACTAATCAAAGTAGCCGTTATGAATAGTAATACCTTCTTTTTGAAATATTATAAATTTTATATGTCAAAATGGACTTCATTTTTGTATTCGTAATATCGAAATTAGCCTATGTTGAATTTTTGGTATTTTTCTGAGAACTTCTAAAATTTTATAAATAGTGAAAAATACTTAAAACAACTTTTTTAATCAAAATAATTTATAGTGATAAATTATAATATTTGATGGTTTTAAAGTATAATTAGAATATATTTTTACCATTTTATCCAATGGTGGTCATTAGAATTAATTTAACATTGAAAATGGACATAAACAATTGCCAATCTTTTGATATAAATTGTTTCTTAAAAACACGCTATTTGTCGTAACAGCGGGAATTAATTGTAAAATTAATTAATGCAACTTATACGTTTGGAATTTTGTAAAATAGACATCATTTTTGAATTCGGAATATCAATTATAGCTTAGGGTGAAATTTTGGCCTTATTCTGAAAAACTTCAATTTTTGATGAATAGTGAAACCACTAAGTGGTAGTTAAATAACTGATTTTTCGTTTAAATGAAATATTACCACTTCTGTGATTTGATTTTCAAAAATCCGACATACATGGTTGTCATTAAGAAGTAAAATGTGGTTCAATGGGATAAAAATAATTTTTTTGGTGAATAGTAACTTATTAAGTTTTAATCGCGATTAGTGGTAATTAGTGTGGTTTAAGGTATAAATAATACTTTAATAATATTAAATGACCTAGACACATGTCCCAAACTCATTGGTTGTGTCATGGCCGACCAAGACAAGCCATGGCCTAACTTGGGGACCCCATGGATCCACTTTTGTTGGGAAATAACATAAATTACTTTTTATTTAATGTTAAAGTGAAAATGACACTAACATAAAGTGTTTTACTAAAACAATTTTTAAGTAGGGTTATACAAGTCCAAATTTTGATTATAAATAGTCATTGGAAAGATAAAAAGATTTCCTATATCATAGTATTTGTTTTATAATTTTTAGACATTAAATGAATTTAATTATTTATGACATAATAATGATGCAGCGATGACATCATTATTTGACGATTTAAATAAAATGGAAAGTTAATATAAAATCTATGAACTACACATGGCCAAAACCCATTGGATGAGTGGATTTCGATGCCTTATCACCTTATCCACGAATTATATCAATGTGGGACCTTTTAAAACCGAAACACATTTTCAAATAATGTAATGTTCCTTTACTTTCCAAAAGTGCCCCTCCTCTCCTCTTATAAAAGGCCCCCACCTCTACCTCATTTCACACACTCTTCAAGCCATTGGCTCGGCCAACCCCTGCCCATTTGCTCTCTCCACATCCCTCTCCTCATCCTAGAGGATTCCCTTTGGGCAGAATCCTTTCAAAGGAAGCCTTTAGGCTCAACTCAAAAGGAGTTACACTTTTTAAGGTAATTCATTCTCTCATGTTCTTTTGTTTTATTTTGCTTCTCCAACCCCCTAAACTCTTTTTATTTACTTCTTTTGTAACAACACCAGTATCTTAAATATACTAGGATGTTGTTATAAGATTTATTTGAGCTACACTTCCACACAACTACATCAAATGGTTAAAGAACATAAGGTTTCCGTGGATGGCGAAATTCTGCCTCCCGAAACGATGATTGTTCAACACTCATTTAACACCTTCAAAGGTGGCCATTATGATGTCACTATTTTTATATATGATATACAATATGTTTATGTTTTCCTTAAGCTTCTGTTTTTTTCATTTTGGGCATACCTTTATGGTTTCCATTATGGGTAAAACACGATATCTTCATTTTAGGAAGCGCGGACTACCGCCCCCTGAAAGTGATTTGATTCGTTAATACCATATGTGGGATGTGTGAAGGATAAAGTTAATGATATTATATATGTTATTATACTGGAATTATAATATACTCTCATATCATTATGATTCCATTCCAGAAAATATGAAATAGAAATGGAAGTAGCGTTCATGCGTACGTACGGCTTACCGTCTCCATGAACGGTGCATTTCATTTCTTACCTCTAAATGTGATGTAATATTATAAATGAATGTATGTACTGGATATATATGACATATATGATATCTACATCATGAATACCATTCTGGATATAATGAACCTTTGACCAAATTAACAACATGTAAGTGTAAGAAGCCTATTTTTGACTTAAGAACCAAATACCGACAAAATGAACATTATTAACTTAAATAATTACATAATGTTCATATCATTGTAATAAGTGATATAATAAGGATAATGAAGTTGAAAATGGTTCTTAATAAGGTATATATTAACTCTAGTTTATTATTCAGGAGGTTAAAGAACGGTTGAGTCAAGTCAGACACGAGGTAAGGGAACTTCTTAACCCAACTTCCATTCTTTGGGTTAATCTCCTACTTTCCGATTATGTCATGATATTATTATGTATTATTTTGTATTTTTACTTTCTTTATGTGTACCTATAGTGAATACACATAATAGATCTATTTTATTCTAAAAATGATCTTTTTAAGGACTTCGTCTCAATCACCATCCACTGAGACATATTTGGTTTTATACACAACTTTCTTTTATACGGTGTATAAACCCCTTTGACTTTTACGTTTATTCAAAAGGAATCTTTTTTATACGAAGTGTTTTGCTAAACGACAAAAGGGAATGTTTTTCTTTCCGTACTTATGCGGCGACAACGACTTCTCCACCGCCGTGACCACTATTTGAGTTTCGGCTTCCTCTAAAAGCCATCTTTTTTTTAATGAAAAATAAATACAAAGTTTTAACTTTCTTTTATTTTGGTATTGAAAATGGTTTTGAAAGAGTTTTTATCAATGTGTTGTATTGATATCTTGTGATTGAAATGTGGAAATGTTATGTTTCCTTTATGCATGTTTTATGTGATACGATTATGTTATGGTTTATGATATGTTTAAACCTATTCATATGAGGAATGTATTGGACTTAATAAGTGACGGGTGGAGCCCGCTATAGCTCCTCGATGCATCGGCAGGTCTCATGAGACAACTAGACGTGGAATTGGCCGAGGCCCTTTCCCAATTTGATTTATGGTTTTGGCCGAGGCCTTAATCATTTTAGACGTCTTGGCCGAGGCCTTGACAAAGTGTTTCAGAATGTCTGGCATTATACATTCCATCATTATGAAAGTGGTTATTGATATTGCATGTGATTATTCGACCAGTAGAATATCCATGTGAAGAAGTAAATGGCATTATCTCATTTTACTTTTGCCATATTATGTTGAAGTTCATGTTTAAGAGGCTTTTGTTTTAGTTATACATTGCCTTAAATGTTAATGTTTATTTATGAAAGCTTCCGCATTATTGTTATCCTTACTGAGCATTTGAGCTCACCCCTTTCAATGTTTAAAAATTTTCCAGGTTGTGAAGAAGTATTTTATGACTGACTTGCAAGAATAATCAGTGAAGATATGAGTGTGGACTATGAAGACCATGTTTTTTTTGTAGTTTGTTTAATTTTGATGTAATGAAAGACTTATGAATGTATCTAGTGTTTCCAAGGCTACTAAACTAATCGGTCTTTCGAGACTTGATCTTTTGGGATCATGCCAATGTTACGAAGTAATGCACCGGCTCTGGGTAGCTGGGGTCGGGGCGTTACAGGCCTCCCTCACCAAGTCCCAGCCTCAGGCCTCCTTCACCAAGGCCAAGCCTCAGGCCCCTTTCCCTTCTCAGGACCTTTCCCAAGTTCTTACTCAGAGTGTATTGTGTGATGAGGGATTATGTCCACATTCACATCGGTTTTTTTGTCGTACCATACACCTCCTCTGTCCAGGGACTCTTATTCCCCAACCATTTCCCTCATTGAAAGGCGTTAAACTACTATTAGGCCAGGCCTTCCTGACCAAAACCCAACTATCAGGCCCCTTGGCCCACGTTCTTTCCTACGGGACTATGAAGAGTGGTGCGGGATTATGTCCTCATTACTCGCTATGCCGCACATGCCCTCGTTAGGGTATCCTTCCCCTGGGTATCTTCTAGAACTGTGTATGGCTTGATTCCCATCCTGATGGGATACGTAGGATCACTCGAACGTCTAAGATTCGGGTCCAGCCCCATCTCTCAAAAATCTTCATCTCACCTTGGCCCCTTGGCCTACCTCTCATGAGTCACTTCGTCGACCCTTTTCTTCGGTTCACTGATATTCCTAAGACTACTCTGGTTTAAGTTACCTGGAATTTTGGAACCTACTCGGACACGTCCGAACCCGCTTTTCAGACTTCATGTCTCCCTTCATCAGAGCTTTCATTACCTTTCACACACAAAGGGACCCACAAGAACAGACTTGATACCACGCCCAAGGGCTCTCCTACCGTTACGAGCCAATGCCCCCAAGGGTTTCAGACAAAAATTGATAAAAATCCTGCGTTGTGAATATGGTCAGCGGTCGATGCTTGTTTGTTGTTCCCACCTCAGGCTAACACGATATGGAGACTGTTTTCCTACATGGTTGAGGGTTATCCTCCATTTCCAGGCCAACCCCATTAAGCCCAAAATGTCAGTTACACGATTCACAAACTTCTCCATTCTCATCATGTCCAAGTAGAGTTTCGAAACTCATGATACTATTCCTTAGTGCACATATGCACATTAGGGGAACAAATACACATCAGAGGCATCTTTCGGGGCTCCCCTTGTGCGATCTCTAAGACCATAAACTAATATCTCTTCAGAACTAGGTTTTTCATGAGTCCCATCCTCATGGGATACGTAGGACCTCCCGAACATCTTCGGGTCCAGCTTATTTGGGGGCTAAACTCTTCCCCCCTCACCTCTAACTTCTATGTGGGCCCCTCGGCCTGAGGTTCCTCTCTCGGGTTTGTATGGTTTGGTGTGGGATACATCCTCATTCACGTCGGGTATTTCACACACCATCGTACACATTCCCCATCTAGCATCGTCTCTGCTACTTCTGCACTACATGGCGTTAAAATGCATGCTTGGTCCTATCACATGACCCAAAACTGTGACATTATTGTCCTGGCCGCACGATGGAAAAGGACACTGCATTGTGATGAAATCGTTGTAGAGAAAATCACATTAGGTATTGGTCACATGCCATGCCATTTTTCAATGCTTACCACAACTTGATTCTTGTGGAAACACCAGGGCTTGAGACCCTAGGCCTGTCGCTTCACAAAAAAAACACTCACCTTAAAGGACAAACAAGATTTATCAAATTCCGTTTCTTTTGGTGCAAGGGCCATGCCCACACTTCCCTTTTTCCAGGGAACTGGTATCTTACCATGCCACCCTTCAGAACTACGTATGTCTTGATTCCCATACTCATGGGATATGTAGGAGCGCCCGAGCACTTCCCCGTAGGCCCAGCCTAACTTTCATGTCCCTCAACTCGAGCACTCCCCAGAGAACGCATGGTAAGTAGGGATTATGTCCTCATTCACGTCGGGTTTTGTAACCACCTTACCGTGTGTCCCCTTCTCTCCTTACCCCTACATGGTACTAGATCTAAGACCTTAAAAATAAGAACCTTTCATGAACTACGTGCAGCTTGATCCCCATCCCCATGGGGTACGTAGGAATGCCGTTGCACTTTGCTTCAAGCCCAGCTCAAATTCAGATTTCGGTCCCTTGACGTAAAGCCTCTCTCAAGGGAGGTGGTGTGGTGTGGTATAGGATTATGTCCTTGTTCATGTCGGTTTGTTCACCGCACCGTACACACCCCCGGTTCCAATCCACGTCGGGTTTTCGTAAATACCTGTCACGTGCCTCCTATGTTTCCTCCCATCCATGGTCCGAATTCTACGACTCTAAACTAAGATCTCACTATGGGAAAGTACTCTACTCTCTCTATCTAATACGACCCATTGTCGTATTTAGATGTGTTTTGACAAAGATCCCGAAGTGTGGGATTTTCATGGGGACCTTCCCCTCGTCCCATGACCATGCTTTGTGCACTCGTTGTTTGGATCCTCATCCTCTTCCACATCCAAAAGGACCCTCGGACGACATGGATACTAGGATTAAGGACTCTCCATGAATGCTGGACCTAAGGGCCCTCTAATCGTTTTGGTCCAACGTCCCTATGAATCTCTGACAACATTTGTGACATGGTCCCGTGTTTGGAACTTGGTCAACGATCGACCCTCATTTGTATGTCCTCATCGCAGGATAATGTGATATAGATGCTGCGTTTCCTCCACGGTTGACCATTATCCTCCATCGTCACACCGCCATCATTGTGATCCAGATATCAAGCATCATGATTCACACATTTCCACTTCCTCATGTTCATGTGGAATTCCAACACACTCGGCTCTATCTCTTCGCGCATCTAGGTGCACCACATGGTCATCACCGAGCATCCCTTCACCCTAACGTTCCCCATTCTATGTCGGGAAAGTCCCACCACTACTTCTTGTTTCCCACACTGAGTATGACTCACATGGGCTTAGTTGTTTTGGCAGGATGTTTACCAACACGGCCAGGATTCTCATCGACCCCTCAGAACTACGTATGGCTTGTTTCCCATCTTCAGAGGGTACGTAGGATCATCCGACCACTCTACTTTGGGCCGAGCCTATTTCTCATTCTTGGTCCCTCAACCTAAAGAGTTTCCTCTGGGGGTACGTGGTGTGATTTTGAATTCAAGTCCTCATTCACGTCGGTTTCATAACTACCACACAATATGATCCCTGGGTTCTTCCCTTTCACTCCACGTCTTATCATATGACGTTAAACTACGGGAGTCCATATGTCCTCAACGCATGACACTATACTACGGTTCTACCCTGAACAAATTCACCATGCCCCATGATAATCATGGGATGCACCAGAGCCTCTACCAAAGAGAATTTCACCTGTCAGTGTTGGTCTATGTCTACACTATGCTTCCAGAACTCTGTGTGTATTGATTCCCATCCTCATGGGATATGTAGGGACACCTTGGTATTTTTCTTAGGGTCCAGCCCAAAGGAATCATTAATCATGTTCTTCCCCTTTCCGGCCCCCTGGCCGGACC
Source organism: Viscum album (assembly GCA_963277665.1). Taxonomy (NCBI): domain Eukaryota; kingdom Viridiplantae; phylum Streptophyta; class Magnoliopsida; order Santalales; family Viscaceae; genus Viscum; species Viscum album. The sequence continues at coordinate 219,732,669 of OY728127.1, read as the reverse complement.
CCTTGCCAAAGAGGCCCTGTCCACAAGAAGGAATGATCCATGATCAAACCGATGCACCCATCTGGCGTACTCCCACCACGGTGGTGGAATTACATGAGTGTTGGATTCTGTTCAGACAAAACATCACTCCATATTCCACACTTTTCACGCCCCATATTCGGATCCCCATCCACTTTCATGTCTAAAAGAACACCCTAACGGCCTGGTCTCATGCCGCATCGGCTCACCTACCATCCTGGGCCAACGTTCCGGAAGACTGGTCATGTTCGGAAGGACCCCCTAACAGTATGGATACTCAACCTAGAGTGCTCCTACAGTCATGGGCTAATGTCCCGATGGATTGATCGACAACATTTGTGACATGGTCCCGTGTTTCGAACATGGTCAACAGTCGACCCTCCTTTTTTTCCCCATTTCGGGCTAACGAAGCAAGGATACCATTTCTCCGCCATGGTTAACGGTTGTCCTTTATTGTCACGACATCCCCAAAGTGTTCCGAATCTTGGGTATCAGGATTCACACATCCCATTTCCATCTATTCAGACTGATTTCAGCGCCCCTGGCATCGCACCATTCATGCATAAAGAGCACACTGAAGAAACAATAATTTGGCTGTTTTGAGAACTTCCTTCTCCGGCCAGGTCTCTCCTATTTTCCGGAAATCCAGACTGGTTATCCAAACCCCAGATTCCTGAATCTTGGTTTCCACTCCTATGTTGGGTGGGATGATGAGGCAACTATCTCTTGTTTCTCACATTGGGCCTGACCCACGTGAGCTTGGGGAATTATTGCCAGACATCCTGCAAACATTGTAAGGATGTAATGAACAGATGAAAACAGTGGAAATCATGCATGCTACTGCATTCAAAGAAAGAAGAAAGTCGAAGCAATAGAGTATCATTAAAAGGTTTGTAATTGTTACAGTACCCGGTGGTCGACTCCCACCATGGAAGGATTGACCTCGTCAAAAGAGCATTGCAGCTCCGCCACCCTTCGACCGGTGGCATCCATGAATTACTGTCCTCGACTGAGCTCCCGCTCCTCTTCAATGGTGATGGGGCGCAGTTCATCCACCCCAGCTCGGGCCCTCTCCATGTTATCCTAAATGATGGCCATCTCCCCAGCAACCTGCATCAGGTCCTCTTCGGCCTCTGCCAGTTGGGCCTTTAGTCACAAGATCATCTCAGATTGTGTATTAAGAGAGGCTGAGTGCTCATCCACCCGGGCCTGCAGCTATTGGACCTCATTTTCATCCTCCTGGAGCTTCTTGTGGTTTGTCGCTTTCCTCCACTTCCAGCCCATGATGAGCCCGCAATCATACTCCTGGATTTTTTCCTCCATGAGATCTCAGATGAGCGTATGAGGATGCGGGGCATCCACTCCCCTAACACACAGTTCGCGCAGTTGCAAGCGGAGTCTGTCTATTTCATTCAGCCATGACGCTTGAGGGGTGTCCTTGATGAAGCGAATGATTAGATTCCAAGATCGGTGGTGGACTATGCTATTGTCTTCTTCGTCAGAGGTTGTTTCGTCCTAGTCTGCGTGATTGGCAGGCTCATACGTAGGATACGCCCACAGGAAGTCCTCGGCAGGATCTGCGTCTAGCGTTGAATCTGGCGCGACATCTGGCATTGGAGCAGGCGTGGAAGGACTTGGGTCAGCCGATTGATCCTCATCATTGGACTCTACCATAATAACCTCAGGCACAACCCTTGTGGTGGCCCTGCTAATGATAGTTTGTGCTGCAGCTCGGGTAGGTGGGGGAATTATCTCCACTATCACCGGCAAGCCCCTAGGAGGGGTGCCACCAGATATCCCGACTAGCCTTGTCGCAGTAGCCCATGCCAGTCGGATAACTATATGACAGAGAGTGACATGATCATCAGTTGTCATGATCTACATATGACAACAATGAATCAAGTGGTGAAAACATACGGAGATCAAACTCCTAGTGCTGCTCTAGAGTCGATGCTAACGTGGCCCCGAGGCGTGGCGCTACGTATACTGTTGGAAGGTCTGGAGATTCTAGAGGGGCCACCTCGGGTGCTCTGACCCCGCCAGACAAAGAACTGGACGCAGCCGTAGGCGCAGGTTCTGAAGGTCCTGCGTCATCACCCACCAAAGGGCGAGAGCGAGGTCTACGTACAAGTTCCTCTTACATGGTTCAGATTTTCATGAGAGGTCTACAACGGCCTAAGAGCAGACCCTGAGGAAAGAGATTCAGAATGATACCTCAACAACCTCCATGAAATCGTCGGAATCCGAGTCTTGGTCTTCAACATCGCCCTCCTCCAACGGGCTCCCTCCGCTAGCCTCATCCTCGCGGGAGGATTCCTCTGATTCTTCCAGCAGGGGGAAGCACTCCCTCATATTGGCAGCAGACAGCTGTGGGGGAACCGTCCGATCCAGCAGTACCCTCACCTGATCTGTCATAGGGCGTGGGGAACTACTGAAGTGAACGTAGTCCTCCAGCTCAACCAAATATTTCTCCGCCTCCACTGGAGACGTCGTGAACCCAGCCCGGACTGGGCCTATACTCGGTAGAACCACCCCGCAACGGTTCAAGAGTTCCCACATCTTGGGCAGACTGAGGTGTTGCCGGTTGACATCCCAAATGTCCCAAGCCTCCGGGAAGAGGGCATCGTTTGGCATGTCGATATGACGCAGCCGCTTTCCTAGATATTGAGAAGATATCCAGTGGAATCCCCTTAGCGGCCGCCCCTCCGGATGACCCTGCTCTTCCGGAATCTCCGGGTCCACCATTGCTTCCACATTCTCAGCTGGTGCAGGTCTCGCCGCCACGGCAGCCCCGCCACAGCGAGAGGCCATTTCTGCCCTCCGACCCCGACCTTGGGACAGGGGAGGTCCGCCGTCACCAGCCCGAATGGTTGGCTACTTCAATATTTCCCTAGGATAAGTAGCCTCCCAGCTGATGGCATACTCCTTCACCAGTCCAAAGGTGGAAGTCAGTGGAGGCAATTCCATTCGCATTTTCCCATCCTCCCATGTGAACATGAGACACAGCTGCCTCATTACACACGGGTGCTCCTCATGACGCACCTCCCAGTAGACCTGCGGGGTCAGCCGATGCAGGCATCAGAACTGCCTTGCAAATCGATTCGGGGTGTACGGCTCACAGAGTGGCCCACGATCAACTCATGCCACCAAAACTCCACCTCGAATTCCCAGGAGATAAGACCGATGCTCTTCCATTCCCTTCCCATCGTCAATGAGTACCCTCGTCGGTAATGGAAATGGGTGGAAGTTAAACTCATCTTCCCTCCACACCCGGTTCAGCACCATCGGTATGGTTAATTTTAATGGTATGCTCTCGGCCGCATTTAGAATGGAGGGGTGGAAGTTTGATCCCAATGGCGAGATAGGGTTTGGATGCTCATAAACCCCCCTGATGTGCGCTACGATCCACCTGTACAAAAGGTGGAAGGGCCCGCATATCCTTGGCAGATTCTTTCCCTCACTAACGTGCCACAACATCCTGTACAGCTTGGCGAGCATTAGAATCCCTAGATAGACCCGCTGTCCCATGGCCATCATGGACACCATGATGAACAAGCTGGGCCGCACCCCCATGTTGGTATCCCTCACCGGTAGGATCCAACCACAGATAAGGGCCACGATGAACTCCGCCAGCCTGACTATCGGCTGCTATTCAGTGCTGACACTAAAACCCCAAGTCTTTCATTGGCTGTCCTCCCAGAGCCACCAATAAGAGTGCTCCTTGCCCCGTTGAGCCCCTTTCGGACAAGTTCAAGGCCTCGGAGGGAACTCTCGATTCTCCAGTAAGTTTAGGAACCGCTCGAACCACTTCTTAAAGTGGACATCTCTCACCACCTCCTTGTCCTCTCCAGGGACCAGTGCCTTCAGTGCCGACACCAATCACAGAATTTGCTCTAGATCCTCCCACACACTCATGACAGGAAGGAACTCATCATACACGGCCCCTAAGATTGGGACCCCCGAAATCTATTGGGCATCCCACAGACTGATACCCACCACTCCATGGTGCAGGTGAAAAGTATTGGTCCTAGAAGACCATCTGCTCAGCAGCTCCAGCATCAGCTATTTCGGTTGGTAAATGTGGAACTGGGAGGCCCATGATGCCTAATACAGGACCACCCTCCTCAGCTCGGCCCCAAACTCCTCGCATGAGGTTCCTACGCAGAAGGCCCATGCCCATTCATTGGTGAAGTTTCCACCCTGGCGCAGGTCCCACTCATCGGACCATCCCTTCTTCGAATCCTACAATGCCGCCTTCAGCATGGTGCGGTATAGAGGAGGGGACGTCTTCGACTGCAGTGGCTTCCCTTCAAAATTGTTCACATGGTTGTACAGACAGTCGGCGGTGATAGGTGTGAAGTCCTCCTACACATGACCACTAGCCGCTATGAACCATTTGTGTTGGCATGGCGTGCTCCTGAACCAGCAAGCTGGTTCGTCCCTCCTCACCTCAGGAATGAAGACATACCCCCTCAGCCCAAATCCATACAAGGGAAGCTTCTTGCACAAATGATAGCTCTTCTGACTCTCTGATTTCATTTCTTTCAAATAATTATGGTCCGATTGACTTCAGACCATATCTCTAAGGCCCAGAAATTTTTCCATCTCATTCCTTGAGGCGGCGTCTGCGAGCACCCCCAACACAGCTTCTTGATGGGCCATTTCGGTTTCAGAGCTCGAAAAAATTTTGGGTGGGTCGTGAAGGTTGCTTGTGAAGATTGCTCGCAAAGCTCAGGCGTAAAACCAGGACGTGAAGCCTGACCTCTGTGTGCAAGTATAAGTTCGCTTGGCGCAGTCGCGGAGTCAGAGACTTGCGGTTCGCCGCGAAGCTCGATTCGCGGAGAGAAGATGCGGAGTACACGGAGCTTCACAAAGTCGAGAGTGCAAAAGGAAAAAAGTCGCGAGAGAAAAAAAGAGATTTCATCTCCTCTATTTATAGGCGGCGACCCCAAAGCATCGCGGCGCGTCCGGACCGCGCGGCTGATGGCCGCCCCGCGTGCCCTCTTCGCAAGTCTGCATGTCGAAATGCCAATGTTTTTGGCGATTTTCGCTCAGATATAGACCCTTGATCCCTTCGTGGCTCTAAGTATGAGGGGGGGAATTTGTTGGCGCCAAAATATTGGATGCAAAGGGAAGAAGGAAAAGAAGCTCGCGCACTACTTCGCAAAGCCCTGACGTGGAGCACCCCCGAGTAACGCGGCCGCCGCGAAGCAAAGTAGGCGGTAATGCTCTGAGAACTCCTTGAAATTTGTGATCCCACTACGATGCCCCAGAGGCGGTAACGCTCTACGAGACCCCTGACTTTCACGACCCGTCGTGGATCAGTGGAGGTGGTAACCCTCTGCGAACCCGGCTGACGTTCACGACCCGCCGCGAAGCAACCGCAGCCCCTTCACACCATGTGAGCTCTGCTTCATGGAGCCCCTTGCCTATAAATACCGGGCTCCCCCTTATCCCACAGGACGTAAAATCCAACCTTTCGGCTTCTCAACTCCTGAATCGCAAAGCACCCTTCACCCCGGGAATCATGATCTCCGCGAGGTATTTTTGCTTCGTGAGATGCCTTCGCCTTGTCTTATTTTGAGCCCCTCTTCCGAGAGGGATGACCTTCGCAAAGACTAAGGGCATTCGTGAAGGAAGGGGATTCCCAACGGAACCTGGGCAGCCACAGAGCGTTTATTCTTTGCGAAACACCCATCCTGTACATATGATCCATATGCCAAAGCAGGATCATTGTACTTCACAAAGAACATTGCTGAGCAGCACCATGCTTCACGAGGCACCACCGCTTCGCGAGGAAGTGCTCCGCGAACACTATTCCACTTCGCAAAGCACCTCCCAATCGCACCCATGCCCCATGCTAAGGCCAAAGCACTCCACTTCGTGAAGCACACCCCTATGCTTGGAAATTCCTCTTCCCGTGCGACCGTCCAGGTTTTCACGATGTGATTCCAAAGTCCCATGGGCAAATCCACTCGTAGCGTTGCTTCTCCTAATGCTTCTTCGCATAGGAATGCTAACGACTATTTCTTCTTCGCATAGCCATGATAACGTGGAACCATCGATGGTTCGCTTTGGGACCCCCCTTTACCACGGCTTTGCAGGTACCTTCCCTCCCACAAGGGGCACGTGGTACAATTATGTAAGTCTTAGGGGTGTAAATTAAACCCAACTCGTCTGATTTTCAGGACGTTAAACTGCCAAGCACCTCATCCTCAACAAATGACATTAAATTGTGACCCAACCCCGTGCCTCGCACGCAGGGTCCCCCAGCTCGGACATTCTTTACGCCGCTCGTCTCCACGGGAATGGAATCACCCTCACATGGGATGATATCCTCCTTCTCGGAGTATCGTATGTCCACAGGGGAAGCGAAACCACCTTGGTGTAAGCCCCTAAGCCTCTCTTGAGGAAGGTATCACCCGTGCACCTCCGTACTTCCCCACTGCCATGGCCAGTGGAGGGAGCGATAGGGAACGAAGCACCTTCCATCTTTGGTCCCAAATTCCTCTCCTGCTGCGCTTTGCTGCACTATGGGCCCCCATCTTAGAGTAAGTCCCAGCACCATGGGTTGCCTAACGCGTAAGCCCCTCTTTGTTTCTCACGGATCCACCCTTCGCGACGTGATCGTCAGGTCTCTACTGCCTCTTGTTTCTCACACCGAGCATGACTCACGTGGGATTAGAGTAAGTATCGACCATGGAAATTCCCCATCCAACATGACTTTAAATTGTATGCCTCATCCAGCATGATGTTAAACTGTGTACCCCCGTCCATCACGGCATTAAAATGCACACCGTAACTACATGGTCTTTGATCCATGCTAAGGAATGCTACGTAGGAAGCCTCCATGAGTTTCAAGCCCATCGCCTGTCGTTTATTCACATCAGGGTTCACCCTTCGTCCCGCATGACGTTAAACTGCATTTCAGTCTAGCGTTAAGCCATTGTGACCATCCCGAAAAATGAGGACTTTGATCCGTGTCAAGGCATGGTACGTAGGAAGCCTTCAAAAGGTTCAAGCCCACCACCAGTGGACCCCCCCAGGTTTACCTTCACGTCAGTTCGCCGAGGAAACCCAACCTGAACTACGATGTCTTTGATCTGTGCTAAGGCATGGTACGTAGGAAGCCTCCATGAGGTTCAAGCCCACCAACACTTAGACCCCTGGTCCTCCTTCATGTCGGCCATCTGGCATCCAACTTGAACTACGTGGTCTTTGATCTATGCTAAGGCGTGGTACATAGGAAGGCTCCATGAGGTTCAAGCCCATCACCCGTTGGTCACTCTGACCTCCTTCACGTCGGTTCACCAACACCTGGGAAGCCTAGTGTGTAATCCCCACACCATCTGGACCAAGGTCTCTTTTCTTTCACGTCGGTTCGCCGACACCCACCATTTTCACCCGAAGTACGAGGACTTTGATCCATGTCAAGGCATGGTACGTGGGAAGCCTCCATGAGGTTCAAGCCTATCACCCGGTTGTTATGACCTCATTCATGTCGGTTCACCCCCATCCCGCATGATGTTAAACTGTATTCCACATCTCATTTGAACTACGAGTACTTTGATCCATGTCAAGGAATGGTACGTAGGAAGCCTCCATGAGGTTCAAGCTCATCACCCAGTCATTCCGACCTCATTCACATCGGTTCACCCCCATCCCGCATGACGTTAAATTTTATTCCACATCACATTTGAACTACGACAACTTTGATCGATGTCAAGGCATGGTATGTAGGAAGCCTCCCTGAGGTTCGAGCCCAACAATCATTGGCCCAGACTGTCTCTTTGTCGGTGTGCCAAGCCCCCCAATCCATTTTCACCTGAACTACGTGGTCTTTGATCCATGTCAAGGCATGATACGTAGGAATCCTTCCTGAGGTTCACTCCCACCATCCATCAGACCAAGGTCCACTTTCATGTCGGTTCGCTGATGACACAAGTCGGGCCAAGGTCCACCTTCAGGTCGGTTTGCTGACAACACCCATCGGACCAAGGTCCACCTTCACGTCGGCTCACCAGCACCACCCCGAACTATGCGGACTTTCATTCCCTACCACATGGATACATAGGAGGTCTCTTTGAGGATCGAACCCAACTTCACTATCGCCCTTGCGATTTTCCCATTTCATCACCCCTCAACTTCATTCATCCACCCATCATCCATCCTGATTCTCACCCAGGATGCCACATCCTAGTGAGATCATGCCACTCCACTCCCCTCCACAGCATCCGCGAAGCCGCCCATGGGCTGGCCCCGATATCGGCATCCCCTCAAGGGGAATCCCTTAATCTGATCGACTCCAGCTAGTGTTCTGATCAGGCTGATCCATCTCTGCTGGACGTCAAACTTGTGGCATACCCTGTGTAAAACATAGGAAGCTGAGGAAAACCTACGAGACATGCCTGTGGAATAGGATTACCCGCGCTCGATGTGGGATGCCTCAGGCTTTCGCACCCTCGAGAAGCCCTATAATAAGGGACAAAAGACAGAAACACCAACTCCCCAGTGTCCAGACACGTTACTGATGCCTCGACGTGACTACTCCCCCAACTGAAGGTTGCTACCCTGACTGAACCCTTTGGAATGTCCTGACAGAAGCAGTGTAATAAACCGGCATCCATGAAAAGATGGCAATGGGAAGAGTTTCACCAACAACGAATTAAATCTATGAGGGAGACCTGGACAAGGTGACGAGTTCCGAGGAGGAATCCACTGAAGGAAGAACTAATATCCCATCATCCTGGTTTCGATCAAGGAGCAGACGTCCCTGAATAAGAAGCGTATGCCGCCTGCCTTTGGAATGCGGGAATACGGGGCAACAAGAAATCCTCGCCTGTCTTGCCCAAGCGGATGGATGCGTGCGCCCCGGTGAAAGCGTCGGAAACAGATACAAGTTTAGAAAATGAGGAATTATAGAACCTTATAGGTTTAATTGTCAAAATATGTCCATAAAATAGTTTTTATAAAAGTGTATAGGTCATTTCCACCCTTATCTTTTTAGTTTAACGCCATGGTAAGCCAATTTTTACCTTAACGACAGTAGTTAATTTTTACAGCATTCATTATTAATTTGGGTAAAAATTAAATTGAACTTATTAGATGATATAAATTATACCGACACCAAATTTTAAATCTATTTTCTGTAATTCACAAAAAATATTGGAAATTTAAAATTTAAAATTTTTCTAGCGGACATGACGACAAAGTGTGTTTATAATGTGAAAATTTTCAACAGTTTACAAAGTTTTAATTTCTAAATTCAATATGTAATTTATTCCAATGACATAAATTGAAATAATGGATGTATAATTGAGGTAATTAAAATTTAAAATAAATTAATAATACAATTAATCTTTATAAATAAATTAAATGAAATGGAAATATTTAATTAAAATTGAGTATTTTTTATTACTCATCAAAAAATGAAACTTTTATAAAAAATTTCAAATATTTAACCTAACATAATTTTGATATCAATTTTTTGAAATTTAATTTCCATTTTTTAAAATAAATTTTCTTATACTGGTAAAAGATAATTTTAATATAAGTTTTCCAAAGGTGTAAAAACATATTTTTTAGAAAATACATTTCATGCATTGAATTGGGATTATTCTTATATATTGTCAAGAAGACAAATAAGATGGATGATAAACCTTTTTTTGAATATATAAAATATAAATATCTTTTAAATCATTCATTAAATGAAATTTATTTAGTTTTTTATGGTAAAAAAATTTAGTTTCTTAAAAATAGTTTTTCAGAAATAAGTTTCTTTTATTTTCAAAATGATTTTATTTTCGTTTATAATTTATTGGAAACCAGAGAATTCATTATATATATATGTATAAACCATATATTTTCATAATTTAGTTAATCCTAATCATAACCACCATTCCAATTTTAGGGAGATAACTATCATATAATAATATTTTAATATTATTTCATGTTTTATTTAAACCCAATGTTGTGTGCAACGGAAGATAAAATTTTTATTTTGTGTAAGGAAATACAAACATAGTGTTGTGTGTAATTCAATATAAAATCAATTTAACTTGTAACACATTAGAAAATTAGTGTTGTGTGTCATAAAAAAAGTATAAAAGATCATATTTTTTGGAAAAAAAATTTCTTAAAATCTCATATTGTTAAATTCCTCCCCCTTAATATGAGTTTCACCCTCAAAATTCATTTTGGCCCTCAAAGGTTTAACATTTGAAAATTCCATTATAGAAACACAAATCATACAGATGAATAATTTTTCTTCCATTAAAAATGAAATGTTGGTAACATAATATTTACCTAATGTAACTCATAACTAGGATTCTAGAAACCAGAACACAGAATGGAAGTGATGATTTTAACCAGGAAAAAAGATTAAATGACTATAGAGAGTGATAAAAATCACTGGTAACAAGATTGTGGGTGATCCAAAGATTGTTAGTGACCATAAAGAAATATAACAGATTGTTATTATAAATTTCACGGATATAATAAAAAATGGGATAATAGGACACCATTTTATTTCAATACATGTTTTCTAATTTTGAAAATTTTTAAAGAGAAGATACACTTGCTTGATTTAATTATATATCATAAGCACAATATCTCCCTTTTGTTGGTCCTTGATCAATTTCTTCTTCATCTCATAATCTATGAAATGAATGTGTATTTTTAATTCTTAAAGAACTAACAGTTCATAATATTCATAGATAGAATGATAATTCATTCCTTCTATCTTTAGTTATCATCACAATAAAATAGTCAGCATAAGTTATCCAATATTAAAAAATATTTATATGTACAAATATCAAATTAATCTCTAAAACTTCCTTCAAATTAAAACATCATCCATTTTATAAATGCTTAACTTTATGACCTATATGAAAGATAAAAAACCAAAAATATTCAAAATAAGGTCACTAATTTTCCAAAATGTACATATTATTAATATTCCAAACTGTTTTGTGTCACATACCAAAAATATGAATACCTTCACCATGTATTCTTTTGACACAACAATTACCATCAAAATTTAATGGAAAAATTCATGCTTTATCATTCCTTGAATAATAACATAAATTATTGAATTTATTCCAAAGATCATAAAATGTTGTAAACTCCATCAATGGCAACATAAAAAACTTTATAAAAAAACCCCTTATTAGTTATGACATTATCCATTTATCTGATTTAATTTATCCTTATCAATTATCCCTATGAAAACTAAACACCATATTCTCAACAATAGGAACATATTATCGATAATCGTCCCATATTCAAAATATCACTTCTCCATTGAATAACTCTTCTAATCCGTCATCATAATTAAATATATTCTTTCAATCCATAATGAGAAACATATACTAAACAGTAATTATATATTTAAATATTTATATAACATAATCATTGAATTATAATACATAAATGTTTCATTCATCGTACTTCTTTCTCAAACCATTAACTATGATTTAACATCCCATTATTTAATACCTCTTTCCTTTTATATATCATTTGGGGTCTCAGAATCATCATTAATATAACCATTAATCATAAAACCTTTCTGATTTTCTTTATGATATTTCCCCTTAATACATTGATTTTCATAATTCCAATATTTTAACATTAAAATCACTGAAGAGTCGATGATATCTTAGGGATACCGTTATTCTCATCCATTTTGTAAAAAAAAAATTTAATTTTCCATTTGCATTTACTTTCATTGTGAAATTATTTTCCAAAGAAAAACATATTCTCATTCTTCTAAGACATCAACTTGCGTGTTTCTTCTCACACTCTCAGCACATAATAAATAGTATCTTCCTTCCTACATGGTCTCTACTGCCCAAAATATCAGTGAAATCTTTCCAAATATTATTTGGTGCGTCTAATTGTTGGTTAAGGAACACATTTTTGATCATGTTCCACAAAAACTGATTATGAATAATCACAAATTCCTTCACTATATCCATCATCCCATTTGGATTCTCATTAGAATGTTTTACAACATATTCAATGCTAACCCAGTTCATTATTTTTCAATCCAAACATTAAAACCAAAAATCATGGTGTGAGTAACAAAACTCATTAACGAGAACCACATGATCATTAAAAAATCAATTCTAGTATTTCTAAATAATGACCCCATCTGTTTAATCTATGAAACCTTAGGTTTTTCCTAGTGCATTCATAGTCACCATCTATTTAAATCCTTCATGATGTTTTTTAATGATTTTCTGAATTTCCAATGCATATCCCCCGAGAGAGTCAAAATAGGTGTGCAGCAAGCCCTATTGTTGTGCACTATGTGGTGATCGCTTCTAGATCAATGTGAACTTTTAAATGTTATTACCACTAGGTACCACTATCCAGATCCACATTAACTTTTAGTATATAAATTGAGATGTAATACTTAGAAACAATTTTCTCAATCCTTTACCAAAATTCCAAGACATTTTCTTATAATTTGATTCTTCTTAAGAAATATCCATAGATACATCCCTATATATATCTTCAGAAATATTCCTAAGGATATCACTAATGTTTTCTCATCATAATTTTAAAATTTTATTTAGAAATTTCCTCTTCTACCAACTATAGTGACCCAAATTTTTTATACATAGATATTACATATTTTTTGAAGAATATTCATTACATTGTACAAACACATGACTGAGGACCATAATATTTTAGTGACTTTGGAAACATGGAACACAATATTTTTAATTTGTGAATGATTTTCTATGCCCTGCCTAAAGATCTACCCCATTATTACTATGACATAAAACCTCTCTTCATAACCTAAGGAAAGTAAAAAAAAATAAATGGTGAGCTTATATACTTGGTATGGATTATCAAAGGAGATACATAATTATAACATGAACATAGGGGTATGGGAATATGAACCAAACATATGAAAACCATACCCTTCATATCAAATGTCATAATATTGAGACATGGAATAAATAAGGAATGTTCATAAGACATAAATAAAAATAAAATAATATAACTTGAGTAATTATTAACTATCATTGGCATAATACATATAATTTCATGATACACATAAGAATATAAAATCATTTCCTTGGTTTTCAAGGCTCTTTTCTAAAACATTTTAGGGAACCTCATAGGCGGTTACACCTCCGGGGTAGGACACACCACCATACCCAGCCTATTTCCTCATATTGGAATGGTTTCACTACCCAAACCATCATAGAACTCAATTTTCACTCCCAAGACCATCATAGTGGGCGAAGGACATTAAGGAACCGATATCTCTTCTGGTTCCAGTCATGTATATCTCATGAGATATAAATATTTACCCAATGAATTTGAGTGAGATATTGGTCTCACCTATCTTTGATTATAGTGTAACAATTTTCCTTGTTCATAACACAACCACCATAACATAATAAAAAATATACATCTGTGTTTCAAAATATCATAATACATTAATCATAACATAACCCATTAAATGAAATGGGTTTCATAATAATTACACCATATGATATCCTTTGGAATGGGAATGGGTTTAATAATCTATTAAACAATTCATCATAGCATAACCCATGAATAAAAAGGTCTTCATGATAATTTTATCATGGTATATCCCCTGGAAGAGAAATAGGTTTCAAAAATATTCATCTCATGATAAAGGCTTTAGATAAATAATTATAATGGTATCCATGATTCATATCCCTAACAAAGAATAAGTAAAATAAAAGGATGTTATCTTAGATGGAGAATTATTCTAAAATATCACTTTGAAAATTTCTGGAGGAAAATATATTTTATTCAAATATATTTTTTCAAACATAAAACATTTTTTTAAACAATTTATTTGAAAATAATTTGAGAATTTAAAAAGGATTCTTTAAAAATCATTAAAAAAAATTTTAGTGGAAAATATCATTTTTGATTTGAAGAAAACAATTTTTTTTAAAAATACATCTATTTGAAAATAAATATGAATCCTTATAAATAAATATTTTATAGAAAATAATGGTCATGATGACGGTATGTGTCTTTAATGTTGTACACGTTAAAACAAGGATTCCTTTCATAATTTCTATAAAATAAAAACGGAGATTGTTTGGAAAACGACATGAAGTTTCCTTTAAAAACATTTTCTAATTAAAAAATTGATAAAAAATATTTTAAAAATCATGGGATAATAAAAAAATTGAAATCTTATTTAAAAAAATTTATTTGGAAGAAAACGGGTTTTCGGCTGAAGAGAGAAAATAGGTCCAATTTTCTTAAAAACAATATATAAATTATTTTATGTTCCTCAGCGTGTAAAATGGTAATATTATTTTAAAAAAACTAATAAATATATTATTATAAAATTCATGAGTTTCTTGATATTTGGATCATAAGGTTTTATCATAAAAACCGTAATCATAAACAACCCTAACAAATGATGAGATTGGATCATAAAATCATTACCACATTGGTAACTTTGAATTGTAATCCCCCTAATGGAAGAACATAAAATGGAACTTAAAATATCATGAGTATTAATACATTTATTATATTACATATCAAATGGGTGGTATACACACCCCAAGAAATAATATAGGTGAATAACATATCATATGTCTCCATGAAGAAAAATTGAGACAAAAATATCTTACAACATCAGTTTTATTTGGAATAATAATCACCATTAAGGAATGACCTAAAATTTAACATTAAATATACTGAAAATATTTTTATTCAAGATATAAAATTTCATAGGGGGAGTATAAAAAAAACACAAAATAAATGAGTGGTGAATTTTCATATGTTCCCTAGAAATAAAAGAGAGACAGAAAGTCCCTTAAAGATTTAGTTACTTTTGAACCGTAAAACCCATTAATGAGATATCCTCAAATGGATATGTAAATAACAATAATAATATTCTTACATTAATAAACTAAATTCATGGGAAGTACATATACCACATAAAATAAACATGTGGTGGATATGGGAAGGATCTTATAGAAATATAAAAGTGAGAAGGAAATCACTTATCTTAAGTCTTTACTTTTGTTGTACTTGTTCAAACACCATGAGTAATAAATAAATGTTCAAAATAAATATATTTATGGATGATATTTATATATTTCATGAAATATATAATTCTTTTAGGCCCATTTCTTACGAGGTTATTATGAATCCAATGTTAATGGTATGTTTCCTGAAATATCGGTTTTCTTTTTCATATTTGTTTTGATTTATTATATTTTTTCCTCTTAATATGATCATGTATCCATAATATAAAGAATTATATGCATTATATAAATATAATATGTATTTATTATACTTGTATTTATAGTAATCCATAAAACTTAATGACAGAAAATGAAATACATTGTTTATGGAGACACTATGTCGTATGTACGCATGAACGAGGCTTCCATTTTCATGTTGGATTAAAAGAAAGAATGTTTAATGATATATTATCATTACATAATATTTTTAATTTAGTATAAATCAAATATTTTAATTGAACACATACTTAATACCGTCCATGTAAAGCATGAATGAATCACCATGCTTTGGGATGTGGCAGTCTATCGTACACACAACTGACATTATCATATTCCTACAAAATGTAAATCATGATGGTATATGTGATATAATGAATCTAGAAGCATAATAATATCATAAATATCCTATTTAAAAAATAAATTAATAATTATGTTCAATTTTTTTTGGTTTTAATGGAAAATTAAATTATATCGGTTGATGAGGTTGTAGTCCATCATACACACAAACAATGATTTCATAACCCATTTGATAGAAGTGGAGACGGGTTTTTAATTAACTTAATATAAAAAATTATAAGTTAGTTTAATATAATTATTATATTATTTCATCATGCTGTTATAATAACTCAAGCAGTTGGGGAAGAAATAATTAAAAAATACTTGTTGATGAACATTACATCTTTTCTTGTATCATCAATATGTTTTCTCTAAAATCCTTCCTTGGTTGGTTTCCTATAAAAAGTAAGGATTCTAGTATTAGATAAGGGAAACTAGCTAGTTATTTGGATAGTTCTTGGAGGAACCAAAATCTTTTTTTTGGTTTTATTTAAGAGGATATGGGGCGACCTTTTTTTAGTGGGGGAGAGGACACACATAGTATTTTTGAAATGAATAGAGTGGCCCCATGTTTTTCATATGACAGAAGGATCCAAAATTAAATATACCAAAACATAGAAGTGTAAAGGTAGAAATATCTCCATCAAATAGTTTTTTCATAAGTTTTTAGGTCATTATCACACTTATCATTTTATTTTAACTAACTGGTAAACCCATTTTTACCTTAACCATGGTAACTAATTTTTACTGCATTCAATATTCATTTTGGTCCAAAATTTAGTTTAACTAATTATATAATATAAATTATTATTATTCAAAATATGGAATTATTTTTTATAAATTATTATTATTGAAGTGAAATATTTTTATTTGAAACTAATCCCACAGGTGTGATGAGAAAGCATTTTATTAGAGATAAAATATTCAAAAGTTTACAATATTTTATATCTAAATTAAATAATAAATTGATTAAAATTACAAAAATTGGGGAAAAGGATATATAATTTCATATATTTTACATTAATTAAAATTTAATATATAATATAACCTTATTAGTAAATTAATTGAAAATGCATTTTTCAATTAAAATTCAATATTTTTACAATTCATCGAAAAATAAAACTTTTCATAAAAATACAAAAAAATTAACCCGAATAAAATTTTGATATTCAAATTTAAAAATTTAATGTTATTTTTTAAACTATAATTTATAAATATTATGAAATTTTAATTTTAAAAATGGTTCACTAAAAGAGACAAAACTATTTTGTTATAAAATACTGGTTTAAGTGTAAAATTGGATTTATTCTTATCTATTTTCTAGAAAAAAAAGTTTCCTATAAAAAATTCCATTGAATATATAATAATTAATTTAGTTTATATCATTCAAAATCATTTATTTATTTATTTTTTTGAGAAAAAATACATTTATTTTCATAAAAATATTTTTATAGAAAATGATTTCCTTTATTTTCAAAAGGTTTTTATTTTAGATTATAACTAATTAGTCACAAAATAATTCATTAGATATAGAGGTTTCGACCATATATTTTTTTAATTTAATTTATCCTACTCGTACCCGCCACTCCAATTTCTAGGTGATTACTATTATATAATGATATTTTAATAGTATGTCTGGTTTCGTTGAAACTCGGTGGTGTGTGTAATGCAAGAAAAACTCATTATTGTGTGTAAAATAAGCCAAAATTAGTGTTTTTAATTCATTCTATAATAATTGTTACTTGTAACATAATCCAAAATATTTTTTCTTTGTCACATAGAATATAGAGAAGAACAATTTAAAAAAATTCAAAAAATCCGAGGGTATTACATATTAGGTATGCGCTATAGGAACACCATGTGCATTGGGGTTTATAAAAAACCACATATGTGTTCAGACCCCCATCTGGTACTCGATACGTAACCACCATGTACTTATTCAATCTTATAAATCATCCTGCCTCCTTGTTCCTCACACTTCACTCATAAACCCCATATTAATTATTTTACATAAAAATAAATGTTAAAATGGGATTTATGGACTAAAATTAAAATAATTTCATAAACATGGTGTTCAGGGTCATTACATGACATATAATATAGTCCAATAATCTGATTAATTGGTGGTAATTCAATATCAAAATTATTATTAAACTTAGATTGATTTCTTTCAAAGGTAACATTATGAAATTTCAACATGTCAAATGATTTGTAATGTGATGACTCAATTTTCTATAAGAACTACGCCCCTAGGATATATGAATGTTATGAATAGAAAGATTTAAATAAAAAATAGAGTTTTCTTATTATTAAAGGAATTTAACTCCTTTATAGGAATGAAATGAGGCCCCATTATGGTAAATAAATTGGTTAAAATTATTGATATATTTAAATATTTCATTATGTCTTTTATTTTGAAAAACCTAGTCTCATATAAAATTAAGATATTTAAGTCCATTTTAAATAAATTTTAAAAAATTGATAACAAAACAAAGGTTTCCAAAATTAGATGAATGGATATGGTCTTATCAATGGAATCCATAATACTAATACATGGAATTTGAAAAGAAATTAAAATTATATATTGGATATTTTCTCTTAAAATGATTCAAAGACGAGATCTAATATCAATATATGTTTATTTATGAGAGATTTTATAATTTTATTGGTTTATATTTACTCTCTATATTATTTGAGATAAAAAAATATATAATCACTTAAGAATTTTTTATGATACCACAAGGGCCATGAAATGGGAAAGAGGTTGAAACTAGTAGGAAACTATATATAGTAGGTTGAATTGAAATGATAATACCAAAATTACATTACCTAAAATTTATTCTTAAATAAATAAATGACATTGAATAAAATTAACTATATGATAGAAAAATGAATGCATTAAATCATAAATGGATAGTAAAAATAATTTATGGGAATTAATACAATAACACTAAATCAGCATACATCCATGATTTATTATAGTAGATATAGGAAACTAAACCATGGATATACATAATAGAAATTTTTTGGTTGATTGTGGATCCTATTTGCATGAAAATAGGGACATGTCTATTTCCACAGTTTGAAACTATGAGAATATAACTATATCCATGGTTTCAACCACTACAATAAACTAATAACCATTATTTTTAACTATGGCTTAAAATAATCCTACAATTGACTATTAGAATAGTTTGAAAGTATGGAAATACACTTCTAAAAATGTTTTTAAATTGTGGATATTACTTTTTTCCCCAATATAATATAGCCACAATTTGTAACGGTCGCTACATGTGTACTTCCACAGTTGAATCGATGGCTATTGGTCTGTTGTCACTATTTTAAACTGTGGTTATAGACTTCTATTATATGAAAAAAAATATTCCTTTTCCCACTATACAAAAATACACTATAATAAAATATTTCAACATATGTAAAAACAAAAAAACTTACTATAAATAATTCAATACAATAATAATAAAACTATACTACATAATAAAGCTCAACATATAAATATACAAAAAAATATGATTTAAACAAGAATTCACCCTCAATATCAGTCTCAAAAAAACCATGATAACCCTTATACAAAACTCCTATGAAAACCCCATTCCTACCTCTCAGACCACCATTATTAGCATCACCATAGGCATTAGAAGTGGTAGCAGCATCAGCATTGACATTGGCATCGCCATCGACATCGAAATCAGCATCGACAACGGTATCAGTATCACCTTTGGAACCGATGGGTAGGGATGAATCATCATAAATAGAACACTCTTTCATAAAAAAATAAACAACCAATATATAAATTTTCATTGGAAGAGTGTAAGAAAGAGATGAAATATATTTCATCATATGATCATTTATCATCTCTTAATGTTCAGTATCTTCTTCTTATTTTTTAGATTATTATTCAATTATGGAATTAATTTGTTCCACTATGAGAATACCAAAACTGGAACATGAAGAAACATTGTTACAGGACTAATATAGGGAGTTTAAAATATTATACCTACACTGAATACACAATATAATATAATGTTCATCTTCAAATACTTGATGGAGATGATCATTCATCCCAAAATTCTCATGTTATTTGTCATTAAATGTCTCCAATGAATTTTTTGAAGTGACATATCATATGAATTAAAATGATAAAAAAATATAAATAATTAATTTCATTCAAAATAAATTGAAATAAATTTTTAATTTTCTACATGCTATTACTATTTAACATATTACCATATCTCCTTTTCCTGTTTGTGTAAAATAAGTGGGTGGAATTTGATCTATGATATTCAATTGGTTTTTTTGAAAAAAAAAAGAAATAAATCAATATAATAAGTGAACTAAATTAAAATAAACCAAGCTATACAAAATAATATTTATTTTAAAAAATAATTTGAATATAAAAACATAAAAAAATATAAACAAATATTTATTATGTATTAAACAAATATTAAAACAAAAATAACATACGAAAATGAATGAATGAAAACTAATTTGAACTGTATAAAATTATTTGGAATAGTACTAAACCAGATAAAATCAAAATGGTCTAAAAATATGACATCAAGCCAACCTAAAATGGACCGATTTAAACTATCTAGAGGTCATAACTTGGACACATGGAAACAATAAATTTAATAATGGAAAAAAGAGGATGTATAATTGGTTTCCAATCTAGAAGTAAAGAATATACTATATCTGAGATATAAGAGTTTATTACTGTATTTTAAAAGGAAAATTGCATTCCATATCCATGTGTTTATCCTAATTTACAAGATAATTATATTCTAAAACACTTTTAATTAGAGAAAGTGTTTATGCTTTTGGTGAATCCATCATAAAAACACAAAAATATTATGGATGAAATTTGAGTTATTGTTGCATTAGAGATATTTAAGTTATGCAATATTATTTGAAACATAATATTAACTTCCAAAGCTGATATCCATAGGATATTTTTAGATGAATATTTCCTTCATTTACTATGTATTTATCATTCCAAATTGGCTACTTGGAATTTGGTACACATGGATTTTATCATAATTTATTACCTTCTAATGTTGATGTTCTTTTAAATATAATATAGAGCTCAATCAAGTTGTTGAACGACCAAAATAGATTTTTTTTTAAAAATTAATGACTAATATTGATAGTGGAACTAGATAATAATAGGTGTAGGATACCAAGAGCATAATATGGTAGTACAAGTGAAGGGAATACATTTTGTAGTGTGGCATGATTACCGCTAGAGTAAATGGATCCCATGGATTTCAATTGTAGTCCCTCAAAGAATCCTATATAATAAACTAACATGTCACATCATGTGAATATAAATATAATTTATACTTGAAATTTTTTTCTCATGTCACATCCAATAATTTTCATCCAAAGGATGATTTATTTAGAATACATTCAAATGTGATGAAGATGGTGGCGTTATTACTATCAAAAGTAAAAAACATGCATGAAAAAGTGTAATATACCAGAATATAGATTAGATCAGATAATTATCTTCATATTATTAAACATAATAAGTAAAGTGAGATAGTTATGAAACTAATATAATCAATACACTTATAGGTATTGAATAATAGGAAAATGATTCTATAATATCCTCATATCAAGGAAGGAGATTAAAATAGAAGGTATGTACATTGTTTTTCTAGGTTTTTGATCCCTGAGGGGGAAATATATTATTATTTAATTATTAATAAGTAAATTAGATCTATTTATTTTAAGGTATTTTAATGTCATGTGAGAATTATGTAAAAAATTTTCTCTTATATGATTTGATGGATTTCTCACCTATGGATGTTTTCATTCATGAGAACTCTAGGATAATCAAATGGTCTAGATTTATGCTACATTGGATAGTATACATTATTCTATAAAACCTGTTGTATTGAGGAACATATTTGGGTTTATATCATAAATCCACTCCTTTTTTAAGAGTGATTTCTCAATCTCCGTCAATGATTATTTAGAGATTATAGATTTAAAAAAATATTACATTATTTATACACTAATTGCAAATTAAAATAATTTTTTATCAGAAGTTGACTGAAGATTATCAAATATTGGTTATACATATAATATATTGAAAACAAATATTGAAAATTATAAAATATTGGTACAACAAAATTTTTAATAAGTTTATAGTAATTAAGAAAAGTTGTTATAAATGAAGATTCCTGATCAGGCATAGGTCACGACACATGTTATTCTGTATTACATACATTTTATACACATTGTATACATGGTTCATATAAATTTTATGATAGATGTTTCCATTAAATTATAAACATAGTCATAGAATAATAACTTGAGTCATAAAGTTTCATGATTATAAAACAATGATAGTTTAACTAATAAAATTGTGATAAATGTTAATTAAATTGAATGTTTTTAATGATTAATTATGTAAAAGAATAAAATAATTTCACACACAGATTATAGAATATAAAAAATTCAATATTTTATTGTTGGTAAAAAATTCATGGTAATAATATGGAATGTTTCTCACATAGGGTGTTTGATATGGAGTTTAAAATTTACAGCACCATTTTCACCCTTCAAAAATGAGGAATGAATCAATGAATGTGATGTGATCCTATTATTAAGAAATATAACACTCTAAAATCAACATAATAAATGGTAAAGGGATTATTTTTACTCATTTTTTAGGGAAAATCTATAACTATCTATAAATTTTAGAATTAAGGATAATGTGCAACTATTTAGGTTGAATCAAGTAAATACCCTTTAGAGGGATGATGATAGAAAAATTCATGATATAGATACAAAATTTTAGTATAAAAACAACTCATTAAAGTAGATAATCAAGGGAATGATGGTTCATTTCCAGATTATTCCATTCCTCTTAGAAATTTTTTTTATTCCATTTAAGGAACAATAATAAATACAAATTACAATAATTCATGTAAATTAGAGTAACTTTTATCCTGCATAACAAAAGGAAACTCAACATGGTATTTGTGAGGAAGAGAACGCAAAATCAATAGAGAATGATTATTGAATGGAAATTATCATGAACAAATTTGAGAAAATTTAATCCAAGGTATATTGAAATGAATAAATAATTTTTGGCTCTATCCAATCAAGTAAATACCACATAAAAACCATATAAATAATAATCCCTATATGAATGAATGAATAATTGGAATTCATCCAAAAAAATTGGCTTTGGGAAGGATATTTATAAATAAGAAATTAATGATATTATTGATATGAATTAAATTCTTAAACAACTTTCTAAATGTGATTTTCAATAAGGATTACATCTTAAGTAACTTGAAAAAACATGTAATAATGAATTGAAATTTTTTATTAGAGTTGTAAGGAATTAGGTCAATTTTCCCCGTAGTTGAAATATTTTTTATAATTAATCAAGAGGTTTATATTATCCTTGAATGTACAATTAAAAATTAAAAATAGGATTAAACTTCTTGAATAATGTTATATTTAATTCCAAAGAAGGAGGCGATGGAAATACAAATGACTATGAGGAATCCAAAAATCAAAGTGTCCCAAATTAGTCCCAAACTAGTTTCATACAAAAAACTCTATAAATGGTTTAGTTTTTTATTATTAAATAACAATATCAATGGAACATTTAACAATAACCATATCTTATGTAATATTAAACTATTTCAGAAATAGTATGTGTGAAAATAAGGGGGGTAAATTTTTGAATAAAATCGAAGGAATAGTTTCAACATAATAATAAGTTGGATTTGGAAATAAACCTGATAATGAAGGAATATGAGAATAATTGTTTCCAAAAACAAAAAACTATAAAAATTCAAACTAATTTGATAGAGAAACATAAATTTAATGGTAATAAATATATATTACAGTAAAATGAATTTGGATATTTCAAAATATAAATTATTGGTGGCTGATATTGACTTGGGAGTGATGTGTGTCCATGGTTGTAATCGTTTCACTCTTTTTTATTTTATTTGTATCTGATTTCTATTATAAAAAATAAATTATATAACTTCTTTAACATAAATAAAATATGTAAATAATACTTTAAAAAACATTTTCAAATAGATAAATTGACATATGTAGAAATTTTACTATAACATTAAACTCTGTAATATTCAAATAAATGATCATCTCTATGTATTATGATATTGGGAAGTCATGAAGGATCATAATTTCTTCAATATTTTTATCAAATATATCTTTTTAAACAATGTACAAGTTATATGCTTATTCTCTCTACATATCACCCAAATCAATTAATCTTGTAGCATTGTAACGTTGCCCATCAGGAAAAAAATTTGAGATTCATTGGAAAAAATATTTTTTTAGAAAATAATATAAATTATTATATAAAAAATTTGATTAATATTAATTTCCCAAATATATGATCAAGAATGGTTATTTTATTTTGGTCTCTAAATATTCAAACTTATTGGTTAAATTATAATGGTATTTATTTTTAGTAAGTGTTCTCATAAGTCTTTTTACATTGCTTATCGTTTTCCCTAATTATATCATTTTCCACTTCATATTGAAACATGATATTCATGTCTCGATTCCAAACCTCGTGAAATTTTTATGAAACTTCATAATCTAATAGAGGATATAGATAATAATGAAAAATATTTAACAATATAAAATAATATATATGCATTTATCAATAATCACTATCAGTAATGTTTCAACACATAATAGTGGATTGGGGATCTGTTAACCCCTGAAGTGCTACATATGGAGGAGGATTGGGTATCTTATTTTGTATGTGGGATATCTACATTAGGAATACTTTGTATATCTGATGACGAAAATATACCAATGGAGGGAAGAAACCCATTGGATAGCCCTGTACATATGAATTTGGATAAAGATATTGATAAAGTGGGGGATATATGGATTTGTAGTGCCCTATACAGTGGATGGTGGGAATGGGTAATTAAAAGGGTAGGAAGCCTGCGAACTACTGTCCTGTGTGGGTGTGGGCCAAAAGGGTTATTTAAAAGGTGTCAATGGAAGTTATCAAGATGGTATAATTAGAGGATGACCTCTTGGGGACTGACATGGGATAAAATAAGGATAAAATGAATAACATCTTGGTGATAGAAGCAACATAGTGGTCTGATGAATCGTAGAATTGGTCCTACATGTGCCCTAAAAAACAGTTAACCTCCACAGTATAATCCAATAATCTCTTTAATGATGTAACCTAAAATAACATGGATGATAAAATATAATGAATGATAAGATGATAAATAATATTAAAGAAGATATTATCCAAACATAAATTGTACTTACAGTGGTGATCATAGAAGACATGGCTAAATATATAACACATTGTTCATTTCTCTATATTCTTTTCCATCTAACATCACCAAAATCATAAATATTTACATAGAAATTTTAAATATTATTATACGATAAATAGAAATAATGAAAATGTTAAATAATATAACTAGTCGACATTAAAAACAAATGAAAATAAACAAAATGATATTTAATGAAAAGATTTATCAACTTAAAAATAATAATTTAGTGAATTTTGATATTCAATTACAATAATGTTAACTCATTTAAATTTTTACAATGTAATTAAAAGTACAATTTTATTTAGAAGTAACATTCATTTTCCTGGAATGTGGATGTTTATTATTTAGATCCATGATATGTAACATAAACATGTATGGTATCTGAATTATTCCTAGAAGGTTTAAAACTATGATATAAAACCTGCATTGATGAGAAGAATCATTGCAATTTCATCATTATGACTGCAATAATCTATAATAATTACTAGTAGTGGGCACATATTCTCACATTTCACTGTATTAGTATAAGAGCCACTGTATCGGCATTGTAGTAGCATGCCTCTCTTATAGACAATATTATAAGTATAGCATTACATATGTACTGTATCTAACATTATTATTGGAATTTAACTAATAAGGATTAAATATTTTGATGTTTATATTATTTATTAACCCTATTACATTTACAGTACTTACAAATTTACATTATCAGTTTAAGTATTATTATATCATTAGTAAAAATAGTTGTGTTTACACTAATAATAGTTATAAGAAAAACATTATACTAGTATTTTTTATAGTAGCATTAACACTGCTTAAGTTTCCATAATTTTCTAAATTTAATTTCTTATATGTTTCTTGTTCACACCAATTACGTAAAATGAAAGTAACAGTCCATCTTGTAGCGCATCATAATATAATTTTGGAAACCAATTTCTATCTCCATTAATTTTTTTTCAAATATCCTTGACTTCTCACAGGTTTATTGTAAGTATTCATTTTTTAGGCTTTTATACTTTGACAAGAATTTCTGTGTTATCATAATTTTACATTTCATAACATTACTATTTATTTATAATTTTTTTTTATAAAATATAATGTTCTGAAATTGAAACAATATAGATGATTTGAAGCACCTATGGTTGGTTATATGAGTCCAAACAATCAGGTATGAGAAAATGTTCACAATTTTAATGTAAGACTCTAGAGTAGCCGCTAGTAATAGATTGTAAAAGGGTAATTTTTTTTGTTCTTTTTGAAAAACAACTAAATCAATTTGAATAAAAAAGTACATTTAAAATCCGAAATAACCTGAGTTATGTAACCCTTTTTAGGTTAGTTTAGAGGAAAACTCTTAATTGATATGTTTTTATACTAACCTTAATTTTTTTTTCAATGAAGCATGTGGATGATTTTAGATTCCCACCTAAGAAAAAAAATTTAAGTCAAAATTTTTGTTTTCGTATTAGAAAATTACAGATTACAACATTCATAATAATCATCTCCCCTCTAAAAAATACATAAAAAGTATTATTCATTCCAGATAATGAAGATCAAATCTCATAATTCAAAGAATCATTCGTCATATTCTTCAATAATTTTCATGTATTATATTTTCTAGAGTCTTTCATCATTTTCAGGAATCAATTCCATTCTATACCTTCATATATTTATTCATTCGAAGATTGTTTTTCATTTATAGTCATTTCTTTCAAGGTCCTTATAAACATATCTAATTTATATTTTTTTCAAAACACCTTTTCGATACATTTGAAATTAGGAAGAAATGTTTTCAAATAATCAAATTTTTAGTAAGGAGTATAGGATAGGATAAATTGTAACTTTGAATAAAAATAATTTATCAACTCTATAAGTTTGAAAACATTTTTTGAATAATATAATTTTGTTACATATTTGATTGCTTAATTTATACTGTAGTGTTTTCTGTTTGTAACCATGTACACAATCCCTACAATAACAGGTTCATGTATTGGAACAAGTTATTTAAAATCTAAAAAAACAAAAAAAAAATTATGATATAAATATATTATCTCATTCAAACATGAACATAAAAATTTCTAAATGTTTTTGAAAATAAAAATTTCTAGAACATGGTTTTTTGGTTCTCTCCTTTGTGTATTAATTATATACAAATTATAATTAAAGTATCACTTTGATCAAATACATTATGATCATAACTTATTTAAGGTAAACATATAAATTATATTAATTAAATATATTCTACTAGGAAAATAGAATGGAAAAAGGTTAAGATGCTGGCCAGAAAATATTCCCCCATATTTTAACTTCATCAAATAAATCCTTTACACTTAGGTATTAATTTAAATATAGATATTATTTCTATTCATATTAAAGTCACTTTGTGTATTTTATTCATATTCATTATCCTAGTAAGGGTTATTAACCCACAAAATACTTCATATACTCTTTAAAAATCATATGTATAATTCCTAATCAACATCACAAGGGTGGCCCTTCTATCCCTATATACTTAGTTTTGAATTATAAAATTGGTCAATAATTCATATTAATTTGTTCTATATAATCTAATTTTTGAAA
This sequence comes from Viscum album, assembly GCA_963277665.1. NCBI lineage: Eukaryota > Viridiplantae > Streptophyta > Magnoliopsida > Santalales > Viscaceae > Viscum > Viscum album. Next base: position 219,705,152 of record OY728127.1, on the reverse strand, counting down.
ATTTTAGATTTTAAGAACCATTTCACAAAAATATTATTCAAAAATTCATTCCAGTTAGTAGATATGGTATGTAGTTGATTTCAAATTTTTAGACGTATTGACATTTATATTATTTATAAAAAAATATACACATAACTATTTCATATGCATTTAGTCTATTACACTACCATGAACATGAATAATAGTATCATATGTAAGATATATAATAGAATTATTTCTAATATATAGAATATGTTATTCATTATAACATCATCCCCCAGGTCCCATATGTCGATGCCCCAAGATGGTTTGCCACGTGACCTCAAGAACACCTCCATGTATGACAAAGGCTGCCGACTAGAAGTGGGAGTTTAATTTCTATACAATGGAGAGAATATAACCTATTTATCAAAGAAACACAATAGTGGTAATATATAACCAATGTCCAAATGATAATAAGTGATTTTCAGAATTGTATGATAATCCATAAAGACTCATATCACCGTATATGTAACACCCTGCGATTTTAAAAAAAAATTATAATGCCCGAAACATTGTTTTAAAAAGAAATTTATAACTAGCCTTTAAACAAAATTTATCCACTTCAATGTTTTGAATTTCAAAAACGGTCAACTATAATTGTGATTAGTAAGTTATTTGGAGTCTACTAAGAACAACTTGATTTTTGGTTAATAGTAACATACCCTTATGAATAGTAATATTAATAGTGAAATGACCCTAATGAATAGTAAATTGTGTTATTATTTTATTTTATTAAGGCTTTAAGATAATGAAAATTTGATTAATTATTCAAGGTGTTAAGAAAATGAGTTATAGATTTAAAATTGTTATTTTTGGATAAATTAGGATTTTAATTAAACATTAAATTGAAAATATTTAAAAGATTATTTTCAAAAAATTGAGCTCATTTTTAAATTCTACATGTCAAAAAATGATTAGGGTAAATTTTTGTTATTTTTCTGAAATTATTGAATTTTTTATGAATAGTGAAATATGGTAAAATATCGTATATAAATATTATAAGTTAAAAATACTATTTATGACCTCATAAGTGATGAAATCCCACTTGGTTATAACTCACATGTCATTATTACTATTTTTGGTCACATGAATCGAGGATATTCAATTTCTTGAGAAAAATATTATAATAATGATTAAGATAATGTAAAATACCTCCTCTTCTCCACTATAAATACCACCCACATTCTCAACTTCCTCTAAAACCACTAATGACTTGAGAATTGTCTAATTTATGCAAAATAAAATCCCTAAGGCTATTACCCACGTCCTATATCTACTTTTATCACCAAAAGTCCAAAACCATAGGCCTTCAGGAGGGTCTCAAAAAGAAGTGAGCCAGAGGCAAACATCCTCTTTTGTTTTCTTTATTTTCATTTCATTTTCTATTCCATTCTTCTTGTTTCATCACCTTCCCTTATCCAAGAGACATTAATGATTCTTTATATTATATTTTTTTTTACTTCATCATGTTTATGGAAGACTCTCCATTATACTTTTTATCCTCTCTCATTTATTCAACAAATTAAAACACCATCCTTGATGTGTCGATTTAATGACATCGTGGATGATGTAATTTAAATTTCTTTTACATCCATCTAGACTAGTCATGATACCATTTTTATGGTTGAACCAGATTATAATTTTTGTATTATATATTATATATGGCTATGGAATCATTTTTTACATTTTTTATATACAAATAAAAAATGGGTTCTTTATGATCGAAGAATCGCCAACATTTCTTTAATAGATATCAATAATGTTTTAACTTATGGATCATCCTCATGTCATAATTAAAAATGATAAATAGTATCATTTATGGTATTATAAATATGAAAATACCATTCCATTTCAATTATACTATTTCACTTTAAATCGTCAAGAATATCCATCATGAACCGATCATGGAAACCATGTAAAGAACTCACCTGAAACAATGTAAACAAAAACATATTACAAATAAATGTGTCAAATAATGTTTTAAAATGATCATATAAGGTGTTATGAACATGAATATGTTTCATTAAGATATTGATAACCCTCCTTTAAACATTATACAAGAGGTTTTAACACATTTTAAGTAAGAAGAACCGAGGTAAGGGAATTATTAAACCAATTTCTAGTCTATGGGTTAACCTTATACTTTATCCATTATGTGGTATTAAGATTATTGGTATGATGAATTTTTTTTATATTTTGTTTTATTATGTTTATTTACAGTGTATAAACATTTCCATTCTATTCAATTAATTCTCACTCTGATTATATTATTAAGGGACTTTCCTTTTAAAATCCCTTTAAAACCTCATTAAAAAATTTAAAAGGGATTGTATTTTATATATATATATAATGAGGGGTTTCTCCTAATTTCATGATACTTTATTACCATGATATGTTCCTTGTACATAGTTTATATTGGGTTGAGCCCATTATAGATCATGATATGATGGATGAGCCCCATTATAGCTCTCCAATTCATTGGGCACTCCGAAGGTGGAATTTGACCAAATGGTTATTCCATGTGTTTGGGTGATTATAAGGGTGATATCATAAATATTTCCCAAGGAAATTACATTATGGTTCAATGTATGTAAATATTTTTTTTATTAAATGGGTTTTATAGATTTTTATGTTATCACATGACTAACGATTTCTTTCCTTATTTCCCTTACTAATATTTTTGTGCTCATCCAAAGTTTTTAAATGTTTTTTCACAGGTTATAATGATGTGTAAGAGAAAGAAGGAAGAAAATTTAAATTTCATGATGTTTTTTCAAAGTAATTATGATTTATTTGAAAAGATTTGTGATTTATAGAAAAAAAATGGATATTGTTTTAATAGTATCCACTTGTATTATTATAAGATGTTATGTATGTATTTTTACTAATTACCAAAAACTATAAACTGGCATATATCCTCAATGTTTAAGAATATTGTTTTTTCTTAAACATAGGCTAATATAATTTTTTAAGGTCGTGTCCCTATTGTTGGTATTAGAGGATGGTTTAAATAAATTTTAGTGTTTAGATGATGTTAAAATAATTCTATAAATGATTTTAACTCTATTGTAATTTGAAATGTTATTGTATTTAAGGAATACCATGTTGCTTAATCTTGGTTATGTCTTTTAAGAATGGTTTTCCAAAAAATAAATAGGGTAGCTGATGAAGGGAGGCACCTAGAGGCTGATTTCTATTTGAATCTGTAGACTAGAATGGTGGGAATTCGAACTGAGCAGTTTGTGACAATAATGGATTATTTTACTCAAGTAATAAATGGTATTGGTATCCCTGCTAGAGAGGAACATGATCTACCATGAATAAATATGTATTTTTTGAAGCATTTTCTAAGGCAACGTCCTCTAGCATTCCACAAAACTATAGATCTAGTGATAATAGAAGGATGGATAAATTATCTAAAAAAGATATCTAATGTCATGGGATGTTCAGAACCTAGAAAGGTAATAATATCTATTTATTGTTTGGAAGGTGAATCCGATCAATGGTGGTCTCTGGTTAAGAATATAGGAGAAATAAATGATCTTGACAGTCTGTAATGAGATTATTTTAAGATCATTTTACTAGAAAAATATTTTCCCAAACATGTTCGACTAAGAAAAGAGAAATTTGTTTTGGAAATGAACAAGAAAGATAATGATTCTGTGGTATCATATGAAGGAAATATTTCAAGACTGGCTTATACGTACCAAATTTTTCTCAAAATTTTTATAGTAAAATTAATAGATTTTACTCTGGTTTGAAACCATTTTTTGTTAAGAGATTTGGATTCAAGAAAGTTTAAAAGATATGATAAACTTGTTCTTTATGTATAAAAAGTTTATATGGAGTTTTCGGATTTATATGTGCCTTGTGATGAAAAGAATAAGAAGCGTCCAGGTTGGTAGACTATGGGTATGATTTTGTCAAATAAATCTGGATGAAAGAAAATCAATTTCCCTTCTTGTGAAAAGTGTGGTTAAGGGAATCTTGGTGAATGTCTTGTAAATTCTGAAAAATACTACCGATATGGGATATTTGGAAACATGTCTTGTGAGTGTAAGGAAATTGACCCAAAAATTAATGATAAGCCAATGGTGGGATGCTTTAACTGTTAAGAGTTGAGTCATTTTCCGAAGGTTTGTCTGAATCTAGTCACTCAAGTAGGGAATTAGAAATATTGGAAGCAGAATGGTGTGGTAAAATCATTTTATACCACTTCAGTATATGTTGAGCCTTCAAATGAGGGGGTATCAGGTACATTGATTTTTTTACTAACTTTTTCAATTGTTTTGCTTGATTCAGGGTCTACAGATTCGTTCATTTCTATGAAATTTTTTGAAAACTAAGAATTCAAACTCATTAAATGATACCAGATCTAATTGTAAAAACACAAGGTGGAAATATTGTGGTAAAAAGAAATTATAAGAATTTAACTATCCTTGTCTATGGAAAGATTTTAACTTCAAACCTTATGGTTCTTCCACTAGTAGAGTTTGATGTTATTCTAGGTATGGATTGGATTTATTTTTTATCAAGATAAGATATATTTGAGAGAAAAATGATGTTATTTTTTATAAAGAATTTTAGTTTTGGTAAAATAATGAACTCATACCATTGATAACATATCAAAAAGATATGAAAATGATAAAAATGGAAATGAAAGTTATCTTGCTCATATTTCTAAAGATATTGGAACTATGCATATTGATGATGTAATAGTGGTAAATTAGTACCTAGATGTTTTTTCCCGATGATTTTCCTGGTTTTATTCTTGATCGAGAGGTTGATTTAACTATTGACATAGTTTCTGATGATAATCCAATTTCATAACCCCCTTATCGAATGGCCCAAATAAAACTTATGTAATTAAAAAATAGTTGCAGGAATTATTAGAAAATGTCTTCCTTAGACCTAACACTTCACTATGGGGTGCTCTTGTCTTGTTTGTTAAGGAGAAAAATGGTTCAATAAGAATTTTCATTTATTATTGATCCTTGAATAACACTTCTATTAAAAACAAGTATCCTTTGCCTCATATTAATTATTTGTTTGATCATATCTATGGGGAACTGTATTTTTTAAAGGTTAACTAGAGGTCGATGTACCATCAATTGAAAGTAAAGGATGAAGATATCTGAAAGACTGCGTTCCGTACTAGTTATGGTCATTAAGAATTTGTATTTATTTCTTTTAGGTTAACTAATTCACCTTCTCTATTCATGGATCTTATGAATAGAATATTTCATGAGTTCATGGATAAGTTGGTGGTTGTGTTTTTTGATGAAATTCTGTTATATTCTAGAAGTAAATAGGATCATGAAAAACATCTAAGGGTTTCTTTAAAAACCGTAAAAGAAAAGAAAATGTATGGAAAATTTAGGAAGTGTGATTTTTGGTTGCAATATATTTATTTTCTTCCGCACATTGTAAATAAGGATGGAATAATAATTGATCCTGCCTAAATAAATGTGGTTGGTGAATGGATAAGACCTACAAAGGTTACACAGATTCATAGTTTTCTTTGATTTTCTGGTTATTACTGACGGTTTGTTAAAAATGTTGCACAATTATCCAGCCCATTATCAAAGATAACACAAAAAGGGGTAAAATTTTTTGGGATATAAGAAGGTGTTTTTTTTTCAGGAACTGAAGCATGCATTAGTGAATGCTCCAGTTTTGGAATTGCTTTCCGGAAATGGAGAGTTTTTCATCTATAGAGATGATTCATTGAAGAGAGTTGGTTGTGTTTTGATGAAGAATGATCAGGTAATTGGTTATTCTTCAAGACAATTATAACCTCATGAATTAATTTAACCCTTACATGATTTGGAATTGGATGTTGTGGTTTTTTAGTATAAAATTTGGAGTCATCATTTGTATGAAGACAAAGGTCCAATATATACTAACTGTAAAAGATTGAAGTATATATTCACTCAGAAGGAATTAAACATGTGGTAGGGAGGATGTTTTGAACTGGTTAAGGATTATGATTTCACATTCAATTACAATCCTAGAAAATAAAACAAAGTAGCAGATACCTTGAGTCAAAAATATCATGCAACATTAATCATGATACATTTGGAATGTGATCCTTAGGTAAATTATTTGATAATATTTTGGTTGGAAGTTGTTGGTGCCTGGAATTACTCTTTTTTTTATTTTGTTTTTTAAGTTTTCGTCATTATCAGACATCATTAAACCAGTGTGAAAGGAAGTCCATGAGATACACAAAATTGTAGAACTGGTTAAAATGGGTAAGTATCCAGAATTAAACCTTGATAAAGATTGTGTTATAAGATTTGGAAAAAGGTTTTGGTTTCCTTGTGATTCCTAGTTAAATATAGAATTGTAGTGTCAAATTCATAGTTATTTATTTTTAGTTTATCTTGGAACTACTTAGATTTATAGAGATCATCGGGAGTATTACAGGTGGGATGGAATGAAAAGAGATATTCTTCATTTTACCTTGAAATTTTTCGCATGTCAACAGGTTAAATCAGGGTGGCAATTACCGAAGCGGATGCTTCATATATTTCCAGTTCTAGAGTAGAAATGGGAGAATTTATCCATGGACTTCGTTGTGGGACTTCTAAAGACATATTGATGTAATAATGAAATTTGGGTTATTGTTGACTGACTAACTAAATCTGAATATTTTTTCCTATTCAAGATAAAATGTATTTGGATCTTCTTTGTTTACTATACCACAAAGATATTCTAAGGTTACATGAAGATAATCTTTCTATTGTATCTGAATAGGATCCCAGGTTCACTTCTATCTATTGGAAGGGCCTTCATTATTAATTGGGAACATAATTAAATTTCAGTACAACTTTTTGTCCTCAATAAGATGGGTAGTCAGAATGAATGATTTATATTTTGGAAGATATGCTTCGAGCTTATTCAATGGACTACCACAGAATATGGGATCAACATATTTCGTTATTTAATTTTCTTATAATAAAAATTTTTGTTCCATCATATAGATGGAACCTTTTGAGGCATTGTATGGGAAGCATTGTATAACTCCGTATTTTTTGTATGAAGTTAGGGAAAGGAAGTTGATGGGACCAAAATAAGTAGAGGAAGTGGAAAATAAACTGATGATAATCAAGCAACACATGAGGACAGCTCAAAGGAGACAAAATATTTATACATACAATAGGAGGAAAGAATTTTCTTTTGAGGTTTGTGATCATGATTTTCTTATAATCTCACTACAGAAGAGTGTTATTCTTTTTGGTAAGAAATGAAATATAATTCCATATTTCATTAGACATTATGAAATCCTAGAGAAGGTGGGACCAGTCACCTACATATTAGATTTTCCTCAGAGTTTGCCTCAGGTACAAAATGATTTTTCATGTTTAGATGTTTAGAAAGTATGTGACATATTCATCTCATATTTTGAGGCCAAAAGTAGTTTAGCTAGAAGAAAACCTTTCATATATAAAGAAACCTACTCAGATTAATGATCAAAGGGAACATGTATTACAGAATATGGTAATCCACCAGGTAATGGTTTTTTTGGAGAAACCACACGGTGAAAGAAGCAACATGGGAGTCTGAAAGTGCTATGAGGGAAAGGTGCCCTAACTTTTTTAATATGTAAATGAAAATGGTGGGGACACAATTTCTAGAATGTGGAAATAATTTAACACCATATGGTTTTAAAAATAAATTGAAATGCATGAAACATTATTTTAGGATGAAATTTATAACTATCCTTTAAAAATAATTAGTCCACTTCTATGTTTTTAATTTAAAAAAATGGTCATCTACAATTGTGATCTATAAGTTATTTATAGTCTAATTGAACCAACTTTATTTTTAGGGAATAGTAACATACAATTATAAATAATAATATGAATTGTAATATGACCCTAATGAATATTAAATTGAATTATTATTTTATTTTATTAATTCTTTAAGATAATTACATCATTGTAAATTTTTCAAGGTGTTAAAAAAATGTTCTATATATTTAAAAATGTTATTTTTGAATAAATTTTAACATTGTTTAAAAATTATATCTAAAAGATTTATAAATTTATTTTAAATAAATGGAGTTCCTTTTTGAATTATACACATAAAAAATGGTTAGGGTGAATTTTTGGGATTTTTCTAAAATTCATGAATTTTTTATGAATAGTGAAATATGGGAAAATAACGTACATGCAAATTATATGTTCAATACACTATTTATGACTTATTAAGTGATGTAAGCCCACTTGGTTCAAACTCACATGAAGTTATTACTATTTTGGGTCACATGAATCAATATTATTCACAGTCTTTAGAAAAAATATTATAATAATGATTAAAATTATGTAAAATACCTCCTCTCCCCCAGTATAAATACAACCCTCATTCCCATATTCCTCTCACACCTCTCAAGCCTCAAGAATTGTCTATGTTCTAAAAAATACCATACTAAAGGCTCTTCTTAATGTTATAAATATGTTGGTCTCACCAAAAGTCCTAAACTAAAGGCCTTTAGAAGGATATGAAGGTGAAGAGATTAAGAGGTAAACATCCTCTTTAGGTTTCTTTCTTTTCTTTTTAATTTATTTTGTATTCTTATTCTTTACTCACCATCCATAATCCAAGAAGCATGAATGATATATTATATTACATATTCTGTATTTCATAATATTTATGGAAGACTCGCCATTATACTTCTTCTCCTCTCCCACTTATTGAAGAAATTATAACACTATCTGTGATGTGTCGATTTACCGATATCCTGGATGATGTGATTTCAATTTCTCTTACATAAAAAAAAGACTAGACATGAAACCATTTTTATGGTTAAACCATATTATAATTTATGTATTATATCTTATATATGTTTTTGGAATCATTTTTTACACATATTACTGACAAATAAAATAAAATGAGTTCATTATGATCGAAGAATCACCAAAATAACCTAAACAAATATCAATAATGTTTTATCTTATGAATCATCCTCATGTCATAATTAAAAATGATAAGTGGTATAATTTATTGTTATGGAAATATGTAAATACTATTCCATTCCAATTTTGTATTTTTACTCCCAATTGACAAGAATATCATTCATGCACTGATCATGGAAACCATGTAAAGAACGCACACGAAACAATGTAAAAAACAAAATATTACAAAAACATTTGTTGAATGATGTTGTAAAATGATCGTATAAGGTGTTATAAACATTAATTTGTTTCATTAAGATATTATTAACACTTTTATGACCATTATACATGAGGTTTTAACACATTTCAATTAAGAAGAACCCATGGTAAGGGAATTCTTCACCCAATTTCTTATCTCTAGGTTAACCTTCTACTTTATCCATTATTTGGTATTAAGAATATTAGTGTGATGAATTTTTATTTATTTTGTGTTTATTTACATTGTATAAACATTTACATCAATTTTTTTAATTCTCAATTTGATTATATTTTTAATGACATTCCATTTAAAATCATTTTAAAAGTATCTTTAATAAATTTCAATGGATTGTCTTATATATATATATATACAGTATGAGTGGTTTCTCATGATTTAATGATACTTCATTACCATTATATGTTCTTTGGACATAGTTTTTGTTGGGTTGAGACCATTATATCTCAATATATGATGGGTTGATCCCCATTATAGCTCATGATATGTTGGTTTGATCCCATTATAGTTCAAGATATGATGGGTGTGCCCAATTATAGCTCTCCAAAGCATTGGGTACTTCGAAGGAAGAATTTTAACAAATGGTTATTTCATGAGTAAGGAAATTTGTAATAGTTATATGGAAAATATTTCCTAACAAATTTCATGACGTTTCCATGCATGTGAACATGTTTTTTTTATGAAATATATTTTATTGGTTTTTATGTTATCACTTGACTAAAGATTCCATTCCTTACATCCCTTACATATATTTTTGAGCTCATATCATGTTTTTAAATGTTTTTCATTAGTTATAAATATGTGTAATAGAATAAAGGAATACAATTTAAATTTCATGATGTTTTTTCAAAGTAATTATGTATTATTTGAAAAGTTTTATTTTTTAAAGGAAAAAATGGATATTGTTTTAATAGTATCCACATGTATGGTTATGAGATGTTATGTATGTTTTTGTTCTAATTTCCAGAACTATAACCCTAAAAGGATCATCAATCTATAGGAATGTATGTTCTTTTATAAAACTCTGGATTATTTATGGCTTTAAGGGAAATTATTTATAAGATTAACCAAAATAGGAAAACAATATCCAAACTAAAGTTGTTTACATGCCATTCCATATATGTGTCATTTTTCAAATGAAAAACCCAAATGAAGACACTAAAAACTCACAATAGAGTCCTGAAATCATGTCTAATTCTCTCATTCATGATCCATTCTATCTCATCTTTCTAACATAGTGACATTTCCCATATCCTATCCTACAAACCTGAAGTATATTTCGATACCGATCATGCATCCGATGTAGGGTGTGAGTACAACTCAATAGGCAACTAAAAATGAAATTTAAAACAATATCCATTATATAATAGTCTGCGTAATTTTATATAGTAGTAGGTAAAAAATAAAGCGAACAGTTTCCATATAATATTATTCTTTATTCAACCACATAAAACATGGGACAATGATGACACTTGAACCATCAATACCTACATTGGGGAATTATGTAGTATGAACCATCCCTAATGGGATATTAAATTTCAATACATCATGGCTTTACATTAACCAATTAATTTCAATTATATCATTCATAAAATGGGATCCTAGAGAAGTATTATGAAACCCAATTTGTGTTTGGATCAATATTTTGTGTCCCAAAACTCTATGATCACATGTATGCATAAATATATTGGGGGCCTAGAGTGGAGTCTAGTACCCATTGGGTATTTAGACTATTGGTACCTATCCCAAAAATAAGTCATCACATATAAAATCACATGGTTCCATATTTCCAACCATTTGTCACAAGTTATCAGAATTCATTATTCACCCCTTTCAAAATTTCATTTATTCAAGAAAACACAAATTACAAATAATTATCTTCATATTATCAGCACACACCAAGGGGGTCTAAGAGTTTCAATCATCATGAAACACCCCATGGATGGAAACTAATTTCATAAACCATTTATCAATCAATTTCATAATACTGTTATTTACTAATTTCATTATCACAAAATAAAAAAATTTCATTATCACATGGGAAAATCAATTTGTTAAATAATAAATTTTAGAAAGAAAATTTTCAATGTAGAAATTTCAATTTCAAAATTACATAAAATAAAATATAATCAATACTATGGTATTCCCATTTTGACAACCAAAATTAAATTAGTTGATAGTTGTTCACAAAAAGAGGATCCCCAAATTGAAAAGGTAATATAGAAATCACAACGACGCAATAGATATTGGATAAACACCTATGATTAAGATCAAATTAAACACAACCATAAAAACCTAGATCTAATGCCATCACCAATAGAGGAAAACATTAATCCAAAATCTAAGAGGAAGAAAGGATAGTGAAAAGAACCCAAATAGGAAAATATTCACCTACAAATGAGGAAAAAATAATTTAACGAGATATTAAATTCATCATGAAAATATTTTTATGCCCCTTGGAATCCTTATGGAGCCTCCAAAATCAAATGAAATCATGTTATAAAAAAATAAGGTGTTTAGAGATATTAACTAGGGATTTCGGAACTTAAAATAAATTTTTATGTAATTAAACCCCCATGACCATGAATTAAAAGGTAGGGATACATGGTTTTCCAAACCATGAACATTAACCATGAACCTCAATTTATGGTTTCCGTGGTTTCAACTAGGTGGAACCTGGGTAAACAAATCATATTCGATAGTTGAAATCCCCCACTATTTTAGGGTGCATGGTTTAAGAGGGTTTCCTAATATTTTTTCCAAATATTGAGCCAACCATTTTTCTTCCTCTTGTATTACTAATATAGGAATAATGATTCCATGGACCAAACCATATAGTTTTCCCTAAACATGACCTAACTATGCATTACCCATTTTTCTTCCAAACCTATCCAATTCCACCCAAAAAAATCACCAAAGTAAAACCAATCCATTAAATAACCCTAAAAAGGTAATAGAGTGCCTGAAAATGAGAAGGAGGAATCTCCAAACAGGTAGCGATATTAAAAAAAACACTTTTATAAAACATCTTGTCCTTGTGGGGTACTTACAGGAATGTAAAAGAATATAAGGTAAAAAGATTAGGACACTGAACCCAGATATCTACTTCCTTATCCCATGTGTCTTTCTAAACTCTTCCATGACTCCACATTACTCAAATTATTATCATGGTCTTTCTCCACAATAATTTATCATTATGATCCATATCTCAGGTCAGATCAGCCACAAAGGACGCATTGAAGTAAAGCTCAACATCATCAACATAGATGACAAGAGATGTTTCACAGAGATAATGATAAATATGTGACACATGAAAATCATTTTTCATTACAATAAACCACAATAGAAACTCTGATCAACACACCACCAACCCAAATCTCTCAACACCCTCAAAATGTCCGACAAACCTGGGAACCAAAATACCCTGCCTCCAAACCCAATGATGGCCCAATCTTGGAGACACTCAAAAGAATACACAGTCATCCACTGTAAAACATAAGATGCCATCTATGTCTATAAACATACACCTTCTTACTACTATGAGATGTATCAAATATGTTTTCAAATCTTATGAACCTACTCTGGCATATCTTGTATGAGACTCGGTCCAAAAAACATTGAAATACAAGATCAGTAACATAATTTCCCATCTCAGGTGAATATGATAGCTCAAAATTAATATATTAAATATACTAAAAACTTCCATATTTCTAAACATTCAAGTATCATTGTGAAAATGTACACTTTACACTTTTGGTATCAGTATAAACAATAAAATTTTCACCTATAAGATAATTCCACCAACACATCAAGGCATAAACCACTACATGTAACTCAATATCATGTGTAAGCTAATTTCATTCATGTTTTCTCAAGTTATGTGGCCCATATACCACAAAATCGATCCATATACATTAATATTTATCCTTTTATGATTCTAGATACATCAAAAAATGTGGTATACTCCTCACCTGACTTGCGTAGGAACAAGATAGATAATGGTGTCTACCACTTCTTCAACTCATGGAAAGAATTTTCACATGATCCATACCATTAAAACATTATACCCTTCTAGTTGAAGACTAAAATTGGTGCTTCCATGAAGGAAACGTCTTTTATAAACCTCTGATAATATCCCTCTAATATCAAAATGCTATGGATATCAAAAACATTCATGGGTTGTTCCCAAGGAACCACTTCGTGCACCTTATTTGGGATCACTTAAACACCTTTCTCTGAGATGATTTGACCCAATAAATGTACTCAGTCGATTAATAATTGACACTAAAATATCTTGGTGTATATATAATTCCCTCATAGTGTACTCAAGATGATGTTAATATGTTGGGAATGATCTCCATGAGTGTTGTAGTACACCAAGATTTCATAAAAAACAATCACAATTTTGATCTAGGTATGGATGGATGGTATGGTCCATCAAGGAAATGAAAAAAACAAAATCATTCATCAGCCCTAAAAACATAACAATGAAGTCATATGGGCCATACCTACTTCTGAATGGTCACATTGTTATATCAAATTATCTAACTCCCAACTGGTGATACCCCAATCTTATGTCGATCTTGGAGAAAAAACATTTTCCCAAAATGTGGAAAAAGAGATTGTCGATACATGAAATATGATATTGGTCTTTATCTATCATCCAGATCAATTTCCATTCATCAATACATAAATGAAAATTTTCGTAAGTCCTTATAGAAAAAAATACTGGAGAACCCCAAGGTGATGTAATTGGATGAATAAATCACTGATATAACACCCTTAGAAAATTGAGACTTAAAAGGATAAATGTTACTACCCATGTCAACAAGTTGAACCATTCTTTTCGGGAGCCTACCTGATTAGAACTCCAAAGTTAAGCATGCTTGGCCTAGAGTAGTAATCAAGATGGGTGACCTTCTTGGAAGTTACCCAGGGTGTGTGTGAGTGATGAAAAAACACAATGAAAGAACATGTTTTGGCATGTGGGGATAGTCATTAGTCTGATAAGAGACCCTAGTGAGTAATAGCCAATGGTGTGCTGGGAAGGAAAACAAGGTATTACAGAAGACCCATGGGGTTAGATGACAAAGGTTCATGGCCCCGAGCGGCGGGTCGTGATAAATGGTATCAGAGCCAATACCCAGCTGGATGTTCTTAGGCATTGCCTGGGTTTGTGTCTTGGGGTCCACAACGAGGGAACTTTCCGTTAAAGGGGTGGATAATATAACACCCCGAGAAAAGTGAAGCTTAAAAGGCTAAATGTTACTACCCATGTCAACAATGTGCACCTTTCTTTTTGGGAGCCTACCTGATTAGAACTCCAAAGTTAAGCAGGCTTGGCCTGGAGTAGTAATCAGGATGGGTGACCTTTATAGTGTGCCGGGAGGGCAACCAAGGTATTGCAGGAGACCCATGGGGTTAGATGACAAACGTTCATGGCCCGACGAGGCGGGTCATGACAACTAATCTATCAACTCTTCCATATGAGTATTGTTTTCTTGCTAATTTTCTGGTTTCATTATGTAAGGTGTAATAGAAATTTTCTTAGCTCAATGCCTATAATAAATTGTAAATTCAACATACCTATTACGCTGAAGACCAGATAATTCCTCAAGAAACACCTCCTAAAACTAGACTTCTATGTGTGGAAAGGTATCATTATTTACACCCACTTCATCGAGAGATATAATTGAAATCTGGGTAGTAATCTCCCCTAATTGCTGATAAACTATCCCTACAGGGATAGCCTAGATATCCCACTCTCAATTATGAAAATTACTATCACCATTAGGTAAAGAAAACATCACACTCCTCTAGTGAAAATCAATGTGGGAATGGTTTACTACTAACCAGTCCATACAAAAATTTAATCAAAACCGAACATGTCGTGTAAGGAAAAATTCCAATAGAAATGACAATCACCAACCTTGAGACAACACCCATCAGAATATATGTCTCCAAGAATTATTCCCAATGGTATTTCGATCTTCATAACCCCACACACAAACACCACCACCAGACTCAAACCATTCACATGTTTTATAAATATAAAAAAATTATAGGATCATGTTTCAAATAACAAACTAGATATCACAAAAGCTACAAGAATAGTACATATAGTTGTTGATTGTCCAACCTCACAATTCACTAGTGTATGAAAAACATCATGAAATTTTTCTAACCATATTCCCTATCTTTCATTAAGATTTCTTTGAGATGCACCACTCTTCTGATATGGGTTCTCTTTCCTATAATCATGTCATCTCCAACCATTAGCACAACAACCAATAGAACTCCAACTATCAGACTAATATGGGGTAGAAGACCCCACTCATAGTGTTCTAACTCTAATTGGATCCTATGTCACTAACCATAGGTTGGGGGTTTCTATAATACCTTTTCAAGTGAAACATCCTTTCATAATATCAACACTCCATTAGTGGTCATAGACATTGCGTACGAATATTTCCTAACATACCACACTGGAGGAAATATATTCGATTACTGCTCAAAGTAACCAGTCCTTACCTTTGGAAACTATTTTTTACATATCCATAGTTAAAATTATCATATAAATATTTCTTAATTTTGGATGACATGCCTCTAGGTCATCAAGAACAAACCACCTACATTCCACTGGAAGCATCCATCAGGTACCCCTTAGAAATGAGGTCTAGATTCGCCACCTTAGAAAACACTTACCACAAAAATATATCAACCTAGGAAATAATCTCACAAATAATCTCATCCTAAAACCATTTTGTTATATTAGACTCATATCCTTACAATGCTATAACAAATCACCTAAAATTAGTAAAGTGGCTAGGATAGTCCATTATAGACAATCTACCTTGTGTCAACCTCAAAAAATAAGATGTCTTCTCTGGTATAAGTATTTCTTGGAAAAATTTCTCAAAGAACATATTATTAAAGTCCTTCTATACCATATTCTCTAGTTATCCCTATAAATTATAAATTTCTCACCAATGCTACTCATGATGATGTAACACATAAGTAGTTAGTTTTACTCTCTTCTCAACAAGGATTTCTATGTGTTTAAGGATCATTTAGATAGACTCAATCCCAAAATCATCTACCATAGGTCCACCCTCCCTAGTGACTGTTAGAGGGTGATGCAGTTTAAACTCTAGTGTCAAGTCAAACATACTCTTCACAGCCCATTCACGGACACTTTCCTAAAACTTTACTAAATGAGAAAAGTTATCCTAGAACTACTATCAAACTCCCTCACCTAGAACTATTAGATCCTCTAGATCAAATATTGGGGGAACATATCCTTACATTTCCTCCAACCTTTCTATCAACAATAATTATCATGAAGGCATATCTCTACAATTCCAAACACAATCCTTATGAAAGATAACACTTCATTAACACATTTCAACATGATGGATTCACATAAATTCACAACAAGTCATCCCCCATACCCCAAAACATGGTGAAAACTAAGGCACAATCACTACCCTCAACCATTCCTCATCAAGGTCATTGATAACATAGGGTAAACACTCTTTTTTTCATAGTTTCACATTATACTCCCATTTTAACATTTCAATAAAAATATTTATCAAAATTTTTAATTTTAAATTTCATAGTAGGCACCATTTTCATTTAATTGACACATGTAAAAAATAATTTCTTTTAAAAAACTCACCGAAAATATTATTTTGACTGAGTGCCTAAAATGATGCATGTCACAATAAGTCTCGAGATCCTAATATTAGGCATGCTTACACGCCTCTTTTTCCATTCTTGGACATGATTCCAAAATCATAGGAAAAAAATAACATGACACAAAAAGTGATTCAATAGAGGTAAAATAACATTAAACTATAAAATAAAACATCAATAATAACAATCCCTCTCAGGGTATATGAATTTTACCCCCGTACATGGGTTACTAACTCCCATGAATGAGATATTAACTAAGGCTTGACTCATCATAGTATCTTATATACCATTTCAATATACTAAGAAAAATCAATGAAACTAAAACTCATATGATTTCATTTTGTAAAATCCTAAACAATGTGCCACATGTCGGTGCCTCCAACCCAGTTCTCTTTGTGACCTCAGTGATACCTACTCATACACCATAAGCTTCTAACTAGAAGAGAAGGTCTCATATCAATATCACGGGGTGAAAATAACAACTTTATAAAATGAAAACAAAAAATAATAATAGAAAAATGATAATAAACAATAACCAAAAATAATATCATATTCAATAAAGACAAGTCACACATTATAACCCAAAATAGGAAAAAATATCCAAACTAATGTATTATATATTTCTTGTCGCGTATGTGTGAAGTCTCAAGTGGAAAACCAAAATAAATACACTGAAAATACTCAAGTGGTCCCGATATCATTTATAGTTCCCTCATCCATTATATATCCAAACCCATCCATATAACATAAGTATCTTTCCCTTATCTTATCCTAAGAACATGAAGTCTATTCGGGTACCAATCAGGCAGTCTGAGTTGGGTGTGAGTACACCTCAGTACGCCACCACCAATCGCTTATAAAACAATATCTAGACTATAATAGTGTATGAATTTTTTTTTAAATAATAAGATAAAATAAATAAATTAAACAGTTTCCACATAAAATTATTCATTATTTAACCACATAAAACATAGGTTCACGATTACACCTAAACCATCAATACCTTCTTCATCTTGTACTAGAGTCGGAATCATCCCCAAGGTGATATCACAATTAATTAAATAACTGGTATCCATTAATCGATTCATTTAAATAATATCATTCATACAAGTGGGTCATAAAGCATAAATATGGTACCTCCTGGGTATTTAGAGCAAGATTTCATGTCCCACAACTCAGGGATCACATGTATACATAAATAAATTGGCATCCAAGTGTCGCAGTCTTCAAACCCATTTGTATTTGGAGAAGGAAACCCCATCCTTCAACTCAGTCTCAAATATCATGTCACCTGGTTCAATATTTATAACCATTTAACATCAATTATCATTATACACTATTCCCACTACTCAAAATTGTAATTATTCAAGAAAAGACATATTAAAAATAATTATTTCCATATTATCAGAAAACCCGAAGGGTGTCTTGCAGTTTCAATCATAACCAAACATCCCATGCATGGATACCAGTTTCATAATCCATTAATCAATCAATTTAATAAACCTATTATTCCCCAATTTGATTACAACATAATAAAAAATCAATATAACATGGGAAAATCAATTGATTAATTAACTCATTTTAGAAATTAATTTCCCAATGTGAAAATTGAAATTACAAAATTATATAAATACAATTATTATAAATATTATGGGATTATATATTTTTAACACCTACCTCTTGGTCTTTGATAGAATTTCTCAAAACAAAGATCCCCAAATTGAAACAAAAATATCAAAATCCCAACGGTGTTTTTGATCTCAGATCAACACTTAAGATGATGAAAAAATGGAAAACTCCCATCAAAATCTAGATCAAAAACCATCCAAAATGAAGGAAAAATCCTATATAAATACGAGAGGAATATTATAGAGAGAAATAAAACTCAAAGGGGAACGAATCACTGATGAACTAGGATCTTATCCTTCAAATAGATCATAGATTTGTTAAGAAAAGGGTTTGAGGAGCCTCAAAATCCTTCCAAAAGCCTCCAAAATCAAAGGAATTTGTTTTTGGAACCAATATGGTGTTTGGGGAAAATAACTGGGTTTTTATGAATTTAAAATAAATTTTTAGGTAATTAAAAACCAGTACACACTGTTTCTTGGTTAAGGGAATAGGGTTTTCTCAAGCATGTGCTATACATTTGGGCCACCCAATTTCTACTAAGTGGAGAATGGTTTGAAAATCATGATCCAACCATGAAAACCAACATTATTTTGGTGTCCATGGTTTGGGAGGTTGGTGGAATGGTTTGGATAAACCGTGCACCAACCATGAACCACCACATTTCCCACCAAAATTGGACAGACTGTTTCCTAGTCTAAACTATACAGTTTTTCATAACTTTGAAGAAAATGTGAATAGAACCTTTAGCATAAAAAATTCACCAATTTATCCCAAAAAAATCGAATACTAAAATCAAACCATGAAACTATAAAACAAGGTAAAATAGTACCTAAAAATACACACGAGGATTCTCTAGAAAGGCCCAAATCTTACATACATCATTGTGAAATGTTTACAAAATACATAAAATATTGAAATACTATCAAGTGAATACTTAAAAATGTGTCAATTATATGTTTTCAATATAAAACATTCTAGATGAGAATCTATTAATTCAATTTAATCATATTTTTCATTAAATGAAACATTCTAATAAATACTGACAGGTTCATCCAAAACAACATTTTCATCTACGTCTTCATCAAAAATATCTCAAGAAATAACATCAAAAATATCACCAAATTGTTGTTTTAAGGGGTATGCAACATAGAACACTAGTTTATATTATGATTCAAGATTATAAGGTTCATTGATATTAAGTTGAGGGTTCGTAGCAATCACTCTTATCAACAATTATCTATATTTTTGGATTTCCAAGTCATTGAATCAAACCACTTCCCTTTTATATTTGGGACACAACCATGTGCATAGTAACATAATTATATTATTCATTAGACAAATCCATAATATGATATATTTTGTAAGTAATTTTTTCTTGCATTATGCACTCACATAAAAATATGTTATTCCACTTATCATGTAACCATTATGTTGCATTATCATTTTTATCCACTAGCAATTGTTTTCTTACAATTACATACCACATTGTATATACCAAAGTAAAATACACTAATTTCATCTAATACACCATTAATTGATAATGTTATGACATATAAGATTCCAAAATATAATAATCAATGAATAAATGTGACTATGTTGTGATAAAAAAAGGAAATATATTACCTTTGACTTTAACCATGCAGTAAATTATTTATTATATAATTGTTATTTCCACGTAATAGATATAGACTAATGTCTCCTTTTTATAATTTCTAAACATTATATAAAAATATGAAAACATTAATATTTCATAAGCTATAAATAAATAAAATAATTAAAAAATGCATATTTATTAGTTTACTTACTAGATGTAATAATTATGAATGCCATAGTTCAATAATATTGAACGATGAGCCATTTCACACTCTTCCTATATTAAAGTACACAAGGAAAGAGATCCAAAAACCCCCCATATTTGGTATTGTGAAGGAAATGTAGGATCAGTGGGATGATACTTCTCATATTTAGATTTCATTAGTTAATAATACCTCATTCTCATATTATCCAAGTATGATGAACAGAAATCCATGAATTTAAATGCTCAATAAACCATTCACAATAGATCCTTCAGGATGATATATATTTATCACATAATATTTCAATGTAGATATCATTATTTCAATCAGATACATACACAAACATGAAGCAATAAAACTAGAGATAAATATTTTGGGAAGACGCATAGTTATATGTATCATATATGTGAAAACTGAGAGTTGGAATTTTTTCCCAAGTTGAAAACAATAATTGGGGAATATGTCTACAATTTTTGACAAAAATTATACTCAATATTTTTGAACAATAGACTCAATTAAAATGTCACAATTTAATCAAAACAACTCCAAAATTATGATAAAGTAAATGTTGAATGGAAATTGGAATCAACTCAAATAAAAAGACAAGTTTATCATGTGTTTTAAGATATTTTATTTTGGAATCTCGGGTATTCACCCTTATTAAAATGTTACCTAAATACTCATCTAGAACCGTAAAACATTCCATGAATTATGGAAAATGTGTTTATCTATAGTTATCATCGAATAATATGTGATAGGGACCTTATACATAGTTTAAACAATTAACTCTTAATGAAGTCAATCTCTTATACCCCAATCCATTAAATCATGATATGACTGCAAAACATCTTTTTTTCCCTCGTAATATAAAAGTGTATCACGTAAAATGTCATAATTTTTTTTTCTTGATTTGAATTACATCCAAATAATGAAATAATAATTACAATGATAAATATAAAAACTCAAAGAATATACTTTTATTTATCTAATTGATATCGTAATTTTAAATAACTTGATCTATCTTTCTAATATTTGATTTAATTTTTTCCAATAACATAATATGAACAATCAAGTTATTTAGAAAATATCATTCCCAACATTTATTTTGGTGTTTCAAATTTCTTGACAGCAATATCAAATTGTCTATAGTTTTTCCTGGGTGTATAATCTGTCGGATGAAATATTTGATTCCCTATGAAGCTGAATGTTCGTCCAAATTTTTATCATGGGAAATAAGTATTTTTCATAACTGTGGGGTATGATAATTTAAAATTTTTACTCTAGTAAAACATAATTTTTTAAGTATGGAAATCATTTACCATCCATAATAATGTTTCACAAAACATAATGAAATCCATCCCCGATGAAACATCCACATGTGAACCAACAATAAAAAGCTCCTTTAACTCATTTGTTACTGGAAAAAGTATATGTTAATATCAATTATAGGATCACTAGATCTATGTATCATTATACTCATGAGAGAAAATAGATTTTTCATACATGTTTATGATGCAAAGTTATAAATTTGAACGAAAAAAAACTATGTACTATGTGAAGTATGAATTTGGATAAATGGGTTGAGGCCCAAACATGATAATCCCAATATAACATATTATGGGTCAGCAACAAAATATAAATGTCGCCTATCAAATTTATTCCAAGATAACTCTTTCAAATGATGAACTATTTCATCATTATCCTTATTTCTATTATCTTCATATCATCCCATTTTTCTTTCCATTTATTCTAACATTTAAATTTTAAAATCCCTTAAATTAAAGGGAAGTTTCACATCAGTTTCTTTATTATAAAGGATTGATTTTTTTGGTCATCCACTGTGATGTACCACACTATTTTCCCTAACTAAATTCTTAATTTTCCCTCTAGAATAGAAAATAATATCTTCCAAATGAAGGGATCTTATTATATGAAAATACAAAATTTTCAAATAAATTTGATGTCATGTAATCATTTTCTATAATAAATTAATCACAAGGAGGTAAATCCATAATAAATTAAATGAGATAGTCAACCATAGTATTTATAAATCCATAAATTTATTTCACATGATATAATCACATTAAACAAATAAGGTTTTCACATTCTTCCACATGCATGATATACAAGGGTATTAACAAATTCAATCATATTTCTAACATTATTAATGTCATCATTCTGATTAATATATTAAAATTGTGTTCCCGTATTCATTTCCTCTTACACATTTCTATATTAGGAGATAACTTATGGAATGAATAGAACATGATCAGGAATAAAAATTTTCATACCATTCCTTTCAACTAACTCAATGTCAATCTCCACTTGACATTTTTATACATTGTGATACCACACATGACATATTATTTTCAGAATCCATGTTCAATGATATGGTAACTCAGTAGATTATGAGTTAACCATGGTCTTCCATAATTATCAAAACTTGGGAATCAAATCAATCCACTATCAGAATCATTATTGACCCAAAATACCGAAAAATATTGCAACTTCTTATGAAATACACTAGCGATCAAATAAACATTATACAGCCAACATTTAAACATTATAAGGAAAATAAAATTTCAGTAAAGAAATAATCCATAAATTAACTTCAAGTGATATTTATTTCTTCATATGACTAAAAAATCATCAATAACATCATTATATAAAATTAATAAAAAATATCATAAATGGAATGAAAAATTATATGTCATATGTTGTTAAATTTTAATTCATAGACAATTTTATTTTTGTACTCAACATTATATAT
Organism: Viscum album; assembly: GCA_963277665.1. Classification (NCBI taxonomy): domain Eukaryota; kingdom Viridiplantae; phylum Streptophyta; class Magnoliopsida; order Santalales; family Viscaceae; genus Viscum; species Viscum album. The sequence continues at coordinate 219,682,067 of OY728127.1, read as the reverse complement.
TTATTCATTGTTTTCAAATATATTATAGTATAGCTTACTCATTAACAATTTTGTGAAACTATTTTATAAATAAATATTGTTGTGTTAAATTATTCACTATAAGAATATATTGTTGGAACATCATATTGGGTTATAATACTCAACCCTAGAAGTACAAACACCATGGAGATAACATATGTTGTTGAGTCCCATTTTCCATGCATATTCATTACATAATTTATTTGTTTCTATAATGAAATAGTTATGGTTTTCAAATTATGGGATCCATATGGAATAGATTTTCAACATTGGACATCAATACACTTGATATTATTTTCTAATACTGAATAAATCATGTGTATAATTTTATTCTTTATTGAAATAATTCAGCTATAACACTTAAATAATTGTCTTATTCAATGTCACATACAACCCCATCTTAAATTTTCAATAATATTAAAAATATTCATTAAATGGAATTCATATATAGTTTTCTCTCCCTTACCTACTTATTATTCCATGGAAAATATAATATGTGATAACAACAATTTGTTTCTATCTTTATATTTAGCATACAGAATATTAAACAATGCAACATGTCTATATTTACCACTCTATATTCCTTTATCTTCTCATTATTCTAAGAAGAAATCAATAGTATATCATGATAATAATATTCCATAAATTAAATTCTAAAATTAATTTTTTATTCAAAAATATTGATCTTCTTGTTTAATTATAATATTAATTTTCATTAATATATTATTTATTAATATTACACAAAATACCATCAGTTTAATATCCATATATTCTTATCCTTATATTTAATTTGATTTTGTAAGATAATTATTCAATAAAACTATATTGAGATATTATTTTGACTACTCAACTTTTCATCAAGATATATTATAATATTAATTGATCCTTCATTCCCTTAATATTAATTGACACTAGTATTATCATTTTCATACATAAACGATCTCATAAATAACCTGTTTTGGTGTAATATACCTCTCATAGAAAAATTCATTTAAACATGAAAAATATTTTTTGATATAATAATGATCATAAAAATAATCATTATATTTAATTAATGGATGAAAAATAAAACATTATTAGGAATTATGTGTTATGAATCAAATGTGTAGACATTTTAATATCACAAGATGTGATGGAATGCCATTCATAACCATTGAAAAGTTTTATTTTCTCATACATAACACTGAGTTTACTCATATAAGATCCAATATTATTTTTATGTGGCCTTAGGAATGTGTGAGTTAGAATTTTTTTAAGTCTCTAGTTACTCATATGTGGACTTAAGTATATTCTATTACATGTATATATCATAAAAAAGACAGATAAAATCTTATATAGAAGATTTATCATTAAGAAATTTCTTTGATATAACTTTTGATCTTCAATAATTATTATATTATATGTGGTATTATTTCACAAAAAAATTATATTCCCAAGAATATCTTTAAATATATTCATATGTAGCTTTTGTATTCTCTATAACTAATCTTCCATAGCTACTATAGGTTCATGATTCAGTCTTCCATATCTGTGAAACATCTTAACTTACTCTTATAGAAGACCAATTACTTTTAATTATTTATATATAGATTAATATTTATTAGGGTACTTTTACATAGGTACTAAGAAAATTCATATCACTCATAAGTTTCTAATTTCCCTACCGAATCTTAATATCTTTGAGATATACCACTAAAAATCATCTTCATCATTCAAAATCCATTCAGAAAAAATGAAAATAATTAAAATTCAACTCAATACACTAAAAATAATCTAAAAAATTTATTTAAAAATATTTCCACCTTCTCTAATGAATAATTAATTAATTATTTTGTATGGAATTAATAATTATCAAATAAACTCAATTATTTATTACAAAAGTCATTTCCAAAAAAAATAAAAAGAATTTATTTGACCTTAAATTTAATTTTTGGGTGTTTAATTCTAGGGAGAAATATATATTTCCATAAATTATTGTAATACCTCAAGAATAAAAAAATTTTCTTTATAATTCATTAATAGGTTCTATAATAGTGATCCAATCATTTTTTAATAAATGTATAATGAATTTTTTGATAAGCTCAATTCCTTCAATATAAAAGTATCAAAATGTGAGTTCTATATATATATAACCACATATAAATTCATGTTCTAATAAATGAATTAAACGTCTTATAGGACCATGAAATATTTATTATAAATTTTTTATCATCCAATCCCCTTATTAAAACAATATAAGCCTAGAATAAACCCAAAAAATATGTATTATTTAACTACATCCTTTATTTATATGTCAATAAAAATTTTCAAATGATGGATAATGATCTTACGCCACATAATCTACAAAATTGGCGAAGAAAAATATAATAATTAAAATTAATATTAAAATTTTAAATATATAGGAATCCATCAATGAGAGTAGGAAAATAATTCAAAGATATAATCATTAGAAGACATAAAAGAAATGAAATCACGATGAAATGTATATAATTCCCATAAAAGCAAGTAAAATATAAGAAAATAACATGTATAGATAAAGACGACTCATTGTAAGGAGTAGGAAGAGCCTAATTCATATAAAATATAGCGGTCCTCTATCACAAGTCCCTCTTATGGAAGGTGCATTTTAAAACACTCAAGTGTGGTCCACTCGTAGAAGAAAATGGGATCATCCAGCACACTAAATGGGGGAGATATCGACTGTAGAACTCATTTAAAGACTAGAAGTAATAGGGTATGATTGAAGAAAATAATCAATGATTAACATGTGACAAAGGGAATAGAGGATGGTAGGAATGTGAGATGAAGGTGATGTGATGAATTGTGTGATGGATAGAGGAACCAAAGGAAGAATTTGGTTAGGATTGTGGTTGGTTGGGTGGTGATCAAGAGGGAGAAGGTATGGGGTTAAAGAGGATCATCATTGGTAGAGAGGAGCACCGTGTGGTGGAAAAAAAAAGTAAACGTACTTCAACAGGTAGATAATATTGTGACTTTTAACAACCTAGAGTCATTGTTTTTATTAAATCATATCTATAAATAAATCTATGGTCATGGACCTATATAACTATTACTATAGGTCCATGTATATAGATTATATTTCTAGTACTTTAGTGTGTATAAAATTTTCATTCTCAATAAATGATTTTGTGTCACAACCCGCCTCCCCAGGCCATGAACCTTTTCATCTGACCCCATGGGTCTCCTGTAATACCAAGGTTTCCTTCACAGCACACCATAGGATATTACCCACTAGGGTCTCTTATCATACTAATGACTATCCCCAAAGGCCAACACATGTTAATTTAGTGTGTTTTTTCCTCTTTGGAGTAGTGACTTTGGGTGCGTTTAGGTGAACTTTTAAAATAAACTAAAGGACAGTGAGTTGTTCATGGTTTGTGCACAGTTTGAAAAACTGTGCCGACCATGCAGAACTGGATAGAGAGGTCTTCACGGTTTGTGCGTAGTTCGATAGACCATGTGACCAAACCATGCCAACCTTGCAAACCTGGATAGTGGGTTCCACACGGTTGGTGCACGGTTTGTCTGACAGTGCGCTTCTGTCCAGGAAAACGTGTGTGCGGTTTTTTTTAATTCAGAAAATCCTTCTTAAGACCACATTAACTTCCAGGACTTCTATATTTCCGACCTTGTCTTGGGCTTGAATTATTTTAGGTGTTTCCAAAGCGTCCCAGAGATATTCAAAGGTGATCTGAACTTATTCCTTCTAGATTGAAGGCTCATATTGAGGATCTTCCCTCCTCCTAGTATATGGATTTCAACCTGTTACTTCTCCCATTATTTCCTCTATCTTTCATTGATCTTTTCAGGGGATATTTCCACCATTTGTCGTGGATTTAAACCTATGAGTTGAGATCTATATCTAGGAATGTGGATTTAGATCTAGTTTTACAAGATCTTGATTCCATTGATCATTTTTTGATTTAAGGATTTTGATCAAAAACTTGTTCGACGACGTTTTGCCGCTCATTTTTTGGGGTTTATCATTGGGCTAACTCTCATCAATATATCAAGGTAGGTGGTTCCATCCCGACATTCCAAATTGATTATCATTTTATTTTCTTGATTTATTTCAATTGTTGATTTAAATTCAATTGCTCTAATTTTCTTTCAATTAAATTGATAAAAAGTTTATTCCATTGAATCGATGTATTTGAAATGCTTTGGCCTGAAAATTTGGAAAAGCCCCAATTCCATTGAATTGGGTGTGTTCATGGAAATTTACTAATTTAAATTTTTTAATTTAAATTTTGGATTTGACAGAAATTACTTCAATTAAATTGTTGAATATAATTGTTGAAATAAATTGTGTAATGATGTAATTGGTTTTGAATTAATTTCATGCTCGTGAAAATGGCTTAGAATTATTTGATAAAAAACCCAATGGTTTAATCTTGTGAAAAAGTCATGTTTTTTAATAAAACCTATTTGGTATTAAATAGATAGAAATTGGAACTTTTGAAATGGAAGGACGTGATTGATCGTATTTTAAGATGTCTTAAAATAGTTTACCCATCATGTAAGAGAACATGCAAGCCTTTGGTAGTTAGTGAGTTATTTGGATACACTCTACGCTACAACAACATTCTAAAAAATACTTACGACATGTCACATCCTCGACGGGTTGGTGACGAGTCTCTTTTGGTGAGTGTGATAGGGAAGTGTGTATACAAATTTTGTTGAGTTCACATAGAGAGTGTGGAATCCTATAACTGGTTACTACTATCGTACCTTTTGGCAGATGACCATGTTGCTTTCTTGTTTATTTATATTTGAGATATAAATGTATGCCTATACTTTTGAACTACTTTACATGCCTGCTGAATTTATATAAACTGTTTTATATAAATGTTTTACTTAAGCCTTGGTTTCAGAAATATTCCATCATTTATAAAAGAATTACATAAAATATTTATTTCAATCATTTGAAAAGCTATAGCAGGTTTTGTTAAAACGTGATTTTGAATTGCCAAACCATTGTATTTGAAAATTGATTTTTTTTGGATAATCTATGTTTGGCATCTGTTATGGAATATTTCGTGCTATCCTATTGGGCTTAGGCTCACACCCTACATTATCCTTCGGGTGTTTATAGACTTTTTATTCCAGGTTCAAGAAAAGGGAAGGAATCTATTAGAGGTGGATCCAGCTATTGATCTTTGGTCTTGGTGAGTTGTGTCCTTAGGGACCTTGGGGATATTTTCTCATTTTTAGTATTTGGGTTGTAGTAATTTGGGCTTTTTATGCCTATTTGTATTTTGGTAGATTACTCCTAGTGGAGTTTCTTTTTGTTGTGCATACTGTCTTGTTTCTATTATTCTACATTATTTGTGGAAAAATCATTCCCACTTGGATGTTGTGTGATGTCAGGTGCTAGTCATCGACCCGTGGGAATCAAGAACGCCCTTCAGGCTATGTCAGGGCCGGCTCGATTATCAGGTTACCAGGGTACGCGGGCTAGTTCGTGAAAAAATGGTATCAGAGGCAGGTTTAGCATCCTGCCTTGATGACAGTATGCATTTGAGTATTCTTGTCAGGACATTGGAGGTAGCTGTGATTGAGTGCTCAGAAAGCTCTAACCACAATGAACCTTATGTCACCAGGGTTGGTTAGGGAAATAAGACATTTGCATTAGTTCAAGTTTTTTCCATGTTTTGATTTGGATAGAGTGGTATCCAAATCTTGTTATCCCTACTATTAAAAACAGTTTTCTTTGTTACTCTATTTGAGTGTTAATATAATGTCTTTTTATGTTGTGTAGAATCATGCCTCCGATAAAATATGGGAATCAGATCCAAAAAGTGGCTGATGTTGAATCTCAGAAAACGAGTCCTATTGTGGATTTGAGTCTGTTTGAGGTGATTGTTTGCATTGTCCAAGCTCTAGGACGGGAACCACCTCCAGTTCTTATTTAGGCTTCAGGTATAGATCCTCATAGTGATATTCTATGAAATCATTCTCAATAGTTCTTATGCTAGAAGCCACCAGTTTTCAAAGGCACCACTAACCCTCAACATTCTGAGGAATGGTTGAGTAAGATTGAATGTCTGTTTGGGTTCTTGAAGACACCTGATGTGATCAAGGTGAAGTGTTCCGCCTTGGTGCTGGAGGGACTAAGAAGGATATGGTGGGACACAATGGTGACGGCTGGGAAACATGAGGGTTTGGAGTGGAAAGACATTAGCGTTCTTTTCACTAACCAGTTCTATCCAAAATCAATGGTGTTGGACAAGGATGTGGGGTTTTTCAAGCTTGAGAAGGCCAACAAAACATTGACTGAGTACTCAAATCGGTTTTCTGAGTTGGTACAGTTTTCTCCTGAGATAGTATCTAATGAGAAGATGAAGGCTCGATGATTCGAGTTGGGAATTCCATCAGATATTTATTCTCAGGTTTTGTTAATGAAGCTGCCCACTTAAGATCATGTGCTGGATAGGGTGATGATTGTTGAGATGGACCTGGCAGGAAATTCAGGGTTGAAGGGAGTTCCTTTTCCTCTTAGTGTCAGTGTTGGTTCCTTTAATGGAAAACGGAATCGCAATGTTTCTCATGGTAGTTCTAAGCAATATAGTCATTCAAGTCCTCTGGTTGCACCAGGAGGGGCTCCATTGACTTGATTTCAGTGTGGAAATCTAGGAAATTCTAAGAGGGTTTGCACTGAGGCAGCCAAGAACTGTAGCTCATGTGGACTTTTAAGGCACTTATAGAGATTCTGTCATCACTTCTCTACTCCACTTTGTGGAACACGATCAACATCACCTCTAAAAACTGTGGGGCAATAAAATGCTTCACGTAAAAAAGGGTTCCACCCACAGGCATCCAGAATGAAGCTTTTTCACGCAGTGTAAGAGTCTCCAGAGGTAGCTAATACAGGTAATTCAATTGCGAGAGGTACCATTACTATAGTTTCACCTTTAGTGACCACTCTTTTTGATACTGGTGCATCTCACTCATTTATTTCAACCCATATTGTTAATCTGCTTAATCTACCTATGGAGCTTTTATCTTGTGTGATGGATATTTCTACACCCCTTGGTACAATAAGAGATAAGGGTTTCCGTAGTCCTGCTTGTGTCTTCTCTCTATCAGATGTTGACCTTGCTTGGATCTTTTTTTGTTCTCGATATGAAATATTTTGACTTCATTTTTTTCATGGATTGGCGGATTGTCAATAAATCCCTGATCGATTGTAATCTTCGATGGTTCTACCTTAATACACCCATGGGTGTGCCTCTTGTTTTTCAAGTAGAATGGGACCCAAGGTCAAGCAGAGCCAGACCCTCTTATCTATAGTTGGGGAAATTTATATCAGTGTTTGCTTTTGATATAGAGAGAGATTCAATGTGTGGTGTCTTACTTAAATTGTTGCTGAGTATCCTGACGTGTTTCCTTTTGACTTCTCTGGTTTTCCACCAGTAAAGGAGGTTTATTTTTCTTGTTGACTTAATGAATAGTACTCAACCGGTTTTTATTCCCTCTTACCGAATGAATCCAGTATAACTAAAAGAACTAAGGTATCAGTTAGACAATCATCTTGAGAAAGGTTTTATATGCCTGAGTGTGTCACCTTGGGGAGCACCAGTTCTCTTCGCCAAGAAGGCGGATGGTTCTCTTCGCATATGTGCTGATTATCAAAAGCTGAATCGAGTTACGATAAAGAAAAAATATATGTTACCACGAATTGATGTTTTGATTGGTCAGTTGAAAGGGGAGAAGTGGTTTTCAAAAATTGATCAATGATCTGGTTACCATTAGTTGTGGATAAAAGAATCTGACATTCATAAGACTGCTTTTTATAGTAGGTATGACCATTATGAGTACCTTTTTATGCCCTTCGGCCTAAAAAATGCTCCCTCAATTTTCATGGCTTTGATGAACAAGGTTTTCCAAAAATATCTAGATACTTTTGTGGTAGTCATTGTGGATGAAATTCTTGTCTACTCCATGTCTGAGGAGGATCATGTGCATCATCTGAGAATAGTTCTGAGTCTTCTAAATAATCACCGACTTTATGCCAAGCTTTCAAAGTGTGATTTCTAGATTCGAGTAGTGAAATTCTTGGGACATGTCATGTCAGAACAAGGAATATTAGATTATCATGAGAAGGTGAAGGATTTTATGACTTGGGAACAACCCTGAAATGTTTTTGAGATTTAGATCTTCTTGGGATTAGAAGGATATTATCAATGATTTGTTAAAGACTTGTCAAAGTTAGCTTCTCCAATGACTGCTCTGACCTAAAAGGGAGTGAAGTTTTCCTGGAATGATAAATTTTAGAGTTATTTTGTTGAGATAAAGAGTCTTTTGACTACTACACTAGTGTTAACTCTTCCCGAGGCTGGGATAGGTTATGGTCTTTTGTGATGCATCGGGTTCAGTTTTGGGATGTGTCCTTATGAAAGGTAATCATGCGGTTGCCTATGGATCTCGTTAACTTAAGCCTCATGAGAAGAACTATCCTACCGAAGAACATGAACTTGCAGCTCTAATGCACGCACTTATGTGTTGGAGACATTACATTTATGGAGAAAGGATTACTATGTATTCATACCACAAGAGCTTGAGTTATATCTTCTCTCAAAAAGATTTAAATCTCCACTAAAGGTGTTGTGTGGAGTACCAAAAATATTTCGACTTTGACATTGCCTATACCCCAGGGAAAGGGAATGTATTTGCAGATGCGTTAAGAAGGAAACTTTCATCACAAGATGTGAAAGAATATTCAGAAGAGTGGAGTTTGATGGATCTTTTTTATCAGTTGCATATTGGAGTTAAGTGGAAGGGGAATGGAGTTTCTTTAGCCAGTTTCTAGTTGAAATCTTCTCTTCTCGAGTTAATTCATCAGAAAAAACAACTAGATGATGAATTCCATAGCATTAGGGACTCTCTTTATGATGGAGAGACTGACACCCCATGGTCATTCTCCAATGATGGTGTTCTGTGTTATGAAAACTGTTACATTGTTCCATTATCGGAAAGGAAGGATGTGATGGGGTATTGCCAAAACTCTCAGTGGTTTGTGCACCCAGGAACCACAAAGATGATCTATGACATGCGGCGATAGTTCTGGTGGCCAGCTATGAGACGAGACATTGCTGAGTTTGTATCTCATTGATATACATGCCAGCAGGTGAAATCCAACCACTAGAAACCATCGAGTTTTCTAAAACCACTTCCAGTTCCTACATGGAAGTGGGATGAAATCTCTATGGACTTTTTGGTTGGGTTACCTCAAACCCAGAAGATGTAGAACACGATATGGGTTGTGATGGACAGGCTGACCATGTTGGCTCACTTTATACCTATTCGAGATACAACCAAAGTTTAGGAGATGGGAAATATCTATGTGAATTAGAGTGTTCGTTTGCATGGAGTTCTGTCTACTATAGTCTCTGATAGGTATCCTTGGTGTAATTCTTTCTTTTGGAGAGGCCTTCAGGGGGAACTAGGATCTCAGATCCATTTGAGCATGACCTACCATCCACAGTCAGATGGCTAGACAGAGAGAGCTATTCAGATCCTTGGGGATATGCTCTGCACATGTGTTCTCTACTTTGGAGGGTTTTGGGATGATCATCTGGGACAAGTTGGGTTTTATTATAACAATAGTTATCAGTCTGCGATCAAAATGGCTCCTTTTGAGGCATTTTATGGTCTTCCTTGTAAATCTCATTTGTGTTGGTAGGAGATTGGTGAATGTTTTTTTGTAGGACTGAGTTTGGTCCCAGAGATGACAACTAAGATCTAGTTGATTCGTCAGAGAATGTGGATAGCACAGAGTCAGTACAAGTCTTAAGATGATTGTCGCCATAGACCTTTAGAGTTCTTAGTTGGTGACTAGGTTTTCTTGAATGTTTCACCCCGATTAGGTCATCGATGGCTTGGGAGGCAAGGGAAGCTTGTTCCTTGTTTTGTGGGACCTTTCAAGGTTGTTGGTCTTGTAGGGAAAGTTTCTTACTATCTAGATCTACCACCACAGCTGACGTTGATACATAACATGTTCCATGTATCGCAACTGTGAAAGTATCTCTCTGATCCATCTCATGTTTTGAGATGGAACGATATTGATATTGAACCATATTTATCTGTGACTAAATGACCAGTCAGGGTTGTTGATTCTGAGACCAAGGTACTTCGTGGGAGAACAATACGTCTCGTCCATGTTCTATGGTAGCATGGTTCTGATTATCATGAGATGTGGGAAATAGAGGCACTAATGAGAGAGCAGTGGCCTCATCTTCTTGACGTGTAGGTTTCTTCATAGGCTTTCTGGGGACAGAATGATCTTATGGTGGGGAGGTTGTAACATCAAGTTACGTTTTTAGGTACTTTTCATGTTTCCTAGTACCTCTATTTTGGAGTAGTGACTGGGGCTGTGTTTAGGTGAACTTTTAAGAAAAAATAAAGCACCGTGAGTTGTGCATGGTTTGCACATGGTTTGGCAAACCGTGCGACCAAATCGTGCCAACCATGTAGAATTGGACAGAGAGGTCCAGACGGTTTGGGCACAGTTTGACTGACCGTGCGACAAAACCCTGCCAACCATGCAAACCTGGACAGCGGGTTCGGCATGGTTGGCACACGGTTTTCCGGACCGTGCGCCTTTGTCCGGGAAACAGTGCGTGTGGTTTTCCTTCTTAAGACCACAAGAACCCCTAGGACTTCCATATTTTCTGACCTTGGCTTAGGATTGAAACATTCTAGGTGTTTCCAAATTTTTTTGGAGAGATTACAAAGTGATCTGAACTTCTTCCTTCAAGATTGGAGGCTTGGATTTAGGATCTTCTCTCCTCCTGGTAAGTGTATTTCAACCTGTTACTTCTCAAGTTCTTTCCTTTAACTTTAATTGATCTTTTAATGTGAGATTTCCACCATTTTCTATGGATATAAACCTAAGAGTTGAGATATAGATTTAGGATTGTGGATCTGTATCTAGTTTTACAAGATCTTGATGCCATTGATATTTTTTTTGTTTTAAGGATTCAGATCCCGAACATGATCGATGACGTTGTACTGCTCTCTTTTTTGGGGTTTCTCATTGGGCTAACTCCCCTCTATAAATAAGGGTAGGTGGTTCCATCCCATCTTTCCAAATTGATTATCATTGTATTTTCTTCATTTATTTCAATGGTTGATTTAAATTCAATTGCGCAAATTTTCTTCCAATTAAATTGATAAAAATTCGATTTCAGTGAATCGAGGTATTTGAAATGGTTTTGGCAAGAAAATTTGGAAAACCCCCAATTCAATTGAATTGGGTGTGTTTATGGAAATTGGCTTATTCAAATTTTTTAATTTAAATTGTGGATTTGATGGAAATGATTTCAATTAAATTGTTGAATTTAATTGTGGAAATAAATTGTGAAATGATGAATTGTTTTTAAATGAATTTCAAACTGGTGGAAAGGCCTTAAAATTATTTGATAGAAACCCAGTTGTTTTATCTCGTGAAAAAGGCATGTTTTTTAATAAAACCTATTTGGTTTTAAATGGAAAGAAATTGGAACTTTTGAAATGGAAGAATGGGATTGATCGTATTTTAACCAGTCTTAAAATAGTTCACCCATCATGTATGATAACATCTAAGCCTTAGGTAGTTAGTGAGTTATTTGGATACACTCTACACTACGACAACGTTCTAAAACATACTCGTGGCATGTCACATCCCCGACAGGTTAGTGATGAGTCTCCTTTTTCTAGTTTCATAGTGGCTAGGGGTGTGTTTGGGTGAAATTTTAAGGAAAACTAAAGGACGGTGAGTTGTGTACGATTTGCGCACGGTTTGACAAACCATGCGACCAAACTCTGCCAACCATGCAAACATGGACAGTTGGTTCAGAAAGGTTGGTGCATAGCTTTCCTGACTGTGTGCCTCTATCCAGGAAACCTTGCATGTAGTTTTTTTAATTCTAAAAATCCTTCTTAAGACCACTTGAACCCCTAGGACTTCCAAATTTTCGACCTTGGGTTTGGATTGAAACATTCTAGGGGTTTCCAAAGCCTCCCAGAGAGATTCCAAGGTGATCCGAACTTCTTCCTTCGAGATTAAAGGCTTGTATTGAGGATTTGATCTCCTCCTGGTAAGTGGATTTCGACCTATTACTTCTCCCATTCTTTCCTCTAACTTTCCTTGACCTTTTGATGGGATATTTCCACCATTTTCTGTGGATTTAAACCTATTAGTTGAGATCTAGATCTAGGATTGTGGATCTAGATCTAGTTTTACAAGATCTTGATTCCATTGATCTTTTTTTTTGGTTTAAGGATTTAGATCCAGAACATGATCGAAGACATTGTGACGCTCAGTTTTTGGGGTTTCTCATTGGGCTAACTCCCGTCAACAAATCGAGGTTGGTGGTTCCGTCCCGAGTTTCCAAATTGATTATCATTGTATTTGCTTCACTTGTTTCAATTGTTGATTTAAATTCAATTGCTCAAATTTTCATTCAATTAAATTGATAAAAAGTCTATTCCAGTGAATCAAGGTATTTGAAATGATTTTGGCATGAAAATTTGGAAGACACCCAATTCCATTGAATTGGGTGTGTTTATGGAAATTTTCTAATTTAAATTGTTTAATTTAAATTTTGGATTTGACAGAAATGATTTCAATTAAATTGATGAATTTAATTGTGGAAATAAATTGTGTAATGATGGAATTGGTTTTGAATGAATTTCAAACTAGTGAAAATGGATTAAAATTATATGATATAAACCCATCTGTTTTACCTTGTAAAAAATTCATGTTTTTGAATGAAACCAATTTGGTTTTAAATAGAAATAAATTGGCACTTTTGAAATGGAAGAATGGGATTGATCATATTTCAAGCAGTCTTAAAATAGTTCACATATCATGTAAGAGTGCATTCAAGCCTTAGGTAGTTAGTGAGTTATTTGGATACAGTCTACGCTACACCAACGTTTTAAAACATACTTGGGGAAGGTCACATCCCCGATGGGTTGCTGACGAGTCTCCTTTGGCCAGTGTCATAGGGACGTGGGTATACACATTTTTCTGAGTTCACATAGAGTGTGTGGAATACTATAACTGGTTACTACTATCGTACCTTTTGGCAGATGACCATGTTCGTTGCTTGTTTATTTATATTTGAGATATAAATGGATTCCAATACATTAGAACAGCTTCATATGCCTTCTGAATTTATATAAACTGTTTTATATAAATGTTTTACATAAGCCATTGTTTTAGAAATTTTCCATCATTTGTAAAATCATTGTATAAAAATATTTTTTTCCATCACTTGAAAATGTAAATCATGTTTTTTTTTAAATATGATTTTGGATTTCCAAACACATTTACATTAAAATTGGAAGATTTTATTTTGATAATCTATGTTTGGAATCTATTATGGAATCTTTTCTGGTATCCTACTAGGATTAGGCTCACACCCTACTTTTTCTTTTAGGTGTTTTTAGACTTTCTTCTTCCAGGTTTGAGAAAAGGGAAGGAATCCCTTGGGGGTGGACCCAGATATTGATCTTTGGTCTTGGTGAGTTGATTCCTTAAGGACCATGGGGCCGTTTTCCCATTTTTAGTACTTGGTTTGTAGTACTTTCAGATTTTTATGCCACTTTGTATTCTGGTACATTACTCCTAGTGGAGTTTCTTTTTTGTTATGCATACTTTCTTGTTTCTTTTCCTCCGCATTGTTGGTGGAAAAATCATTCCCACTTTCATGTTGTGTGATTGCAGGTGCTAGTTTACAACCCGTGGGGATTGGGAAGGCCCTTTGGGAAATGTCAGGGTCGGCTCGGTTATCGGGTTACCCGGGTACCCAGGCTGGTTCGTGACATTTTTTGTTATCAGATCCTATACAATTTTTTGATGAGTAAAAACTAATGTAAGGTAATGTGATAACATAATTTTTTATTTAATGGTATAAAAAATTGACGGTGATTAAAATATTCATACCCACTCTCTAGATTTGGCCATGCTCTATGTAATAGATTGAATAAAGTAAATAGGGTGGAATGAAAAAATAAAATAAATGAAGAAGTTAAATAAAAATTCTCTATGGAAAAGTCATAGAAAATTATAATGTGTAAATATCTAAAAGAGGTTAATTACTTATACCAATGACTTCATTGACATAGATTTGTAATCTTTTTTATTAATGATAAAAAAATAACAACATACAAAATAAATTTTAGAGGGAGTAATTATGATGAATTCCAATGTAATACCCTCCAAAAATCATCGAACTATCAATAGGAAGAGAACCGATAATAAGAAACCAGCTTAGCCTATTATCCTGGTTCCCTTTGGCTGTAAGAAGATCTGCCAACATGTTTCCCTCACATCACATATGTATAAAATATTTAAATGTAAGGATAATATCCCTAGAAAAAAGTAAGAGATAAATAATATTCTAAGGGAAAACCGTCTAACCTTTCATGGAATTAAGTGTAATGGAAGAATCAAATTCAATGTCTGACTACTGAATTTCTATATAATTGCATAATTTGAGACATTGAAGCATAGTCGTAGCCTCCACCACCACTAAAGTACCCTACCATTGAAATCATAAAAAGAAAATGTATGTGAACTTATACCATCACATGCAACCCCACCTCCGTTCATGGTACATAGAAAATAGGAATCATCCACATTTAATTTTAGTCTATAAGAAGAAGGCCAACATCTCACCCAGGCACCAGGGTGCCTCTTCCTAGAAGCATTAGCCTCAAAAGAACAATAATCTAACCCTAATGAATGTTGAATAAAAGATATGTTCATATGGTTACAGTTACTTACAAATGAAGTGAGAGTATCTTGAAATGTTCTCCAGATATAGTCAAGATTTGACTGATATTCTTGATGAAAAGAAACATTCTACATCTCCCATAATGTCTATCATGTAGTGATGATAATAAAAGCCCATCCTTTTACTTTTTCACTATCCATTTATGAAAATACAAACATAACAATAGAAAACCTTCCTCAAAATTCACACATTCACTGAAATTTGGAAATCTGACAACACGAGCCCATAAAGACCCAACACAATCACTTTTACAGAAAATATAATTAACAAATTCCAATTTAGATGTAACACGACACTTTCATTTTACTAGAATGGATATACTGATGTGTTTTATATTATCATCAGTTGGAATACCATGGTAAAGAATACTCCAATTAATAAAACAGTATTTTGGATAAAATTCTTTATACCAAATTATACTACTAATATTATCCAAAAAATGTCTAAATAAACCATGGAATAAAAATAAATACAAGATAATTTCCCAGTAGAAGAGGAAGTGATGAAACACTTATCAGGATCCTCCAAAACGCATATGCTTCACATAACTTTCTTTTGAACCCCATTCAAAATTGTATCAGTGAATAAAGGGTATTCACTAGAATGTCTTACAGTTATATTCACAACTGGATAGTATGGAAAACATAAAAGGGAACTAGACCAATTGTGTTTCAAAAATTAAATATCACAAGGAACTGCAATCCACCAAGAATTATCTAAAATTTGTACAACAAGCATTCTAAAATTATTCCACAGATGGGTATCATTACTACCTTCAACCCAATCAAATGGGATTTCCACATATTTCCTTTGTATAAAGATCAACCTGAGAGAGTCGCCAAAAATAACCTCTCACGCTAGCTTAGCCTGCATATAGCACATCCTACCGTGAATATATTGGATATTGAAACCCACCTCTTGAAAAGGTTCTTCCAATCTAGAACATAATTTCGAATGATGTATTCCTTCATAATTATAATACCATATAACATAGTCTATAATCCTATAAATATTTCTAATCACCACTATGGTGGGGAATAAACACAGATAGAACATGCATAGGACTGGAAGATAGAACACTATTTACCGAAGTAATAGTACTCCCAAAGGAATGAAAATGAATTTTTAAATGTTTTATCCTTCCCAAAATTTTACCCAGAATATTGTCTTAATGTTAGATTCTTACTCTCCCATTAGACAAAGGGGTGCCCAAATAATCCAAAGGAAATTTAATTTTTTATTGACCATTCATATTTTTGATGAGTAGGGATCTCCTAGATGAACACTTAATAGAAAAAAAAATAAAATTTTGGTGGTATTGAAACCATTCCTAGATTTACTATAGTGAGCTACGAGAATCATATTGAAATTTCTATTGGAGTTTGCACTGCCATTCAGGAAAAATATCTTATCATCCTCACAAAAAATGTGAGAAATTCTAAAGAAGACATATCTCTGTTTAAAAGGTTCAATAAAACCATAAAAAAAAACTATTGTTGAGATTTCGACTGGGAACATCCTTGGCCAAAATGGATAAACTCAGAGAGATAGGATCACCTTTATGCAAGCCCTGTGGGGATTTGAAAAATCCAATCATTTTCCTAGTAAGAGATATAGAAAACCAAGAAGAGGAAAAGAATCGAAATAAATGATCACCGACACTCTTAAAATAGCCTCAATTTTCGAGTAGTTTAATGATGAAAGTATAGTTTTTCCGATCATAATACTTTTCCATGTTAATATTAAACATGAAATTGGTTCCAAACAAATTTTTGTCTAGATCAGTAATCACTTCCTGGTCAAGACCTATCACTCCCCGAATACCTCTCCCTTTAATAGATACATTTTGTTCCTTTGAGACATGGAGAGGAAGGTGAAGAGATAATATTTTATTAAGAATAGTGTCCAACACATTATAAGTGAAATTAAACATGCTAACAAGCCGAAAGTAACTGAAATCTTCATGCTGATTGAGTTTTTGAATAAGATTCAGAATGGTAGCAGATGAATCTCTTGGTAAAGGGATACCTTTAAAAAATCAATAAAAACACAAATCGTAACCTATTTAATAATGATCCAATCATCATCATGAAAGGCACTAAGAAATCTATCTGGACCAGGAGATCTTTCAGGATTTCGAGATATGATGGACTCATAAATATCCTCTTTTCCTAGAATTGAATACAACCATTGATTATCCAAATATAAGCATGAAAGTAATACAAGAATGAAAGTAATCTATATTATTGTTACCATCCTTAAGAAAATTAAATTTAGATCTCTGTTGAATAGAAGACTCAAGTTCAGGAAGAAACTCCTCTAACCATTGGATCTTTATAGACAAAAGTTAGTGCTTATCATCATCCCATGGAAGTTGTATCTAATGATCAAGATGATTAATCTCTTTATGGAGACCATTCAAGTCACAATACTGATTAGGAAGAAAAATAATCTAGGATGGTTTGGCAGACTTATTCCTTCTTAACATATTATGAAGAGCAACCCAAGAAGAACCTTGAAATGAAGCATTATAAGAATGAAACACCATATCTCTGAAACAATATTGCTACAACCATCTAATTGTATAAAGGAAAATATTTTTTAATTCTCCATAGTAATGGACATGAATAAGAAGAGGGGAGTGATCAGATAAATACCTTGAAAGATGAGTCATGGATGATCCCGAGATGTTAGAAATGGCATTTAAATTTCCTAGAGATATATAAAGTCTACTCTAAATCCTGGTACTACCCCTTCGATTATTATAGAAAGTATATGCATCATCTGAATACCCCAAATCCAATAATTGGTTGGATGTTGTGAATGAAATAAAATCCAAAATATCAATGGGAGGATAAATAAACCTCCCTTCTTTTCAGATGAGTCCATAATAGTATTTAAATAACCTTCAAAAAATCAAACAGCCTAATCCAAATTAAAGGTAGATAAAGAATCCTAAAGATCCATTTTTTGAATTCTATCCAAAATTTCATAAAAAATATAAAGCATTATGTATCCCCCATTACTAAAAACATTAATTGGGATATACTGTTTGGAGTTGTCTACTGAATCCACATAAATTTGATCATTCCATAAAAGCCATATGTGCATGTTCACTCGATGACCATGTAAAAAATGACTGAAATGAAAACATATATCCATTTCATTAATAGATTCAAATTTTAGATCTGGTCCAATAAATAATAAATTTTTTGTTGAATGGTATTCAGAAGGAATTGACACTTAGCCAAGGATCTCAGAACCCTGACATTCCATATAATAGAATTAATCAAATGATATTGAGATGTTATCATGTAGGCCTAATCCATTTATGGCAGATTTGGATTCAGAATGTGTTTTATTGATACTTGGTGTAATATTAAATTTAACCAATTTAGGTACAACAAAAACAGAAGATGGGAGATAAGATCCTTCCCCACAATCTTCCATCACATTGAATGGATTCATAGTAGGAGTATTTTCATCAGTGATAGAAGATATTTACAAGCCTTTAGTAGGGGATGGAAATAAAAAATTGAAGGGTTGGTAAATTAAATCTTTAGAAATCAACATTGTCTACTCCAAAGAAATACCCTATGATTGGGGGAGACAACTTGAGTCAATGAAAAAGAAGGATCAGTCACTACAACAACCGAAGTGGAATATTACATAATCATATTAAACTATAAAACTAGAACAGTACCTTATAAAATGTACAATGAAGGGACCAAAGAACCTTCACGAAAAATTGAAGATACAATCATGATATGAGAACAATCCGATGACAAAGTTTTAAAATATGTGATCCTTGGAGAGGTTGTAGATATATAAACTGTATTATCTTCAAAGAAATTTTCATGAGGGGAGTACAAGGCATCTAAAAGAGGATTAGGGACATCGATGTCAAGATCATCACAACCCACAAAATTAATTGAAAAATAAATATTCGGAATATTAAAAACATCATTATAATTCTAAGATGACATAGGATAATTATCTGAATATTTCATAGTAAGAGCCTCACACTCAGAAGCCTGCAACACGATCGAATCCCTGTCACAGTTACTATGATTCTGGTAGAAAGTTTCTGAATTACCATAAAGCTTGACGCAAGATCACAAACCAGGGGATTGAGGATAAACATTATTTTTCCATAAATTAAGATCTAATCAAGCACATAGGTGATTTATGTATGGAAGAGAGGTGGACAAACCAAACTCCACACAAATACATGCCATTATTGTGTGTTTCATCCTCAAAGTATCCTCATCAACACATAAGAAACTACTAAGAGCGTTACCAATATATTTTTGAACTATATGATTCTAAGAATATTAAGGGATCCCTAGAAGGCGAATACATAATGCCTCCAATAGACAATCTTGACCGTGATGTACATTGATAGGCCACCAAAGTAGAAGATATCGAGGTTCCCATAGGAACGGTCCACCCTGGCCTAAGCCTAAATATAATCCAATTCAGAGAAAAGATGATAAATGAAGGATTTCTTAAATAAAATAGAAACTGCTTCCACACTAGAAACATCCATGGAATCAATGAACTAGAGAAAATAACCAAATTTCTCTACAAGTTACCAAGGCTGATTGGATGAGGCATCTGTAAATTTGGATTCTGAAATCGATACGGTTGGATTCCCATCAACTAATTTCTATTCCTTAAATTCCAAACAAATAGTAGGAACCATTGGAATGGGGGACAAAAAGTCGTCTGAATCTCACCAGTCATCACTAATCTAAAGGACATAGTAGCATCTGGAAGCGCTAAACATCTAGATCAAGATCTAGGATCCACAAAAGATAGGTGAGATGACCTAGAGGGTAGCACCAGGAAATCCCCAAAAGAAAGCTCTGGAATCCCACTCGTTGGACAGGGAGACACTGAACCAGAAGGATATGTCATAGCACTGCCAGTTGCGCCATCGATTGACAAAGGAAATCTTGTAGATTGATTTCCTTTTTCTATTGGACACCATAGATTGATATATCAATTTATGGAATGTAGATGAAAAGGGGGAAACTTTTTGCCATTTTGAAATGTATAATTAACATTGAAAAATATAATACAAAATTTATTCGAGATTAAGAGAAGAAATTCCATATTTAAAATGATTTCTATTCAAATAGGATGACTAAAATAAAGATAAAAGGGATATGTCCAAAGACATAAGATCTCTATAATTCCCCCTTTTTCTTCAAATTTATATTCCTCTTATCAAACATTTTTATTTATTCAAATGGCCTACTCTAGTCCCTTAAAAAATATTCAAGAATATGAACATTGAGTGACATATCTATTAGATCTGATGTAGATTCTATTGTAACTATCAATCAATTTATAATCATTGTTGAGTTGGATTCTACTAAAACCATTTCACAATTGACCATTAAAAATGGTGGGTCTTATCTTCTAAATTTTATCCTATTTTCCATTTATATATGGTGTGGATTCTTACCTGACCATTATAATTTCATATCTTTGAGTAGATTCTGATATTATTTGTTAACTTTATATTATATGGAATAAGACAACTCAAGAAAATGCTTATGTAGAATGAAATTAGTCGTTATATATATTTTTAACAACATTGAATACTAGATCATTGTAAGAGTCTTCGATTAATCTCCGCATGTCCTACATGGAATTGAATTCCAACACCTTTATTTTCTTAGATATTTTAAGATTATTACAATTATCATTGGACTTTTTCTTCTATTTTGGAGATTTTATATCAGACGATAGTTGATTTCACAATAGTACATTTCTAGCTTTAGCTTCATCAATTTATTTTCTCATCCATCTTATGCGATATGTCACTGAATAATTAAAGATGATCTTGCATTATTTTTCACTTTTCTTTTAAGTCCATTGTTTTCCACTTTATCTATTTGACTTATGTGTTAATTGTAAAATTATTCTACATGATAACATTTGTTCCAAAAAGGCTACGTTTTTATCCACTTCATCAATTAAGAATTACATCTACTTCCTTTATGCTCCACCAAAAAACTATTCATTTCCAACAAGTTATGGTTTTCCCGCTTTACCATTATACCACATAATTATTAAAATAGTATTAATCATTTTTTTCATTATACCATATATGTATAATTTATAATTTATTTCAAAAAAGCACCCTGAAATATTTTGACATAAAAATATGAGTGTCTTGTGTTCATTAATAACATAAATCCAAAGGATGAGAATTATTTTAACCATTGGATGACCCAAAAAACACATCTTCTTAAGGATTAGAATTACAAAATTCAAATGCATTATTACCATTATCAGATGATTTATTTTTCTCCACATCATAAGAATAAATATATTACAATTATTTAATACTATTTTTCTCAATAAATTTTCCAATAAACTTCATGTTTTTTTAGAAATCCTTTATCTTGTTTTCACTTGGGCTTTCCCCAAATTTCTATATTATGCACATCCAATGATAAGAGAAACAAAAAAAATTATTTATAAAATCATTATCATTATAAAAAATTATTCTATAGTAAACATGAATGGTAAGAAACCGTTCAAATTTAGGACTAATATTGATATCATTTTCGACTATTGATGAAAAAAACATATCGATAGGAGTCTAAATAAGTTCATACTCAATGTGGACTCCCTAAATATTAATATACCTTTCAAAATTAATCTCTTTTTCTAACTAGATATATGTTCTAATTAAAATATATAAACACCCAAAAGGGCCATGTGGTTCCACATGATAGAATTCGGTCAAAAAACCCTAAACTAAACATGATCATGGGATTTTTTATTAGAAAAAGGATTAAAATGAGGATTGTATTCATGAATATGAATCATAAATAGATTAAGTGGTAGGGATATAAGTCGCAATTCCCTTATAATCATGTCATTATATTAGATAATTAAATAAAAACCTATTTTGAGTGCTTTTATCTTCTAGTTACCCATCCCGAATTGAAAATTAGATTTTGGAACATCATCATTTCTCTAAGGAGACTAATCCTTTGGTTTAATTACGCTACCAAAAATTTATAATTTATATTTCATCATCATTTATAATAAATTCTCTTGATTTTAAAATACATGTACTATGTTTTGAATCATATTTCCATGTTCAAGTAGTGTTGGATTGTTAACATTATTTGAAATAAAATTGGTGGATACATCACAATAGTGACTAATGATAACTAAAATATTGATAGAAGTATTTTTTGGTGTTGGAAGGACATATGCGCAATGAATGAAAGAATTTGTTCAATGGATTTTCTTTTTCCATAGTTTTTACTGGAATATCAATGAAAATGTTCATTGGACTCTCCATGGTATTTTAGTTTTCATCACCACACATTATTTCAATATACAAATTCTATTCTTTCAAGAAATTTTAATATCTCTATGAAAAAACAATAGGTCATATAGAAAGATATATTGAATTAATTCGATAACCTATATTCATGAATAAATATGCTTACAAGTGTAGTTTTGCATGTAATTTTTGACTAAAACATTGTCTTGTAATGGTATATGCAAGATAGACTATTCATAACCTTTCCCTAACACTGAAGTTCGACAAACTGAAGTCGAAACACCGAAACCGAATTCGAAACAAAAAAACAAAAAGCGATATACCAAAACCAAATATGATAGACTGAATTTTGACACACCGGAGTTCAACACAACGATGTTGGACACACCGAAGTATGACACACCAAAGTTTGACAGACCGAAGTCGACACACCGAAGTTCGACAGACCAAAGTCGACACACCGAAGATGACAGACCGATGTTATAAAATTGAAGAAAACTGACTGAAGATGGCTCAACGATTGATATAAATAACTGTTTCCATTTTATTAATTAAAATTGATTTCTAAAGATCATATTTAAACAAATTAATGTTTCTGAAATTATTTAATGTATTTTGTTGGAGTATCTGTAGACAAGTACAATGTACATGCACGTGAAATGATCCTTATGTCTAGAGAATTGTGAAGTATTAAAGGACCTCATATTTCACGTTAAAGATAAGACAGTAGTAGTACATGCTGAGACACAGAATGTGCGAATACCAAAAGAGAAGAACTAAGTGCTTGAGATTACAAGAAGACTCTAATGGGATACCTCCTCCAAAAAAGACTCAATATACACCGAGAAATTGAAGACCTAGACATTTTCACTCCTCAAAGCTGTATTATAGAAACTACGATACTCTATTCTGATGACATCTTTCAGATGAAGACTCAAATACCATTTTCTCAACATTCCTTTAGTCTAGAGCATTACTTCACAACACACAACGAATTCTTTACTCAATTCTATTATTAACTTTGTTGTGTTATAATCCCTATTTGAGCAGTCTATATATTTGTTTGTATAACACACACTATCTCCTGAGAATAATTGGAGGATATAAAACTATCATCATACTCAATCTCTTATTAAATTTTTCCCACGAATAACTATGGTAGAGGTCAAGTATGACCAGGACAACCAGGTTTTCTATTGTAAACCCTGATCCAGGGTGTGGATGAAAAGTTTATTTATATAAATAGCTTGGAGGTAGGCGATCACCAAATGGAGAGGATTAAGTCTCTTCTTGAGACTGAACCTCTTCTTTACATTGTTGTGCCAATCTTCAATTACTCTGTTTTTTATTACCTACTGCCTATATTTTCTAAAACATAACACTCTTTTTGCTTACACTTTGATAGTTGGTTTTGGTTAGTGTTTGTACTTGTTTAATTCATTAAACGTGTTTCAAAAGTTTAATTAGTGTTCTACATTGATTCATCTGAAGATTAATCACAATTTGAAAAACTTTTTGACCAATTGAACATTTACATTTCTACTTCCTTAGTTAACTATTCCATTTTCAAAATTAGGGGTTTTCTTAACCGTAATGTTTTTAATAGAAATTTTAATTGACACTCAATTCACCCCCCTCTTGAGTATCCACTCCGACCAACATTTGGTATCAGAGGATTTATTTATTTTCAATATTTTGTAATTATTTTCAAATGTGATTGTAGTTATTTCTGAATGATCTTAAAATTTCTGTCATATCTAAATTTTTAGTTCTTTACATTCTAAGTAACTATGGAAAATTGAGTTCAGGGTCCTACTACTAACATGACACCTTTATTTAATGGTAATACCGATGATCAGTGTAAATTATAAATGAAAATGTATCTAGTGAGTATGGGACCGGAAATCTAGGATACAATTGAAGAGCCACATATATTGCCTGCTACTGCTAGGGACACATGGCCTCAGTTGACTAAAGCTACATATAATAAAAACTCTAAAGCAATGAATTCCTTGTACTGTTCTTTAGGTGATGATGAATTCAATAGAATAGATTTTTGTAAAAATTCATATTAAATTTTGGATACTTTAGCTCTTTCTCATGAGGGAACAACTATTGTTAAATAAATGAGACTAAATACATACACAATTAAATCTGATAATTTTAAAATTAACCCTGATTAACCTATCTCTGAAATGTATCTCAGGTTCAACAAAATAGTGAACTTTGTGAGTCTGCTTGGAAAACCAGTGGACAACAAGGACCAGATTATGAGATTTCTTCGATGCCTACCTGACAGATGGAGGGGAACATATGTTTCCATCTGGGAATCTAGTGACATAAGATTTCTACCAGTAAAAGAGATAATCGGAAAGCTTTTGATGTACGAGGAAGAACGTAAGGTGAATCAAGAAGTATATGAGGATCCAAGGAAGAAATTTGTAGCATTCAAGACTACTTCCTCAAAGAGAAAAAACAAAGAAAAAGCTCAAGTTCCTATAGACAGTTCCACCAGTGAAGAGACAGATTCAGACAGTTATGAGGAGATGGATCATCTTAAAGGAGATTCAAAAAGTTCTACTGAAAGAATAAATTCTTCAGGAAGTCAAACTATAAGTTAATGTATGATAGTAATGGAAAATGGAAGAAAGATAGAAAATGGAATAAAAACTCAAATGAGATAATCTGATATGAGTGAAAATGAAAATTTCATGTGAAGGCAGACTCTCCCAAGCTAAAATTTAATAAGAAATATGATGAAAATGGAAAATTATATAAAAAGGCTATGAAAGCTACTTGGAGTGCTTCAGAAGACAGCTCCAGTGGATCTGATGCTTATGGAAGTGAACAGAACAATCATGCCAACTTATGTTTCATGACAGAAACATCTGAGGTAACACTTAAATCTCCTATACATAATACCTATTATTCAGGGAATAAGAGTGAGTCACATAATAATGAAGATATGAATAAGGATTAACTATTTGAATATTGTGAAATGTTGCAGGATACCTTTAATGAGCTCCCGGACAAATATAATTCATTAAATAGACAGCATGCTTTAAATGAAAATTATAAGTCAAGTTTGGATATTCAAAAAGCAAATTTATCCTGTATGTTAAAGGAAAACACTAGACTTATGTTATCCAATGAGAAATTAAGAAGAGATCATGAGAAGTTTACTGCAGTTAGAGATACCTTGACTCAGTTTCTAGGAAAACATGTTGCCCCAAAATATAAAACTGGTCTAGGATATCAACGAGGACAGATAAGGATCATTAAAACTAAATTTATTCCAAAATCTGGATAATTCACTAATAGTTTGAGCTCTGGACCATCTCTTGAAATAAATTCTCTAAAGGACCGAACAAAGTGTTTATGTCTCAAAATATATCTATTGATTATAAGAAATATATGAGACAAGTATGGGTTCCCAATATTTTACTTGCTAACCTCTCAGGACCCAAGAAAATATGGGTACCAATGTTGCCCCATGTCTAATCTGTTTTTAAGGGATTTTGCCTCAAAAGTTCCTATAAGACTCTTTGGTACTTGGAAAGTGGATGTTCAAGACGTATGATAAGAGAATAATCATGCTTCAAGAGCCTAATCTGGGTTGATAGTGGTCATGTAACATTTGGTGATAATGCTAAAGGGAAAATCATCGGCTTAGGCCAGATTAGTAACCCTAATAGAGTATTAATTTCTAAAGTAATTTTTGTTTATGGATTAAAGTATAATTTACTTAGCATCTCTTAGTTGTGTGATAATGGTTTCAATGTAAAATTTGATAATGATGCATGTAATTATTTTAATTCCAAAAATGATTTAATATTTACTACTCTCAGAAATGAGAATGTGTATATTGTGAACATAAATTCTTTATCTAAACAAAATTTTTCTTGCTTAAATTATTTTCATAAGGAATCCTGGTTGTGGCATAGAATATTAAGACATTGAAATTTGTACTCTCTTAGAAAACTGACCAGGAAAGGTTTAGTTAGAGACTTACCTAAAATAGAATTCCCACATAACAGAGTGTGCAATCCCTATCAAAAGGGAAAGCAACACAAAGATTCTTTCAAACCAAATAAAGAAGTTTCTACTTCTCAACCGCTTGATTTGGTTCACATGGATTTGTTTGTACCATTAAAAGTTTCTATTTTTAATGGGAAGCACTATCTTTGTGTTATTGTAGATGATTTTTCTAGGTACACTTGGGTATACTTTCTAGATCATAAAAGTGAAGCATGTTATTATTTTATCAAATACCCCAAGTATGTGGAAACCCTTAGTGGACTTAGAATTAATACCTTAATAAGTGATCATGGCTGTGAGTTTGAAAATCTAGAGTTTGAATCCTATTGCTCGCACAATGGCTATAGTCACAATTTCTCTGCTCCTAGAACACCTCAACAAAATAGAGTCGTGGAAAGAAGAAATAAGACCCTTCCAGAAATATCTAGGACTATTCTTAGTGAATATAATTTACCTATTTATTTTTGGGCTGAAGCTATAAGTATAGCTTGTTATACCATTAATATAGTTTTTATTAGAGTTGTTCTGATGAAGACCCCTTATGAACTTTGGAACAATATGAAGAATAAAGTTAACTACTTCATAGTTTTTGGTTTCAATGTCTTTATCCTTAACACTAAGGAAAATCTTGAAAAGATTTCTTCCAAGAGTGATAAAGGAATTTTCCTATTTTACACAATGTTGAGTTAATCCTATAGAGTATTCAATAAGAAAACCAAATGTGTGGAAGAATCAGTTCATTTCAGATTAGATGAGACCGATCCACAAGAACCCAAAACCTCTCTTTAATATCTTGAGGATGATATGTCAATTCTGAACCTTAATGATAATGATAGTGAATCCCCTGTAAAAGTAACCAATTCTGGGAATCTTCCAGAATCTGCACCTGTTGAGTCTGAACAAATATACAATCATGAGGAGTCCTGTTAAAATCTTTCAAGAGGTATTCGAATTATCAAGAATCATCCTTTAGATGTTGTAGTAGGTGATTTAAATCAAGGGACACAAACTAGAGCTTATACGAGTAACCAGGTTTAACATCAAGATTTGCCTTCACAGCTTGAACCCAAATATATTAATGATGCTATCAATGATAAATTTTGGGTGATGGCTTTGCAAGAAGAATTAAATCAATATGAGAGAAACAAAGTCTGGGAACTAGTTGAAAGACCTAAGGAAACTTTTAAAATAGGCCCTAAATGGGTTTTTAGAAAAAAAGTTGATGAGTCTGGAAATATAGTAAGAATCAAAGCTTGGTTAGTTACACAAGGTTACATTTAAGAGAAAGAAATGGACTTTGAAGAGACATTTTCTCCTATAGCTAGAACAGAGGTCCTTAGGATACTACTTGCTTATGTAGCTCATCTGAATTTCAAAAATAATCAAATGGATGTCAAAAGTTCTTTTCTAAATGGGTATATAGTTGAGGATTTATTTTTTGAACAACCCCCTGGCTTTACAAATCCCCATTTTTCAAACCATGTTTTCAAAACACTCTAATTATTTATATGGTCTTAAGAAAGCTTCAAGAGCTTGGTATGATAGACTTAGTTCCTTTCTTATTTCAAATGGTTTTACTAAAGGAATAGAAGATACTAATTTGTTTATTAAATTTATTTCCAAAGATGTTTTGAGAGTAAAAATTTATGTCGATTATATAATCTTTGGATCTTCTAAATATTATTCATGTACTGATTTTTCATAAATAATGAAAAATGAATTTGAAATGAGTTTAATCGGAAAACTTAAATTTTTACTTGGATTTCAATTTATTCAAAATAAATATAGTATTATTTTTAATCAAAGTAAATATACTAAATACCTTTTAAAACTTTTTGGTTTGGATGGTAGTAAAGCTAGTGACACACCTATGAGTACTACTTGTTTGTTGGATGGAGATGAAGCTAGAGAACCAGTGGATCAAACAAACTACAAAGGTATGATAGGGATTCTTCTCTACCTTAGTGGTAACAAACCTGATATTACGTTCAGTGTATACATGTGTGATCTCTTTCAAGATAATCCCAAATTTTCTCAATTAAATGTTGTTAAAAGGATTTTCAAATATCTCAAATATACTCCCAAGTTAGGACTATTTTATCCAAGAGGAAAACCATTTTATTTAATAAGTTATTCAGATGCTAACTTTGCTGGTTGTAAGCTAGATAGAAAAAGAACCTCTGGGACTTGTCACTTGTTAGGAAAGTCACTAGTATCATGGTGCAGTAAAAACCATAATTCTGTTTCATTATCTACTACCAAAGAAGAATACGTTGCTACTGGTTGTTATTGTGCACATATTTTTTGGATGAAACATACTTTACTATACTATGGATATCAATTCAAATATGTCTCCATTAACTATGACAACACAAGTGCTATTAACATTTCTAGAAATCCAATATCTCATTCTAGAATAAATCATATTATTGTAAGACATCACTTTTTGAGAGATCATTATCAAAATGGTGATATAACTCTTGAGTTTTTTGGGACTGAACATCGCCTTGAAGATATATTCACTAAACCCTTAAATTATGAGAGAATGAATTACATGAGACATGAATTAGGAATGATAAATCAGTAACTGGTCTTTATAAAAACAATCTTTATAAAATAGATCTTTATTAAACCGATATTTATAAAACCAATCTTTATAAAACCGATATTTATAAAACCGATATTTATAAAACCGATATTTATAAAAACGATCTTTATAAAACTTATTTTTATGAAATCAATTTTTGTGAAACCTATTTTTGTGAAACTAATCATCTTAAAATTGATTATTTGACATAGATATATTTATGGGCTATTTTGTAAATTCTATATGGTTTAAGGGAAACGACATTGTTTTTTCAATTTAACCATGCCACGTTTAAATTTTATGTTTTACAATTTACAATCGCTAAATTATATATTAAGTCCAATCCATCCTGACCTTTCACCTTCTCCATATCCTTAAACCCTTCTACATTTAGTCTCTCTCTCTCTCTCGAATCTCAACCTCTCAACACAGTTAGAATCTGGTGCTTCTCCCTGGCTAGGACTAAGCACGCAATGGAAGATCCTTGAAAATATCCTCCTGCTAAGCATCATAAGGGTGAGACCAGTGGGACTGCGAAACCAATATAAGAAAGTAGAGTTGTTACAACTAAAAAAGAAGTGTCTGCTGAGTGGCTTCTGTCAAGCAAATATTTTCTGGAAAAGGTACTGGAATCTCAAAAGTGGCTTAATTGGTTTACCAACAATGAAATACCCCATTATCCCTGGCTATTGTATGTGTTCTATTAGCATTTTAGTATAACACTGTATGAATCCGAGGTCGAAAAGATAAAATATGTAGTTAAAGGAATGGAAGTAGCTTTTTCTTCTTAGGAATGGGATGAATGCTTAGAGTTACCTCATGAAGGTGTTTATGATGACTATCCTGGTAATATTCCACCTTCATCAAATTTGTTATCATATGAAGATGCTCTAAAGGAGCTAACTAGAAATGAAAAATCCAGGAGAGTTGTTGCAAATGAATTTGAAGGAGAAGTGAGATTGGTGTTTACGTTCATATAACATCTAATATTCCCAAAGAAGGGAGATTTCTCTGCTGTGAAATATAAAGATGTCTTATTGATATTTTTGTTGACACATGGAATAATGGTGAATCTGTGCCGATATCTTATGGTACATATTTCTGATTTGATTAATCCATCAAAGAAGTAATCCTTCTTATACTATCCAATAATGATTTCTACCATGTTGACGAAATTAGACATTGTAGAACATGGAGATGAAATGATAACTGAATGTTGTGGTTTTTGCCTTCAGAAAGACATTTGTAAAAGGATGAAAATATTCTGGAACCCATGGAAGAGATGTTGGGTAAGAGGTGATGAAAGGATGTATGAATAATTCAATCTGGTTGACCATCCTTCAAGACCAAAGGACCAAGTTGATCCAGGTCTCAAACCTGGAGAAGATTCTGTCTATTCTGATGAGGAAAATGAGTCTGAAGTGCCTAGGGAAGAAGGATCTACTTTTGATGATAGGAGTGATCTTGATATTTCTGAAATTCCCAAGGATATGACTTATGGACCTGCTAGTCCACCTAATGAAATTTCCCTCAAGATAAACTATTCTAGGTGATTAAGTAGAGAAAGAAACCAAAGTTACTGGAGTTGAATGTTATGTTAGAAAATTAGATGAGAAATCTGATGTTGATGTTGATGATAGTGAGGATGATGATGGTGATAAAGGGGATGATGGAGAAAGTGTTGAGAATGTGAGTGATTCTCTAAAAGTGGGACAAGAAGTGGTTGAAAGATCTAGTGAGGAATCTATTCATGGAGCTGGTGATGGAATTGAGTCTACTGATCAACATGCTGATGATCACAAATATGCTGGACATGAGGAAAGATCACTCCATCCCAATGCTGAAAACCAAGAGCTCATTCAGGAATTGAATGATCTTATGGCAGCTGGCCTGGAAGAAGAATATGTAGTTCCACTGCCTCAAATTAAGGAAGTACCTAGTGAAGTTGAAATTGCTGGAGCTCAGGGAGAACCTGATGTTTGGTTGGTTCCTATCCCAAGACAAGGTGCTATGGCTAGAGACCAGGATGAAGAAATTGATGATATTGATGTTATTCATAAGCCTCAAGGAAGAAGGGTAAGAATTGATACCATTAAGCCAAGATATTGGACCTATGATCGAGAGTGGAATAATAATCCCAGATATATTCTTTTCGGTTTAGTATATGATTCAGATGAGGAGATGGTACCTACTCCTCTTGTTCCACAAGTCCATTCTATCCTAGAGCCTACTGCACCTGTTCTGCCAGTTGCATCTTCAGCAGTAGACCCAGTTTCTCAGTCAGTGACCCGTGATTATGTCACTAAGGATGATTTCAAAAAGTTTATGAATGAGATATGTGAGTCTGTGCTAGCTTTAGTTGGGTCCATAAATGAAGCATCCAACCCAATAAGTATCTCAGATGCTAATGCAACAAAAATTCCTAGAATTGTGATTCAGGAGATTCAACCAAATTTTATTACTACAATAGAAACTGTTATTAGAAACAACACTCTATTGATAGAATAAGTAAGAAAGATTGGAAATGAGCTGAATTCATTAACCTCTGACTTCAAGACGTCCTTTTTTGGTGTTCTAGAAGTTATTAAGAAATTTCTAACACATCTGCTCAGTGTAGATTTGAAAAAGCTGAAAGAAGAGCATGGAAAAATGTTGATTGGCCCATCTAGTTCTAGAAGTGGGAGATGTGTTATTGCTGATTTGGATTCTCTCAAGGGTGTGATGAGAGATGAAATACACAAACTCCAACTTTCTTTAGACAATGAAACCCTTGAAAAAGTACATCGGAATATAGATCTTGTATACAATATGGTCAGACAGTGCACTAATGAAGCCTCTGAAGCTCAGAAAGAAATTCTGGAAAAAGTGGATAAGTATTTCACTAAGATATATACCAAGGATTACCTCATCAATAGTTTCATGTTATTAGAAGAAAGTCAATGAATTCCCCTAGTCACAGAATCATTCAAAAATCAAGTTCTCCAATTTAAAGAGGTTACCCCTTTACTGAGTAAATTTATGGAGAATAAGGATGACTTTGAGAAGGCCATGCAATATGGAAGAGAACTCATTAATGACTTCATCAACCTACTCAAACCTTATATGCATGTTCAGGCCGAGGATATTGTGGTCTCTCTAGCTAATTCAATTGGTACTGCCTCTCGGGATCCTACTCCAATAATTATTTCTCAAGCTCTTACTCAGATTCGATCGATCATTACTGAGCAATCTCCAAGTCGTGTGTTGTCAGAGAAAAGGCATACCCTTGCTTCTACTGTTCTTATAGGTGTTTCTTTTCCTGGTGTTGAAATTAGATCACCTCCATCCTCTTCCCCTCCAAGACCTTCTACATCTCCATTAGATCCTTCAGACAAAGGCAAAGTTCCTCTGCTTCCAAAGTCTTTGTGATGGATTGTTTCTTTTTGATAGGGATTTCCTCTTTTTGTTTGTCTTGTACTCTTATGACTTTGAATGAAATTTTTTTTGGTATATTTCTTTTATCTTATTTATCCTTATGTATTTTCCCTTTTTGTTATTCCCAAAAGGGGTAGAAAATAAGGATGGCATATATGGATGGCCTATACTCTTTTTAATCAATCTAGTGAGGGGGAGAATTTTTTTTAAATAAATTCTAGCAATTCCAAAATTTAGTTATATTGGAAAAATATATTCAGCTAGGTTCATTCTATATATTTTCATGTATGCCATAATTTTTTATTATCAAAAAGGGGGAGATTTTTGGACTCTCCATGATATTGTAGATTTCATAATCACAAATTATTTCAATATACAGATTCTATTCTTTCAAGAAATTTTAATATCTCTATGAAAATCAAATAGTTCCTACAACAACATATACGAAATTAAGTCTATAACCTATATTCCTGGATAAATATGCTTCAAAGTGTAGTTTTAAATGTAATTTTTGATTAACACTTCATCTTGTAATTATATATGCAAGACATACTCCTCATAACCTTTTTGGATTCCCTGACATCGAAGTTCGACAAACCGAAGTTGACACACTGAAACCGAAGTCGACACAACAAAACCAAAAGTGACACACCGAAACCAAAGCTGGAAGACCAAAGTTTGACACACTGATGTTCAACACAACGAAGTTGGACACACTGAAGTATGATACACAGAAGTTCGACATACCGAAGTCGACACACCGAAGTTCGACAGACCGAAGTCGACACACCAAAGACAAAACACAAAAGATGATAGAATGATGTTATCAAACCGAAGACAACAGAGTGAAGATGACGCACCAATTTGTATAAATAATTGATTCCATTTACTAATTAAAATTTATTTCTAATGATCATATTTAGAAAAATTAATGTTTCTGACATTATTTAATGTTGTCTGTAGGAGTATCCGTAGACAAGTACAATGTACATGCACGTGAAAATATATTTATGTCTTGAGGATCGTGGAGTATAAAAGGACCTCATCTTTCACGTTAAAGATAAGAAAGTAGCAGTACATGCTGAGACATAGACTGTGCAAATAACAAAATAGAAGAACTAATCACTTGAGATTACAAGAAGACTCTAACAAGCTACCTCCTCCAAAAAGAGATCAATATACATCGATACATTGAAGACCTGAAACTTTTCACTCCTAGATGATGTATTTTAGAAGCTGTTCTACTCTTTTATAAAGACATATTTTAGAAGAATACTCAAACACCATTTTCTCAACATTCATTGAGTAAAGAGCATTACTTTACAACACACAGAGAATTCTTAACTCTATTCAATTCTTAACTGTGTTAAGTTATATTCACTATTTGAGCAGTGTGTATATTTGTTTGTATAACACAAATTGTCTCCTGAGCATAACTGGAAAATATCAAACTATCCTCATACTCAATATCTTATTACATTTTGTTTCCCACGAATAACTGTGGTAGAGGTCAAGTGTGACCTGGACAACCAGGTGTGCTGTTGTAAACCCCAATCTAAGGTGTGGATAAAAAGTTTATTTATATAAATAGCTTGGTGGCAGGTGATCACCAAGTGGGGAGGATTAAGTCACTGCTTGATACTGAACCTCTTATTTACATTGTTGTGCCAATCTTCAATTACTCTGTTTTGTTTTATATGCTGCTTATATTTTCTAAAACATAAAACATCTTTTCCTTACACTTTGATAGTTGGTTTTGGTTAGTGTTTTTACTTGTTTAATTCAGTAAATTTTTTTCAAAAGATGAATTGTTGTTCTACACTAATTTAGCTGAGAATTAATCACCCTTCTGAGAAACTTGTTGGCCAATTGAACATTTACATTTATACTACCTTAATTAATTGGTCCGTTTTTAAAATTGGTGGATTTCTTTACCATAATGTTTTTAACAAAAAATTTAATTGGAACTCAATTCAACCCTCTCTTGAGTATCATCTCCGACCAATAATGGTAGTGACAACAACTAGTGATGAAGTAATATTTGAGGAAAATTAGTTATATGCATTGAATGATGATTGTAACTTGTACTTGATATTTTATTATAAATAGGTGTCCCTTTTAAAATAAATGTATGGCTATATATATTGTCATTAAAGATTAGTAAGCCCTATTAACTTAGATGTTTCTCTCTCCTATATCTTCTAGTTGATTGTAGTATCTATTAGTGGTCATAGAAAATCTCCCAACCAATGTTAAATTCCTTTTTTCCCTATATTGGGTAATTTATCAAATATTATCATCCATATAATAATTTTTGTTTCATTTTTTAGAGACTTGTTTTTTTATAAAGAGTGTGGTATCTTCCTCGAATGAACAATTGTTAGGTACCTTAATATATCTATTCATTATTACATTTTTTTCTGGATAATGGATATTTGTGAATTTTATAAAAATTTGTATCAAAGGTCCCCTTTTGTTTCTAGAGAAGTCTAGGATTTATAATAAGTGATTATGTAATTATATATAGTTTAATTCTATTCAGTGAATGTTATTATGCTTTTATAGTATTAGAATAATGAATGAAAAATATTGACATGATTTATGGGATTGATTATGGTTTTTAGAAGCTGAATATAGATGACCATTTTTATTAAAGAGATTTGGATATTCCATTAGCTAGTGTCAAGCTAGGGTTGGTGGGGAAAAGTGTATGGGGGAGTTTTGATCTAAAGGTATCCAATGTTTTATAGATGTTGTTATCAAGATGTGTCTGTTTTAAAATCATGATTATGATTACCACTTTTTACATAATATGCACACCTTTTAAAATTTATGAGATTACTAAAACAATAAAAATTTTGTTTATGAAACCTAGAATCATTATTCAAATAAAGAAATTCAACGAACCAACCCATTTCACCCCTAAACCAAGCACCCAACACAGCCCATGGAAGGTCCCAAGGTATGTTCTCAATCTACCCAGGCTTTCAAATAGTTTCAATGTATTGAGAACTATCCATTGGGAATGATTTCCCTCACACATCCAAATAACCACGTCTTATATTCCACATCTAAAACATGCATGGTCTATATATATGGTGTAAACCCATTCATATAACAAACAAAATAATCCAATAAGATTAAATAAATAACGAATAAATATGACATAAAAAACTATAAATATTGATATAGCCAACATCTCGTCAAAAAAATGAATCAAAAGAAAAATTTATGATGACAATGCTGATAGATAAAAATAGAAATAATAAAATTAAATAGATTCCATTCACTAATGATCACATAAAAGTGTCCCCCTTCCAGTCACTATATCTCAACCCAACTCCTCTTAAACTAATACAAATACCAAAAAATAAATACATAATATTATAGAAAAAATTATATGATAACATAAGAGTCGTATACACTAATTTAATGTATTCAAGGTGTGAGAAAGACCGATGAGAGTATGATACCATTATAAACATTTTGAAATTCCATCCAAATTATATTTTAATTAATCTAATGTTAATTAATCATATAAGATATTTTTTCATTAGTATTAATAACAAAATAAATTACATTTCATTTCCATTTTCTATAAAACAATATATTTCCTATATATAAAACATCGGTAAAAAACTACATAAAAAGATTAATTAACCATTATTAATATACCTCCCATAAAATTAAATACATTTCTTCCCTTTAAAAAATATTTTAGAATGTAATTTATCAAAAACCCATTTAAAATAAAACACACTCAATATGAAACCATATCAATAATGGGTCAAAATCAACACCACACATAGAGTGTAACTGTATGAGTTAATCAATATATGAGAAGAAGATAAGACCAAGAATAAATCTCCATTTTTTTGTCCTAAATAATAATAGTTATCATGGGAAATACACATGTTCCTATAGTGAGAATGTCCTTAAATTTTCTAAATACACCAGATCAACTTCTAGCATTTGGTATATTGAAACAACACAAGCCAACAGACTAGCCTACACTTAACCACATTGAGGGAACTCCCCACCATTAATAACATATACTACTATTAAGGGATACTATTAGCATGTGTATATCTAGTGTATCCAAAACCTATACCCCTCTCTTATCGAAGTGTCCCCATGAAATAAATGAATATGTGGTACACAGATATTCAAATCACATGGTCAAAAAATTAAACAATAGTAAATATAAATCTCATATCACCTCCAATTCCATCATAAGAAACAACCCATTTCACATTATTCACATCATAAATATTTATATAACATCCCCCTTGGGTTTAAAATTTATTGAATCACAATTAAATAAGTGTCTCAAGAGGGTATCACATACCCACAAAACATGAAAATTATTAAAAAATTATAGAACATCATTAACAAAACAACTTGGAAAGCCGTCTCCCATTTCACAATGATTGAAATTCCATGAAAAATCATTATCTAAAATAAACCATTGAAAAAAATAATAAAAAACATCTTATGACTTCCAAACCTTTCCATTATAAACATTTACGATGATAAATGTTTCCTTCTTTACAAAATAATAATAATAAACCATTATTTTATCCATTGTATCCCAAAAAAGGTTCAAATTGATTTAAAAACCACTTCCATTTAAAATAACTTTTTAAGAATTTTATCAATGAATTGTAACTCAATACTACCATTAAAAGATTAAAAGAAATAAAATATATTTTTTGATGTGTTAAATCACTTGAAACATTGATAAAATACATTATAGTTAGTACATGTAGATATAATTCAATAAAAATGGAATTTAAATCTATAATGAATCTAATTTAATTTAATTTAAAGAAATTTAATAAAAACACCTAACTCATTTAGATCATAAATCCTTTTCATGAATCTCATCAAGTCTCCTTTTGTGGGGAATGTGAAACTAGGCAAGTATAATCCCTAAATGATCCTTGGACTGAAAAACCCAAAAAATATATCCATTAATGACCCATAATTATAACCCCAAAAAATTTTATGATTTCAAGAAGGACAAGAAAACATAAGTAATGGTGGAAGGATGAATAATAGGAGTTAACCCAACAAAATAATTCGATTTACTTTGATAAATATATTGTATTTGATAGGGAGAAACCATAATTTAATGGTGCAGGAGAGGAGGAACACCTACTAGAAGATCATAGTTTTTTATTAATGGGAGGCGATAAAGGGGGGATAAAAATGCGCATTATGGGTCAAAAGTCTAATTTATACCCTTTTTAATCAATTGGGTATACAGGGGTAATGATATATCTTCAACCATATTGTTAGAATACATTCTTCCAGGTGAAAACCTGGGCTCCATGTCCTAGATAAACCTCAAAGAGGGTTTCTTGTAGCATATACTATAGACCCGGAAGCAACCAGTCTTGAAATGGAAAGTGTTCCAAGTCTCCTCTACAAATCCCTCTATGGAAACACCTTAAGGAAATGTGTTAGGGATTTTAAAATTAGAAAGGTGCTAGGGTCTGTACCATGAAACACCAATGGTGAACCCCTCCTTGTTACACCATGGTCCTTCCCAAACCAGAAACTCCATTATGGACCATTCCCACACTATACTAAGTATACTCTTCTTATCGAACCCCCCCCCCCCCCTCTCCCACCAACACCACCACCACACCATAACATCCCATTAGGTGGCATAGTCCACTTCCAGTTAGTAGAGTATCCACTCAGGAATTCCTAATCCACCTAAAAATCAATTAAAACACCTGATGGAATCAAAATAACTCATTAATTAAATAATTTACAAAAACATTAGCATGATCATGTTACATGAAAAAAGAATTAATTTTTTATCTGATCATGTAAAAATTTCCAACATTATTAAGGGTAAATTGTATTCTATGAACTTGATGTTCGA
The DNA here is from genome assembly GCA_963277665.1 of Viscum album. NCBI lineage: Eukaryota > Viridiplantae > Streptophyta > Magnoliopsida > Santalales > Viscaceae > Viscum > Viscum album. The sequence continues at coordinate 219,643,989 of OY728127.1, read as the reverse complement.
GAGTGGAGTGCAGGCATTGATCATGTAATAATCAGTTTCAAAATCATGGGATTAATGGGTTTCCATTACAATTAGTTTATCTGTAATGATAAACATAATTTCTTATAATATCAATGATTCAATTTTAAATATTGATATTTTATGTAAGGGAATTCAAAATTCAATAAGAACATCATATAATATGAAGAGTGGAGGATTATCAACCTAAGGAAAAAGAGAAAATGATATAAGTTAGTTAATATATAAAATTTGAGTTAATTTTATATGTATATGTCATGCATACTGGTAGTATATGAGGTAAATAAGTATTATGAAAAATTCCAGGGATTAGAGGGTAAAATCTAGAAGTACATCATCCAATATTGAAGAAAATAATTATTTTAAAATTTTATTATTCTGTTTTGCTAGTCTATTGGATTCAAGGATCATTTACTTTAGAGCATCATTTTACTCTATATCAAAGAGAGGATTATTGAAAAATTATATATTTATGATTTTAATTAAATATCATCTTTACCTTGATAAAACTATCGAGGTTATAAGAAACATGATGAGAATTATTAGATAATTAATGGATTATTTATAATACCTTATAGAGTCTAGAATAAATTGGGACTAAGGAAGAATCCATTTTTGGTAAATTATGTTGATGATGGGACTTTTTTATGACATTTGATGTTTTTATTGGAAAAATCACAGAAGGTTCCATAGTGGTAGTTATACATGTGAAATATAAAAAAAAATTATGATGGGAGTGTAAGATAGTGAATTGGTCATCACAGAATCTTCTATAGATTCAGATTCTTGACATTATCATCTAGGACACATGAGTTAAAATTGGGTTATGTTATTATCAACTAATGGAATAAAAAACTCATGGACTTACATTACAGAAAATTTTAATAGTGAATTCCTAGAAATAACTATAGTGAATTTTTCTACACATGTTTGGAAACCCATGTCATTAGAGTCAGTTATTTTTCACATAAATGACTGGGGACTAACAATAGTATATTCTCATGGTGGTTCACTATACAATGTTACCATCTTTCATAATGTTAAAAAAATTAGGTGTCTTATTTTTGAAGTATAAGTTTGAAGAATTCATAGTTTTCATCAATTAGAGAACCATAGTAGAAAATGAGACTGGTATAAATCTTAAATATAATATCTCAAAAGCAGTTGGGGTGTGCCTCAGTGGTTGAGGTGCCCCGTGATTCTTCATCAGACCTGAGTTCAAATCTTGATGGATGGGAATTACCATAGGTGGTGATGAAGACATTACAAGAAGGAAGTGACGTAGGCATGACATGGAAAATGGTGACACAAGCATGATCTAAGAATGACACTGCACTGGGACTTCAATCTAGATTTTGGGCCTTTGGTCCATGTAATGTGCTTGATTACCATTGGGCCTTCATAATATGTATTGAATAAATGAGGGCTTCTTGGGTGGGATTTCCCTTGGGGTGGTGAAAAACTGCCTTTCAAGACTGTGTGTGTGGTGTGTGTGTGTGCATGTATTTAATTTAATTGTACCCCTAAGATCCTAATATATACACGATATCTAAAAATAATAGTGATTATAATATAAGGGAATTAAATAAATTTCAAGGGAAGAAAGGGGTTGGGTGGGAGAATATAGTACTCAAAACACCATAGCATAATTGTGCATTAGAATGAATAACCATAAAACTAGATGACATATCAATGAAAATTATACTGCAATGTTTTCAAAGATATTTTTGGTCTAATAAAGGAATTTTTCCATTATGTTATCAATAGGAGTCTTTTTATACCATTGGGGTATTATCTCCCTAGGATACCTGTATTCCAAAAATATGGTGGATGTATCACACCTAAAATTCAACATATTTATCACCTATATTCATATTAATGTTAACTAATAGGATACAATTGAGTTTCATTTCTAAAAAAAATTTGTTGGGGCCATGGAGATGTAGAATTTAGATAATTATGTTAGTGTAAGGATGAATTTAATGTTATTATATGTTATAAAGTCTTCTTCAATAAAGTGATCTTATAAAAGGACCGTCACTTATTGGAGAATGTTTTTGAGTGAAATGAAACAACATAGCATGAAAATTATGAGTTTTTAAGATGTCAAAAATATAAGTAAGTTCTTGGAGTATTTGTTTTTTGGAGGTACCCCAAAGATTTGGTAAGACCATAAGATAGTCATGTTCAAAATGTTCTATAATGGTGGGATAAATTTAAATTGTCATGAATTACTGAATCATGGATGAATATTCTAAAAGAAAAAGTCTAGCCTAAGGTCTGGTTATGGAGTTATACAAGGTTTAGAAGGTTTTTAAGGATAATTGAATCAAAATTTCACTATATTATTTTAATTTGTGGTTGGGACACTAGAATCATAAAATAGGTTGAATGGTTTAGGGACTCAAAATAAATGGAGTTGAAATAAAAGAGAGATCTATTCTATGAATGTAAATATAACATGGGATTTGATGAATATGCCAATATGTAATAAGAAACTATATAATAATAAATTTTTTTAATTGATGTAAAAAGTAGATGATGGAAAATGGTATAATTTGGGGTTGTTTGTGAAAATATTTTAAGAAAATGAAGGAACTAATTTTAAAGAAATATTATCTTCATTTGTAGAAGATATAACTATTGATATTGAATCTTGTATAAATCATTTCAAAGGTATATTTTTGGAGATGTTGTATGTGAAGGAAAAATTTATTCATGGTTATTTGTAAGTAGAAAATTTCATGGACAAACCATAAGGTTTCAATGAAAATAGAAAGGAGGGTTAGGTTTACCAAATAAAAAAATGTTTGTAGGGGTTAAACATTTAACCAAAAATTATAATAATATTTTTCATGATTTAATTATAAAATAGTTTATATAATGAAATTAATATAATTTTGCTAATATAAGGGGTGTATAATAATGAGTTTTTCATTATACATTTATAGTATAGTAATTATATGGTAATAGTAAGTATAAATATATAACAAATTGAAGAGATAAATAAGGATATGGATGTTACAATAGAGATAAAAGATCTAGGATTGAAGAAAAATATTTTTGGGGATGAGGATTTATAGAGAGTGTAATATAGAACAAATTATGTTTTCTTACTTTGACTATATCTAAAAGGTTTTTAGAATGTTTAAAATTATATTATCAAATAATACTTCAACCCCATTTAAATTTCACCAATAGATTTTCATGAATAAGGTTACCATAATGGATATTGATGAAATGATCATAAAAAATGTTTAATATAAATCTAGGTTCATAATAGTTTTATAAAATATGATTTTTATTTAATCATATATTTAATTTAAGCTTGAATTTTTAAAGAGTTTCATTTTGAATCTAAGGAAGTAAAATTTTTAAAAATAGTGAGAATACTTTTTTATTGGTTTTTAATACATGTGATATATTTTGAATAAATTTGATATGGTTGAGATATTTAGAAATTATTTTTGAAGTTATTTTAAGTGAAGTTAAGAAGGTTGGATATGAGTTGTAAATATTTTGGAGTAACTGTTTTTTAGAATTTTACAAAGAATTTTCAACATAACAATAACCATCTCATGGGTAATAGTAATAGGGAGCTATGTAAGAATAACCTTTTATCATATAAGAGTAACTTATATATTTTTAATAATTACTCTAGATTTCTAGAGGCTATTTAAGAGTAACCATCTCTCACATAAGAATAAATTGGTTATACAGAATATTAAATTGGTATTATCTACGAGAAACATTCCCTCAATTAAGAATATGTTGAAGATACATAAGTCAAAACTAGTTCTAATTAAGAGTAATTTCAAGTCAACATTGTGGTGTTTAAGAGTAACTTGGTGATATGTTAGATTCATTTCAAATATTCACTTCTAAAAAGATTAGTTTAGGGATATATAGGAATAATTATACGATTTTAGAGGCAAGGTAAGAGTAAACATTTCTCATATAATAATAACATGGATTTTACATAGGATTAACATCAGGTTCTCAAATGAAATTATATATCCATATAGAAGTCATGTAAGATTAAATGGGGTTTTTAAGGGAATAATAATTTTTAAAACATGTAATGTTAGTATTTTATTTAGTGAATAAACAACATGATGCTAAATGTATCATGTAATGAATCAATCCAAAATTATTTCAATTATTTGATTAAGGATATCATATTTTGAGATGAATATTTTATCCAAAACAATATTATTTCATATAAACATGAATTTGTTGAAAGAAAGAGGTAATGTTTATATAAGTGGGAGTGAATGTATAAGCTGAGGCTTTTATAAGAATTAAAATTGGAAATCATTGAAGTATATTTGAGGTTGACTGAATAAGTATATTTTTCCCCTCATTGAGAATTAAAGGGGGATTTCCCAATGGGTATTATGAAAATTTAATAAAAAACTATTCACAACAAATAGAAATATACCAAGATTAAAGGTAATCCAGATATTTTAATTACAGAATATTTTCCATGAGATTATATTGAACATTTTTAATTTATGGAAGGTGACACAGTTGATGAAAAATATATATAGTGATAGATAATGCCACAATAGTACTAAATATTGAGTGGGAAGTACACAATCCAAAAATATTGTTATACATATGATGATAATGAAGATCGTGATCATTTAGTCTATTGGTGGAAATTCATTTAATTGGTGATCATTCTTTAGGATGGTTTCTTTTAGTATTATATATAATAATTGTGTTCTTATAGAACTGGTTGGTTCCAAAATTATAGTGAGTTAAAATATATTCCCTTGATCATTATTTCATCGTGATTATAAAAGAATAGTAGTATTGTTAGTGGGATAATTTCCACCATACCCAAGGGAAGTAATCATCTATATTTGTTGTAAAACACATTAATAATTTTTTTGTGAACCTATTTAATTTCTACACAAAGTGATTTTATAGGTTGTTTTTTAATAAGAATAGGATTTATTTTTATATAAAAAATAGATGTTATCAGAATAGATTTACCCCTCCCCCACCTCCCTTAGTTTTGGGAATTATATATGTTTTCCTTTAAATTGTTATTATATCCCTTGTTTTCTCTTTAAAAAACCCTTGAAAATTTCTGTGGTAAAAAAAACACAGTCAACAATGATGAAATTACAAAATTTTATGAAAAGAGTATTAAATTTAAAAGAAATAAATGTTTCCCTGTAATGTCTCTATTGCACTTTTTCCCCACGAATCTTCTTTGAAATGTTTTATAGTAGCAAGTGAGACTTGTGTATGGAAATTATCTAATAAAAACAAAATTTAATGTGATATAATGTAAAGTAATGTATTTCAATATTCATTGTCATATAATGTTATTACCAAATTCATTATATATAAAACTGCTAAATAGAACTAGAAAAAACTTCACATCATCTATTAAGGAGAAAACAATGGTAATTGATTAATGTTACTACATAGTATAAGTGAATTTGATTATATAATAATACAATCATATGAATATGTGTTTATGTTATTTACCAAACAAAATATATTTTTCAGTGTCATTAGAGCATATGAAAAGATTCTTTAAGAGTATGGTTTTGAAAAAAAATAATGATAATTATCCCAATCAGGTTTGATTCCATGATATCAACTCTTTAAGATAGATGTCTTATTAGTTTTGAAATTTATTACTTCCATATTATTTTATTTTATTATGAAATGAGAAGAGGTACATCTCTCAAAACCAAGGCAAGAAGAAGGATAAATAAATTAAACTAAAATATTTAAAAGTTTTAAATATTGAACATCATATGATTGGTTTTGATGATGATTTGAATAAGGAATATTTTAATTGGATCCTCTCTTAATTTTCTAGAAACTTCAAAATAGGGAAAGGTGTGTGTCATGGTAGAGTAAACATTAAATTTTTTTAATAATGGGAAAATTTCTTGATTATCTACTAAGTGTTCTTTTAGAATTATAAATAATGATGATGATGATGATGATGAACCAACTATTATATCCTTTAATAAAAGTTACTTTTTTAATAGAAACTTTTATCTTTTAAAAGGTATGAAGAAGATGCAACCTAATTTCATTAAATGAAACTTAAGATATCTTGAAGAAGATACCTCTATCTATCAGTAAAGCTATAGTGATGAGAAACATATTAAATATGATTCACACACAATTCCCAAGGCTCAATAAGATGAATATATTATATCCTTAAGGGATGATAAACAACATTACAGGAATTCGTTTACCATAATAGTAAATTTTTCCATGTAATATATAATGATAATTTTGATCATGATGTGGCTAATGTATATTGTAAGGTAAATAGATAGAAATTAAAATGTTTTGAAAAAACATTATAAATGGAAACAAACCCATGTTGAACAATAATTCAGAGTCAATGATATTGATAAGTTGAAACTTGAAAATTCCAGGGAAAGGAAAATCATTGATGATATTGTAACAAATCATCCCACTGAGGTATGCCTGGCTTGCGGATGACTGAGCTATTGAAACCCTAAGCCTTCACCGAATAAGACATGGGATAGAAACAAACATTAAGAAGACATAATTTAATTTTGGAGGCCTTTTCCTTGTGTAATTTCATGCACGCACCCAACCATATTCTTGAAAAATTGCAAGGGAGTAATAATAGATAGTAACATATAGAATTCACCATGCATGAAATACCACTGGGGACACTACCACAAAACATGGAAAGGGAAGCATTGCCCTTTATCAGTGCAAAACAGCAAGCGCTGATAAAGGGGTATGCCTTTATCACCGCTATCTAAAAGCACTGATAAATGGTATCATTTATCAGTACTTTTTTTGGCACGGATGAAGGTAGCGCTTTATCAGTGCTAAAAAAGCGCTGATAAATGAATGTTTTATCAGCGCTTTTATTTTAGCACTGATAAAACATACCTTTATCAGTGCTTTTAACGAGCGCTGATAAAGGTTCTGTCGGTTTTTATTTAATAACCATAACAGGCCATCCTCGCTTGCACGCGGTCAAGCTCTCGTGGAAGCTGAACCAGGCCCCTCACCGCACGACCTCGTCCTCGTCCTCCTCATCCTACTCATACTCCTCCTTCCTCCTACTTCCTCCTCCTCCTCCTCCTCCTCGTCTTCCTCCTTCTCCGCCGCCCCTGCTCCTGCTACCGCGACTGCCACTGCCTCTGCCGCCTCCACCATCGTTTCCGCGACTGCCGCCACAGCAGCCTCCACCTCTGTCGCCATCGCCGCCTCCACCCTCGCTTCCACGACCGTCGTCGCCTTGTCCTACTCCTCCTCATGCCCTCAACGTGGGATGTGAGTTCCATGGATGGTATTCCCTTTGTATATTATTTATATATTTTGTGTGAGAGGACCAAATAGTGAATATAGATGTGATATAGTAATGATACCATATCTTGAGCCTAATTCCAGTAAGGATTTCCCTAATAGATAGTGTGGTATTAAATTGATTATGATTATGTATATGGATTTGATTCATAATTAGTGATGAGTGTCGAAATAAGAGATGTTATTGATATTTAGCAACACAAGTGGGTTGTTTGTGAATGATGTGGAATTGGATACCCTATAGGTTCTAACGGGACATCTATCTTTGATTCAAGAAATTTTTGTTCTTCCATTCTATATTGGTAGGTGTGCCTTCATTTATTTTAGATTTTTTCGTTCCTTTTTTCTACAATGTATTGTGTATTATGATTCCCTTGCGAACAGAATGAATATATCATTTTAGGTTGTGGTTTTGTTGTGATTTATCTGTATTGAATAATTTTGGTTGATATTGAAGAGGTCAATATGATCCTGAGTTATTTTATCCTTGATTTATTTTAAATTTAAGGTATATTGACTTGATTTTGTTGGTTAGCCATAAATACTGTTAGGGTTGTCCAGGTGGGGTGGGGGGGGCTGGGTTTTCCTTGTGGGGGGGGGGGGGGGGGGGGGTGGGGGTAGGGTTGTCCAAGTGGGGTGGGGGGGGGGGGGTAGGGCTGTCCAAGTGGGGTGGGGGGGGGGGGGGGGTTGGGTTGTCCAAGTGGGGTGGGGTAGGGTTGTCCAAGTGGGGTGGGTGTGGGGTGGGGGTAGAGCTGTCCAAGTGGGGTGGGGGTAGGGCTGTCCAAGTTGGGTGGGGGAGGGGCTGTCTAGGTAGGTTGGGGGAGGGGCCTGGGTTGTCCAAATGGGGTGGGGGTAGGGCTGTTTGGGGTGGGGGAGGGTGTACTGGTGGGGGTAGGGCTGTGTGGGGTGGGGGTTGGGTTGTCCACTCGAAGTGTCTCTCTATAGTTTAAAATGGACTTCATTTTAATTGAAAAACCAGTATATCAAACAAGCAAATGTGATCTACTAATTATTCATTATGCAAAACATAAAGGTATCATTAAATACTTACATTGCCCCCAAACACCCATAACACAACCCAACCACAACCTTCATCTCAATGTACTCAACTGATCTAAACACCAAGATGGATTTTACCCAAGACTATCTAATTCAAAACGTCGATCATGTCACCAACCGACCATTTAATTTCTATGGTGCTACCCACTATACACTTTATCTCACAAACACCACCATCTGATGTTTAACACCTCCATCATCGAGAAAGAACCACTAGAACCCCAACTAACTCTCCACAACATACCCAACATGTTTTCTAACTTACCGTTCTTAGACATCCATGAGAACACCAACCAATGTTATCAGCCATCCTTTCCATCAAAACCACTTGGAATGGATGTGAATCCATCATCCATACAATAATCAAGGAAAATTCAACTTTTCCTCAAACATTGAACCCTTTTTCAAAACATAATTAACATTTCAAAACATCAAATAGATGTGGCTTACAACTCACCACATTTTTTCCTTTTTCCTGGAGGAATTTGAAACATGCACCACATAGGTTGTAAAAGGAGTATAGGATAGATATCTTTGATCATACAAAGCCATAAACCCATGTTTATACTTGAGGAAACTGATGAGTGATGTTTGTGAATGCTTTTTGGAACTAGGAACTGACTCGCTTGATGAAACACAAGAAATATCTTTAAATGTAGCCTCACTTGCCGAATCATTGGAACAATTTCCTCTATTGGATTCTCTTAATGTCAGATTTAGCATCCGATCTTGTTCATCAAATGGATTGGTCAACTTCCAATCTATCATGGAGGCTGCTGCACCACCTTTACATGTAACTAATGATCAGAGGAAGCTTGATTAGAAAAAAATCCCGAGGGCACTGGACATGAAAGATCATGCAGTGCCATAGTAGCTCAGCAACCTCAATTTACCCCACATGATATAAGGATATTTCATGATGTCCAAGACATAGGTATAGGAGAAGAGAAGGTGAAAGTCTCGTAGATGAACAACATCAACAATGAACATCCACCACCCTTTCACTATATACATCAAAATCATATCTTTAAGAATGTCCATGTGAATTTATATCTTACTTCCATCGAGGATGAAGCATGTTGTTCAACTTGTTTTAGAAATTATTTATCTTCATCTGTGCCAGGTACTTACACCCATGAATTTGAAGGTGAGTATGCGTACACGATAGTTGACCTTCTTAGAGAAGATTTTCTGGAAGAGTATAAGAGACATGAAGAAATGAAGATCATTAGAGTGTTGGAGAAAATGTGGTTGCTAAAAACAATGTGACAATTGGCTAGTGCAATGCTGCCTAAGTTACAACTTCCAGGTATTGTACTTTATTTTTTTATGGAGGGTTTCAGTGTAAATTCATTTTGGAATGATCATTTCTATTCACTGTCTTTTAGGTTTTTTTCACAGCCGAGGGGAAAGGGTGGGGTTTGTAGACATAGGAGGATATGTCGAAGGGTGACTTTATGGGAAATTGCATCCTATATTTTTGAAACATTTCCATAGTATCTAACATCTAACCAAATGTCCTCTTTACCCTTCAAGCTCCCCGAACCCCGATGGTGATCAGGGTTCGGGGAGCTTGAAGGGAAAAGAGGCCATTTCTCCAACATATTCACACACAAAATCACCCTTCGACATATCCTCCAATGTCTGCAGACCCCAACCTTTCCCCTCGGCTTTCAAAAGAACCTAAAAGACAATTAATAGAAATGATCATTCCAAAATGCATTTACACTGAAAGCCTCTAGAAAAAAATAAAGTACAATTCCGGAAAGTTGTAACTTAGGTCGCGTTGCACAAGCCGATTGCCACATTATTTGTAGCAACCACATTTGCTCCAACACTCTAATGATCTTCATTTCATCATGTCTCTTATACTCTTCCATAAACTCTTCTCTAAGAAGGTCAACTATCGTGTATGCATACTCTCCTTCAAATTCATGGGTGCAAGTATATGGCACGGATGAAGATAAACAATTTCTAAAACATGTTGACCAACATGCATTATCCTCGATGGAAGTAAGATAGAAATTCCCATGAACGTTCTTAAAGATATGATTTTTATGTATTTAGTGAAAGGGTGGTGGATGTTCATTGTTCATGTTGTTCTTCTATGAGACTTTCATCTTCTCTTATCCTCTCGCTTTGTCTTGGACATCATGCAATAACCTTATATCATGTGGGGTAAATTGAGGTTGCTGAGAAACTATGGCACCACATGATCTTTGTTGGCTAGTTCCCTCAGGATTGTTTTTATAATCAATTTTCCTCTGATCATTAGTTTCATGTAAAGGTGGTTCGGCAGCCTCCATGATAGATTGGAAGTTGACCAGTCCATTTGATGAACAAGATGGGATGCTAAATCTGACATTAAGAGCATCCAATACAGGAAATTGTTCCAATGATTCAGCAAGTGAGGTTACATTTAATGATATTTCCTATGTTTCATCAAGTGAGTAAGTTCCTAGTTACAAAAAGCATTCACAAACATTACTCATTAGTTTCCTCAAGGATAAACTTGGGTTCATGGCATTGTATAATCAAAGAGAAATATCCTCTACTACTTTTACAACCTATGTGGTGCATGCTTCAAATTCCTCCAGGAAAAAGGAACAAATGTGGTGAGTTGTAAGCCACATCTATTTGATGTTTTGAATTGTTAATTATGTTTTGAAAATGGGTTCAATCTTTGAGGAAATGTTGAATTGTCCATGATTCATGTATGGGTGATGGAAACATTGAGATAGCATCATATTTATTACTGTTTTCTCCTGTCACTCATTGGTTTCCTCTTGTTCGCATGTCATGTATTTTCTAAGGCATCTTTTAGTCTTTGTAAGACTAAAATGGAATAAATTTGATATATGTCAGATTAAATCAGGTATCTTATACATACATGATGTTCACCCTACAGGACACACCATGTATACGGATTTCACCTGTGTTTAAAGGCATTTGTACCATGATTTTTTTTATAAATCCTAAACAATGCTACCTGATTAATTAAAACATAATATTAGGCATGTTATCGATATCGAACCCATAAAGACGATGAATATGAATAAAGAATGGATGAATGCCAATCAGTTGACAAAAGAGTATGAAGATGGCGTGAAAGATTTTATCAAGTTTGCAGAATATCATGCATGTGACCCTTCATAAATCCATTGTTCGTGTTTATGTTTTTTTATTCAAGACAAATTAGTCCATAGGGGTTGGAAGAACACCTGATCTGTCACGGAATAGATCGAAGTCATACATGTTGGAATAAACATGGGGAAAAACCAATTTAGGTAGTGAATCAGATAACATGACATTTTATAGATCATCTGATATGATTAGAAGAATGAACAGTGAAGACGATTGTATGGAGGGTGTGATTACATATGTGAACGATGATGAAGATCATATTGAGGAAATGACAAGGACATTTGAATATGAACTTCATGATTTCCCAAAATTGATTGAGAAGTTAAAGAGTTGTGCAAAATTCCATTGTATGTTGGTTGCACTAAATATATAGCATTGCCAGCCGTATTGAAGCTGTATAATTTGAAAGCTGGCAACGGGTGGAGTGACGCCAGTTTTATGGAACTACTTTCTCTCCTGAATGACATGCTCCCAGAAGATAATGAACTCCCAAGACGAACATATAATGCCAAACAAATGCTATGATCGATGGGTATGATATCTGAAAAAATACATGCTTTCCCGAATGACTATATATTGTTTCTCAAGGACCAAAAATCACTTAAAGAATGCCCAAAGTGTGGTGCTTTCCGATACAAGATAGATGATTCTAGTCCTACGAAAGTTGTATGGTACTTTCCAATCATTCCTAGGTTTAGACGCCTATAAGGAAGTGAGGAGACTACAGGAAAATTGACATGTCATGTAGATAAAAGAATTAAAGATGGGAAACTACGTCACCCTGCAGACCCTCCTCTGTGGAAGAGAATTGATCACAAGTATCCTGAATTTGGGAACGAGCCGAGAAACCTTCATCTGGCGTTATCTACAGATGGGGTGAATCCTTTTGGTTTTCAAAGCAGCAGTCACAGTACATGGCCGGTTATGTTGGTAAATTATAATTTACCACCATGGTTATGCATGAAATAAAAATAAATCATTTTATCTATGCTTATATCAGGGCCAAAACAACCAGGTGATGATATTGATGTTTATTTGGCCCCATTGATCGAGGATTTGAAAATATTGTGGGATTCAGGTGTTACGATGTATGATGCTTACAAAAATGAATAGTTCACATTGAAAGCCATGTTGTACGGGATGATAAATGACTTTCCTGCTTATGGAAATTTTTTAGGATATAGCATTAAAGGATATCAAGTTTGTCCCATTTGCGAACAAGGTACATAGTCAATTAGGTTGAAACATTCATCAAAAATCATGTTTCTAGAACATCGCAGATTTCTACCCCAACGACATAAGTACCAATCTTGGATGACATCATTCGACAGAAGTTCAGAGGAACATACAACATCGTCTCCACTAACAGGTGATCAATTGTTTGAGAAAGTGAATGATTTGGACACTACTTTTGGTAAACAGTTTTCGAAAAACCATACGAAAACTGGTTAGAAAAAGAGATCAGTTTTTTTTGAATTACCATACTAGAATTGTATGTATGTCAAACATTTTCTTGATGTTATGCATGTTGAAAAAAATGTATGTGATAGTGTCATCGACACGTTGCTAAGTGCACCCAGCAAAACAAGGGATGGAATTAAGGCTAGATTGGACATGGTTGAGATGGGAATACGAGAAGAGTTGGCACCAATGAAGGGTTAAAATTGAACATTTCTTCCTCCTATTTCTTACACTATTTCCAGGAAGGAGAGATATCAGTTTTTCAACTTCTTTAATGACGTAAAGGTTCCAGAGTGGTATTCATCAAATATGAAGAACATCATGTCAATGGGAGATTTAAAATTAAAGGGTCTGAAATCACATGACTGCCATGTTTTAATGCAAGATCTAATTCCTATAGCTTTACATTGCATTTTTTTGAATAATGTCTACCATACATTAACGAAGCTCTGTTTCTTCTTCAAAGCTATATGCAGCAAAGTTATAGACCCGACGAAATTGCTAACTATGGAAAGAGAAATTTCCGTCATATTATATGAATTGGAAATGTTCTTCCAGTCGACATTTTTCGATATGATGGTTCGTTTGATGGTTCATTTGGTGAGAGAGATTTGACTATGTGGTCCTGTACATTATAGATGGATGTACCCCATTGAACAGTATATGAAGATTTTGAAAGGGTGTGTCAAAAACCGAAGTCGGCCAGAGGGTTGTATTGCGGAGCAATATATTGTTGAGGAAGCTGGGAATTTTGTACTGAATACCTGTCTGCTGTGGAAATCATTGGCCTACCAAAATCTCATCACACTAAGTGGCTTGAGGGTGAAGGAATTTCTGGAAGAGGGTTTGTCACAATCAATATTAGAGATCGGGAGAAGGCCCACCTTTACGTTTTGCATAACAGTTTCGACGTTGACCCATATGTTCTAACCCACAAAGAAATTATTAGGCATTTGAATCCTTCTAGGGATGAAAATGGATATCAGATACACATAATCAACAGTTTATAAGATGGTTTTGAGACCATATTTTGAAGAAATTAGATGAAAATCCAGACTAAATTTCAGAACGACTTCAATGGCTGGCCGGAGGAGAGAAAGTGTGTACGTATTATCTTACAATGCTTATGCAGTTAACGTTTGTGAATTCTATACTAATGAACATGATGAATACAGTACCATGCAGAATAGTGGGGTTACACTTGTGGATGAGGTGATGCATGTTTCCGGTGCTAAGGACAAAAATCCAATTTAGGCGAATGTGTCATACTTTGGCATCATCAAATGAATATGGCAGTTGGATTATACAAAATTAAAAGTGTCGATTTTTCATTACAAGTGGGTTGATAACAGGAGTGCTGTTAAAATAGACGAATTAGGATTCGTGAAAGTTCCTTTCAGTAAGGAAGGGGAGAAAGACAAACCATTTATAATGGCATCACAGGCAGTACAAGTATTTTATGTTCCAGACCCCGCAAACCAAAATTGGTCAATTGTTCTGTTATCGACCAAATCAACTGAAGGGTCAGATGAAAGTTCAAAGGAGGTTGAACCTTTTATAGGGACTTCACAATCATTTCACAGCGGTCCAAATGTAGACGGTGTTTTGTATGTCAGAGGAGACCACAATGAAGGAATTTACATAGTCGATAGACGAGTCAAATCACATTAGCCTTTAAAGGAAAAAAAGAGAGTACAATAATCAGGTTATTTGTTTATTGTAACATACATTGTGTTACATGATGTTATTATCTGTTCACTGCTGTTTTTATGTAATCTAAATTAAATATTAAACCACTTCTGTAGATAATGACTTCTGCACCTACTGATGCGCCCAATCCTGAGGCACAAAAGGTCTCTCAACCAGCAGCTGGTGGTCCCACTGCAGAGCAACAACAGGTTTGTCAACCAGATGCTGGTGGTCCCAGTGCATAGCTACAACAGGTTTTTCAACCTGTTGTTGCTGGTCCCAGTGCTGAGGTACAACAGTTTTCTCGACCTATTGCTGCTGGTCCCATTGTCGATGCTAGCGCTTCGAGGTAAGATATTGATGCTACTTCTGAGGAAATGGTAGGAAATGAAACCCTGAAAGTGCAAAAAAAGAAACAAGAGTGTCGTAGTTTGACAGTGTTGGCCAAAATTGTTAAGGCAAAAGAAAAAGGTATCAAATTTGTGGTGGGATGGAATAAGCGAGGAAAACATGTTAACCCCAACATAGCCATCTTTAGTATCTACATTGGAATCGTCACTCGGCAACGCGTGCCAATTGATGTACAGTTGTGGCACCATGTTGTCACTGGGCTGAAGACACTAATGTGGGAAGAGATTACAGAAACATTATGATATCATTTTTTTAATTTATTAAAATAAAATAAAATACCAAAACATTGAATTACTCTTCATCATCCATTTCAGAGTGCATTTATAGTGGATGTCTCGCACAAGGAATATGTATTAAGAGTTTCATGAAGGATTCATAGAGGTTTCTGCACAATTTTAACGAAATATCATCTTAAAGATGCAGAAGGGAAAATCAAGCTGCACCCACCTCCTCTTTAGGCACACTTGATATCCTAAGGAGTGTGGGATGCGTTTAGCAACCATTGTGGGGAGCATAATTTTCAGGTACATTGTGTGGGGTAATATGTTGTTTGACGTTTGCTTGTATTCATCACTCTGATTGACAGGTTTTTATTTATGAAATAGCTACTGAGTACTGAAAATAAAAAACGCGCAACAGAACCAGCGTACCCTTACCGTAAAGCCAAGATGGGGTACGCTGAACGTGAGAAAAAATTGGTAGGCCTTTTAAATCTACCCTACTACTAGTATGTGACATAAATCAACACCATTGCCATGTTTCTCTATTTATATGCAGATTGATGTATCGAAATCGAAAGCCATATCCATCCCACACCATGTGCTATAGAAGGAGGCTCGTGTAAATAAAGAGGGTACATTGATAGATGAATACACACAAAAAGTGTGGGAAACATGTGTAAGTATGACATAATATAAATCTGAGTTGCTTTAAATTGCTATTACATTACAATAACTACTTATTTTTCAATATTTTCTATCCGAAATAGTCACAAGAATCAATAACAACTACACCAGATGCATACATACTTTCAACAGCATTGAAGCAGCCAGAAAAGTATGGCCGCGTCAGAGGTGCGGGTTTTGGGGTGACACCTCGAACATATTTTTAAAAACAAAAACAAGCGGGGGATCAAAATGAAAAAATGGAAAAGCTGCAAGAACAGTTATCTGTTTTTCAAGAAGAATTACAATACCATAGAGAGATGATAGAAAAAATTATGGGGGAGAGGCAAAGAGAAGAAACAACTCAACAACAACCAGTTCGTGACGATCTCGCCCCACCCCCCACCAGCTTTGAGGCGAGCCATTCCCCTAAAAACCTGAATTAGATGAGGTAATCAATGTTTTAATAATTCTTTCTATGAAATTTTATTAACATAGACACTAATACCTTTCCTATACTAATATTCCATAGGGTGAAAATGATTTTGATTTATATTTATCAACTCCCACGTATCGCCTTGTAGCGAGGGATACGGTGTTCAATACGCAAAATGGCATGCTACACAATAGAAAACTTCCAAAATGTCATCTTAGAGTGTCAATTAACGTAGCTAATGAGTCGAGTGCTGAGATACCTTTTCCAAATGACGATTATGACATTCATACGGTTGAACAAGCTGTTGGAACATTCATCGCATGGCCGACAGTTCTTGTAAAAAAACATGTCGACAAAAAGGTATTCATTTCTAATTTATTTTCAAGCTAGACCATTAACATTTAATGAAAAAAGGTCTGAACCGATTACTGTTATTACATAATGACAACGACTATGGGGTGAAACGAAATATCAGCTCAAAACAATCTCAAGGATCAACCAACCGATTGAAACGGTCTACTAAGAGCACCTTCACCCCGCCTGTTCTATATCCACAGCAAATATTATTGCAGGCTCATGTGGATACAAAGTTGAAAGACGGTAGTACTCACATAGTTGATTTTGAAAAAGATATATATGGATAGGTGATATCAGATTTCATTAGTGATTAAAATGTAAATGAACTCCTAAAGTATGAATGGCTAGGCTCTTTAGTTGTAAATGTATACATGAGGTAAGTTTTCATGATTTAATTTTACAAAAGCTGATATACTCTGATAATTTTGACTAAATACATTTTATATTTGTAGCAGACGTATATATGAAAAAAAATTGAAGGGATTTCCCCATGAAAAAAAATTGGGACTCGTTAGTCCTCACACCACATCGTCAAAAGATGAAATATATTCTGTTAAAGAGGCTACAATAATGTCATCCCTGCTCAAATCATTTGAAAACAAAATTACCGATGACAGACTCTTTTTAATACAAACGATGTAGGGTTAAAACTCTACAATTTAATCATATCAACTATATTTTCATTTCATTCTTAAATTATTCCTTTTTGTATTTTTACGGAGCATTGGATGCTGATTACAGTCAATTTGGATACTCCACAGATTTATTTTCTGGATTCAATGCATGGATATCCAACAAACCGACCACACATGATGGCGTTTGTTAATTTGTAATACAATAGATCCAACATTTTAAAACTAAAAATATATTTATATAATTTATGTTATCTTTTAATGAGGATTCTGTTATGATAGGGTGGTGCATCAATATCGTCTAATGCATGGAATGAATCTAAGGCATAAGGATGAGCACCCCTACAAGATCTACAACTGGAAAAGTATCTGGGTATATATAATAACATTGCACTATCCAAACACATATCATAACAAATTACTTATTTTTGTTGATGTTTCTGTAGTGTCCAAAATAGAAAAACGGAAAGGACTTTGGTTATTATGTTTGTAAATTTATGAAAGAGATCATATTTCATCAACAAACTAGCATCACTGATGAGGTATTTTCGAAAATAATTACACGTTCATTTAAAATATTTATTAATCCTTTGTGTATTTATATTTTTTCAGTACTATTATGACTATCACAAAAACTCATATTCAGAAGATGATATACATGTGTTTAGAAATGAATGGGCAACATACCTGATGAATGATTGTACACAAATCAGATGAAGGTGAATTCCAACCACTTATGTTATCTATATATGATCATTGATTATCCTCGAACCTTCTTTGGTGAATTGAGAATGCTCCGATGTATTGAAATCTTAATTTATTACTCAATGTTTTATATCCCCGGATTCATATTATTGATCTTTGAACAAATCAATATTAATGTAAGGAATGATGGTGTGCAGTGCGTATGGGGTGAACGACGAAACCACTGAGGATCAACAGAATCCATTTTCTGTATCTCATTTGTTTGAACTTGTATTTCATCACATGTGTTGTTGTTTGACTTGCATAATTATTTCTAGGTAGATTCATGAGATAATTAGAATCGTTGAAGGATTTTTTGGAACCAAAATATGTGTCCCATGATAATTCAAGTAAGGGAAAGGCTGGTTGAGATGAAATCCAAGCTCAAACGACCAGTACATCATCAAAAGAATCAACCCTGTGATGAACCATCAAGTAGAACATGGTCCTCGTGATGTTTTGAGGTGTTTATGGAAGGTATGTGGAGTCTGATAATCCCCATGGAAACCTTAAATAAAGTTTACAGACAGCTCCACATGCTTTTTGGGCCTCGTGCCTCTTTACAAGGGTCACGCCATTCACATGGTCCATCTTAGCACATATGTCCCATTCATCCCATTGCTACTCTTGGAAGAACCTGAGAATATGAAAATGCATAAGCCCCACAAAACCCATACTCATCCAACCAAGAGTATTCCTAGTGTGAAGGGAAGCTGACCATGGGTAATACCCACAACATACCTCTTTTAAATATATCGGTTTCGATCCTTGTATTCTAAATAGGGTATATAGGAAGCCTCCATGAGGTTAAATCCCAACCAATGGTAAACCATGGTGACCCCCTCACTGAGGTACACCTTCTCTTATTTTCCCTCTTGTATTTCACTTAGTGGTGTCTGAATAAGTCTTCAAAATGAGAAACCGTACCTTTATGGGATGCACCAGACGTGGGTCAGACCTCATTGGGCGTTTTGATCCATCTATCAGGTAAATATTCTAGGTTCTCCCTCCTAGAGATGTACCTACCTGATCCACTATTATAAGTGTTTTGATCCACCCAGGTCTTACATCTCTTTAAGACATTAAATCATGACCCTCTATCCTTCTGGGATGTTAAAATCATGGAATATCACAAGTTAAACATGGGTTTCCATTAATATATTCAATATTAATGTTTAATCAGTCCTTATTAATGTATTGTGGAGGTGTGGTTTTATGTTTTCCAGTAGATTTCGGACGATTCCACACTTTATGTAGGTGATTCCACGCTTTTACATTATATGATGATTTTATTATGTTGTATTTGCTTGCTAAGTGTACTATATGAAATGTTTTTGTGGTTAAAAATGTGTTATCAAAGGAATATGGGGTGTGTATAGACTTGAAAGTTATTTTTAAAATGAATGCAGTTGTATTTCTTGTGGATTTTCATGCTTAAGTCCTTTAAATGTGTTTGAAGAAATGAGAAATTTGTGTGATGAGTGTTTTCAAATGGATTTAATGTGTTTGTGAATTTTAAAGAGGGTTTTCTTATGAGATGTAGAGAGTCTATATATGTGTATTTACATTGAATGAAAGTACATGAGAATGTGTTGATATATGTGATGTGTATAATGTAAATTGAGAACAATTTCCATACAAGGTATTTTCATTATGATGTGCAGGGGATAGGGTGAGAGGGCAGGGGTGGTTTTCTGGGGGAGTGGGAAGGGGGAAATGTGGTAGGGGGAAGGGGTAGGGGTGTGCTGGGTTCTTTTGAGATATGTAGGGGTGGGCAGGGGGTGTGCAATGGGAAGGGGGGAAGTGCAGTGGGAAGGGGTGTGCTGGGGAAGGGGGAAGGGGGTGTTCAGGGAGCAGGGAGTGTGCAGGGGTAGGGGGTGTGCTCGGGGGTGGGCAGTGTGTAGGGGGTGTGTTGGGGAAGGGGGAGGGGTGATTCTGTTTTATGGAATGGGGGGACATATAGCCATGGTATTAAACCGTGGGTGTGCTTGGTAGGTGTGGTTTTCTTGGGGAGGGGGAAGGGGGAAAAGTGGTAGGGGGTGTTCTGGGTTCTTTTGAAATATGTAGGGTGTGGACAGGGGGTGTGCAATGGGAAGGGGGAAGTGCAGTGGGCAGGGGTGTGCTGGGGAAGGGGGCAGGGGGTGTTCAGGGGGTATGGAGTGTGCAGGGGTAGGGGGTGTGCTCGGGGGTGGGCAGTGTGTAGGGGGTGTTCTGGGGAAGGGGGCATGGGTGCTTCATTCTTATGGAATGGGGGGACATATAGCCATGGTATTAAACCGTGACTATAGGTATATAGCAAAGGTTTAATGTCGTTGCAAAAGGCCCATCATTGGTATCCAATAGAGGAGGATAATAGGGTTGAATGTAACACCCCAGGTAAATAAAGAATATGACATTTTCATATTTATCCATATTTGTGAATAAAATATTGATATGAATTTAAAGGGGACGCTATGCTCGATGGCGTACCCAACACGCAACAACGAGTTTTTTGGGAATCTTACGATGCACTCTAATAATAAAATAATATTATTTTAAATGGTAGTTAACATGTAGCCGTTGTAATGGAGAGAATGGATATAAATAACTAAAATATTATTATATATGTTTTTAAATGTTTTTACATTTATCCAATAAAGGATAGAGGCTTAAAATACGGAAAGAATTCAATTTTAGGCGTATATGCCCTAGTTTTCACTAAAGGTTCACTTATCACCTTTTGATGTTGAACCATCATTAAATATAGTTTTGTTCACTCTTAAAAAATTCTTTTGGACCAAATAAAACTCTTATTAATAATCGGGACATCAAAACTTACTTTGTGTAAATTTTTGGTATCTTTCCGATAAAGTTCATTTTTTTAATGAATAGTGTAAAATGTTGTATTTTAATTCAAAACCTCTTTTTTATCTAATTTATTTATATTATTATATTATCTTTTGAATTGGTTTTAAAGTGAAATTAGAATATATTTTTACCATTAAATCCAATATTGGTCGTTGGAATTAATTTCACTTTGAAATCAGTCTTAAACCAGTGTCAATCTTTTGATACTTATTGTTTCATAAAAACACGCTATTTGCTCTGACAGCGGGAATTAATTATTAAATTAACTAATGTGACTTATATGTTTTGAATTTTGTAAAATAGAATTCATTTTTGAATTCTTAATATCAAATATATCTTAGGGTGAATGTTTTGGGATTTTTCTGAAAAACTTCAATTTTTGATGAATAGTGAAACCACTAAGTGGTACTTATAAAAACTGATTTTTCCGTTTAAATGAAAATTTTCCATCTTTGAGTTTTGAATTTCAAAAATCCGACATACATGGTTGTCATTAAGAAGTAAAATGTGGTTCAATAGGATAAAAATAATTTTTTGGTGAATAGTAACTTATTAAGTTTTTAATCGTGATTAGTGGTAATTAGTGTAGTTTAAGGTAAAAATAATGCTTTAATAAATTAAGATGAGCATGACACATGTCCTACCCTTATTGGTTGTGTCATTGCCGACCAATACAAGCCATGGGTCAACTTGGGGACCCCATGGAGCCACTTTGGTTGGAAAATGACATAAATTACTTTTTATTTAATGTAAAAGTAAAAATGACGCAAACATCATATGTTTTACGAAAATAGTTTTTACATGGGGTTATAAAGATCAGATTTTTGATTATAAATAGTCATTGGAAAGCTAAAACGATTTCCTACATCATAGTAGTTTTTTTAAAATTTTTAGACACTAAATAAATTAAATTATTTATGACATCATGATGATGCAGCGATGACCTCATTATTTAACGATTTAAATAAAATGGAAAGATAATGTAAAATCTATGAATTACACATGTCCAAAACTTATTGTATGGGTTTATTTCGAACCCTTAACACCTTATCCACGAATTAAATCAATTTGGGACTTTTTTAAACCGAAACACATTTTCAAATAAAGTAATATTTCTTACTTTCCAAAAGTGCCCCTCCTCTCCTCTTATAAAAGGCCCCCACCTCTACCTCATTTCACACACTCCTCAAGCCTTTGGCTCGGCCATCCACTTCCCATTTCCTCTCTCCACATCCCTATCCTAATCCTAGAGGATTCCCTTTGGGCATAATCCTTTCAAAGGAAGCCTTTAGGCTCAAATCAAAAGGAGTAACACTTTTAAAGGTAATTCATTCTCTCATGTTCATTTGTTTTATTTTTCTTCTGCAACCCCCTAAACTCTTTTTATTTACTTCTTTTGTAACAGCAACAGTATCTTAAATACACTAAGATGTTTTTATAAGATTTATTCGAGCTACACTCTCACACAACTACATCAAATGGTTAAAGGACATACGGTTTCCGTGGATGGCGAAATTCTGCCTCCCGAAACGATGATTGTTCAATACTCATTTAACACCTTCAAAGGTGGTCATTATGATGTCACTATTTTTATATATGATATATAATATGTTTATGTTTTCCTTAATCTTCTGTTTTTTTTCATTTTGGGCATACATTTATGGTTTCCATTATGGGTAAACCCGATATCTTCATTTAAGGAAGTGCGGACTACCGCCCCCTCAATGTGATTTGATTCTTTAAATACCATATGTGGGACGTATAAAGGATGGAACTATGATATTATATATTATATTATACTAGAAATACAATATACCTTTATATCATTATTATTCCATTCTATAAAATACAAAATAGAAATGAAAGTAGTGTTCATGCGTACGTACGGCTTACCGTCTCCATGAACGGTGCATTTCATTTCTTACCTCTAAATGATTATGTAATGTTATAAATACATGCATGTAATGTATATATATGACATATATGATATCTACATCATGAATACAATTCTGGATATAATAAACATTTTTCCACACGAACAACATGTAATTGTAGAAGTCCACTTTCGACTTAAGAACCTAATATCGGCAAAACAAATATTATTAACTTAAATGATTACATAATGTTTATGACATGGTAATAAGTGATATAAAAGGAATAATGAACATGAAAAATGTTCTTAAGGAAGTAGAAATTAACTCAAGGTTATTATTCAGGATATTAAAGAATGATCGAGTCAAGTCGGACCCGAGGTAAGGGATCCTACTCCTCTCTTTCTTTTTAAGTACACACTTTTATGTCATTCCATTTAAAGCTCATCTTTCTTGATATTGGGATGATATTTTATATTAAACATACTGTAATTTTTATTTTCATGTTATGAGAGACCCTATTCTCTCTCATCAATCCATTTTGGAAGTTTTGAGTGGCGCCGTTAGGCTGCCGAACTTTCGTAAGAGATCTAACCTCTCTCTTTATTTTTAAGTACTCTCCTTTATGTCACTTCGTTTAAGCTCCTCTTTGTAATGTTGGGGGATGTTATTTTATATTAATATTCCTGTAAATTTTATTGTAATGTTATGAGATACCCTATTTGATCTCATCAATCCATATTCATAAGTTTTATGTGGCGCCGTTAGGCTGCCGAGTTTTCGTAAGGGATTTTTCATCTCACTTTTATTCCCGTGAGATTTATGCTACATTTGCCACAAATTCCATTGAGTGGTGTATGTACTGCCCATTATTCTACTCTTTGTGTAATATAATTTCGTTTATTAGTATTTACATCAATGATCTATTGTCCTTCTTTCATGGGGTGTATGTTTTGAATGATACCCAAGTCGGTTAGGGAACCTTTCACCCTCTTCTTTTTTAAAAGACTTCTTTTGTTGGGTATTTTAATTTACATATAGTTATGTTGGGATATGTTCTCATATATCCTTATTGATGTAAATTTTATGTCCAAGTGATGAGATACACTTTTTATCTCTCATCACCTCATTTTGATGCGATGTCGTTAGGCTGTCAAGGGAACTTTTTAACCCAATTACGATTTCTTTGGGTTCAACATGTAGTCATTGAATATGTCATCCATTGAATATGTGTGAATGACCTTTTATTGTTTTACACTTAATATCCACTTATATTGGGTGTATTTATATTTGTCACACATATTTTTGAGATTGATTTGTCCTTAATTTAAGAATACCTTCTTTATAAGGGATTTCATCACATTTGACATTTCTATTGAGGGTTCATTGTTGTTATGCACCAATTCACTCTTATATGGTGTATATACTGTCCTTTGGAGTATTATATCATGAATCCATTTATTCTAATGATATTATAAAGTTCTGACTAAATGTTATTCCTCAATTATTGTATTCAAGTGTCTCTAATTTTGGTAAAACCCCTTTAACCAAAATATCATTTTAAATGTTTTAATTATTTGTTCTTATTAATATCCATGTTTTAAAAATGGTTTTAAGGATTTATTTATATGGATATTAATGGTTTAAAATTTTAATCTTCAAGGTGGTATGGGACACTTTGATTCAAAAATCTCTTTATTAAATGTTTTAAATGGTTTTGGAAATGGTTTCTTTTTGAATGGATTCATTATTTTAAAATAATGAAATGTTATATTGTGATTGAAATGTGGAAATGTTATGTTTCCTTTATGAATGTTTTATGTGATACATTTATGTTATGGTTCTTGGGAATTGTTATGAAAACGGGTGGTTCCGTGATAAACTAAGGGCGGGTGAGACCGATATAGCTCTCTAATGCATTGGGTAACGCGAAGGAGTGAAATGTTAAGGTTTCACCGAAGAGATTTAGGGAATATACTGTGATGGGTATTCCAAACATAACCAAGAGGGTTACTCCCTACGTAAGAATGTTATGAATGCCTCAGGTTACCTTTATGTCTTATGTTTTCCATGATTTATTCATGATTTGATATGCCTATGTTTTATGGGTAAAGTGTGATTTCATTCTAATGTATATATGAACTCATGTTCCCTTTCCATATTTTAATAACTCTTACTGAGCTTTTTATGCTCATCCCAAGTTTTTGAAATGTCTTTCACAGGTTAAGGGAAAGTTACATGATGTGATTATAGTGTCAAAGATGTGTCAAGAATGAATCTGTGTTATATTTTAAATATGATTCCGTTGATGGGAATAATGAATACTGTCTTTTATGTAACCACTTTATTTAAATGTGGAATGTAATGCAAGTTTCATGATCTAATTCTCTAAAACTCTAAACCTGAAAAGATCCTCAATGTGTAATCTTGTAATAACTCAAGATTAAGTAAGGTTTAAGGCTGGGGATTTATAGTTGGTATCATAGGTTGTTTTAGATAACTTTAGAGGTTAGGGTATTCTCTAAGCATAAGTGACATTACCATAATGGTTAGGATTTCAGAAAGAGTCCTAGTTTTAGATAAAGTGATTGAGTAAGTATATATTAGTGTTTACCTTCCTCATTAGTATATGATGTTTTTGTTGATATACTCACACTGACATTTCTGTTTTTAGTGAATGGATGAATCTAGCAGGAACCAAAGAGACAATTGGTTTGAAGGAAACTGTGGTGGTTCTTTGATTAAGAGACTGGACGGAATGGGGTATTCAATGAGGAAACTCATGGTTGTTCTAAACCAACTATCAAGGAGTCATGATCAACCACTTGAACCTTGGTATGTTCTGTGATGCATCATGTACAAGACGACCAATCGATATGGAAGTTCAGGTTATAATTATAAAGGTAACCATTAGAGTTTATATGATCCTTAATTTTTAGGTAATTGTGGGTTATTATATGTTATGATGGAAAATGAAAGGCGTGAGATAAACTTGAGGTTAAAATATGTTATGATAATCCTTGAATATTTTATCTCATTTTGGGGAATGTTTTAAGAATTATATAGTTTTGGAAAAAGGACAACACGTAGACCGTGTGACTACCCGTCGCGTCAGACAAAGCTGCGGGAATCGAACCCACAATCAAAGAGCAACTGGTATTTATCGCCTACCACTGGACTACGTGAAGTACCTGGTTAGTTTTACTGATTCTTTTTAGTTATATGATTTTATGAATTAAGAGTAAGTTTATTTTGGGTAATTTATGAAAATGATTAACCTATCATGGAGGATATGTGATTAGGTTAATTACTTTTCAATACGAGACTTTAGGAGCAGCTGATGTTGTTTGGAGATAAATGTTACGATTTAACTTGGAAGACTATGTGACTAAATCCTTCAAATATTTGGGTTTCAAAATTATATTGGTTTTCTTTGAAGAATTTTATGGACAAATTGTTTATCGGATGGTCCTCGTTGAACTTTGGGTTTTGTTGGACAAATTTTGGAGATTAAGCATGGATTTTCTTTTTAATGGGTTATCCTTTTCTAGATTATCTGACCTTGTACTAACCTTTTTGGTTTTGGTTTTGGTTAAAGCCTAAAGACATGGGATGTATATAGTTCTCTTTTGTGGATTAGGTGATTCTCTAGAAGTTGATTATAGTACTCTTAATGTGAACAAGTCACCCTAAATACTCATCTTTTGGAAAAAAATATGAGTTTGATTAAGGAATCTAGTAAATGTTGAAAGTCAACATGATAAGTGATTATGTTTCCTTATGAATAAATTCCTCAATAAAAAGTATCTTAAAACAAAAATTTTGTCTATTAACTTTTCCTACTGGGGAATCGAATACCGTTTAACCCATCACAAGTTTGTGAATTTCTTGTGGTTAACTTTCTCCTAAACATGTTTTATATCACTCTCCATCAGAATATGACCCTTTTTTTTCCTCCATGTCCATATTTTCATACTTGGAATCCTAGTATGGGTTAACTCGGGTGACCTATGTGCTTATCTTTCTTTATTTTAAAGTGATTGTCTTACCGACTCTTGTTCCGGTGTGGGACTTTCAAGGATGTTTCCAAGCTCAATTTTTAAAATTGCGAGGACGCAATTCCCAAAAGGGGGGAAGGATGTAACACCCCAGGTAAATAAAGAATATTAAATTTTCATATTTATCCATATTTGTTAATAAAATATTGATATGACTTTAAAGGGGACGGTATGCTCGATGGCGTACCCAACACGCAACAACGAGTTTCTTGGGAATCTTACGTTGCACACTAATAATAAAATAATATTATTTTAAATGGTAGTTAACATGTAGCCGTTGTAATGGAGGGAATGTATATAAATAACTAAAATATGATTATATATATTTTTAAATGTTTTTACATTTATCCAATAAAGGATAGAGGCTTAAAATATGGAAAGAATTCAATTTTAGGCGTATATGCCCTAGTTTTCACAAAAGGTTCACTTATCACCTTTTAATGTTGAACCATCATTAAATATAGTTTTTTTCATTCTTAAAACATTCTTTTTGTCCAAATAAAACTCTTATTAATAATCGGGACATCAAAATTTACTTTGTTTAAATTTTTGGTATCTTTCCGATAAAGTTCATTTTTTTAATGAATAGTGTAAAATGTTGTATTTTAATTCAAAACCTCTTTTTAATATAATGTATTTATATGATTATATTATCATTTGGATTGGTTTTAAAGTTAAATTAGAATATATTTTTACCATTAAATCCAATAGTGGTCGTTGGAATTAATTTCACTTTGAAATCAGACTTAAACCAGTGTCAATCTTTTGATACTTATTGTTTCATAAAAACACGCTATTTGCTCTGACAGCGGGAATTAGTTATTAAATTAATTAATGTGACTTATATGTTTTGAATTTTTTAAAATATACTTCATTTTTGAATTCGGAATATCAAATATAGCTTAGGGTTAATTTTTGGGATTTTTCTGAAAAACTTCAATTTTTGATGAATAGTGAAACCACTAAGTGGTACTTATAAAAACTGATTTTTCCGTTTAAATGAAATTTTGCCATATTTGTGTTTTGAATTTCAAAAATCCGACATACATGGTTTTCATTAAGAAGTAAAATGTGGTTCAATAGGATAAAAATAATTTTTTGGTGAATAGTAACTTATTAAGTTTTTAATCGCGATTAGTGGTAATTAGTGTAGTTTAAGGTAAAAATAATGCTTTAATAAAATAAGATGAGCATGACACATGTACTACCCTCATTGGTTGTGTCATGGCCGACCAATACAAGCCATGGGTCAACTTGGGGACCCCATGGAGCCACTTTGGTTGGAAAATGACATAAATAACTTTTTATTTAATGTAAAAGTAAAAATGACAGAAACATCATATGTTTTACGAAAACAATTTTTACATGGGGTTATAAAGATCAGAATTTTGATTATAAATAGTCATTGGAAATCTAATAAGATTTCAGACATCATAGTATTTTGTTTATAATTTTTAGACACTAAATAAATTAAATTATGTATGACATCATGATGATGCAGCGATGGCCTCATTATTTAATGATTTAAATAAAATGGAAAGATAATGTAAAATCTATGAACTAAACATGTCCAAAACTTATTGGATGGGTGGATTTCGAACCCTTAACACCTTATACACGAATTATATCAATGTGGGACCTTTTGAAACCGAAAAACATTTTCAAATAAAGTAATATTTCTTACTTTCCAAAAGTGCCCCTCCTCTCCTCTTATAAAAGGCCCCCACCTCTACCTCATTTCACACACTCCTCAAGCCTTTGGCTCGGCCATCCCCTGCCCATTTCCTCTCTCCACATCCCTCTACTCATCCTAGAGGATTCCCTTTGGGCATAATCCTTTAAAATGAAGCCTTTAGGCTCAAATCAAAAGGAGTAACACTTTTAAAGGTAATTCATTCTCTCATGTTCATTTGTTTTATTTTGCTTCTCCAACCCCCTAAACTCTTTTTATTTACTTCTTTTGTAACAACACCAGTATCTTAAATACACTAGGATGTTGTTATAATAATTATTCGAGCTACACTCTAACATAACTACATCAAATGGTTAAATAACATACGGTTTCCGTGGATGGCGAAATTCTGCCTCCCGAAACGATGATTATTCAATACTCATTTAACACCATAAAAGGTGGCCATTATGATGTCACTATTTTTATATATGATATATAATATGTTTATGTTTTCCTTAATCATCTTTTTTTTCATTTTGGGCATACCTTTATGGTTTCCATTATGGGTAAACGCAATATCTTCATTTAAGGAAGTGCGGACTACCGCCCCCTCAAAGTGATTTGATTCGTTAAATACCATATGTGGGACGTAAAAAGGATGGAACTATGATATTATATATGATATTATACTGGAATTATAATATAACTTTATATAATTATTATTCCATTCTATAAAATACGAAATAGAAATGAAAGTAGCGTTCATGCGTACGTACGGCTTACCGTCTCCATGAACGGTGCATTTCATTTCTTACCACTAAATGATTATGTAATGTTATAAATACATGAATGTACTGGATATATATTACATATATTATATATACATCATGAATACAATTCTGGATATAATAAACATTTGGCCACACGAACAACATGTAATTGTAAGAAGTCCACTTTCGACTTAAGAACCAAATATCGGCAAAACAAATATTATTAACTTAAATGATTACATAATTTTTATGACATGGTAATAAGTGATATAAAAGGAATAATGAACTTGAAAAAGGTTCTTAAGGAAGTATAAATTAACTCAAGGTTATTATTTAGGAGATTAAAGAACGATCGGGTCAAGTCGGACCCGAGGTAAGGGATCCTACTCCTCTCTTTCTTTTTAAGTACACACTTTTATGTCATGCCATTTAAAGCTCATCTTTCTTGTTATTGGGATGATCTTTTATATTAAACATACTGTAATTTTTATGTTCATGTTATTAGAGACCCTATTCTCTCTCATCAATCCATTTTGGAAGTTTTGAGTGGCGCCGTTAGGCTGCCGAACTTTCGTAAGAGATCTAACCTCTCTCTTTATTTTTAAGTACTCGCCTTTATGTCACTTCTTTTATGCTCCTCTTTGTAATGTTGGGGGATGTTATTTTATGTTACTATTTCTGTAAATTTTATTGTAATGTGATGAGATACCCTATTTTATCTCATCAATCCATATTCAGAAGTTTTATGTGGCGCCGTTAGGCTGCCGAGTTTTCGTAAGGGATTTTTCATCTCACTTTTATTCCCGTGAGATTTATGCTACATTTGCCACAAATTCCATTGAGTGGTGTATGTACTTCCCATTATTATACTCTTTGTGTAATATAATTTCGTTTATTAGTATTTAAATCAATGATCTATTGTCCTTCTTTCATGGGGTGTATGTTTTGAAAGATACCCAAGTCGGTAAGGGAAGCTTTCACCCTCCTCTTTTTTAAAAGACTTCTTTTTTTGGGTATTTTAATTTAAATATTTTTATGTTGGGATATGTTCTCATATATCCTTATTGATGTAAATTTTATGTCCAAGTGATGAGATACACTTTTTATCTCTCATCAACTCATTTTGATGTGATGCCGTTAGGCTGTCAAGGGAACTTTTTAACCTAATTTCGATTTCTTTGGGTTCAACATGTAGTCATTGAATATGTCATCCATTGAATATGTGTGAATGACCTTTTATTGTTTTACACTTAATATCCACTTATATTGGGTGTATTTATATTTGTCACACATATTTTTGAGATTGATTTGTCCTTAATTTAAGGATACCTTTTTTATAAGGGATTTCATCACATTTGACATTTCTATTGAGGGTTCATTGTTGTTATGAACCAATTCACTCTTATATGGTGTATATACTGTCCTTTGGAGTATTATATCATGAATCCATTTATTCTCATGATATTATAAAGTTCTGACTAAATGTTATTCCTCAATTATTGTATTCAAGTGTCTCTAATTTTGGTAAAACCCCTTTAACCAAAATATCATTTTAAATGTTTTAATTATTTGTTATTATTAATATCCATGTTTTCAAAATGGTTTTAAGGATTTATTTATATGGATATTAATGGTTTAAAATTTTTAGCTTCAAGATGGTATGGGACACTTTGATTCAAAAATCTCTTTATTAAATGTTTTAAATGGTTTTGGAAATGGTTTCTTTTTTAATGGATTCATTATTTTAATATACTAAAATGTTATATTGTGATTGAAATGTGGAAATGATATGTTTCCTTTATGCATGTTTTATGTGATACATTTATGTTATGGTTCTTGGGCATTATTATGAAAACGATTGGTTCCGTGATAAACTAAGGGCGGGTGAGCCCGATATAGCTTTCCAATGCATTGGGTAACGTGAAGGAGTGAAACGTTAAGGTTTCTCCGAAAAGATTTAGGGAATATACTGTGATGGGTATTCCAAACGTAACCAAGAGGGTTACTCCCTAAGTAAGAATGTTACGAATGTCTCAAGTTACCTTTATGTCTTCTATTTTCTATGATTTATTCATGATTTGATATGCCTATGTTTTATGGGTAAAGTGTGATTTCATTCTAATGTATATATGAACTCATGTTCCCTTTCCATATTTTTATAACTCTTACTGAGCTTTTTATGCTCATCCCAAGTTTTTGAAATGTTTTTCAAAGGTCAAGGGAAAGGTACATGATGAGATGATAGTGTCAAGGATGTGTCAAGAAAGAATCCGTGTTATATTTTAAATATGTTTCCGTTGATGGGAATAATGAATACTGTCTTTTATGTAACCACATTGTTTAAATGTGGAATGTAATGCAAGTTTCATGATCTAATTCTCTAAAACTCTAAACCTGAAAAGATCCTCAATGTGTAATCTTGTAATAACTCAAGATTAAGTAAGGTTTAAGGATGGGGCCTTATATTGAAGATATTCCACCACTCTTTTAATGCAATTTATAATATTTGATTTATCTCAAACGTAAGGGAGATATCCCATGGAGGAAGGGAGAAGGAGGAGAGTGCGTGTAAAGGATTTTGTTGAGTGGAATGAGGGATATATGAGGGTAACCCGCTTTAATGGTTGATAGTGAAATTTTTTTAATTCCGCTCATTAATTAGGTGAATTATTAGGCCTAAGGGTAAAATAAATCATTTTCCAACAATGTGGGAATTAATATACACACACTTCTAATCCGTATAGTTTCATTGAGTGGCTTAAAATCCATTATTCAACCATATAGAGATACTTCCCCAAAAACTCATACCTTACACAAGTTCATCACATTATTTAAAAAACCATTAACCATCAATTTGAGACCATCATAACCTTAGAACAAAACTCTAGGTTTATCTATTCTCCCTCGAATCATTAAATAGCCCATGTTCTACTAAACATTGGGGAATTTTATTATTATATATGATTATCCCTAACCATGCACCAATTTTGTCAATTGGTTATTTTATGTTTTGTGCCTCACTATTATAATTCCATTTAGCAACCCCATTCTTTATTTCATTATTGTATTACTAACATAATATTTTTTTTATTATGTAGGTGAAATTTTTTTCCTTAGTTCGAATGCTTTATTCGGAAACCACCGCCATGGACGACAATTTTTTAGAGAGGATGGATGCAAAGAGAATGGAACATCATTGTTTTTTAACTGTTTCCTGGATAAATGTAATTGTAACAAAATTGAACATTGTTTGAAATGTATATAGAAGTGTGTTGTTTTGTATTCATGATTTCAATTAAATTTATATATCATTTTTGTTCTTCTGTTCTTTGTGTGTGGGTGTTGTGTGTGCTGTGTGCAGGTTTTGTTTGGACTCTGTGCAGGTGCTGTAATGTGTGCAGGTGTTGGGCAGGTTCTGTGCAGGTTCTCGTTTTGGATAGGATCTTTGGCCTTTATCAGTGCTAGTTAAGCGTCGATAAATGGATAATATATCAGCGCTATTTTGAGCACTGATAAAGGTAGTTTTTATCAGCACTCAAAATAGCGTTATTATATTATACATTTATCAGTGCTGAAAATAGCGCTGATAAATACTACCTTTATCCTTGCTATTTTGAGCGCTGATAAAGGGGACCCCCCCCCCTTTATCTTTGCTGAGATTAACAGCGCTTTTTTAGTGCTATTAAAGGCCGTTTTTAGCGCTATTATAAGTCATATTTGTAGTGGTGGGAATACATCAGAGTATGAATGAATACAACCAATGTGTAAAGGGAAAAAATACACACCCAGAAAGAAATGAAATCCCAACATAAAAAAACTAAAATAAAAAATATTTTAGAGATCATGGCTTTAGATATCTATGAATCACCACTATATGAGGCCTATACACCAAAATACCTCAAAGATCCTCTAATTTCACTGCAAGACATTCCATCATCATAATAAGACATGAAATGAAGAGGAAAATATCATGTTTGTTTGGGTATATACATACCCACTAACAATCCCCAAAAACAAAAATGGGAAAAATATAATAATATGATAGAAGTATATAGGACATCTCCAAATCTATACTACCAATTCCCAATATATCATGTAAATGTCTAATAAATCCATGTTGAGGACCCAAAACATGCTACTACTCCACAACCCATGGGTGCACAATCTCCAATATAGGACTCATACACTAGTGAAATAGGGGGATGTCACTGAGTAAAAAGAGGACACATGCCCTAGAATATCAGGGGGGTTCCACTCAAAGAATGAAGTACCTTCATCCTAGAATAATAGGGGGTTCCACTCAGATGGTATTGATAGAGAGACCATGCCTTAGTGCATCAAGGTGGTTCCCTATAGTGGGTAGAGGACAGACATCCTAGCACACCCAGGGGGTTCCACTCGTTGGGTAAATTACTCACACCGTAGTATGTCAAGGGGGATCCACATAGAATGTATAGGAACATAACCCTAGTATGTTAGGGGATGTAACTCAAATAGTAACAAGAGTATGGGGACCCACACCCTAATACAACTGGGAAGTTTCTACCCTTGACATCTCTCTAATAACTAAGTCTAGTCATTACTACTATTTCAACATCATAAAAAGAAGTTTTTTCTCCCAAAACCATTCCTCGTATATAAAAATCTTCAATAAGGGTAACCATATCATTATATGTTGAAAAAATATCAACATATCATACTCATGGACTAAAATAATTGGCTAAATGAAGAGATAATCAAATAGGAAGTCCTTGAGAACAGTACAAAGTGTGTTATAGGGGTCCCATGACATGTAAACTCACATGGTCACCTATAAATTTCTTCTACATCACACAGATTCGATGTCCATGTGTCACAACACATTGTGTAAGGGTATGAAATGACTTGTTTATACCACTAGGGGCATGATAGTGTGATTCTGGTTATGCCCATATACTTTAGGTTGTTCCCGTTTACCTAGCCATGCAGGGTTATTAGGCCATGCCCATGTACTCTCATAGTACAAGGAATGTCCCCCTACATAGGTTCCTAGCTATGTGTAGTTGGAACATGGATTATCCCCCCAGGGAGGGTTATAGGGAATGTGGGCCCTGCCATATAGCGTGTGATCATTATATTCTCTAAAACCCTAGTGCCACTAACAAGGGGAGTACATGGTGTGTGTTCCTGGACAAAAATCTATGTAGTATCGTTTTTTCACATAAATATATATTTCTTTATTCATCATCATCACAACACTACTGCTAATTTTTCCTCTATAAAATATTGGGTGTCTCTAATCTGGTTTCGTTCATGCACAATTCATAGAAAGTGGCTAGATTTCGGATAACCGAACCACACATGGCTCCTTCTAATCATCATCGCAATCTCTAGTTGTAGCTACAGATCTCTAATCCACAGAGGTCTCACACACAACCCCCAACTCATCCCAATCCATCATTATATAAGAATATTGATCCTTTTTCTCTAAACCACAACAAATTTGGGGGTTTTATCATGCTCAAACCTTCCTCAGTATTGTTGAACCATGACACTCCGAGGAAATGACAAAGAAAGTGTAACTATGGGGATAAATGCACATAAACTATGTAAACCATTAATTGGATAGGATTAATTGGTCTACGATCATATAAATGTAATATCCATGGATATAAGAAAGGGAAATAAGGATTCATCATATTCATAAAAAACTAGTGATGTGGATAATCTGTTGCATTTGTTGCCTGCAGATACACTTCAATCTGATCATCATTCATCATCCGGCCTCAATCATCCAATGAATAATGTTCATAAGTATTATCTCAAAGCCTCTTAGGGTTTTGCGGCTAACCCTATTGAAATATTATAATGATATATGCTTAGAGGTTTTAATTTTGAGAACATAAGATAAAATATATGATTTTAATTATTATTTTTATTAAATGTTAATGCCAACAACTATCTCCACTGAAAATATATCACTAACCAACCATAGATAATTCCTATTATAATACCTGCATTCCCAAAATCATCCCTAGTCTTGATTATATTATTTGATGTCCAAAAAAATGGGAAAATATATTTCCAATAAAACAATGTGTGTGAATTAATTAAAAGATATTAGTATTTTTAATGTATTATTACTAGTCTCATGAAACATTCAAACACCATGAAAATGTTAAGAAAAAATTCAGATATATACATAGAAATATTTAAAGGATAATCCATCAAAATAAATTCCACTACATTCTCCCCCCTTCAAGGATTTTCACACTAAAAAGTATAAGCTAAACAAAAATATGGGGGTATTGAGTCTGTGTATTACTCTCTCACTCCAAGGATCTCTCTTACATTATCCCATGCTACTACAAGACATGAAATAAGGTAATGATCCATCCACATAGGATCTTTTCATTCTTATCCTTGACCGCCACTGGGTACTCTATGATGGTGGCTCCATCCTCAATTTCCATCTCACCCCAGTAGATAATATACATAAAAACATGCAAATATATACTTAGCTGAGACAGACTAATGAATTCTTGCGCCTATTCTTACTATTAGTGTAAGGATAGATGGTAAGTAATCTCACCAAACATCCATAACATCTCAAACGGACTGATTTATCTCATAGATAGCTTCCCTCACTGGCCAAACCTCTACAATTCTCATCATGGGGAGACTCGCAAGAAAACATGGTCTCTATGCTCAAACTCCAAGGGCCTACAACGTCGATCTGCATAATATTTATATATACTTATTTCTATCCTAGTATTCTCTTGAATCGCCCTACACTACTACAAAATCATCCTTTAATAGTGCTGGCTATTATTAGTGCTAAAAAAATGTGATTATAATGGTGGATTTTTTCAGTGACATATTTTTAGCACTAATAAAGGGAACATTATCAGTGCTCTATTTTTAGAGCCCCAAAAGATATCATTTATAAGCACTTTTTTGGTGCTGATAAAGGTCCAAAAAATTGAATAAAAAAAAATAGAAATGATTTTATTAAAAAATATGAAATTTTTTATTAATTAAATAATTTTTTATACAAATGAATAAACTTGGAATAATATATATATATATATAATAAAAAATAATAAATATCATGCATTATATATATAGATATATGTAAAAGAAAAATTAAAAAAATAACGATTAAAATTAAGCAAATTGAGAAAAATATTAAACATTTTATTAATTAAATAATTATTGACAATGTTAATAAATAGTATATATCAAAAAAAGATATATTTGAATGTATATAAATATTTTAATATTTACACTTTACATTAAATAGTTAATATATTTAGTGAATAATGGTTTATAAATAAAAATTAACATGAATTAAAAATGCTAACTAATTGCATCGAGTAATGAATATATTTGAATATTGGTAGATTTTTCAATTTAACATAGATCAAATGTGTGTTATATTTGTTTCACATAAATATATGTAATTAATGAATTTTTATATACAACACACATAAATATTAATGTAATTAATGAAATCTTATATAGAAACACATACACATAATATTTATGTAATTTATTCAAATATAATTATTCACTTTGGAATATCATTATAACATGAAATATTTACTATATTATGTTTTTAATTGATAAATTTTATTTATTTATTATTAATATTATTACAGTTAGGTATTATTTATACATTTTTAATATGTTTTTATTTATTTTTTGTTTTTCACTTTTCTTAGAATTTAATAAATTTCTATAATTTTTTTATTGTGTTTTAATATTTTCAAAACGTGTTTATCTTTTTTTCAATATATATCCATATTTTTTAAATAATTTTTATTTAATTAATAAAACTTATTCGTTTTTTCAATATTCCTAATGTGTACACATTTTTAATTATTTAATATCACTCATTTCAAATATGCATGCTCTTAAGATAAAATATTCCTTAATAATGTTAAAAATGTATTTTTTAAAAAAAATATTTATAAATAAATATACTTATAAATGTATATTAACTATATTAGAACATTAAAAATTATATGTAAATAAATATTACTTTTTAGAAAATTATTTATATAATTATAAATAAATAATTATATATATATTTATATAATTAAAAAATTAAAATAAATTTATTTAAAAAATGAATATATTTATTATAATTATATTAATATATATTTATTATTATATATATATATAATGATATAAATTTATTAATTGATATAATTTTTATCAAAAACAATTTATATAATTATAAATAAATAATTATATGTTTCAAAAATCACAAAATTGTAATAAATATATTTAAACAAATAATATATTTACTATATGTATTTATTAAATATATATATATGTATATAAATAAATTTGAAAAAATAAATTATTTATAATTAGAATTATAAATCCTTAATCAGTGCTTTTTTATTGTTGATAAAGATTGAGATTTATCAACGCTAAAAAACAACTGATAAAATTAATCATTGTCATTAATAAAACATTTCAATTGATAAAGATTTATTTTATCACATCATTTTTTAGTTCCAATAATGATATAGATTGATCGGTTCTAAAAAACCACTAATAAAGATTCCTTTTATCAGCACTTATTAACTTAGCATTGATAAATGGAACCACAATAACTCCAGTTTCACTATCCTATAAATAACCAAGCCAAAATTCACTATTTTTTAGATATATTAAATAATTTTTTTCCCTGATAGCATGTTGGTCTCCTTGGCACAACATTGGCACTGTGTGACTTGAGAGATATCAAAACCAATGTTGGTTCTCATTTTTGTGAGGAATAATTGGCTCCCAATACATATATTCCATGAGATAAACCTCTTTAAAATCGTTAACTTTTGAAAAAAGTATACATATAGCAGTTTTTGATGTCATTAGTTTGGAATATTCCATTTAAAATGACATGTAACCCTCTTTTTAATATTTTTTTGAGAAATTAATGTTAAATGATTTCCTTGATTTACTTATAAACCAAAGAAAATATTTAACTCACCAATCGTAAAAATCTCGATATCATACCTCATATTATTAATCAAATAAATGCATTGTGCTTCATCAAATCCTCAAATATTATGTCTTTCATTTATATGATTACCAGTATGCCTTGATTATTATCCATCTTGATGTAGAGGTATTGATCAAATCTAACTCACAAAAAAACAATGCTTTCTTATGTATTAATCCAACCTTAAATACCATGTCCTCGATGATTTATTCATATTATACAAAAAAATCTTTAACTAGAACACATTTCACTCATTTTCATCTATAATAAACTCTTTCAGTTTCTAAATTTATACTACCCTTAAAAAATATATTGAGGAACATTGATTTGACAAATATTTTGTATACTTTTAACAATATTTTCACTCTAATATCCATGAAAATTAAAATAGTTCTCAACCGAGATGTGGGATTAAATTTATCATAAATATAAATGGCATTGATCTAGGAATTCCTCTTTCATGCTATCTATTATTTATATTGATCCACCTTACTATAGTCAATGAATTTATTACAGAATACCCACACGGTTTTGATAACATTTATGACTACTAGTCTTGGAAAAATTACCATGTCACATTTGTCTTATTCGGATCAAGTACCTTAGGCATATATTTTATTCAATTATCATCCTTTTTAGCCTCTGCAAATTAATTGGGATCTAACTGGGAAAAAATGAGGTTTTTTGTTGTCTTACACCTCCGAGTTTGCACTAAAACTATCTAATCACAGATGAAATTTTACTTATTGATTTTATCCTTGCATGTATTTATTTTAGTACAATTATCATCCTCATCAACTTCAACTCCTGGGGAGTTAATATTGAATTTTGAATCTTGAGACACTTCCCCATCAATGTTATGTTTCTTACATTACTCTGATCAATAGTAATCCCATGAATTACTATTGTTTAAAGTATTTTAGACAATATAGGTGCATGTCTACAATAGATGGCGGATGTGTGTCAAACAAAAAAAGCAATCATAAATGTCTGGGAGATGATTATATGGGAATGAATATTGTCTATAAATTTAACCTTTAAATTAATTTATAGGATAACTCATACCATATTGGAATATTTTGTATGTTAGAAATTTTCTTGATGTAATGCATATAAAAAATTTATTTGAATGTGTAATTGGAACATAGCTAAATGTTCATAGAAAAAATGAAAGAAGGCATCATGTCTAGGTTGGACAAGATTGTCATGGGGTTAAGGGTAGATTTGGCATTGAGAAAGGGTGATGGGAATACTTTTCATCCTCTGGCAGCTTACACTCTGTCCAGATAGGAACAATTAAAATGCTATCATTTTCTTAATAGTGTAAATGTTTCATAGGTGTATTCATCAAATATCAATAATGTCAATTCAATGATCAATTTGAAGTTACAAGGAATAAAATCACACTAATGTCATGTTTTGATGAAAAATTTGATTCACAATGCATTTTGTTGCATTCTTCCTCAAAATGACTAACTAAATGTTTGAAAAATCATGCAGACAATGTCTTATACACGTTAAGAT
Source organism: Viscum album (assembly GCA_963277665.1). Classification (NCBI taxonomy): domain Eukaryota; kingdom Viridiplantae; phylum Streptophyta; class Magnoliopsida; order Santalales; family Viscaceae; genus Viscum; species Viscum album. Next base: position 219,604,085 of record OY728127.1, on the reverse strand, counting down.
GTTACCAATACCTCCAAATAAAAAACTACAATGAAGGAAACCCTTTGGGAGGATTTAGAGGTATTGTTTCTATATAAATTATCCATTTTAAAAAATAATATATAATGAAATGTTGATTAAATTTTTATTATTACTCGTAGATTTAGTTTATTTTAGATGATTTATGTCCATACTTCATGCCTTTATTCACTAAAACATTCAATGAAATCTTCTCCCTCAAAAACTATTCATCCATGAAGTGTTGGAATTTCTCACTTTCCATTAGGTTCCATCCAGTAATTTTGATGGAAGAGAAACGATGTTACCTCTTATCAATTCTAGAGGTAATCTTGATGTTTTAATAGTGAAATAATTTTCCATAGAATTAATATATTATGAAATATTTATGTTCAAAAATTTTCTTTTTAGTATTACTCTCATTATAATAATTTTCTTAGACAGAAGAATTCTTTTATTCGAGTTGGGGTGGTCTGTCCCTCTTTTATGTCTTTGTACACCAAAGCTTCCACAAACATCTTCTCCCTTAAATGCTTTTTGACCCCAATAATGTTGGAATTTATCACTTTCCTTCATGTTCCCTCTACTTTTCAATCAAATTGGTAATCTTTATTTTTCCATAGTAAAATCATTATCCATATAATTAATGTATTATTTCATATTTATGTTTAATGTTTTACTTTTTAGTATTATTCGTATAATAATTATTTTCTTATAAAGGTTGATTCTTTTGTTCCAATTGCGGTGGTTTCTTCAAAGTTTCTCATGCTCCTGAGATAATGGACATCAATCCTACAAATGAAATAATTAATACAAATAAATGTGTCAAGAATGCATACAACCATAATGAAATGGTGGTTTCCTTTGACTTATTTAATTAATTGTTTCATTATTTTATCTTGTATTTTTAAATTAATTTCCTTATCATTTTTATATTATTCTTATTTATTTTTTTCACATATATTTTGGGAAGTAATATTTTTCATTCAAATATCTTCAACAAGACACAAGATAGATAAAATGTTCCTTGTAAAGAACCAGAATTTACATGTAATTTTTTGTAAATATATGGGAATTTTACAAGTTTGTGAAAATTGACGGCATGTGATTCCGAGGCTTGGAGTTCATGGAATGAATTTCTGAACATTTTTTCAGGTAAATTTAGTAAATGTGTGAGCGGGATTATCTAACTTTTTAACTAGTGCTTGGAATTTAAATATGAGGACACTGTTGAACTCATAGAATCAGTATTCTCTTAAGAAGACTTTCACCGCGACGAGAGTTGGTCGAGGGTGAATGATAATATTTGGGTTTTTCGTGAAAAGAATAAAATAAAATATAGTGTGTAACATTTTATTTTTTTGTAACCACTCAATGTGGAAGATGAGAAGTGGGGACCACCAGACCATAACCTCCCATGAGGGGTTATGGTGGTGGGGACCCCCCAAGACTAACCTACCATAAGAGGTTATGGTGGTGCGGACCACCCGAGGCCTAAACCTCTTGAACTCCCCTCTTAACGAGGGAGAGACCTCTCAACTACCTCATTAATGTGGAGGAGCCTTTTGAGATTACTCTAAACTTCATTGTGCCAACCCATAAAATAGTGAATTATGTCAACATATGTGATTAATTATCCCAATTTTAATTATTCCAACATATTCTATAATTTTGGCTAATTGATTTTTTGTGGAATTAGGGGAAACTATTGGAAAAAGGTAGATCTCTTGGAGAAAGCTCATCAATGAAGAAATTCTTCTGTGAACAAAGAACGCCGACCTCGACTTCGACCTTCTTTTTTGAGACATACTCCAATGGTGTACATCTTCAACAATAAAGAATCACCTCCATCAAAAAACATTAATCTCACAAACAAGCTAGGGATCAGAGGCGTGTGATGGGCACGATGAACGCCGACTTCGACTTCCCTCTCTATCATCAACAATAGAACAATCCGAGGTAGGGGTTTATTTGTGTGTGAATATTTTCCATATTTCATTCCTTTTTTTCTTTTGTGGTTTGGGAATTAAATGATGTGGAAGGTTGTAAGGATTGAAGTTCTTCTTTCATGTTCTTGTTGATCCATATGCTACCACCCTAACGCGGAGGGTATGGGCCAAACCAACAAGGCCCAACCCTTCCACAAATATTGTGGTTCTTCGTGAATGAGGAAGACGGCAACTAACCAAGGTTGGGGAATTAGAACGGCGACTGGCACCACTGTCAGCCGTGACGAAGGAGATGGTGCCATGACGCCGCCCCACGGCCTCCGCGATGACTGTGTCCCTCATCGTCGTCCGCATCTATGCACCGACCCGCAACTGGACCGCCGGATCAGGGTCAGACCACCTTCCTAGGGCCGAACCTCCGCCCTGCGGGCAGACCCATGCCCCACAGCTGGACTGCCGCCCCATGACCGGACCACCGCCCCGCGGCCGGACCGCAGCCCCACGGCCGGACCGCCACCCTGCGGTCATACTGCCCCTCCGTGGGCGAGCCGCCCCGTGGTCTCACACTGCCCATGGCCAAGCCGTTTCGTGCCCAGGTGGTACCCCTCGGTCGAGCCGCCCTCGTGGTACTCTCGCGGCCTGCCAGGCTAGACCCAGTGGGTCGGGCCGAGCCCAATGACTCAGGCCGCACTACGGGCCATGCCGGGTCAGATCGGGTCAGTTCGACACGGTCGGACCGGCCCCAGGCCCACTACGACCCATTTACTTTCTTTTGGAAATAACTTTGTCACCAGACGTCTGTTTGACGAATCGTAGACAGCGCTGGAAATTTTGGAGCGAGTTGGTCCCTTTGAGTATACCCCATTGCAGTTTTGGACTAATATGGCGTACGGTCAAGTTTGATCGAGCACGAATCAAACCAGACTCTCAGGACAAAATGGCTAATAACACACAGATCGGGCATTCAATTGATGCATCATATATTACGTTTAGACTCCTATGACATGGTGGAAATTTGAGATACTTGTTCATGGGACTTCATGGAAGATGGACTATTGACCAGTAGGTTGTGGATAGGATCCTCCTAGAGACGAGTGAGCATAGTGCAGAAACCTAGTGGTTGGCTGAGACTTGACGACCGCTGACCATTTCAACTCGGAGTGACTCGACAGGCCCAGTGGGATGGCCTTGGTGATGCAGAAGACCCACGGTGGGGAGCACCTTGGTGACGTGGATGACCCATGGAACTCGACATGAGGATTACCTTAGTAGGCCACGAGGGGGAGCGCCTTTGTGATGCAGCAGACCCACGGTGGGGAGCACCTTGGTGATGCGGCAGACCCACGGTACTCTACAGGAGGAGTACCTCAGTAGTCCAAGGGTAGTCGGAAGCACCTCTCTGTGACACGAGAGGCCCAATGAACTTTATAGAGGTGGATTTATCCAACAGCTGAGGCGTTCAATGTTATTACTGGGAATGTTACTGGATATTAACCCTAGAATAAATCATGGTGTGAGTTGAGTCAGTACCTCTATGTATTCTTCATGATTGAGATGGATTACATGATAACATAGGTATATGTATAGGAATATATCTAAGTAGGGTAATCTGTTGATTTCATACTTTGTGGTTTATTCTTGGTGGATATTTGTGAGATCTTGAGGGTCTCGGGGTCCCTACTAAGTATCTTCATACTCACCCCTGCACAGGTTATGCCCACACATTATTGTGTTGGATGTAGATGACAGACAACGTTGACTGATGCTGAGAGTACCAGGAGTGGACAGTACCTAGAGGTAGACCATACAGATTTTCGGTACGTAGAGGAGACAGGTGGGTGTGGAGTGCTGAGGAGGCGATCTGTACCCACACTTTAGGTAGGAACCTCAGATGAAGATCAAGTAGTTGTCTTTCCCTTTTCCTTAGTTGTACTGTATTTCAATAGTACTTGTACCTTAACTGTTGGGATTGTATTCTAGCCCCCTTTTTACTTTCATCTCTCTTTTGGTTATACAGTTTTCTTGTATTCTTATTTTGTTCAGTACTTCATTACGTGAGTTTTCAGGTTATAAAGTCAATGCCTTCGCAGTTTTAGGGAAAACGCCTTTCAATGCTAGTCGTTAGCCCCTGGCCTATGGAAGGTGGGCTTGGGGTAGTCACGGCATGGGCCCCGAGGGACAAGTCGTGACAAATGGGTATTAGAGGAGTTAGTTCTTCATAGAACATAGGACTCTGATCTTTCTTTTGAAAGACAATAGTGTTAAGTGTAGTGAGTGTGGTTATCAGTTTAGGGAATCCAGTTTTGGTGCAGCGGCCGACGTATCCATGCACCAGGACCATGTCTTCAGATTTCTGACTTAGTGCATGAAAGCACTGACTATGTGTGTGTTTTCAAGAGTCTTATTTGTGAACTCTTTGAGTCACCTCACCAGGTATAACTTTCTTCTCACCGGGTATATCTTATTGACTGTGGAACAACTATTTCTTTTCAGGATGCCTCCATACAGACAGCCAGCTAGAGTTCTGAGAGTTGAATGCACTGATAGCCCACCGAGTGACGAGGCCTCGGTGTAGGGAATTTTTTAAGTAGAGGCACTAGTGGAGGCACCAATGGTTCCACTCCCCATTGGGACACCGAATCCACCATCCCCAGCAGTGGACGGTTCAAGCCTCATGAGCACGTTTCATGAGTTCCAGCGCTAGAGGCCACCCAGGTTTAGGGGAGAGACAGAGCCATAGGTAGATGATGATTGGATGGAGGATATGCTGAGAGTATTCCAAATCTTAGGGAAACCAGCTGATCTCATGGTGTTCCTTACTTCCAGCCTTCTACAGGCAGCAGCAGGCAGATGGTGGAGATTGATGCTCCAGGTTCACGACGAGGTGTTGCTTCTCAGGGAAGACTTCGAGAGCCTGTTTTGGGCCGAGTTTGTCTCAGTGACTCTTCACACAGTGTGCATACAGGATTTTCTTCATTTTCAGCAGGGAAACATGATTTTGGCTCAGTACTCAACAAGGTTCACAAACCTCTCACACAACTCCATAGATATGGTGCGAGAACCATTCTTCAGGGCCCGGACCTTCGAGCAGTGGCTCAGGCAGGAGATCAGGGATTCGATGATCTCACTCAGCACTCTGACACATGCGGGGGTGTTATAGAAAGCTCACTTGGTGGAGAGTGTCCTTGATGAGCATTCACCAGTATAGAGACCCACTACCATTCCTCACATAGAGGAGTATTCTGCAACTAGAAGCAGACAGATGTCATAGAGGTCCAAGAGGACCATACATACAGGTGGATGACCGCATGACTCAGGATCGGTTGTGCGGGGCACCAGAGGCAGAGCCAGTCAAACCATGAGCCGGTAGTGTTACACATGCGGAGGGAAAGGTCACATGGCTCATGACTGTCTAACCCACCATACGGATGATCAGGAGATGGTTGGGGGACCTCCCAAGCAGAGACAGAGGTTTGATTGAGGAGGTCCGTAGGGAGCGGGCAGACGTGGTACAGGAGCTGACCATGCAGCTGGTGGTGGACTATGTTTGGAGATGTTTCTGCCACCACCACTAGCAGGTCCACCCCAACCATAGGAAAGAGGTCGACATGGGAGATCTGAGCTCCATGCAGCCAAGGCTTATGATCATGGTGCTTCACAGATGATACGAGGTATGATCTGTTTCTACCCCACCTTATCTAGAGTTCTCATAGACCCAGGCACCAGTCATTATTTTATTGTCACTTCCCTCTTTTGGAGCTTGAAGATTCCGATGGAGTCGTTGGCTATATCCTTACGGCTAGAAACTATTACGGGAGCAGATTTGACAATTACGCACTGGTGCCGGCAGCGCAAGCTCAGTCTTGTAGGCAAGAGCTTCGGCTGGGATATCCTAGTATTGGCATTGAGGCTTTACGACGTCATCTTGGGTATGTACTGGTTATCTACAGTTCATGATTATATTGATTGTATTTGGTGCAAAGTGCGGTGTGTCCGCACGGATGGGACCAGTTTTACCTTCACTGGCGAGAAGGGATCCTTTGAAGCGCATGCTGGACTTAATCGGAGGAGAGTGTAGCCGATCACTCATCAGTTGGCTAGCCTTACCCTTGAAGCTATTGATGTGGAGAGTCTGAGGAATCCTATAGTGGTGGACCAGTACGTAGATGTTTTCCCTGATGATGTTCCGGGTCTACCTCCTTGCATAGAGGTATACTTTTACATTGGCTTATACCCCGGGACCACACCGATAACTGCATCCGCATATCGGATGGATCCCACGGAGCTTCGTGAGCTGCCGGTACAGCTGGAGGACTTTCTGGGGAAGGAATTAATTAGTCCTACTGTTTCTCCCTCGGTAGCCCTGATTCGGTTCACCAAGAAGGAGGATCGGATCTTGAGGCTTTGTGTCGAATATCGGTTTCTGTACTCAGTGACCGTGAAGAACAAGTACCCACTATTGAGGATTGACGAGCTCTTTGATCAGATGAAGGGAGCACTGTGGCTCTTAAAGATAGACCTGAGATCGAGATATCACCAGCTCAGAGTATGAGATGAGGATGTGCAGAAGATGACATTCAAATGTCGGTATGTCCATTACGAGTTCTTGGTTATGACATTTGGCATGACCAATGCTCCAGCAGTGTTGATTGGACACATGAACATGATCTTTTCGCCATACCTTGTTCTATTCGTAGTAGTCTTCACCGATGACATTTTGATCTACTCGGCTACTAAGGAGGAGCATACCTATCATTTGTAAGTGGTACTATGCTCACTCCGAGAGATCCAGCTTTATGGTAAGCTCTCGAAGTTCCAGTTTTGGATCCGAGAGGTTCAATTTCAAGGGCATGTCATATTGGAGGCTGGAGTTGTAGTGGGACCAGTGAAGATTGAGGAGGTACTTTGTTGGGAGACACCCAGTAGTGTGATAGAGGTACGATGTTTCTGGGGTTTGGCTACATACTACCGGAGGTTTTTCCCAGACTTCTATAGAGTTGCAGCACCACTATTATCCTTGACGAAGAAGGGGAAACACATCGTGTGGTCGAAGAGATGCCAGAAGGGTTTTAATGAGATGAGGTAGAGGTTGAATAGTGACCCCATCTTAAGGCTACCGGAGGAAGGCGTACTGTATATAGTCTACTGTGACACATCAGGGACCAGACTCAGATGTGTTCTAATGCAGGAGCGAGCAGTGATCGCTTATTATTCTTGATAGCTGAGACAACATGAGAAGAACTATGCTACCCATGACCTAGATTTTGCAGTATTGTTCTTTGCCTTGAAGATGTGGCGACACTATCTGATGGTCGAGCGTTTTACAGTGTACTCTGATCAGAAGACTCTCAGGTATATCTTCTCTCAGAAAGGACCTGAACCTGAGACAACGACGTAGGCATGAGTCCCTCCAGGACTATGACTTCGACATAGTCTATACTCTTGGAAAGGGTAATGTTGTAGCAGATGCACACAGTAAGAGGTCTGGTATATAGCTGCTAGGTGAGGCAATGGAGCAGCTGGCCACATTATAGATATCCATTGTGGATAGTGATGGAACAACATTTCTATAGTCTCCTACAGTCACTCCCCCACTTCTTCAGTGAGTCAGGGAGGCGTAAGCTAGGGACGCTGATTGCGAGGTAGGACGTGCTCAGATATCTAGAGGACATGCACCTGATTGATTTTATAAAGGTGAGGAGCACATCATTCTCTTTCGAGGACATACCGTGGTACGAGTGTCACTTCAGGAGAAATTGTTGAGGGATTTCCACACATCCCCTCTAGTGGTACATCCAAGAGTGGTGGAAAAGTACCAGGATCTCTGACAACAACAATGGTGGATGGGAATTAAGAAAGTAGAAGTAGATTTTGTTTCTCAGTGCCTCACTTGTCAGCCAGTGAAGGTGGAGCATCGGGTACCATCAGGCTTGGTTCAGCCTTTGGAGGTCCAAGAGTGGAAGTGGTATGGTATATCCATGACATCGTGACAGGACCTCCACGTACATCCAGGGTACATGACTCGATTTGGGTGATTGTCAACCGACTCACCAAGTCGGCCCACTTCCTACCGATCAGAGAGCAGGGTTTATTAGAGAGCATGGGACAACTCTATGTGCTGGATATTGTACGGTTACATAGAGTACCCATGACGATTATCTCTCATCATGATGCACGTTTTACTTCCCTGCTATGGAAGGGGTTGCAGTAGTCTTTCGGGACAGAACTTTGTTTGAGCACCACCTTCCATCCTCCTAAGGATGTCCAGATTGATCGGACCATTCAGACCCTCGAGGACATGCTACATGTTTGTGTCCTCAACTTCGGTCGCAGCTGGGAGGATCACTTTCCTTTGGTGGAGTTTTCATACAACAACAATTATCACTCCACCATTGGGATGGCACCTTTCGAGGCATTGTACAGGCGAACTTGCAGATCACCTTTGTGTTTGACTGGACTAAGGGTGTTAGCACTCGTGGGACCATAGATGGTATGGGCTACAATAGAGAAGGTGCATATCATCCAAGTGCAAATTAAGACTGCAGAGAGTAGGCAGAATTCGTATACCGACAGGAGATGAAGACCTCTTTTGTTCGAGGATAGCGACCACGTCTTTCTACGGGTCTCACCCCGACGAGGAATATAGAGATTTGGTTGAGGTAGAAAGTTATCGTCACGGTTCATCAGACCTTTTCAGGTCCACAACAGAGTCAGTGAGGTGTCTTACCTCTTATCTCTTCCACCTCAGTTGCACCAGGTGCATGACATCTTCCACATATCCCAACTGATTAGATATGTGCATGACCCCTCTCACATCATCGACCATGGAGAGATGGACGTCGACGATGGGGTGACTTTTAAGGTGGTTCCATTAGAGATTGAGGATCAACAGAATTGGTTCCTTCGTGGATGGTCGATACCTCTGGTGCATGTTCACTGATAGCACAGGAACCTCTAGGGGAACACATGGGAGCGAGAGGCTCAAATGTGTTCTCAACACCTCCACTTGTTCCCTTAGTTTGAGTTGTGTCTTACAGGGATGTAAATCCTGGAGGTGCGGAGAACGTAAAGTCCCGGAATTTCCATGTAATTATTTTTAAATATATGGGAATTTTATGAGTCTGAAAATTTTGAAGGCATGTGATTCTGAGGCCCAGAGTTTCCGGAATGAATTTATGAACTTTTTTTCAGGTACGTTCAGTAATCGTGAGAGCGGGATTTCCTATCTTTTGAACTAGTGCTTGAATTGAAATCTGAGGACACCGTTGAACTTGTTGCGCCGATATTTTCTTAAGAAGACTTTCACCTTAATGGAAGTTGGTCGATGGTGAAAGTTAATTTTTGGGTTTTTCTTGAAAAGAATAAAATAAAATAAAGTGTGTAACATTTTATTTTGTTTTGTTGTAACCACTCCACGGGGAAGTTGAGAAGTGAGGACCACCAGACAATAACCTACCATGAGGGGTTATGGTGGTGGGGACCACCCGAGCCTAACCTCCCATGAGAGGTTATGGTGGTGGGGACCACATGAGGCCAAAACCTCATGAACTCCCCTCTTAATGAGGGAGAAACCTCTCAACTCCCTCATTAATGTGGAGGAGCCTTTTGAGCTTCCACCAACCTTAATTGTGCCAACCCATCATGAAATTAATTATACAACCCTGTGTGATTAATTATCCGAATTTTAATAATTTCAACATATTCTATAATGTCGGCTAATTCATTTTTGGTGGAATTGGGGGAAATTATTGGTAAAAGGGAGAGCTCTTGGAGAAATATCACCAACGAAGAACTTCTTATCTGAACAAAGATCACTGACCTCGACTTCAACCTTCTTTATTGAGACATCCTCCAACAGTGGACATCTTCAACAATAAAGAATCACTTCAATCAAATAACGTTAATCCGATGAACGAGTTCAGGATCAGAGGTGTGAGACGGGCACGACGAACGCCGACTTCGACTTCTCTCTTCGTCATCAATAATCGAACAACCAGAGGTAGGGGTTTATTTGCGTGTGAATATTCTACCTATTTATTTCCTTGGTTTCTTTTGAGGTTTGGGAATGAAAAATTACTGGATGTAACGCCCCGACCCCAGCTACCTAGAGTCGGTGCATTATTACATAACATTGGCATGATCACAAGAAAGATCAAATCCTGAAAGACCGATTGGTTTAGTAGCCTTGGAAACACTAGATATAATCATAAAGTTTTACATTACATTTCAAAGTGAAAAACTACTACAACAACAAAGTCTTCATATCCACACTATTAACCCCTCATAATATCCCTGCAAGTCATTCATAATTTACTTCTTCACTACCTGGGAAAAATAAAACATAGAAAAGGGGTGAGATCAAATGCCCAGTAAGGATAACAATATAGCGGAACATTCAAAATAAGCATAAACATTTAAGGCAATGAATTACTAAAACAAAAGCCTTTTAAAATTGAACTTCAACATAGTATGGCAAAAATAAAAATGAAATAATGTCATTTACTTATTCACATGGATATTCTACTAATCAAATAATCACATGCAATATCAATAACCACTTTCATAATGTTGGAATGCATAATGCCAGACTATCATAACCACATATCCAAGGCCTCGTGCCAAGACTACAAATAAGATTTTGTCAAGGCCTTGTGCCAAGACACTAGTTTGTCTCATGAGACTTACCGATGCAATTTTTTTAGAAGATACTTACGTTTAAAATTGCTAAAATATACTCCAGTGTTTTTCTGAAAACATTATGCAAGCTTCTGAAAACAAAATAACTATTTCTGAGACTGCTCGACTAATTACAGGCCATGATGGGTCCACTCCCAATCCCTTCCTGTCTACCACACTCGAGAGTCGGGTTTTCTAAAAACATTTTTAAGCTTGCGTTAAATACATATACATTTTCACTAGATTTTCATATATTTGAGAGAAATATCTATTTTTTTGAAATCATTTAAGACTCACATAATTATAAAAAGAAATCTTTTAATTTGAAAATATTCTTCTAAGCTTTTAAGGAAAGATTTGAAGATTTTATAACGGCGGAAAATAACCGCACTCGCCGTATAAGTTAAAAAAACATTCTTACCATAATTCTGTCGAAAAGGTTAAAAAGGACCTTGTTTTGAAAACGACGGAAATATTCCTTTATAAACCTCTTATAAAAATTCAAACAAGGGTATAAATGACTTTAACCCATAAAAAATGTTTTGAAATACATTTTTAAGAAACATGGATGTGAATGATAAAGATATCCCAGTAGATTATTACGTATAAACAACCTCGGATAATGAAGAGATTGTGAAATAACCCTTACCTTGTACATTTCCTTGGTTGGGGTAGGTTAACCTCCTGTATAATGGTGAAATAATAGTTATTAAATTATACAAGAATCATATACATTAATATGATATCATATATGATCTTTTAATATTGATTTGATAAAATATCTTAGTATTATCGCCGTTTCGGGTGTTAACTTACTCATTTTCTTTTGTATGTTTTGTTACATAAGTCATGTTTGTTGTATCTTATTCATATCCAAAATGATATCAATTCCTTAAACATCATTTTTAAATCATTAAATGATAATTATACTTGAATGGATACGATGGAGAATGAATCTCATCGCGTTCGTGGAGACGGTAGTCCGTACGTACGCACGAACGCTATTTCCATTTAATTTTTATTTTAAAAGAATCGAATCCAAATGATACATAGGTATATTACTGTTCCAGTATAATATAAAATTTTATATATGTTACTTAAGTTCATTAACACCATCCTTTATACGTTCCATGTGTGGTATGAACGAGTCATATCATTTTAAGGGGGCGGTAGTCCGCACTTCCTCAAATGAAATTATCGTATGTATATACAACATGAAACGAATAATGGTATGAAATAAAATGGAATTACAGAAGCTTATATATAAAATATATATCATTAATATCATATTTAATTACAGTGCCATCATAATGGCCACCATGAGAGGCGGTAAGATGTATTTGAACAATCATCGTTTCGCGAGGCGTTAGTTTTCCATCCACAGAAACATTATGTTCATCATCCATTAGATGGAGTTGTGTGTATGTGTAGTTTGAATACTTCTTATAAAAACATCCTAGTATATTGAGGATACTGGTGTTGTTACAAAAGAAAGGAAATAAAAAGAGTTTGGGGGTTGAAGAAGCAAAATAAATGAAAATAATTTAAGAGAAATCGTTACCTTTAATTTAGGTAACTCACTTTGGTTGGAACCAAAGGACTTCTTGAAATGCTTTCTGACTAAGGGGAAACTTCAAGGAGGAGGAGAGGGATTTGGGGATCTTAGTTTGGCAGATTTTGGACGAGCCAAATGGCTTGAGAGGTGTGAGGAAAAGAGAAGGAGGAGTGCCCTTTTATAAGAGGGGTGAGGGGCACTTTTGGAAAAGCTAGAAATATTAATTTATAATAAATTCATATTCGGTTTTCAAAGGCTCCAAAGTTGACTATTCAAAGGATGAGGTGGGGATAGGTCGAAAACAACTCATCCAATAGAATTTAGACAGGTTTGGGTACTTATATTAACCTTATCTTTAAGTATTAACTCTAAGTTAATTAGTTTCACTTTTACAATGTCTCTTTGTATTTTTATATAATATGGTTAATAAACTTACTATATACATCCAAGAGACCCCCAAGTGGTCCATTAATGATTAACCTATCATAATATAAGTCTCTTGGCCGAACCTTAGATTTTTAGGAATTTAATATCAATTAATAATATAATATTTGTTTTAAGAACTCTTTTATGTCAATTTTGACACTATTCAATAGTTGATTTTTGTGAAACTCATAACAGATTGATTACTTAGAAAAATGTCAATTAAATCAATCCTAATATATCATATTATCCTATAAAATTAGTGTAATTCATTAAAAGTTTCATATTATATTTATTTGGGTATTTATAATATCAATTATGTTAATTGTTTACTATTTTAGTAATTACTGCATCATCATTGTGTCATAAATAAAATAAATTATTTAATGTCTAAAAATTATAAAGAAAACATCATTATGTAGTAAATCTTTTTAGCTTTCTAATTAATATTTATAATCGAAAATCCAACATGTATAACCCTATGTAAAAATTGTTCTTCTAAAAGATGTAAGCTTATGCCATTTTTATTTTTATTTTAACTTTATTAATATAATGTGTCCCTACCACATACAAGTGGATCCAAGGGGTCCCCAAATTGACCCAAGGATGCCAATGGTCGGGTATGTGTCCACCAATAAGGTTAGGACACGTTTTAGGGTAATTTTGTATTATTATAATATTATTTTTTAACCCTCATTTACCGGATTTACCCTTTAACCATGGTAAATAAAATATTTACCGCAGTAATTATTCAAAATGTCTAAAAATAAAAGTTACCTATTTACACAATTTGAACATCCTGATTCCAAATATGGAATCCATTTTCCTAAATTCAAAATACAGAAGTGGTAGAAATTAATTTAAAATTAATTCCCACTGTCAAAACAAAAAGCGTGTTTTTAAGAGATAATAACTATCAAAAGATTGACACTTGTTTATATTTGGTTTAATTGTAAAATTATGTCCAATGACCAACATTATATTAAATGGTAAAAATATATTCTAAATATACTTTAAAACCACTCAAATTCATAATTTATCACTATTAATTATTTTGATTAAAAAAGTTGTTTTTAATTAAAATTTAGTAATTTTCACTATTCATCAAAATATGAATGTTATCCGAAAAGTACCAAAATTTCACCCTAGACTAATTTCGATATTCCGAATCCAAAAATGAAGTCCATTTTAAAATATAAAATATATATGATTTCAAAAAGTAGGTATTACTATTCACAACGGCTAGTTTAATTAGTTGTGGTGTGTGTTAGAACTCGAGGTTGCGTACAACACACGCTATCGCATTATTCGAGGAAAAACGTACCGTGGAAGCTTGGGGTGTTACATTCTCCCCTCCTTCAAATAATTGCGTCCTCACAATTTCTAGGGTATTACTGCATAAAAAGACTCGGGTGGTTCTTCATCATAAGTTCCTCGGGTTTCCACGTTGCCTCTTCCATCTTATGGTTTCTCCACAAAACTTTTACCAGACGCGTCGTCCGGTTTCTCAGCACTTGTTCTCTCGTATCAAGAATCTTGACGGGCTCTTCACAATAAGACAGATCGGGTTCCAGTTCTAATTCCTCATAGGTGAGTACATGCGTTGGTTCAGGCATGTATTTTCTCAACAGAGATACGTGGAACACATCGTGAACTTTGGAGAGACTTGGCGGCATTGCCAATCGGTAAGCTACAGCCCCAATTCGTTCTAGAATTTCGAAAGGTCCGATGTACCTGGGACTCAATTTACCTTTCTTACCAAAACGTATGACTCCCTTCCATGGAGATACCTTTAGGAAAACATGATCACCGACTTGAAATTCCAAATCCTTCCTTCGATTATCGGCATAGCTCTTCTGCCTACTTTGAGCTGCTTTGATGTGATTTTGGATTACTTTCACCTTTTCCACCGTTTCCTCCACCAGCTCTGGGCCTACAAGTTTTCTTTCACCAACGTCATCCCAACAGGTTGGTGTACGAAATCTCTTTCCGTATAACGCTTCATATGGTGCCATCTGTATACTCGAATGGAAGCTATTGTTATAGGAAAATTCTACCAGTGGTAAATATTGATCCCACATACCCTGAAAGTCAAGTGAGCAAGATCTCAACATGTCTTCTATGGTTTGAATAGTCCGTTCTGATTGTCCGTCTGTCTGAGGGTGGTAAGCAGTGCTCAAATGAAGTTCTGTATCCAGGGATTTCTGAAGACTTTTCCAGAATCTTGAAGTAAAACGGGGATCACGATCAGAAACAATTGATAGGGGTACTCCATGAAGTCTCACAACTTCATTAATGTATAGTCTTGCTAGACGTTCCAGGGGTAGATCTTCTCTTATAGCAAGAAAATGTGCTGACTTGGTAAGACGATCAACAATAACCCATATTGCATCGTTCCTTCTAGGAGTCTTCGGTAGCCCCATGACAAAGTCCATCGTAACATTGTCCCTTTTCCACTCCGGTATGGGAAGAGGTTTCATGACTCCTCCAGGCTGTTGCCTTCCAGCTTTCACTTGTTGACAAACCATACATCTTGACACAAAATCGGCAATCTCCCTCTTCATGTTGTCCCACCAAAAATGTTCCTTCAAATCTCTATACATTTTGGTGCTCCCAGGGTGTATAGAGAAATTGGAACTATGAGCATCATCCAGCAATTCCCTTTTTAGATCAGGTATATTGGGAACACAAAGTCTCTTCCCGAATTTCAAAATTCCATCTTCATACACAAAGTCTCTCAATCTCCCATCATTCACAGCTTTAATCTTATTTTGGAATTCTTCATCATCGGTCTGAGAACTCTTAATCCTTTCTAGTAAAGATGGTTTGGCAACCATTTGAAAAAGCATTAATGTTTCACCTTCCCTGGTTATTCCCATGTCCATCTTCACTAGATCCATGAAAATTGGATCCCTTTCAATTATCATATTGTTCAAAACTCCATGGTCTTTTCTACTCAAAGCATCTGCCACCTTGTTTGCCTTCCCCGGGTGGTAGTGTATCGTACAATCATAATCCTTGAGTAATTCAAGCCATCTCCTTTGCCTCATGTTGAGTTCTTTTTGTGAGAAAATATACTTCAAACTCTTGTGATCAGTATAAATCTCACATTTTTCACCATAGAGGTAGTGCCTCCATATCTTCAAAGCAAATATCACAGCTGCTAACTCAAGATCATGAGTAGGATAGTTTTGTTCATGAATTTTCAACTGTCGTGATGCATAGGCAATAACTCTATCATTCTGCATAAGGACACAACCAAGTCCTTTCTTCGATGCATATCTATAAATAACGAACCCATCATTCCCCGATGGTAGAGTCAATATAGGAGCATTGACTAATCTTCTCTTCAGTTCTTCGAAACATTCTTCACACTCTTTTGTCCAAACAAATTTAACCCCTTTACGTGTGAGCTTCGTTAATGGGTTAGCCAATCGGGCAAAATTCTGGACGAAACGTCGATAATAACCTGCCAAACCAATAAAACTACGTACCTCAGTTATACTCGTAGGTGCTGGCCATTCTTGGATTGCCTTGGTCTTAGAAGGATCAACAGAGATTCCATCTTTAGAGACAATATGGCCAAGAAAAGAAATCTCCTGAAGCCAGAATTCACACTTGCTAAACTTCCCATATAATTCATGCCTCCTCAGAGTCTTCAAGATAATGCGCAAGTGATTTTCATGATCTTCGTAGGTTTTGGAGTATACCAAGATATCATCAATAAATACCACCACAAATTCATCGAGATACTCCTTGAAGACTCTATTCATCAGATCCATGAATACAGAGGGTGCATTAGTCAATCCAAACGGCATTACAGTAAACTCGTAATGCCCGTACCTGGTTCGAAATGCTGTTTTCGGAATGTCTTCCTTCTTCACACACAACTGATGGTATCCAGATCGAAGGTCAATCTTTGAAAAGTATTGAGCTCCATGCAGTTGGTCAAATAAATCATCAATAAGAGGTAGGGGATACTTGTTCTTTATCGTTATAGCATTGATCTCCCTGTAGTCGATACATAACCTCATAGATCCATCTTTCTTTTTAACAAAAAGAACAGGGGCTCCACATGGAGAAACACTAGGGCGAATAAATCCCTTATTACTCAATTCCTCTAGTTGTTTCTTTAGTTCGACTAACTCTACAGTGGCCATTCTATAAGGGGTCTTCGATATAGTCCTTGATCCATGAATCAAATCAATAGAAAACTCAACTTCTCGTTCTGGAGGATGTCCAGGTAAATCTTCTGGAAATACATCTACAAATTCTTTCACAACAGGTACATCCTCTATTTGAACATTCCTTTCCTCACCCGCAGTTATTTCATTCTCTTCCTCCCCAATAATTGAATTTAGTTGAGCTATTGAGGGTGGATCTAAATAAGAATTAGGTGGTGACGATTCTGCTCTAAAAATAAGGTGTTCCTTATCATTATCATCAAGAATCGTAACCTCTTTCTTCTTACAATAAATCTTCGCATCATAGTCCGAAAGCCAGTCCATACCGAGGATTATATCAAACTCAATCATAGGTATGACGATGAGATCAGCAGATAAAGAAAATTTATGTGCTCTAATGGGGACTGATTCACAAAACTTTGTTGCAACGATACTTCCCTTAGGAGTTTTAACTGACAACTCCCTTATTAAATCAAATTGGAAATATCTAATTTTCTTAGCAAACTGGGAAGATATGAAACAATGCGATGATCCAGAATCAAATAATGCATTTGCTAAACATGAGGAAACCATTAAATTACCTGCCACCACATCTTTCGGAGCTTCTACCTCTGCAGTAGTGATAGCATAAGCCTGGCCTTGATCCCTTGGCCTTTTCTGAGGTATGTTCTCCTGACGCTTAGGGCATGCATTTGCATAATGCCCCATCTCCCTGCAATTGTAGCACTGAACGTTGGTAGCTTCCTTCTTCCCCTTGCAATCATGATCTTGGTGGCCTTTTTCACCACACTTGTAACAGACTCCCATTCCCTTCAAGCAAGTACCAGGATGTTTCTTCCCGCATTTACCACAAGATGGATATTCAACCTTTCCCTTCTTCCCCTTATTTCCATTCCCAGATTGATCAGTAGGTCTCTTCTTCTCTTGCTTTGCTTTAAAGTCATAAGACTTAGAGAATTCTTTTTCAGTCTTTATAGCACATGAGACAATGTCTTCGTACGATGAAAAGGATTGTGAGACTAATGCTCGACGGAGAAATGGTTTTAACCCATCAAAGAAACGATCAATCTTACTTCTTGGGTTGCGAATATAATCTCCAGCATACCTCGCTAACCTTGTAAAGTTAGCCTCATACTTTGTGACATTCTCATCCTCCTTTTGTCTCAGACTCAGAAATTGTCTTTCCATATCCGCTCGATGGTCGCGAGGGAAGTATTTTTCTAAAAACAGATCTTTGAATTCCCTCCATTCCATATTTGATACTTCATCATCTTCCTTCGTATTTTGAATCAATGACCACTATTGATCAGCATCTCCAGTGAGGCGGTAAATTGCCATGATAACTTTTTCCCTTTCACTGCTCCCCAAAGCCTGAAATATTTTCTCTAGGGAAAATATCCATTGCTCAGCTACTAAGGGATTTTTATTCCCATTTAATGTTGGTGGTTGTTGCCTCATGAATCGATCTAACATTGATCCTCCACGCTGCGGATCAGGGTGCTCCATACGGGTAAGGTTATTATTCATAACCTGAGTATGTTGTCCCAGTATGGTGATTAGCTGATCAGCACCAGTTGCATCACCAGCCCCACTATAATTATCTTGAGCAAGAGGGAAATCCCTACATGGAGTGCGTGCATTGATACAGTTTCCATTTCTTCCACTAGGCGCCATTTCTAAACAATGGCATAAACTAGATCAGTTTATGAATCAAAATACATAATCCCATACTTATAAAACACTTAACATAAATTGAACTATTTATGGATATAATCCATAATCATAAAAAAAATTTCTTTGAGGAAGTATATACTCATAAACCCTTCATAATGATTTTTAAAGATAATGAGAGTTATCCTAAGCATATCCCCCGGGAGTGTCGTAACCAAGAGTGCAGCAAGGCCCGTTGTCGTGCACCAGTTCCCGTTCGAGTCTAGCTCAAAGCGGTGTTTTCGGGTTTTACCCCTAGGTACATCTGTGCCAGAGCCGCCTCTACCTGCTCGTATCCAGACAGGGATGTATTTCTCGGAAAACTCACAAAATATCTACAATACCAAAATTCTAGGAAGTTCTTCTATACTAATCCTCAAAGTTCATCTTAGGTCTACGTGCTCTAATCAGAGTTTATCTAAATCTAGTTCCCAAGGTTTGTACTAAACTTCCTCTGATACCAACTGTAACGCCCCGACCCCAGCTACCTAGAGTCGGTGCATTATTACATAACATTGGCATGATCACAAGAAAGATCAAATCCCGAAAGGCCGATTGGTTTAGTAGCCTTGGAAACACTAGATATAATCATAAATTTTTACATTACATTTCAAAGTGAAAAACTACTAAAACAACAAAGTCTTCATATCCACACTATTAACCCCTCATAATATCCCTGCAAGTCATTCATAATTTACTTCTTCACTACCTGGGAAAAATAAAACATAGAAAAGGGGTGAGCTCAAATGCCCAGTAAGGATAACAATATAGCGGAACATTCAAAATAAGCATAAACATTTAAGGCAATGAATTACTAAAACAAAAGCCTTTTAAAATTGAACTTCAACATAGTATGGCAAAAATAAAAATGAAATAATGCCATTTACTTATTCACATGGATATTCTACTAATCGAATAATCACATGCAATATCAATAACCACTTTCATAATGTTGGAATGCATAATGCCAGACTATCATAACCACATAGCCAAGGCCTCGTGCCAAGACTACAAATAAGATTTTGTCAAGGTCTTGTGCCAAGACACTAGTTTGTCTCATGAGACCTACCGATGCAATTTTTTTTAGAAGATACTTACGTTTAAAATTGCTAAAATATACTCCAGTGTTTTTCTGAAAACATTATGCAAGCTTCTGAAAACAAAATAACTATTTATGAGACTGCTCGACTAATTACAGGCCATGATGGGTCCACTCCCAATCCCTTCCTGTCTACCACACTCGAGAGTCGGGTTTTCTAAAAACATTTTTAAGCTTTCGTTAAATACATATACATTTTCACTAGATTTTCATATATTTGAGAGAAATATCTATTTTTTTGAAATCATTTAAGACTCAAATAATTATAAAAATAAATCATTTAATTTGAAAATATTATTCTAAGATTTTAAGGAAAGCTTTGAAGATTTTATAACGGCGGAAAATAACCGCACTCGCCGTATAAGTTAAAAAAAACATTCATACCATAATTCTGTCGAAAAGGTTAAAAAGGACCTTGTTTTGAAAACGACGGAAAGATTCCTTTATAAACCTCTTATAAAAATTCAAACAAGGGTATAAATGACTTTAACCCATAAAAAAATGTTTTGAAATACATTTTTAAGAAACATGGATGTGGATGATAAAGATATCCCAGTAGATTATTACGTATAAACAACCTCGGATAATGAAGAGATTGTGAAATAACCCTTACCTTGTACTTTTCCTTGGTTGGGGTAGGTTAACCTCCTGTATAATGGTGAAATAATCGTTATTAAATTATACCAGAATCATATACATTAATATGATATCATATATGATCTTTTAATATTGATTTGATAATAATATCTTAGTATTATCGCCGTTTCGGGTGTTAACTTACTCATTTTCTTTTATATGTTTTGTTACATAAGTCATGTTTGTTGTATCTTATTCATATCCAGAATGATATCAAGTCCTTAAACATCATTTTTAAATCATTAAATGATAATTATACTTGAATGGATACGATGGAGAATGAATCTCATCGCGTTCGTGGAGACAGTAGTCCGTACGTACGCACGAACGCTATTTCCATTTAATTTTTATTTTAAAAGAATCGAATCCAAATGATACATAGGTATATTACTATTCCAGTATAATATAATATTTTATATATGTTACTTAAGTTCATTAACACCATCCTTTATACGTTCCATGTGTGGTATGAACGAGTCATATCATTTTAAGGGGGCGGTAGTCCGCACTTCCTCAAATGAAATTATCGTATGTATATACAACATGAAACGAATAATGGTATGAAATAAATCGGAATTACAGAAGCTTATATATAAAATATATATCATTAATATCATATTTAATTGCAGTGCCATCATAATGGCCACCATGAGAGGCGGTAAGATGTATTTGAACAATCATCGTTTCGTGAGGCGTTAGTTTGCTATCCACAGAAACATTATGTTCATCATCCATTAAATGGAGTTGTGTGTATGTGTAGTTTGAATACTTCTTATAACAACATCCTAGTATATTGAGGATACTGGTGTTGTTACAAAAGAAAGGAAATAAAAAGAGTTTGGGGGTTGAAGAAGCAAAATAAATGAAAATAATTTAAGAGAAATCGTTACCTTTAATTTAGGTAACTCACTTTGGTTGGAACCAAAGGACTTCTTGAAATGCTTTCTGCCTAAGGGGAAACTTCAAGGAGGAGGAGAGGGATTTGGGGAGCTTAGTTGGGCAGAGTTTGGACGAGCCAAGTGGCTTGAGAGGTGTGAGTAAAAGAGAAGGAGGAGTGCCCTTTTATAAGAGGGGTGAGGGGCACTTTTGGAAAAGCTAGAAATATTAATTTATAATAAATTCATATTCGGTTTCCAAAGGCTCCAAAGTTGACTATTCAAAGGATGAGGTGGGGATAGGTCGAAAACAACTCATCCAATAGAATTTAGACAGGTTTGGGTACTTATATTAACCTTATCTTTAAGTATTAACTCTAAGTTAATTAGTTTCACTTTTACAACGTCTCTTTGTATTTTTATATAATATGGTTAATAAACTTACTATATACATCCAAGCGACCCCCAAGTGGTCCATTAATGATTAACCTATCATAATATAAGTCTCTTGGCCGAACCTTAGATATTTAGGAATTTAATATCAATTAATAATATAATATTTGTTTTAAGAACTCTTTTATGTCAATTTTGACACTATTCAATAGTTGCTTTTTGTGAAACTCATAACAGATTGATTACTTCGAAAAAAGTCAATTAAATCAATCCTAATATATCATATTATCCTATAAAATTAGTGTAATTCATTAAAAGTTTCATATTATATTTATTTGGGTATTTATAATATCAATTATGTTAATTT
This sequence comes from Viscum album, assembly GCA_963277665.1. NCBI lineage: Eukaryota > Viridiplantae > Streptophyta > Magnoliopsida > Santalales > Viscaceae > Viscum > Viscum album. The sequence goes on along the minus strand of OY728127.1, from coordinate 219,582,221 downwards.
TTTACTATTTTAGTAATTACTGCATCATCATTGTGTCATAAATAAAATAAATTATTTAATGTCTAAAAATTATAAATAAAACATAATTATGTAGGAAATCTTTTTATCTTTCTAATTAATATTTATAATCGAAAATCCAACATGTATAACCCTATGTAAAAATTGTTCTTCTAAAAGATGTAAGCTTATGCCATTTTTATTTTTATTTTAACTTTATTAATATAATGTGTCCCTACCACATAAAAGTGGATCCAAGGGGTCCCCAACTTTACCCAAGGATGCCCATGGTCGGGTATGTGTCCACCAATAAGGTTAGGACACGTTTTACGGTAATTTTGTATTATTATAATATTATTTTTTAACCCTTATTTACCAGATTTACCCTTTAACCATGGTAAATAAAATATTTACCGCAGTAATTATTCAAAATGTCTAAAAATAAAAGTTACCTATTTACACAATTTGAACATCCTGATTCCAAATATGGAATCCATTTTTCTAAATTCAAAACACAGAAGTGGCAGAAATTAATTTAAAATTAATTCCCGCTGTCAAAACAAAAAGCGTGTTTTTAAGAGATAATAACTATCAAAAGATTGACACTTGTTTATGTTTGGTTTAATTGTAAAATTATGTCCAATGACCAAAATTATATTAAATGGTAAAAATATATTCTAAATATACTTTAAAACCACTCAAATTCATAATTTATCACTATTAATTATTTTGATTAAAAAAGTTGTTTTTAATTAAAATTTAGTAATTTTCACTATTCATCAAAATATGAAAGTTATCCGAAAAGTACCAAAATTTCACCCTAGACTAATTTCGATATTCCGAATCCAAAAATGAAGTCCATTTTGAGATATAAAATATATATGATTTCAAAAAGTAGGTATTACTATTCACAACGGCTAGTTTAATTAGTTGTGGTGTGTGTTAGAACTCGAGGTTGCGTACAACACACGCTATCGCATTATTCGAGGAGAAACGTACCGTGGAAGCTTGGGGTGTTACACTGGAGGTTGTAAAGCATGATGTTATTCTTTCATTTTCTTTTTGATCCATATGAAACAACCCTAACACAGAGGGTACGTGCCAAATCAACATGGCCCGACCCTTCCACAAATATTGTGGTTATTCACGATGACGGAGGATGGAAACCTTCCATGGTTGGGGTGTGAGAATGGTGATTGTTTCCACCACCAACCATGAAGAAGGCGCCAGCGCAATAGCACCGCCCTGCGTCCGGACCGCCACCCCGTGGCTGGACCGCCGCCCTGCGGCTGGACTGCCTACCTACGGCTGGACCGTCGCCCCGCGGCCGTAACACCTCCTCGGGGCTAGACCGCCGCCCCGCGGCCGGAAAGCCTCCCTGCGGTCAGACCGCGCACCCACAGACAGACTTTCGGCCTATGGCCGGACCCCCCCCCCCCCCCACCCCGTGGTGGGAACGCAGCTCCGCGACCGGACCACCGTCCCGCGGACGGACCCCCTCCCCTTGTCCAGACTGCCACATCATGGCCGAGTTGCCCCATTGTCTTGTGCCACCCTCTGTCGAGCCACCCCGGGCTGGGCCGAACCACCATGCACCCTTCTGGTACCCCTCAGTCGATCCGACCCCACGGTACCCTCACGGCCTGCCGAGTCAGACGCAGCGGGCCGGCCGAACCCAAAAAATCAGGTAGCACTGTGGACTAGGCCAGACAAAATGGGTGGGGTTGGGTCGACCCAAACTGGGTTGGCCCAGGCCAGGTCAGGCCAGGTTGGTTCGACCAGGTCAGACCGGACCCAGACCCGCTACAACCCATTTACTTTATTTTGGTCAGAAATTTGGCACCAGACGTCCGTTTGATGAATAATCAGCGACACTAGAAATCATGGAGCGAGACGGTCCATTTTAGTGTACCCCACTAGAGTTTTGGATTGAGATGGGGTATGGTCAGGTTAGATCGATCAGGAATCCAACCGGACCCCTGGGACAAAAAGGCAAATAACTCACAGAACGGGTGTCTCATTGATGCGCTGTCTGTTACATTGAGACTCATATGATGTGGCAGACCATTGAGATACTTCTTCATTGGACTTTGTGGTTGTTGGAATATCGACCAGTAGCTTGTATAGTGGATCCTATCAGAGATGAGAGAGCATAGTACGGGAACTGAGTGGTTGGTTGAGACATGACAACTGCTGACCATTTCAACTCGGAGTGACTCGACAGGCCCAGTGGGGAGAACCTCGGTGACATGGATGACCCATGGTGGGGAGCACCTTGGTGACAAGGCACAGCCACAGTAATCAAAAGGAGGATTACCTCAGCAGGCCATGAGGGGGAGCGCCTTGGTAATGTGGCAGACCCGTAGAGGGGAGTGCCTTGGTGATGTGGTAGACCGATGGTACTCGACAAAAGAAGTACCTCAGTAGTCCATGTTTTAAGGGAATCACCTTTATGTGATGTGTTAGTCCCACTATACTCGATAAATGAGGAGTTATCTAGTAGACAAGGTGTTCGACATTGTGACTGGGAATGTTACTGGATACGACCCCTAGAATAAATCCTGGTGTGAGCTGAGTCAGTAACTCTGTGTTTTCCTAATGATTAAGATGGATTACTTGATAACTTAGGTATATGTATAGGCATATACCAATGTAGGTTTATCTATTGATTTCATACTTTTTGGTTTATCCTTGGGGGATTTTTTTAGACCTTGAGGGTCTCGGGGTCCCTACTGAGTATCCTTATAGACAACCCTAGACGGGTTCTGGCTGCACCTTGTTGTGTTGGATGCAGATGACGGACAACGTTGAATGAGGGTGAGATTACCAGGACTGGATGGTACCTAGAGGTGGACCATACCACGTGTCGGTACACAGAGGAGACAGGTGTACGTGGAGTGAGGAGGAGGCGGTATCTACCTACCCTTCAGGTACGAACCTCGAAGGATGATCCAGTAGTTGTCTTTCTCTTCTCTTCAGTTTTATTGTATTTTAGTATTACTTGTACCTATACTGTTGGGATTTTATTTTGGCCCCATTTTTACTTTCAGCACTCTTTTGGTTATACAGTTTTATTGTGTTCGTATTTTTTCGTGTGCATGGTTACATGAGTTTGTAGGTTATAAAGGAAATGCCTTACGAGTTTTTGGGAAAATGCCTTTCGGTGCTAGTCACCAGCCCATGGACTATAGAAGGAGGGCTTGGATTAGTCACAGCACGGGCCCCAGGGGATGGGTCGTGATATTCCTTTATACCACTTTTACCATTCTTTACACTTTCTCTCTTTTCTGATATGCCAAAACTACCTATTGAGTATATGATATAAATAGAAAAAACATTCCCATTGAAATCTAGAAGAGTTGAGTAATATCACGGGCCATTTCGGTGACTTATCATGATATAATAAGAACAAGATCTTCCTTTACTCTTCTGGTATTCAATAAGAAGAATTTTTTTTCACCTAAGAACATAAAATCAATCTATAGTGTTGGATGTATGATAATAAAATTCATTAGAAATCCTGATAAAATTGGTAGTTAGGATTTTTTTTGAGACTTTGGGATGTATAGGTTTCATCCTCACCTCAATCTGACACATGGTGTGAGCAATATGACTCTATGTACATCTTTCAATTTAGAATTTACAATTATTTTTAATAAAAATAAAACTTACATAGTCAAAACATAGAAAACATATTCATATAATTTGGATACATTAAGAAAATAATCCTTAAGTAATTTGTAAAATGTAATAATCAGTTCAACCTCAATCTGATTCACTATGTACCCGGTATGAAAAAAAGTATCTGTTATCAATTTAAAATCAATATTTTACTTAAAAAAGTGTCACCCACTAAAAACCTGGAATGCATGTATGAATCTTATTGAGAATTTAGGATATTGATTCACCAATCATTTGTGAAGTGTAGAAATTAATCTCACATAAAACTGATTCATGATGTTATCGGTATGATCCAAAGTGTGTGTTTCATGTTTTATGTGACATTTTAGTAAAAAATTCAAGTGATATACTAAAAATCGAGGAAACACTTTCATATTATTCTTATACTTTATAAAAATTATCCATAATTCATTTGGTATGTGTAGGAATTAGCCACAATTCAATCTGATGCACGGTGTGACTGGTATGACTCCATGTGTGTCTTTATTTAAAATTGACATCAATTTAATTAAAAAGGACAATTAGACTACTTTTAAACTAATAAAATGAATTCATATTGTTTAGGTACTTGATTAAAATAATCTACAAGTCATTTGAGATATGTATGAATCACTTTAACCTCAATCTCATGCATGGTGTGACCAGTATGACTCCATGTGTGTATTTTTATTGAAAATTGACAAAAATTTCAGTAAAAATGTCAACTATCCTGCTAAAAACAAATAAAGTAAATTCATATTGTTTATATATTTAATGAAAATAAACCCTAAGTCATTTTTGACATGTAAGAATTATCCTCACTTCAATTTGATACAAGATGTACCGGGTATGACTCAATGATCTGTTATCAGTGTAAAATATAAATTTTTGTTAAAAAGTGTGACTCTTTCAAAACTAAGAAAAAACACTTACATTTTTTTGATAATCTAGGACATCGATTCATAAATCATTTGTGGTGTGTAATAATTGGTCTCCTATTAAACGGATACATGATGTGATTAATATGATTCAAATTGTGTGTGTTATGTTTAAAATATAATTTTAGTAAGAAATTAAAGTGATGTACTCTAAACTAAGAAAAGAATTTAATTTTTTTTATACTTCATAAAAATCATCCATATTTTATTTGGGACATTTAGGAATTAGCCGTACCCCAAACCGTCATGTAGTGTGACTGATATTACTCTAAGTTTGTCTTTTTTTAAATGGACATAAATTTTAATAAAAAATAAAACAAACGAACTCAAAACTGAGAATATTCATTCCTATTTTATGATACTTCAGGAAAATAATCCATAATTCCTTTGAGATATGTAATAATCAGCTGTACTTTAGTATGATCCATGATGTGCCCGGTATGACTCAAAGTGTCAGTTATCTGTTTAAAATCAACATTTTAGTTCATAAAGTTTTACACATTGAAGGACAAGAGAACATAATCATATTATCATGGGAATTTACTAAAATGATTCATAATTCATTTGTGATGTGTAGGAATCTGTCTCACAGCACAATGATACACGATGTGATCGGTATGAGTCAAAATTAATGTTTCCAGTTTAAAATAACATTTTAGTAAAAAAGAAAATTGGTATTCTCAAAACTAAGAAAAAGAATTCATATTATTTTTATACATTAGGAAAATGATCCATAATTTATTTTAGACATGAATAAACCAGTCGTACTGTAATTCTACACATGGTGTGATTGGTATGACTCAATGTGAAACTTTTTTTAAATTCGTATCAATTTTAGTAAAACATACAATTGTCTTCTCAAAACTGAGGAAATTCATTTATATTGTTTTAATAATTCAGGAAAATAACCCATACATAATTTTTGACATTTAAGACTCAAATTCACCACAATATGATACACAATGTCCCGAGTATGACTGATTATGTCCATTATCATTTTAAAATCAACATTTTAGTTCAAAAAGTTTCACTCACTGAATGCCAAGGAAATGAAACAATATTTTATTGATAATTTAGGACACTGATTCTTATGTCATTATTGACAAGTGATAATTTTTCACATATCAAACCAAGAAATGATGGCACTAGTATGAGTCAAATTATGTTTTTCTAGTTTTAAATGAATATTTAGTAAAAAAGAAAGTGATGTACTCAAAACCGAGGAAATACATTTAGATTAACTTGATAAATTAGTAAAAATATCCAAATGTCATTTGGGACATTTTTGAATCAGAGGCACCTCAATCTGATGTGTTGTGGGACTGGTATGACTCTGATTTTGTCTTTTTATTAAAATTAACATCATTTTTTGTAAAATTAATACTTTCTGTCAATTTATTTCTTTATATTATTACTAACATAAGAATTTTATTCTTATACAAGTGGTTTCTTTTACCTGATCAGGGGTGGGTTTTTCGGCAATATCATGTATTAGGGTCAGGATCCAAAGATGAAATAACATTGATATTTTTGAATGTATGTAATAATTTATACTAATGTGATTGTATAAAAAATGTTTGAAATGTCTATAATAAATAATTTTATTCTTTTATTTATGTTGTAAATTTTATTTCATTTAGATTTTGTATAGGTACATTGATTTTTTGGTATATAGTATGTTTTGGGTGTTCTGGTGTGTTGTTATAGAATATTGCACCAGTGTTGCAATGTTTTTTTATGCACATAGCATTATGGCTCATTATCAAAACATTTAAAATCACTGATAAAGGAATCATTTATCAGCACTTATTTAAGATCCCATAAAGTTCCCTTTTATCAACCATAAATAAAAGAGTTAATAAATTGTTTCCTTTATTGGAGATTTTAAATGTGATGATAAAGGACCCCTTTATCAGTGATTTTTTTTGCAATGATAAAGGAACCCTTTATCAGTGATTTTTTAGCATGGATAAAATAAAAAGGATTTTAATATCACTATAGTAGTAAATGATTATAAAGTGATGATAAAGGCCATTTTTAGAGCTACTAAAGGCCTATTTTTTAGTTTTGTGATCCTTATCCATCACACCTACACTATCTCTAGCCAAACAAGTGATACCTCCCCAATCTTAATCTATCCCAAGGGTCACCTGGAGGGTCTCTCATAAAGTGCCACAAAAATAACACCCCAGTCATAGAGTGACATTTGTAATTATAAGAATACTCTACCTACATAAATTTATCCTCCATATATCAGCTAAAATAAATCACATGAGTCCTCAAGATATCCTCAAACACCTTGATAGTATGATCAGTCTGGCCATTCATCAATGGGTGGAATGTTGTAATCATCCTCAAAAAGGATTTGAATTCCTCTAGTAGGAATGTCCACAACCATAATTTGATCCATTTATCACTTTTAGAAAATATCATCATGGGTGACCCATTATACTGGATGATCATTCTCATGTGAAAATACCCCAGACTATCCACTAAACTCTTCTTCCTAATGGAGTGGAAGTGTACTAACATCGTATGTCATAAAAATATCACTCGTATGGAATTGTGGACTCTCTATTAATGGAAGCCCTGCCAAAAATTCAATATATATTTCATACCATTTCTACTTCCTAATATCAAGAGGTTTTTTCAAACCTACCAGAACCAATTGTTCATCATTCACTTACTGACATATGAGTCATAAAGATATTATGTTGGCAATGATATACCCTATTCTAGTGGAAAAACATTCATCTGAACGTACTTTTACAATTTGTTTGCATCTGGATGTACAAAAAATGGTATTTTTCGATATATAGATATGAAGAATATCATTCTCCCCTCCTTCTGTTAATCCATATTATGAATCTATTTTAGATATATAGACAAGAAGAATATCAAATTTGATGTCTCCTAACTGGGCCTCTCTAATATGCTGAAGAATCAGAGGTGTCACCACCATCTAATGAAGAAAATATACACCCCTCTCCTCTACCGGGGTGTACTGAAAATAGTCTAACTTTTTAGACACATCATCCACCAAGAAATAATGGGAATTCATACCAATAGAGTATTCCAACACATTCACCCTAATAGGATTATAAATTATCTCATATTCATAGTCCTACAGGAACACCAACCATCATCTCTATCTCAATTTTATATCACTCTGAGTGAAGTTCTTCCTGGGTCATTGTTGGTATGAGTTTACACAAAATCACTCTCCATGAAGATAGTTTCCTATTTCTTTAGAGGGAAGATAAATGCTTCCATATCCAAGGAGGGTGTTTCATAGTTCTTTTAATGGGGTATCAATTTCCTCGAACCATATATGATCACTATATACCTCTATATCAACACATAGTCGATCCCATTTCTAGGGGAATCTTTATACTCTATGTACTCTATACCCTCCTCTAATTGTATCAACACATTATAACTGGCCAAACTCCACCTAAAATACATAAAGGCTCTATGAAACTACATGTTCCAAGTAAACAGCTTCCATTTCTATGAAAAGGTGGTAAAAGGGGATGATAATAAGGAAACGTTAAGCACAAACCTATTTTAGTACCCCACCATGATAAAAAATTCTAACCCTTTTACATGATCTTGGGTGATTTACAAGATATCACTACATCAATAATTATTGAATCCATATATAATCCATTCTCATTAATTACCTTCCCCAAAAAGTGAATCTCACTGATCCATGACTGGCACGTCAAGAGTTTTCCAAAAATTTGGTGCTCCCAATGTAAATATAATACCATCCTAAAATGTTCTCCATAATCCTCCTATAACATAGTGTAAATGAATTTTTAATCAATAAAGAATACCATAAAAATTTACATGTGTGGATTGATGATCCAGTTCCACATAGCTGTGAATAATCTCGGATAATTCATCACATCGAATGGAATCACCAGCAACTCTTAGTGTCCATAATGACATCATAATATTTCCTTTTGAATATCACCCACATCAACTCTCAACTGGTGGTAGTTGAACCTAAGATCAAACATTGAGAACCAACTCACATATCACAACTGGTCACTGAGGTCATCAATATTTATCTAGGTGTAATTTTTTATATCCTCACTTATTTTAGGTAATGGTAATCAATATAAAACCTCAAGTTTCCATCCTCCTTTTTCTCAATAAAAAACTGGGGCATCCCAAGGATACTGACATGGTTCAACAAAACCCTTTTCTCAAAGGTCCTCCAACTACACCCTTATATAATGAAGCTGGGAAGGGGTTATATGATATGCAATAGAAGATATTGGTGAGTTATAGGGGAGATGTTTAGTGAATAAGTTGATATAACACCATGAAGGTAGTCACAAAACACCCTCAGGGAAGCGGTACATAAATTGCTCCACTGTTGAAGGAATTTATATGCTTGAAGAGCCTAACTCACCTAGTACCCAAATCACCAACAGGGGGTTTATGTCTTGAATACTCCGGCGTGAAATTCCCAAAAGCTCATCATAAGTTCTCTCTTGACTGAAAAAGAGAATATTTTAGAATCAACCCAAAGGTATGTAACCCACCTATGATGAAAGTAAATCTAGGCCTAAACTATGGAAGACTATTTCATACCTAAGATGATTTAAAAAGGAATCATCCTGAAGACCAAGAGGTCTAATGAAAAACTCTCTACAATACTCTCCATCTTTCACTACTGTAAGATAATAAATATCAAAGAATTGATCCATGTATGAACCTATAGCCATAGTTTTGAAGCTAAAGTCTCAACTGAAAGCACTAGATATAACACCAGGTGTAGGGAGATGAATAAATGAATCACACTTTCTCTATAAATACTGTATTAATATTATAATAAACCTATATCTTTCCTCTGATCATCTCTTGTACAAGTTGTTTGTAGCCCCTTATAGCTAGTGACAACCCGCGACCCTAAAAGTTAGATATCGAAGCCTAGTGTGGGCCTTTTGGTGGTGGTGGTGGTGGGATTATCTCGTATAATTATTACCCACAATTAACTCCTCCATCCAAAGCTACACCTTCTTATCTACCTGCACCACCTCCCTAGGGGCACCCTGATTGTGCCTTGGAAATTCTTGATCAAGCTAATTTCTTTTAATTAGTGGTCCATATCCTATCCAAATTCCATCCTAATCTCAATGAGTAGGAAAATCATTACCCATTCTACCTTTATTATCATAATCATAACATCATCCCTCTTTGGGCTGACTGGATCCTCTTCAAGAACCCTATTCCATATGTCAATGTGATTGAGTCCATACATGAGGATGTCTGCTATGTTGAGGCCCAGAAAATAGATGCTTGCTTGATGTTGGAGATAAACCATCACTATGAAAACCAATTCTAGATCTACCATCCTGGAATACCTCTAAAAGGGATCTCTTTATCACCAATTCCCACTATATCACTCTTGTATTAGTATTTCACAAAAAAATACTTGTATGGAGATCTCTATAGAGACCCTACTTGAACTTCTACACTCAGAAGTAACAATCTTGAACCCGGTCAAGGGTGTATCATGTCTGGGTAGTGAACCACGTTCTGTAAAAAGAAATAATTATACCACATTTTGGTAGCAAAATAAGCTCTTGTATTTAAACCGAGTGCATACACAAAGGATAATACTCCTCTAAAAACCATTATTGGAAGAAAAATCATGAGAGAATCATCTCATCATGAGTCTACGTGACTATAATCCTCCAATTCCCTACCACAACATGTAAAAGATCAATTATTTGTGAAAATATCTAATTAGTTGGGGTCTACTAAAGCTTGAATGCTCTTGTCACCAGCTTAAGTAAAACCTCCTTTACATAGGGATTTGTCTTGCCACAGAACCTTAGAAATTTCTAACACCGGAACTCATATAGTACACTGAGATTACACACCTCATCAACCTATCCTTCTAGTACTATATTATTATTTATTAGAGGAGTTGTCTCTCCCTACCCAACTAGAGGAAATGCCTCATGGGATGACCCTTGAACTGTGGCCTCATCACAATTCATATTGTTATCATTATCCTGAATCAGTAACCTATCTAGCTATCTCTGCGGAGATATCCAAAAACTAATCAATACGTACCATGGTAATATGAGTATATATATGTGTGTGTGTGTGTGTGTGTGGATATTCCTCAGAAAGTAAATTCAATGGACTCAATCCAATAAGCTTCATGTACCATTGTCCACTCCAACCAATGTATTTGTATACAGAGCCAACAAGATTGCAGTTAGAGTCTTGGTGTATAGATATGTAGGTAGTCACACCATCACTAAGTTCTCTGACCAAAATGCTACACTCGAGACACTTTGACATTGTTTCCCTGCTTCTCAAACAGTCTTCATGTGCGGAAAACTCTGAACATATTCCCACGTAATTAACTACTCTAATATTACTCAGTAATGACCCAACCTAACAGGGTTTGCCTGGATGGGGGAAGGTCGATCCATCATAACACTAAATCGCCTCCAATAGGAAAAGTTCTATAAACCTTAACTGATAAGGCATAATATAAAATAGAAGGAATTTTCCTAGTGTACCTTTATTCACGGATCCTATATTCTCACTAAAAAATTGAAAAGGAACAATAAAAGAGAGTAACATAAACCATGAATGAAATACCTCTTGGGAATACATCAGAGTACGAAATAATACACTACACATGTAGTAGGAAAAAATAAACAACCAACTTGAAATAAAGTTCCAAACTAACAACAAATGAAATAGAAAATAATTGGGATATCCATACTCTTGATCTCTAAGACTGACCTCTATATATAGAATATACAACCAAATACTACTATGCTCTACTGATGTCCCCTATGAACTATCCATATTCTATATAAGACATGACACATGTTAGGAAATATCATATAGGGGTGAGTATATACATACCCAGTAAGACACCCTCGAAACCACAAAGGGAGAAATAGAAATATAATATGGTAGTAGTTTTATCAACCCAAAGAAAGAGGGAAACAAAACCCCAAAATATATATATATATATGTGTGTGCTCAAAATGAACCAAGATGAGAGAGAAAGGGGATCTCAATTTCACAGCCCAACCAAGAAAACTGATTCAACCTAAAACTGCAAAAGTCTTTCAATGATTCCAAGCATCTTGAGTGTCTGTCTTAGAAATCCATGTAGAGGACCCACAAATATTTAATAATCAACTTAACTAGGGGTATAATATCTAGTAGAGGACCAATGACCCGGTATAAAAGGGGATTACAAATGGTAGATAGAGGATACGTTCCCTTCAATGTCAGGGGGTTCCACTAAAATCATGAATGACACATGCCCTAATACAATTAGAGGGGTGACACTCGGTAGGTATAAATAGAGGACCCATTCCATAGTGCATACCCTGATATGTTAGAGGACCTACACCCCAGTACTTCATGGAATTCCACTCATAGGGTAGATGACTTGCACCTTAGTACATAAAGAGGGTGACACACAACTAGTCTGAGGTGTATATGGGACCTATTACACAATGGGAATGAGGAGTTGATAACATCAATATCCGTTAGATGATTCTCTCTGATCATTGATACTGGTTTAACACCTTCTAAAAAATCATCATGCTCTAAACACCTCATGAGAAATCCCATAATCAACTACAGATTTATCATCACATTCTATATGGAAAACTTCTCTATAAAGTATACTCTTGGGACAAAATCGAAGTCTAAATGAATGACATATGCATGGAGTTTTTCCTTGATAAAAAAACATGATGTCTGGTAAGGGTCACATTACGTGTGACCTAACCTGGCCTCATTTATTTTGGTTAGATAGCACATGGCTTGGATGTCCATGTAGAACCACACAACATTTAAGGGTGCTACACTTTGTCTATTGGAAACCAGGTGACTAATCTTGTGCTTCTCTTCATGCTCATGTACTTCAATGAATTTCTATATAAATTGTCATACTGGGTTATTAGGACATTCCCATTTACTCCTAGAGTAAATGGTGTGTCCTCATACATGGGGTCCAGGTTGTTTGTAGTTGGAACATGGCTTTGCTGCCCTGGGACGGTCACACAACTTTCGGGATTCGCCACATAGAAGCTGATCTGAATCATCCCCAAAAAACATGCAGCATAGCTATGGGGAGTACACTATGTGTATTCCTTGACTACATTCCTTGTTGTTACCTTTTTTGTTGAAACATATGTTTCTTCGTGTGTTATCATTACACCACCATTACCGTTGTTTCCCACACAAATTATACCCCGTGTCTTAGATCTATGTTCATTCATTTTAAATCCATCACTTATGGTCAGATTTCCTCTCCCCAAACCCTACACGGTTTATTCCCATCAACGCTATGAATCTTATGTCTACATTAGTCTCACGCATATCCCAAAAAACATCCCAATCCATTAGAAAGTCTCCTTCTTGTTCTCTATTCTCTCAATTGATAAAAATTTGGGGGGTTTGATCGTCCTCAAACCCTCCCCAAAAATGTCGAACCATTACCCCAGGGGAAATATAGTGGAATGAAATGAATGTTAGGGATAAATACACTCAATCAAGTAGAAACATGTCTATTTTGGGCACTATTGAAGCATTTGATGGTTGGTGATATATTATAATTCCCCTTGAAATTTTTACTCCCAATACCCCGGGAGATGATCTTGTAAGAAAATTTTATATTTAATTAATTTAATATCAGAAGAAATGAATATATAGACTTGGGATCCTTCCTCGATATAAATTTTTATCATCTAAGAAGGCCCTTTTGGATTGACTTAATTATGTTTTGAGAATCCTATGATAGAATCAATCCATTTGTGATCCATATGTTCTCCTTTAATCTCCAAGAAATGAAAATCAATTTCTGAGTGCTAGATCAGCAAATAGATTTTCGTTTTTTGTTTGTATTGATCAATCATACATCTCTATTAAAATAACATCTCTCGCATTTCTCAATCATGAGAGGGATAAACAAGGATTCAATAGAGAATATGTTATGTGTAATAATTCCCTATTTTCAATCGCACAACATATACAATAGAGATATTTATCTATTTATAGAGATACGGTTTATGTTAAAATAATTATTTATTTTCATGATAAACATTTAATAATATTATAACCATTAAAGAACCTCATTCCACATAATAATATTATTATTATTTTTACTTTTTGGTTCACAACAATTTGTGCAAAAAAAATTATATTATCATCTTTTTAATTAGTATTTTTCACCTAAAATTTCCTTGGTCCATTAGAACTCCTCTAGAATTTTTTAAACACATGAATAAATATTTAATTAAATATTTAATTCACTAATAAATATTTATTATTGATAAAATGTGAATAAAATTATCGCTCAAAATTCGGAATTATATTTATTTAGTTAATTAAATTAAAATAGAATTTAATCAAGATCAATAGATACAGGTAGTGTCTGGCCTTATAAGATTCGTTCTCATTGGAATTAGGTGGGTTTCGATGAATTCAAATATTACTATCTAAAAATGGTTCAATTCACCCAAGATAAGGAACTTGTGGTCAAAATGATTACAACCACTTGTGAACATTCTCTTTTTAATATATTCCATTTGTTGCAACAACTCATAAAGATGGTTTCACATCCATTTCCCCTACCTATATGCTCGATGTTTCCTTCTTCAAAAATATGAAATAAACATGTTCTTAAACCATATTAATGGAATATATGGTGATAGTTGTTTCAAAATCAAAGGGATGAGATAATATCTTCCATAAAGATAGAGGGGGGAAATCATTCCTTGATTAATCCATTAATGACATGTCAATTATGATGCACCTAATGGACCCTACCCCAATCTGAACATATGTCATCACATATTTCATCAAAAAATCTTGGTGTGAAATCCATGACACGGATTAATGAGAATAATAATGTTTAGTAACAATTAAACACACTCATAGATACAAATATCTGATGAACCTAAAACAATAGGAGTTCATACTGCTTGGTCATTTCACATAATCTCTTGTCTTAGAGATTACCGTGTGAAATATTCATGAGAATAATCTTCATCATCTTAGGAGTACTCACACCTGACATTATATGTGCTATGTGGGCCATTATAGAATGTTACTGAATTGAAGAACATTAATTAAGAATATCATCCTAGAACTTCATGTTTCTCATCATAGTGGATAATTTTTGTGACCATATCAAATATTTGAGATAGATACACTTTCTTATAGGTAAATAATATTCATGATTGTGATGTTAGTGATAAATAATATTCATCCTCTTCCTTTCACTTGTATAGGATATGAGGTCAATTCTAATGATGGAGAGTGATTTCCTTCTTGTGGAAATTTATGTTGGATCTATATAGGGATATCCAATACATGCCCCTAATTACATCAAGTTACACCAAAAAGAGTATAAAAATCTTCACTATGAATTTAATCCCACAAATTTATAAATGGTAGGAATGATAAACGTAGGATTAAATAATTACCCACTTTTCATTTTCATTGAAAAATCCACTTCCATTCTTTTCTAGTGGTGTTTTAATAGTTTTACTTAACTTCATAATCATAAAAGAATATGTATAATTGTAATAAAAAAGTATGTTCGCAATTATTGAATGAATAAAAAGCATATCGGTCAGCACGTCATTTTCAAGATTCCCCTTAGTGGTTGTGATGGATAAATATCTCCCTCGCTGTCTTGGAGGATATTGGTTGTCTCTAAAAACACTTCAATTAGTGCATTGGTTTGAAAAGTTCATTTATTCTTGGTTGTTAAAGAAATGAATAATGTGATGAGGGTTAACCAGACCATTCTTTTATTTCATCACATTAGTGGGTTTCTCCTATCGGAAATCACTGGCTTGGTTCCCTTCCTTCTTGAACCAAAATCATTTCCTAACCCCCTTAGGAAATATTCTGGGGGGGGGGGCTTTTTTGTACACCATTTATAATTGGGATGTTGTAATTTCTTAAAACAGTTAGATTTCTCAATTAACCAGAAGAAGTAAAATCTACTTTCTTTTCCGTATCGCCATGATTCCCTTGAGATTCAATGATCTCTATTTTAACTTTGAGGGTACCTTGGACAATTTCTTCATATCTATCAACGTCATGGAACACCATGGATTTTGGAAGACTATGTTTTAGCCCAAAAAATAAGTGTTCAACCTTGAGTTTGAGGGTAAAGATAAAGCCATTGGTTTTTCATTATTGCCTTGTGATGTTTTTCTTGTACTCCCTAATAGATTCATATGATTTTTTCTATAGGTAAATGAAATCACATTCAATTTTATGTCAGAAAGTTTATGGAAAATATTTATTGAAAAAAATTATAGAATTCATTCCGCTAAATAACTTCGATCTCTTCCTCAGGATTCATATTTATGATCAACATCTATAACTGATCAGTTTCTCCCCCCATATGATAAATATCATTTAGTACAATCTATTTTTTGGAACATTGAAGGATGGAGAAGATCTTATAAATCTAGTTTCTCAATTATTCCACAATTAAGGGAGCAGACTAACCCTTGAAATTCAGAGGAATCTGTCACATAGAGGACTCAATTGCATGTTTCTATTTATTATGGGGGATTAGGGAGATCCACCTTATTCATTTTTTAATTCAAAACCTGACTCAACTAATAGAGTATCATCACAATGTTTTTGATTCCCACTCCCATCAGGTTGGGAATCTCATTAAGGATTTAATCACTTTTCCCTCAGTATTGATTGTTTACCCAATTCCTCTTATTTTTGACCATTGTCTACAATAATGGGAAAATTATGTATGCATATTTTTAAAATAATAATCACATAAAATGTAATAAAATTTCATTGGAGGGATAACTTATAAAGTATAATTATTTCCTTAACTTTTTAATTTCTAGGCTTCAATCTATATTATCCATGAACTATTTCATAACATGTAATCTTTTGGGTATAATTTTTCAATCCCTTAATAATGGATTGTACTGAGATTAAGTATTCACCAAAGTGTGTCCCCTAGGAATATCAAACCAAGTGTGCAGTAAGGCCCATTGTCATGTACCAGGTTACACCGAGTTAGGCCTGACACACATTGTCAAAGTTGTGACCCCTAGGTACATTTGTGTTAGAACCACGTCCACTTATATTATCCATAATGGGTTTTTTTTATAAACCACTTACACAATGCTAAAAAAATTAGGGGTGTTTTCTTATACTTAGTCTTATCCCGAAGAATTTATCTAGAGTTTTCTAATCCAAATCCCAATGATAACTAAACTTTTCCTCTGATACCAACTATAAAAACACTAATCTTTATTAAAATTTATTTATTTATTTATTTTATGAATGTTGACAAAATAAAACCTAAATGATCAGGTAATATAGGGAATTTGGGAATTATGAACATTAAATAACAACTTAAAATTGGAAAACATCATATTTATTGAAAACATATTTAATATGATCGCAGTTAAAACTACATGATATAACCTGAGGGAATATACAAGAAATGGGTGAGATATAGAGCATAGCGTGGGAATAAAATTGGTGTAAACAGATACATGATAGAAAATAGTCATATAATCAGTAAAATAATGCTTTATAATCATAAACAAGAATAATAAGGCATGATATAATAGGATAATCATAACATGGTAAATGTGGTAACAACATAAAACAAAACATCATAAATATAGGTCACAGATAACAGCCAATACATAATGATACAAAAGGTCCCAAAAAGTAATAAGGTTCACTCCATATCCCAACATTACGTCTCATGAGACTAAGCATTACCCCATTAATTATAGATCTATATAATATTGGGTGCACCCATCAATTTCATTTCATTCTCATGCTTAAGTTTTCCACATAGATCACACAACATGGATTCATTCATCGTCATATTTTATTACACGGTCAAGGAGTAAGGGATAAATACATGTACGTCCCAATTAAAATAAGTATATGTTTATAATGTTCAATTCCCTTTATAGGAAATAGGAATGGTATTCACTACAAAATTGTTTTGGCATGGAAAACCGCAGTGAAATTTTCACAGCATAACAACGTCACATAAAAATTCATAAAATGTGATGATGATAGAAAAATGGGTATTTGGAAATTTTTACAAGAAATGGGAAGAAATAGGGACATGTAAATACATATCCCAAAATTATTAATTGGAAATTTAAGGTATAATATTATAATGAAACTTCAATAAATAAGTAAAGGAGGAAATTCGTTACTTGAGTGTGTGACTCCAAATTCAAGGGGGGGATTTTTGAGATCTTGGCCACACCATGGGAGGACTCTAGAGAGGGGAGGGAAGATTAAGGATGTGGTCCAATGATTTTTAGTGAATATAAATGGGATCGTGGGTTTTTTATATGGGAAATGAATATGGATTTCTTTATTCTTTCTCAAACATGAGTTTTAGGAACTATATAATAAAATAACCAAAACCAAAAAAAATCCCTTGGGTTTTCAAAATAGTTTCTTCCAAATGTGAGTGTTTTTCATTATTTTACAATTAAAATTTCCGAACATAATAAAATAATACCCTTGATTTTTTAGAATTGATTCATACTCTTAAAGAAATGATTCTAAAACTGTTAAATATATTAATGGTATTTAGAGGGTTCATAAAGTCCCTATAAAATTAACCAAACAAACATAAAGTCAAATAATTATAAAGGTAAAACATATATTTTTTCACGAATCAAATTTTTAATATTTATTTCATCACTTTTTTGTTATTATTATTCCATAATACATAAAGTATATTTATATGGTATTTGTTACTCGAAAATATGATTGTCTCAGAAAATTATATAAAATAAACTATTGGATAATTTAGAAATTATG
Source organism: Viscum album (assembly GCA_963277665.1). Classification (NCBI taxonomy): domain Eukaryota; kingdom Viridiplantae; phylum Streptophyta; class Magnoliopsida; order Santalales; family Viscaceae; genus Viscum; species Viscum album. The sequence continues at coordinate 219,563,763 of OY728127.1, read as the reverse complement.
ATTCTAAAAATATTATTTTTTTTATCTAAAAAAATTCTAAATATTATCATTTTTACTTTTATAATAGTAATCAACATTTATTGATAAATACTTGGGTTTTTTTACAACAACAGTTTTTGAACACTTATAAAATTTACATTTTCCATCACAAAAATTATATGATAATTTATATTTAATAAAAATTATTTAATAATAATGTTTTATTAAAATAATATTTATTTCAAAAATCCATTAATTAAAAAAGATAAATTACATAATTGAATTAGAATATTATCCAAAAATATTATTTATATTTTATTATATTGAAATAAAAAACATTTATAAAGTAACAATAATTGGAAGTAAATATGTTCATTCTTCTCTAAAAAATAATTTACATGATCATGTTTATAGGGTCATGAAAGATATCTATATAATACTATAGAATACATCCTAAGAGTAAGGTGTGTGATGGTCAGACTTTCATGGTGTGGTTTGACAAACACGGTTTGGGCCATGATCATTATGAGATTAAACTTCTCTCTTAAATGGTTTCACTCTAGATTATGTTTTTGGATCTCTGTTTTGTCTTGTTTAGGTGCCGATCAGTGTTATATTATCTTCATCATAATCTCCAATAAATCGGCTTCATAGGGTATGATCCTAATCTTTGAGGCCATCACTTCCTTTTTTTGTGTTAAGTGGATCTGTTGAAACCAATTATTTATATTAATCCTGTGATCACTTTCCAATGACTATATTATCAACGGTAGTGATTCCAAATTTTCTTTTAAATACGATTTAATATAATAAAACCAAATAAGTGAATGGGTTTTCAATAACCATATTACATTATAATACATTTAATTAAGTCACAATGTAAATTTTATTTACAATCATTTCGGTTATTATAGTATGGTTCATGCTTTCACTTACACCAATACACTGAGGTGCATCAGGAGGATTTAGTTAAAATAGTATCCAAAAATCCCATAAGTAATCAATTAAGTATTGATTAAAATACTCTCCACCCAGATCTGAGTATTGTTTCCTATGCTTCTTAATAAGATGTTTCTCAATGTCATTCTTTTATTCCTTGAGTTTATCAAAATAATATTGCATATACTTCATTAAGTAGAAAAATACATATCTATTAGAATTATTAGTAAAAGTAACCAAGTATGTGTACTCACCTCTTGCATCAAAAATAATTTTTCCATGCATATCTGTATGAACTATTTCAATAATCCCTTTGGCCATATCACCTTTTCACTAAATAAGGATTTTTTTTATTTTACCATGTAATCATTTTCGAAATATAATATGTTTTTTTGGTTCAAAATAATCTAAATATCCATCTTGGTATAATTTAGTCATGTTCTGTTTGTTTATATAACATACCTGGTGATTCCATAATTGGGTGTGGTATTATTCTTGTCATGAAATTTAATTATCTATTTTCATTACTTAGTTTGTGTAATATAATTCAAAAAGAATGTTATTTAAATGTTCTTTGCCATATTAATGAAATCATTATAAAATAGACAAAAATAATTTTAGAACTAGAAGATAAATCCATTGTTATTGATTCTAGATATAGATATATTTTTTTTGGTAACCAAACACATAATGAAACCCCTTCAAAACCAAGATCATTCCAGTCGGCAATGTGTGGTGGTAGTCGCCAATAGTTAATGCAGTAAGTTTAGCTTTGTTGGGGGCTCTTAAATCTACCATTCTCTATTTAATTTTTAAAATATAATTGTTTACAATATTTTAATATATATATATATATATATGTGTGTACCAAAATATGTAGATAATACACTATTTATAGTAATGGAAAAATTTCAGTTGATAACAAATGCACCTAAATCATCCCATTACTTTTTAGGGTGGGTCCATATTTTCTTCCATTGGCCCTTCTTACCACATGATAAATGGACATCATCCTATTTATTTTATTTCCCCTTGATGTTCCTCTTCTTATAAAGGCATAAATAATATTTTTACAGATATATATTTGTTTGACCTTTCAAATTGCTCAGAATAATAAAAGAAGTATTTTTGTGCTTCGTATCTTCATTACTTAGAGAATGATAGTAAGAAGATCTGGTAGTGACTTATCAATGTTGTTCATATTAAAATTTACATAACATAAGATATATATTCTCATAGGTAGTGATAAAAAACTAAAATATATTCCTATACTATCAAGGAGTTTAAACCATAGAACCATTAAACTCCCAATATAGAAAATGATTTTGACTACATGATGCTTATCTGGTGAAACCTCTCTCATACTTATCTAGAATATTTCCTTGTAAACCTCAATTCGTTCCTATATATAGATCTCTTTGTATATAACATGGAGGTTTTCAAGCATTCAATACACATCCATTTTTTCATGAGACTCCATGAGTTCCATATATATATATATTAAAGAAAAAACATTAAACGTCGACCATGTCATTAAGAAGTTTTCTATATACAAGGAACTCTTCATCAATCAACTATTTGGAAACTATATGATTAATTGAGGATTATATCATGTAATATTTCTATTCATGGAGTAGCATAACCCATAGGTGTCTAAACCACACCAAGAAGTTACAACCATTGAGGAGGTTGCCTTTCTCCAATATTGATTGTAGGGATAGTTTGGGTGACAATATTTCCATTTTATTATAAAATTAAAGCATATATTATTAGTACCTTTTATTTATTACAAAATATTTGAGAAATAATAAATTAAGTGGTTATTTATTAAATCTCTAACTATTTTATAATGTCTCAAAATCCCTCACCGTTGAACTTCGAAACAAAAATTACAAAGAAATTCTAGAGTCAAGGATCCATATTCACATTTATATAACCATAATGTGGGTTGTTCAAGCTAGTTAAAGTTATTTAGATAGGAATATATTTTCCAAAATTGGGATTGAAACTCCTTTATCCATTGAGTGGACTCACCTATCTTGAAATATTAACATGAATTCCCTCAACACTATCCTCCATGTAACATCTAGTCTAGAGATAGAAACTTATATTAATGTAGGATAGTTAATTAAACCCATAACCTTCATAATAACTCTATGTAAAAAATAATTTTCTCTAACATGGTTGTAAAACAACATAGTTTTAAGGATTTCATTCCAAATCAAGTAATGGAAATCCAATTGTGACATAAAATTTAACTGAGGTATTTTAATTAGTTAGGAATAAATTTTATCTTGTTTTATCCTTTACATGACCTGTTAATATTATTTGGTTGTTTATAAATTAATTAACCATTGTGGAAAAAACATTTAGGAATAATTTATTTATTTAAATTCTGTCCTTGAACATTAATTTAATTATTTATGTGCTTGTGGTATTGCAGCTATAAAATAAAAAAAACTAATTATTAGAGATAGAAAATAACTAAATGACTCATTCATGACATTTATATAATGGTTAGTTTAATGAGAGGAAATTAAATCAACCTATGACCTAAAGTAAATAACTCTTATTTTTGGTATTAAAATGAGTTACAACATTCCACATATCAACCTATGGAACACCACAGTTAGTATCATTATAGTTCAATCTTGAACCACCTTCAAGCGCCTTAGTAATATCCATTAACTACAAGTATTTATGACACACACATAAGTGAAGGGTACCAAAGGATTGGTTAAAGGGGGATTACATAAATATCCTGGGACACAAGGACACCATATAACATTGCATGTAAGGATGGATGACAAGCCATAAAATTTAATTTAATAATAAATAATTACAAACCCAATAAATAAATGAAATTAAATTAATGTCAACACATGAACTGGTATTTGTCTAGATCATGAATGGTCATTCATGAAACATATAGGAAAATTAAGTGGATGACATTAATTTATTTTTTCATCATTTATTATTAAGATAAAAACTCTTGCATTAATTTGTTGATTGAGTGATTGATTAGTTACATTTCATCTTAATGACTATCCAAATTCATTTGGAGATAACCATCATAAAGGAATTAATGTAAATTAAATGGAAGAACTAATAGTTTCATATTTTTTATAATAAATTAATTAATTATTTAATGTTCCTTAAAACCCTTATTAAATTTTCCAAAACATGAGCTGTCAATCAAAAAAGCTATTTTTTAATGCTAAAATGGTCAATTTCATCTAATTTAATTATACCAGTAATTGGGAGAATACAAGGTCTATAAAATCCAACTAGAATCTGTGTACCTTTATTTCTATCTATCTCAGTCAAATTACTTGGGCATAGGTGGGTTAACTTGGTCAAACATCAAGATGTGTACATACTAGCTATATGTTGTGTATACACATGATGTGTTCCATAAATACGTGTCTGGGTATTCAGTATGTATCTTAGTTGTATAGATAGCCTTTATTGGCTAGTTACACATTGTGCGATCCAAATTCTGTGTTCATTTACAACCCATCGATAGACTCAACATCTTATCGGGTGATATACTACTTGATGTGTGTCTCCAGCAACACACTATGTATCTCTAAATTTGTGTGTGTATATAACAAGATCAAGGATACAACATGTATCTCTACTATAGCAATTAATGAACTATGTGATGTGTACACTGCATACACATCATGTACATCATAAATTCCTTATGTTTTCAGTCTCATGTGGTTTGACTGTGTATAATGACCACATGTATTTCATGGTTTATGCCACAAACCCCTATGTATTACATGACCTGTATGAAATATACACACTTTGTAATTCAACTACCTTGTTCTAGGTTTTTCATTCAATACACGGCCTACATGGCATGTAACAACATCATGGAATTCCATGTATCCTATGACATGACCGGGTATAGCTTAATAGATTATACATAGGGTACTTTGGATACACACTAGGTAACCCTATCTTACTAGAAACAAATTGAAATTTCATGATGTAATCTTGAATCATTCATTATCTTTTCTTATACCATTATGAAAATTAAAAATTGAATGAAATTTATTAATATGTTGATACAATGTTAATTCAATATTTATTAAATAAAGAAGAATATGAAATGAAAATTAAATCATGAATGCATATGGTTTAAAAATCAAATAAACAATTATAAATTTAGAAGTGACCACTCTAATAACACTAGATGTTTCTGGTAACTACTTAATCATATGATGGTAGGACATATATTAATATTTTATTTAATATTATTATGCAAAAAAACTAAAAGAATGTATCTTACACATCAAATTTATAATTAATTTTGGTATTATTAGAAGAAAAAAATATATGGGATTTGGATCATTCTTCAATGTGAATGTAGATCATCTGAAAAAACTTCTTCAAATTACCTTCATTTCAATGTGAGGATTCAAGGATAGAATTCCTCTATTGGTGCTCTATACATGCTCCACTAATATCAAAGAAACTCAAATCAATCACTAGGTTCTACCTTGGAAAATTGATTGTATTTCATTGTTTTTTATCACTTTTCCTTGGTTCTTAACATAATATCTCTAGTGTTTCTCTTTCTTGAGAGGGAGAGAGAATGAGGTTTTGAAGGAGAATTCATAATGTGAAACAATTATCTATTTTAAATTTCACACCCTACACAATAGACATAACCATCTATTTATATTTCTTGGGTTTATGATAAAATAATTATTTAATTGCATATCCGAACATAAATAATATTATAACCTTTAATGAACACCATTACACATAATTTTATTATTATTATTATGATTACGATTACTATTACTATATTATGGAGTATTCCAACATGTACAATAACAAATATTGTTTAATTATCTTTTTAATAAATATTTTTCAACAAACACAGTCATGGTCCATTATAACTTCTATAGAAATTATTTCACACCTAAATAATATTAAATTTAAATAATTCATTCATCAATACATATATTTGACCCATAAATCATGGTTAAAATAATCCCTCATTCTTGAGAATAAAATTTACTCAATTAATTAAATTTAAATAGAATGTAGTTCAAATTATCGGAAAAACTTAGTGTGTGACCCTATAGGATTATTTCTCATCATAATTAGTATGGATTACATAAAATCCAAGATTAATATCAAGAAATGGATCAAGGAAACCCGAGAGAAATAACTTAATGTCAGAACTTAGAAAACCACATACAAACTCTCATTGGGTAATATAATCACTTTGTCACAATATCACATCAAGTAGGTTTCACATCCCTATCTCCATAATATATGCTCAATATGTATTTCTTTGACTATAAAAAAACATGTCGTTACACCATATACATGGAATTTAGGATGAAAGATCTATTCCAATAAAATGATTGATATATTACCTTCCAGGAATGTAGAAGGAAAAAATATTTACTCAATATATCCATTAATTAAATTTTAATCATAATGAAACCAAGATACACTACCTTGATTGGAACATATTTCATCACTGTTATCCTCAAAGAATATATGTGTGAAATTCATGACTTGTATTAATGATAACATTACTGTCTAAGGACCATTATACATGAATGTAGATAGTAATATCAAATGACCCAAAAACAAGAAAAATTCCAACTTTGCGTTTGTTCTCATAATCACAATATTAAAGATTACCAAAATAAAACTTCATTAGAATATTATTAATCCTATTTTGATTTCTCACACCAGAAAGTCTATATATTAGGTGTACCATCATAATACATCATCCAAAAACAACACTTTATTTAATTATATTATCATATCACTTCAAGGTTTTCATCATAGACATTTTCAATGTGACATATACTCTTGGACTTTATTATATTATTATCATGCTTAACAATGAACGAAATGTAAGATGAAGTTTTATAATTATTCAATACATTGTATATAATTTTAATCAAACTATAAAAAGTTGGAATTAGGACACCAACTCTAATAAATCCATTTTTTCCAAGTTTTTTTGGAGAATGGTCCTATAAATGGTATATCTATGGTTATAACAATTGGAAACATGAATGGAACATGTTAAAATAACCAATTTATTTTTGGGCACATGGAAATAATAAATAAATCACAGATCATGAATAAAACATGGAAATCCATGCTGAATATTTTAATAAAAAGGGTAAAAACCACAAATAATGAGTCCTACCTCAATTTATATTGATCATTGGTGATGAATGAATTCACTATTAATGAGGATTTTCTGTTTTTTTTCTACCTCCTGATACACCTTGATATGATTGTTGTTCATCATCCAATCATGGTCCTCCGGTGAAGAATTATCTTTGGTCTCCTCTCCAAATATCCTAGAGTTATGTGTATAACCATGGTGAAATTTTATAACAAAATATTTATAGATATTTTAATTTAGGACATTTAAAATAATCTAAATAAATTTAATTATTTATTTTAATTAAAGTCACCTACAAATGGGTGCCTCAACTAAACGTCTAATGCAGATCAAGCCTAGGTTATGCATAGGGTAAACCCAATATTTAGAAATCATCTGTCCTCTTGCATTCCCTATATGATGTAACTAATAATGGTTAAATACATTTCCACTAAAACAATGTGTGCACATTAATTGATATACATTTAAATTTTTAACATATTATTTTTGGGGTCCTAAGGAACTCAAATTTTGTGTCGACTATGAAGAAAAAATCTAGATATATATTTATGTATTAAAAGAATAATCCATAAAAACTATAATCTCTACATATCTTAATTCCACTTTCATCTTATATATCAATATTTTTATTGGATAAGGATGAGAATTTTTTAACTTGAGAAAAAAATTCATTAAATCTAATAGTAATTATAAAGGAGATATCAAAAGATGTGGGAAACAATATATGAAACTTGGGAATAAAATAAATGCTAATGATTAGTTAAATTATTGTAAAAAGAGATAAATGAAAGAAATTAATTGTGCATAATGTATTTAACATGAATAAGGAAATTATGTAATTTCAAATCCTTTAAATAATATTTTTTTCTAGGTAGAATCTAGTGAGAAACATCCTCCTGAGATAGCCAAGATGAATAAATAAAAAGTAAAACCTACTCATATATAGATGGATAAAAATTCTGAAATATATTCACATCGCCCCCAAATTAAAAAATAAGTGTTCCCAAAAATGGTAATTGAATATTAGATCATTAGGTGTTTGAAAAAGAAGCTGGGAAGGAACCCAGGAAAATGAAGAAGATATTTCACTAAGGGGGGTTTTTGGGTTTCTTATAGTGATGTGGTGTGTTTGGAAATAAGGTTTATAATTTCTAATAAAAAATATACAACCTACAAAAATAATTTTTCATGAACCAAGGGTGAGACAATAATAGGATAGATAAAACGATTAGTTATAACATTTTAAAATATTCATTGTGGTAAAGAATTGTTTTGAGAATATTAAGGACGTTTTTAGAGGATGTGATCAAGAAGGTCCAACCTGAGGTTATTTTTTTATAGTCATACAAATAAATTAAATAAAATTTTATTATTTTATAATTTTTATAAATAATACAAATAAAAAACAAGAAAATGTTATTGAACACAATTTTAAGGTATGAAAATTAAACAATCCTTGGATTAAGGATACTAGTTTCTATTCCTTAAAGGTTAATGAATTTAAAAACATGATGAATATTGAAATATATGAGTGATGATATATTACCATTTTCAATTATATATTTTTATATCAAATTTATTCAAATGGGAAACATTTTTTCATAAAAGTTAAACACTAAAAATTTATATTTATTGATGTACTAAAAAATAATATGTTTTGTGTATTACATATTTTTAATTATGAAGATAAATTTATTTTTAGAAAGAATGGTTTCATTATTAATAGGTTATAATATGGGATAGTAAAATCACGAGGTATAAGAACCCATTTTATCTTGTTTTAGGTTGGATAATCCAAATTGTTTTATTACATGAGTGTCCGAGATGAGGGAAACTTATGGAATATAAACTAGAACAACTTTGACAAATGATACTAGATATTTTAATTATAGAATATGCACTAAGAAACGTTATATTCTTTAAAAAGGAAACAATAACTATTTTCAAAACTGATCAAAAGAAAGAAATATTGAATAACTTTGGAAAGGGATTTGTCATTAGAACTAAAACAACATTTGAGTTGGTTCACACTGATGTGTATGGTCCCATGAGAATGAAATAAACAAGTAGAGATAATAATTTCATCACATTCATTGATAAAAATATTATAATTCCTTGAATTATGTTTATGTCTCAAATATTTCAAGATTTGATCATGTTTAAATGTGTTATAAGATTATCAGAAAAGTAAACTATCTTTTTATTAAAGACGTTGTGAACTGACCATTTATTTGAGTGTTATAATAGAAACTTTTCCGAATATATTAACATAAATGGAATAATATTATAGTTTAATGATCCTAAAACATCTTAATAAAATGGATTATATGAAAGTAAAAATATAATCCTTGTTGATATGGCTATAACATTTCTGATCGAGCAAGACAATATAAAGCATTTCATCTTAAAAGCTGTCACTAATGATGTAATTCTTAAATGAAAATATATATTAAGAAAAAATTAAAATATAAGCCCATGTTAAATTTGGTTAAAGAATAAGGAATATATAAAACACTTTAAACTCTTTGGGAGTCCATGGTTGATCAAGAAAAAAAGTAAATGTGGTGAAACATTTTATGATAATTAAAAAGATGTGATACATCATGGCTATACAAAAAATGAATGTCCATATAAATGACACAATAACATGTCTTAGAGGATAAATAAATATGATGATGTAACATTAATAGAACATGAATATGAGCTCATAATATCAGCTATAGATGATAATCATGATGATAATTATGTTATCTTTATTGAATCATCTATATAGTTTAATGAAAATACATAAATCCGTGATACTCATTCAAATTATGCTTATTCAAGTGATGATTTAGTGAATTTAAAAACCATAGAGAAAATTTTAATATTATAGGAATAATATGTGTGATTGTAATATCATTGAAAATTGAAAAAAAGGGATACAAATATGAAAATATTATATAATATCTATCCACACTAGTTTGTTTTTAAATCATGAGCCTTAAACTATTTGTTAATAATTTTTGAACTATGAATGGATTAAATAAATTAATTATGAAATAAATTAGATTAAAATAAATTATATAAGGGATATTTCTCCTATCCCTAAATAGAAAATCATAATTGTTGCAATATGTGCCTGTACAAACAAGTTTAATTATAAAATTGAGGTTCCAAATAAAAAATATATATTGGTTTGCATGGGGATCTCAAAAATTGAAGGAATTGATTTTAATTAAAATTGTTCCTTTTACTCATACTTGAGACCATCATAACTGTTCTGGAAAATAAAATAGAAATAAATTTTCTAGTTTATATAATAAATGCAATGTAAGAATTTCAAAATACAATTATTTATAAAAATGTTTAAACGGAGAATCCTAAAGGCATTATTCTTGATGAAGATTGAATCAAGGTATAAAAATTGTTGAAAATTTTATATTGGTTGAAGAAGTTCCCATGAGCATGGTATTCTAAGATGGATGACTACCTTGGAAGAATCAACTTAAAAAAGGGATAATTTTTTTTCAAAAATAACGAACACTATATTTTTTATAGTGATTTAATATAAATATGATATATTATTTCCATGAAATTAATATGAACAGTTTAAAACATTTTCCACATAAATTAATAACAAATTTAATATATACTTAATTTATTTAATTTTTTAGGGGGTTTTCAATTTAGCCAAATCAATAGTCACATTTTCGTGCCTCTTGAATTGTATAATATTAGGTCATTGAAACGCCTTGTCATAGAGGATATAAAAAGAGAACATGCATCAATTAAAGTTTTTATAAAGTTGAGTAAATATGATTAATGTATGGTTTTCACTGATAATGAATTTATAAAGATTTTTTTTAGTTTATTGTATTCGACTGCCTCATGTCCAAAAAATCTTTTTATCATACTATGTGATAGCTATCCATCTAATCCAAATATATCACATCTCTTTTAAATGATGATAATTTTCAGTTATATCACAAATACTTCCCATTATTCCCAATTATATGATACAAATATTGATTTCTACTTACATGGTTTTAATGATGTGGATTGGGAAAATCGTGTTGATGATATAAATTCCACATCCCATGGATCTTTATTTATCAATGGAATACTTGTGGTTCTGGATTACAAGATGAAATCATCTATTACTTTGAATTCGGCTGAAGATGATTATGTTATTGCATCACATGGAGATACATAAATTAGTTTTATGAAGAGTTAACTTGATGGTATTCATGTTACTACTGATTATCCACTTTTCATATCCAAGGAAAAAAGTTAGTTTTATAAATTTATCCATGAATACTATTAAACGTTAATGATGAAAGCATATTGATTTTAAATTTAATTTCTTCTTGGAGAAGGTGGGTGATGGTATTTTAATATTGTAAATTATTCAATAAAAGGATAAAATTTATAATATTCTCAAAAAGTAACTATTGAATGAGTGTTACAATACCTTTAGAGAACAAATGGGTGTGAAACCCAATACACAATATCCCTATGGTATATTTTTGAGATAATTACATACTTTTAAATATGTTTTCAATAGATTAATGTGGAAAATATAATCTACTAGGGTAGAAACCATATTATTTTTGAATTACTTAATTTATTTGTTGTATTGATTATTGGAAAATGATTGAAATTTTTCTTGAATGGATCCTGAATGTGATTTTTCTTGAATAGATCATGAATGTGATTTTTCTTGTTGTCTTTACATGATACATTGATTTTCTGAGAAATTATGGTTTTAATATTTCTCGAATATTTTCATTTGAATTTAAATATCAGATCACAAAATAAATTTTTTATATGTTTGTAATATATATATATATATATATGAAAGCTATCCCATATAATAATTTCCTGACGGCTCATAGGAAATTTTTTGTGGATATCTATATAATAATTTTTGGAACCCTTGTTTTATTGATCACAATATCATTTTACTTGTGATATTAATTAGTTTTATGTGTTTTGATATCATTTTATAATATAAGGAATATTACAAAAAATCTATCTATGTATTGGAAAGACCCACCTCCAGACATGAATCACCATTAAGGATGTGGTCAGAACAGATTTTTGGCTAAGTATGAAAAACACATATCGTCAGAGATAGCCCTTGAAAATTTGAAAAATTATTGAAAAAACATGCCATCAGCAATGAGTCACTATCTTGATAGTAAATTAGATAAGTATGGAAATGAATTTTCAACATAGGATGAATCACCATCAGTAATTAGTCACCACCAAATTTGGAAAAGTGTTTAGATAAACAACCACTGAGAAGACTCACTGCCAGCATAAGTCACTTCGGGTGTTGTATCACCGTTCAAAGGATTCACTATCACTGTTTTTTTAATTTGAATTAAATTATTAAATTATCTATATTATTTAATATAATGTATACAGTTATTCTCAATACTGTTCTTAAACTCTTGTAGAGGTTAATTAAGGTTTATATCAGCCATCCAGTATGAGGAGAATATGATCCAGATGATTCTTCCTACTAGCTATAATTAAATGAAGTAGCAGAATCCCTCATCCGGTGACATGAACATATACCCATATTTATAGATATATATATATACATGTACACATGAAGTGAGATGAATCTATATTGAAAGAAAAAAGTAAATGAGTGTTGTGAAGTGTTTCTTACAGAAAGTATCCTTACTAGCAACCAAAAGAAGAATAATGAAGCATAACGAACATTTAGTTCATTCCAATAGTTAGCTAAAAATTGTTTAGGACATGCTGTTTTACTACTATTTCTAGAAATACGACTTTATCTCAAGTTCATACTACATCTAAGGAGTCACATACTTTAGATCACATATGATAGAGCAACAATATACTCTTAAAATCGTTTATTATATCTATCCATTTAACATATTTAAAATTATGATATGAGTGTGTTTACTAAATTTTTCAACACACACACTATCTCATTATATTAACTAGATGATACTTGATTTCTTTTCTACTCTCTTTACTTTGGATTCCTCACAGTGTTTTGGAATAGTTCCTTGTGTGTAAAGTGATTATTTTATTATAATGGGTATTGCGGAAGAGGTCATGCGTGTCCCAAAAACATTTTTGATGTTTTATACCTGATCCTAGTTGTGGATCAAATATCATTTTATATAATCCTCTAGAAAATAGTTTATTTCAAAGTGGAGAGTATTAGGTCTCAGCTTGAGACTAAACCTATTGTATTTATTTTTCTGTGTTTTGTTTTGTTTTGTTTTATTTCTATGCTTTAAACTGAATCTATATTAAAATCTAAAAAACCACTACATTGATAGTTAATCCTAATTATTGTTTATATAAGGTTTTGGTAAAGTAAATTTATATCAAAAGTACAGTTAATATTCATATATTTTTTAATCTAAGACTTAATCTATCTTTGAATATTCATTAAAAAAATGAGAACATATATCAACATACAATTTTAATTAAATTATATGTTTTAATGATTTGGTGTCTTTTATTTAAAAACTTTTAATAGAAATTTTCATTGGGTACTCAATTGACCTCGCCCCTCCCTCTTGAGATAATAACTCCAACCAAAATTTAGCATCAAAAGTTTTTTTAACACTATTCAGTTGTGATTTTTAGTTGTGTTTTATTGGTCTTAGATTTATATTCATTTTATGTTTGGCTCTTTAAATGTATAATAGGAAAGGATTTTATGTTACCAATAGACCTCCTTTATTACTGTAAATAACTAATCTCAACGGAAAATAAAAATGAAAATGAATATTGAAAGCATGGGTTTTGAAATTTGGTCCACAATAGAGGATAAATATGAGTGGCCTAATAATTCTGGGAATACATGGGATAATGATACAATGCTATCTTATAAATAAAATTAAAAAGTAATGAATTGTCATTACTATGTTTTAGGAGATTAATAATTTAATAGGATTTCATCTAGAAAAACCGCTTATGAAATTTTTTAAACATTAACTATTTTTCAGGAATGAACCAGTAAGGTGACAGAAATGATATTGAACACTTATACAATCAAATATGATACAATTAAGATGAAACCTCGTTAGTTAATTTATAATATATACCAGAGGTTTAATGAGATAGTGAATATAGTGATCTCTATGGGAATTCTATGGTCAAGAAAATGTAAAATTATGTGACTGATGAGATGTATTCCATAGAGATGGGGAGGGACATCTCTCACAATTCGGAATCATGTGACATGAGTAAACTACATATCAAAGCATTTATTGGCATATTGATGATTTAGGAGGAATAAATTAAAGTTAATTATAAATAGTTAGATGAGCCTAAGAGTAAATCTATAGTCATCATGTATACTAATCCAAAATATAAAGACTAGATAAATCATCAGGATGAATGATCAAGTGATGAGAAATCACCAGAAGATAGTGATGAGGAAAAGTCCAATCTGGCTAAGATTTTTATTAAATTCTAAAAGAAGAATAATTTATTCAGAAAATAGAGCTAGAAGGGAAAGTATGTTAATAAAGGAAATTGTAAACATGATTACAAAAGTGATGAAAATTTAAATGATAATGCATATTATTATTTTAAAAGAAAATGAAATTTTAAGGAATACTGTACTAACTGGATACAAAAGAAAAATATTGGGGATAAATATAGAATGTATAATAATTCCATTAACTCCACATGTAGTTCCTATGAGGAAATATCTAGTGACTCTGACTCAACTCATGAAGAGAATCCTAATAGATAAAATTTGTGCATAATAAAAAAATATCTAAGGTACCTACATTATCTAATGTACATAATTTTGAATATTCTGAAAATGAACAAAATTATTATGATATGTAAAAAGAAAAAATGATTGAGTATTTTAGTATGCATGAAGAAACATTTAAGGAACTAAAAGAAAAATATAATTTTCTGAATAAACAAACATGTTCTATTTGCTAGTGTTTAAACTAATCTAACTATAGAAAAAGGGGAAATGCCTAATTGTTGATAAAAATACTGAACTAAATGTATCAAATGAGGAACTAAAGAAATACTTAGAGTAATTTAAAAAAGGAAGAAAAACTCTCACTGAAATTCTAGGAAACCAAATTACACCTAAATATACTACTGATATGCGATATCAACCGATAAAAAGAATAGTGGTTAAGTGAACGTTTTTTTCTGAGTCTAATTTTAGAAATTCTACTGAGAATTTTTCTTCAACATGGCCTAAAAAAATTATTTTAAAGGGTTAAAAATATAATTATAGGAATCATATCAAGAAAATATGAGTTCTAAAAACCCTAATTAATAAAAAATCTCAGTCCAGGAAAATATGGGTACCAAAATCATTCTAGGTATAAACATTGTTCTATATGAAAGTTTCTTAAAATTTTCCCATTGAAATGTATGGTACTTGTATAGTGGTTGTTCCAGAAAAATATCAAGAGGTTATTAAAGCTTCAATAACTTTATAAAGGTTGATGGTTGTCATGTCACCTTTAGTGACAATGCAAAAGTAAAGGTCATTAACCTTGGCCAAATCAGTACACAAACTCAATTTTAATTTCTAAAGTACTTTTTGTATAAAATCTACTTAGCATCTCACTATTACGTGATGGTGGTTTTCATCTGATGTTTGAAAACAATGCATGTAATGTTTTTAATTATAAAAATGCTTTAGTATTTTCTTCTTTGAGAAATGAGAATGTATATTCTCTTAATATTTATTCTTTAATTTCATAAATGTTTCAGGCTTGAGTCCTTTCGTATAGAATCTTGGATTTGGCGTTAGAGACTAGGCCACTATAACATTCGCTAACATGGAAAGATTAATATGATAGGGTTAGTTAGGGATCTTCCCAAAATTGAATTTCCAAATTAAAAATTTTGTAACCCTTGTCAAAAAGTGAAACAACACATGATTTCCATTAAATTAAAGTAAAAAGTTTCAACTTCCCAACCACTAGATTTTAGTCACACTAACTTGATAGGACCATCAAGAGTTTCTATTTAAAATAGAAAGCATTATGTCTATGTTTTTGTAGATGACTTTTCAAGGAATACTTGGTTATTACTTTTATCTCACAAAAGTAAATCTTGTTCTTATTTTACCATGTTTGATAAATTTTTAGAAAACATAAGTGGACTTATAATTAAGACTTAAAGAAGTAAACATGGTCATTGTAATGCCCCGACCCCAGTTACCCAGAGTCGGTGCATTAATTGCGTAACATTGGCATGATAAAAAAAGATCAAGTCTCGAAAGACCGATTAGTTTAGTAGCCTTGGAAACACTAGATACATTCATAAATGTTACATTACATCATAAAGTGAAATACTACAATAACAAATCTCTGTAGTCCACACTCATATCCTCTTCTGACTATCCCTGCAGGTCATTCATAAAATACTTCTGCACATCCTGGAAAATATTAAAACATTAAAAGGGGTGAGCTAAAATGCTCAGTAAGGATAAAAATATAGCGGAAGCTTTCATAAATAAACATTAACATTTGAGTCAATGTATAACTAAAACAAAATCCTTTTTAAACTTGAACTTCAGCATAATATGGAAAAAATAAAATTAAATAATTCCATTTACTTACTCACATGGATATTCTACTAGTCGAATAATCACATGCAATATCAATAACCACTTTCATAATGATGGAATGGATAATGTAAAACTATCATAAGCATGTAGACAAGGCCTCGTGCCAATACCACAAATAAGATTTTGTCAAGGCCTCGTTCCAAGACACTAGTTTTTCTCATGAGACCTACCGATGCATCGATGAGCTATAGCGGGCTCCACCCGTCACTTATTAAGTCCAATTCATTCCTTATATGAACAGGTTTAAACATATCATAAACCATAACATAATCATATTGCATAAAATATGAATAAAGGAAACATAAAATTCCCACATTTCAATCACAAGATATCAATACAACTCATTTATATAATAAAAACACTTTCAAAACCATTTTCAATACCAAAATAAAAGAAGAGTAAAACATGGTATTTATTTTTCATTTTAAAAAAAGTTAAGGCTTGTAGAGGAAGCCGAAACTCAAATAATGGTCACGGCAGTAGAGAAGTCGTTGTTGCCGAATACGTAAGAAAAAACATTCCTTTTGTCATTTAGTAAAAACTCTTCATATAAAAAGATTCTTTTTGAATAAAATTTAAAGTCAAAGGGGTTTATACACCGTATAAAGTAAAGTTGTGTATAAAAAATATATGTCTCAATGAAAGGAGATTGGGACGAAGTCCTTAACAATATCATTTTTTTTAAATAAAATAGATCTATTATGTGTATTTAATATAATTACACATAAAGAAAGTACAAATACAAGATAGGACATAATAATATCATAACATAATTTTAAAGTAGGAGATTAACCCAAAGAATGGAAATTGGGTTAAGAAATTCCCTTACCTCGTGTCCGACTTGACTTGATCGTTCTTTAATCTCCTGGATAATAAACTAGAGTTAATTTATAGTTTCTTAAGAACCTTTTTCAAGTTCATTATTCCTATTATATCACTTATTACCATGTTATGAACATTATTTAATTATTTAAGTTAATAACTGTCGTTTTGTCGATCTTTGGTACTTGAGTCAAAAATAAACATCTTATAATTACAAGTTTTTCATGCGGTAAAATATCCATTACATCCAGAATTTTATTCATGATGTAGATATAATATATATCCAGTATATACATTCATTTATAATATTACATAACATTTAGAGGTATCAAATGAAATGCATCATTCATGGAGACGGTAAGTCGTACGTACGCATGAATGCTACTTTCATTTCTATTTCATATTTAATGGAATGAATTTATAATTATATAAAGGTATAATATAATTACAGTATAATATAATGTATAATACCATTTACTCCACCCTTTATACATCCCACATATGGAATTAACAATTCAAATCACTTTGAGGGGGCGGTAGTCCGCACTTCCTCAAATGAAAATATCGCGTTTACCCATAATGGAAACCATAAAGGTATGCCATAAATGAAAAATACAGAATATTAAGTAAAAAATAAACATATTATATATCATATGTAAATATAGTTACATCTTAATGGCCATCTTTGAAGGTGTTATTTGAGTGTTGAACAATCATCGTTTCGTGAGGCAGAAATTCGTCATCCACAGAAACAGTATGTTCTTTAACCATTAGATGTATGTGTGTGTCAGTGTACCTCGAATACATATTATAAAAACATCCTAGTATATTGCGGATACTGGTTTTTTTACAAAAGAAATGAATAAAAAGAGTTTAGGGGGTTGGAGAAGCAAAATAAAACATAAGAACACAAGAGAGAACACTACCTTTAAAACGGGTAACTCTTTTTGATTTGAGATCAAAGGCTTCCTTGGGAAGACTTCTGCCCAAAGTGAGGCTTCTAGGAGTAATAGAGGGAAGTTGAGGGAGTATTTGGGCAGAGGTTGGCCAAGCCAAAAGGATTTTAAGGTGTGAGTAAGGTGGTAGTGGTGGGGGCCTTTTATAAGAGGAGAGGAGGGGCACTCTTGGAAAGTAATGAAATGTTACATTATTATGAGATACTTTTAGGATTTTAGAGGTCCCACAAATATATATTTCTAGGATAAGGTGATAAAGGTTCTACATCTACCCATCCAATAGGTTTTTGACAAGTTTAAGTTGTAGATTTTACATTATCATTTCATTTTATTTAAATCGTTAATTAATGAGGTAATCGTTGCATCATCATGTTGTCATAAATAATTTAATTTATTTAATGTCTAAAAATTATAAAAAAATTATCATGATGTAGGAAATCCTTTTAGATTTCCATTTAATATTTATAGTCAAAAATATGACTTCTATAACCCCATTTAAAAATTTTTTTAGTAAAACAACTCATGTTTGTTACATTTTTATTTTAAAATTAAATAAAAAGTTTTTAATGTCATTTTCCCACCACAGTGGCTCCATGGGGTCCCCAAGTTGACCCATAGATTGTCTTTGTCGGCCAGGACTCATACAATAGGGGTAGGACAATTGTATAGGTATTTTCATATTTTTATAATATCATTTTTACCTTAAATTTCACTAATTACCTTTAATCGTGATTAATTAAACTTAAAAGTTACTATTCACCAAAAAATTATTTTAATCCCATTAAACCAAATTTTACTTCCTAATGACAACCATGTATGTCAGATTTTCTAAAATAAAATCACAGAAGTGGTAATGTTTCATTTAAATGAAAAATCAGTTTTTTTAACTACCACTTAGTGGTTTCACTATTCATCAAAAATTGAAGTTTTTCAGAACAATGCCAAAATTTCACCCAAAGATATAATTGATATTCCGAATTAAAAAATGATGTCTATTTTAAAAAATTCCAAACATATAAGTTGCATTAATTAATTTTATAATTAATTCCCGCTGTCACAACAAATAGCGTGTTTTTAAGAAACAATATATATCAAAAGATTGACAATTGTTTATGTCCAATTTCAAAGTGAAATTAATTCTAATAAACACCATTGGATAAAATGGTAAAAAAATATTCTAATTATAATTTAAAACCACTAAATACTATAATTTATCACTATAAATTATTTTGATTAAAAAAGTTGTTTTAAGTATTTTTCACTATTCAAAAAAAAATTTAAGTTCTCAGAAAATTACAAAAAAATCAACATAGGATAATTTTGATATTACAAATTCAAAAATGAAGTCCATTTTGAAATATAAAATTTATATAATTTCAAAACGTGGGTATTACTATTCATAACGTCTACTTTTATTGGTTGTGGTGTGTTAGAACTCGAGGTTGCGTACAACAAACGCCACTCTATTATTCAAATAGAAGCATACCATGGAAGCTTGGGGTGTTACATTCTCCCCTCCTTCAATAAATTGTGTCCACGCAATTTGAAATTTTTCTTTGAAAATAAAAGGTTGAAAATATAAATTACCTTTATGGAAAACCCACATCAGAAATAAGGTTAATAAAAATATAACATTAAAAGAAAGAAAGATAAGTACAAAGGTCACCTGAGATAGCCCATACTAGGATTCTATGAAAATATTAATATGGAAGAAAAAAAACCATCAAGGTCTGATGGAGAGTTGTAGAAAACTGGATTAGGAGGAAGTTAACCAAAAGAAAATCACAAACTTGTGATTGGTTAAACTGTTATTGAATCCCCAGTTGGAAAAGTTAACCGGCAACGTTTTCGTTTTAAGTTAACTTTTATAAAGTTGAGGAATTTATTTAGGAGATTTACGAAGAACGTACGGGAATATACATACTGGTCATATAGACTTTCATTCCTTAATAAATATTTACCACAAACCCATCTTTCACTCTAAAAGGTAATAGAACTCGAAAATATTATATTTATCAGAATTGTATAAGGTTCCAAATATTAACACATACCATTTAGATTAGGAGAACTTTTTGTAATAACCAGGGACTTCCTGTAGGCTAGTGGTAGGTAATAAAGGCCTGTCGCACTATGGTTGTGGGTTCAATTCCTACAGCTTTGTCCAACGCGACGGGTTATGCCCCACCCTACAGGTTGTCCTTTTCCTAAAACTATAGTATTATAATATTCCAAAAATAATCTTCAGAAATGTTTTAACCTTAAACAATACTATCCAAAGATCAAGTTAATCCATTCCAGCCGTTTATAGTTATCCAAAATACCATCGTCCAGACTTTCTCTAAAATGTCCTTAAATTCCAAAATCAATTGCAACATTAGATTCCCCAAACAAATTAATATTTCTCTTATTGTCACATACTGAAAATATGATTACCTTCATAATATTAAAACCTTAATGAAAACAACAAGTACTGCAGTACAATACTTATATATATCACATTGTTCTTATAACCATAATATAGTTCTTGAGTCCAAAAACACAAATAAAATAATTATTCAACTTCATCTGTAGTAACAGCATAAGCTTGGCCTTGATCCCTTGGCCTTTTATGAGGTAAGTTTCCCTGACACTTAGAAAATTTATTTTCATAATGCCCCATTTCCCTACAATTGTAGCATTCAACATTGATAGCCTCTTTCTTTCCCTAGCAATCACGAGCCTTGTGACCTTTTTATTCACATTTATAACAAACTCCCATTCTGTTTTGGCAAGTAACAGGGTGATTATTCCCACAATTATCAGATAATGGAAAATCCTTCTTTCCCTTTTTCCCTTTATCTATCTCTTGTTCTACCGTTCTCTTCTTCTCTTGATTTACTTTGTTGTCATAAGACTTAGATAATTCCTTTTCTGTCTTGATAGAACATGAGACTATATCTTCATACGATGAGAAATATTGTGATACTAAAGCTCAACGGAGAAATGGTTTTAACCCATCAAATAAAGGATCAATATTACTTCTTGGGTTACATATATAATCTGCAGCATGCCTCGCTAACCTTGTAAAGTTAGCCTCATACTTTGCGACATTCTCATCCTCCTCCCTCAGACTCAGAAATTGCCTTTCCATATCTGCTCGAGGGTCATGTGGAAAGTATTTTTCTAAGAAAATTTCCTTAAACTCCCTCCATTCCATACTTGATAATTCTTCATCTTCCTTTCTGTTTTGAATCAGCGACCACCATTGATCGACATCTCCAGTGAGGCCGTAGACTGCCATGACAACCTTCTCCCTTTCGCTACTCCCCAAGGCGTGGAATATTTTCTCTAAGGAGTTTATCCATTGCTCAGCTACTAATGGATTTTTACCCCCATTAAATGTTGGCAGTTGTTCCCTCATGAAGCAGTCTAACATTGATCCTCCACGTTGCGGATCAGGGTGCTCCATACGAGTAAGGTTATTATTCATAACCTGAGTGAGTTGTCCCAGTATGGTAATAAGTTGATCAGCACCAGTTGTATCTCCAGATCCACAATAATTATCTTGAGCAGGAGGGCAATCCCTACACGGAGTGCGTGAATTGATACGGTTTCCATTCCTCCCACTAGGCGCCATTTCTAAACAATGGCATAAACTAGATTAGTTTATGAATCAAAATACATAATTCCATACTTGTAAAATACTTAACATAAATTGAACTATTTATGGATATAATCCATAATCATAGAAATTTTTTCTTTGAGGAAGTATATACTCATAACCCTTCATAGTGGTTTGTAAAGAAAACGAGATTTATCCTAAGCATATCCCCCGGGAGTGTCGTAACCAAGAGTGCAGCAAGGCCCGTTGTCGTGCACCAGTTCCCGTTCGAGTCTAGCTCAAAGCGGTGTTTTTGGGTTTTACCCCTAGGTATATCTATTCCAGATCCACCTCTACTTTCTCATATCCAGACAGGGATGTATTTCTCGAACAACCCACAAAATCTCTACAACAACAAAATTCTAGGAAGTTCTTCTATACTAATCCTAAAATTCTATCTTATGGATAAGCGCTCTAATCAGAGTTTATCTGAATCTAGCTACCAAGGCTAGTACTAAACTGCCTCTGATACCAACTGTAATGCCTCGACCCAAGTTACCCAGAGTCGGTGCATTAATTGCGTAACATTGGCATGATCACAAAAGATCAAGTCTCGAAAGACGGATTAGTTTAGAAGCCTTGGAAAC
The DNA here is from genome assembly GCA_963277665.1 of Viscum album. Taxonomy (NCBI): domain Eukaryota; kingdom Viridiplantae; phylum Streptophyta; class Magnoliopsida; order Santalales; family Viscaceae; genus Viscum; species Viscum album. The sequence goes on along the minus strand of OY728127.1, from coordinate 219,541,067 downwards.
ACTAGATACATTCATAAATGTTACATTACATCATAAAGTGAAATACTACAATAACAAAGTCTCCATAGTCCACACTCATATCCACTTCTGACTATCCCTGCAGGTTATTCATAAAATTCTTCTTCACATCCTGGAAAATATTAAAACATTGAAAGGGGTGAGCTCAAATGCTCAGTATGGATAACAATATAGAGGAAGATTTCATAAATAAACATTAACATTTAAGGCAATGTATAACTAAAACAAAAGCCTTTTTAAACTTGAACTTCAGCATAATATGGAAAAAATAAAATTAAATAATGTCATTTACTTACTCACAAGGATATTCTACTAGTCGAATAATCACATGCAATATCAATAACCACTTTCATAATGATGGAATGCATAATTCCAGAATATCATAACCACGTAGCCAAGGCCTCGTGCCAAGACCACAAATAAGATTTTGTCAAATCCCTATTCCAAGACACTAGTTTGTCTCATGAGACCTACCGATGCATCAAGGAGCTATAGCGGGCTCCACCCGTCACTTATTAAGTCCAATGCATTCCTCATATGAACAGGTTTAAACATATCATAAACCATAACATAATCATATCACATAAAATATGCATAAATGAAACATAACATTTCCACATTTCAATCACAAGATATCAATACAATGTATTGATATAATAAAAACACTTTCAAAACCATTTTCAATACCAAAATAAAATAAGAGTAAAACATGGTATTTATTTTTCATTTTAAAAAAAGTTAAGGCTTGTAGAGGAAGCCGAAACTCAAATATTGGTCACGGTAGCAGAGAAGTCGTTGTCGCCGCATACGTAAGAAAAAACATTCCTTTTGTCGTTTAGTAAAAACGCTTCATATAAAAAGATTCCTTTTTAATAAAAGCAAAAGTCAAAGGGGTTTATACACCGTATAAAAGAAAGTTGTGTATAAAACAAAATATGTCTCAATGAAAGGAGATTGGGACGAAGTCCTTACCAAGATCATTTTTTAAATAAAATAGATCTTTTATGTGTATTTGATATAATTACACATAAAGAAATTACAAATACAAGATAGGACATAATAATATCATAACATAATTTTAAAGTAGGAGATTAACCCAAAGAATGGAAATTGGGTTATGAAATTCCCTTACCTCGTGTCCGACTTGACTTGATCATTCTTTAATCTCCTGGATAATAAACTAGAGTTAATTTATAGTTTCTTAAGAACCTTTTTCAAGTTCATTATTCCTCTTATATCAGTTATTACCATGTTATGAACATTATGTAATTATTTAAGTTAATAATGGTCGTTTTGTCGATCTTTGGTACTTGAGTCAAAAATAAACATCTTATAATTACAAGTTGTTCATGCGGTAAAATATCCATTACATCCAGAATTTTATTCATGATGTAGATATAATATATATTCATTATATACATTCATTTATAATATTACATAACATTTAGAGGTAAGAAATGAAATGCACCGTTCATGGAGACGGCAAGCCGTACGTACGCATGAACGCTACTTTCATTTATATTTCATATTTAATGGAATGAAGTTATAATTATATAAAGGTATAATATAATTCCAGTATAATATAATGTATAATACCATTTACCACATCCTTTATACATCCCAAATATGGCATTAACGATTCAAATCACTTTGAGGGGGCGGTAGTCCGCACTTCCTCAAATGAAAGTATCGCGTTTACCCATAATGGAAACCATAAAGGTATGCCATAAATGAAAAATAAAGAAGATTAAGTAAAACATAAACATATTATATATCATATGTAAATATAGTGATATCTTAATGGCCACATTTTAAGGTGTTATATGAGTGTTGAACAATCATCGTTTCGTGAGACAGAAATTTGCCATCCAGAGAAACAGAATATTCTTTAACCATTAGATGTATGTGTGTGTGAGTGTAGCTCGAATAATTATTATAAAAAAATCATAGTATATTGAGGATACTGGTTTTTTTACAAAAGAAATGAATAAAAATTGTTTAGGGGTTTGGAGAAGCAAAATAAAACATAAGAACACAAGAGAGAACACTACCTTTAAAACGGGTAACTCTTTTTGATTTGAGCTCAAAGGATTCCTTGGGAAGACTTCTGCCCAAAGTGAGGCTTCTAGGAGTAATAGAGGGAAGTTGAGAGATTATTTTGGCAGGGGTTGGCCGAGCCAAAAGGCTTTGAAGGTGTGAGTAAGGTGGTAGTGGTGGGGGCCTTTTATAAGAAGAGAGGAGGGGAACTCTTGGAAAGTAATGAAATGTTACATTTTTAGGAGATACTTTTCGGATTTTAGAGGTCCCACAATTATATATTTCGAGGATAAGGTGATAAGGGTTAGAAATCTACCCATACAATATGTTTTTGACAAGTCTATTTCTTATATTTTACATTATCTTTTCATTTTATTTAAATCATTAATTAATGAGGTAATCGCTGCATCATCATGGTGTCATAAAAAATTTAATTTATTTAATGTCTAAAAATTATAAAAAAAAATATCATCATGTAGGAAATCCTTTTATCTTTCCAATAAATATTTATAGATAAACATATTACTTGTATAACCCAATTTAAAAATTGTTTTAGTAAAACAACTCATGTTTGTTACATTTTTATTTTAACATTAAATAAAAAGTTTTTAATGTCATTTTCCTACCAAAGTGGCTCCATGGGGTCCCCAAGTTGACCCATGGATTGTCTTGGTCGGCCATGACTCATCCAATAGAGGTAGGACAAGTTTAAAGGTATTTTCATATTTTTATAATATCATTTTTACCTTAAATTTCACTAATTACATTTAATCACGATTAATTAAACTTAAAAGTTACTATTCACCAAAAAATTATTTTAATCCCATTGAACCAAATTTTAATTCCTATTGACAACCATGTATGTCGGATTTTTGAAAATAAAATCACAGAAGTGGTAATGTTTCATTTAAACGAAAAATCAGTTTTTTTAACTACCACTTAGTGGTTTCACTATTCATCAAAAATTGAAGTTTTTCAGAACAATGCCAAAATTTCACCCTAAGAAATAATTGATATTCTGAATTCAAAAATTATGTCTATTTTAAAAAATTCCAAACATATATGTTTTATTAATTAATTTTATAATTAATTCCCGTTGTCACAACAAACAGCGTGTTTTTAAGAAACAATATATATCAAAAGATTGACAATTGTTTATGTCCAATTTCAAAGTGAAATTAATTCTAATGAACACCATTGGATAAAATGGTAAAAATATATTCTCATTATAATTTAAAACCACTAAATAGTATAATTTATCACTATAAATTATTTTCATTAAAAAGTTGTTTTAAGTATTTTTCACTATTCATAAAAATTTTTAATTTCTCAGAAAATTACAAAAAATTCAACTTAGGATAATTTCGATATTCCGAATACAAAAATGAAGTCCATTTTGAAATAAAAAATTTTTATAATTTCAAAAAGTGGGTATTACTATTCATAACAGCTACTTTTATTGGTCGCAGTGTGTTAGAACTCGAGGTTGCGTACAACAAACGCCGCTCTATAATTCAAAGAAAAGCGTACCATGGAAGCTTGGGGTGTTACAGTCGTGAGTTTAAAAATCAATATACTGAATCTGTTTTCTCAAAAAATGGCTATAACGATAACTTATATACTCTTAGGACCCCTCAATATAATCTATTTTTATAAAGAATAAAAATAACAAGTTAAGATATATCCCATACAATGATTAATGGATATGACTTGCCTATATACTTTTTGGTAGAGGTTAGGAACACAACCTACAATATAATTAATAGAGTTTTAATCAGACCTATCTTGAAGAAAATCCCATATGTAATTCGGAATAATAAAAATCATAAGGTTAATTACTTTTTATTTTTTGGTTTCAAAGTCATTATTTTTTATACTAAAAATAACATATATATGTTTTCAACCAAAAGTGATGAATGATGTTTTCTTAGTTTTTCAACTTCTAGTAAATCATAGAGTTTTTGAAAAAATAACCAGGACTTTGGAAGAGCATGTCCATGTCATGTTTGATGAGATAAATCCACATGAGCCTAAGACCAATTTATAAAAAATTTGTATGATTTATCTACCTTGAACATAAATTCCGAACCACTTGATTCTATTATAAATCATGTAGAAAAATCATCCAGTTCTAAGGAATATCAAGATCATGAACCTAATCCTATAGAGGACACTCATGTGACTAGTCTTTATTTTTCTAGAGTTTTTAGGAATATTAAATACCTTCCTTTAGTTGATGTTTTTGGAGACTTAGATATAGTTACACACACTGGAGATTCTATAAGGAACCATGTTGAACATAAAGCATTTTCTATCACATCATGAACCTAATAACATCAATGTAATGTCCCATCCTAGGTTCCACATAGTGGTTTCTAGAGATATTTTATTATGTGACCTCAGTAAAACATCCCCATATGATAGAGGCTTCCGATTTGCAGTTATGGTATAATATATATTTTGGGGAGAAAATACCCACATTATCAAATTATCTCAATATCAAAATTATATAACAATAACCAACAGAATAATAATAACCAAATGATATATTGATCAGAACCATAACAGTATCACATGATGACAAAAATAGGAAGTTTAATATCAAAAATAAATAGAATATCTTGCATGATAATGTATGGTCCAAGTGTAAAAATGAAAACCCAAAATGTAGAGACACAAATAAAACTCTTATGTGGGCCCCAAACCATGACTGGTTCCATCATCCATACTCTATCCAAAATCATCTGTCTGACATAGGTAATTTTCCCTTATCCTATTGTATAGAAATAATTTCTATTCTGGTACTAATTAGGATTCCTGAGTATGGTGTGATTATAACTCAATAGGTCATGACCAACAATTTCTAAAACAATCTCCATTAAAATAGTGTATGTAGTTGTATATAGAATAAATGAAATCAATGAAGTAAATAGTTTAAATTTATTCAATTATTGTTAATTTAACCACAATACACTCTGGTTCCAAAGGACACCTGAACTCTCTATACCTGCTTCATTCCACGCCATAGTCTGAACTACCCACAAAGGATATCTTATATCTCAGAATGACTTTGTTACCATTATTAAACATCTCAAATAAAAAAATGAGTTCCCTATTTACCATTCACAATTTAAATTCATATTATGACCTTTTGATAAAGCAGACCATTTCCAAATCATAAATATCACATGTGAATTTCATTGTTAAAATTAATCATTTATTATAACACTAAGGTCTTTTGATGGGTCAGACAATGTACCACACAATATTACAACAAATGAATTCCATTTTTTTCATTCTCCATTTCATAACATGCTATGGGATTTTGATGTAGAAGAACATGTCCCACACATGATTGTCACATTAACTAATTCTCCAATTAATTAACCAAATTCTAAAATTACAAAAAAACCCATCCTTCCATTAATTAATTCATATATTAAATAATCACACAAATTCCATTTATTAATTAAAAAAATAATTAATTATCTCAGATACATTCATAATCACAACAAAATCCAATAATTAATTCAACAATTAATTATTCCCATTCATCAATTCCATCATAATGATAATCAATTAAACAATCAATTATACAATATCTATAATCTCAATCTATCAATAATTAAATAAATAATGATTTATTTCAATACAATACATTAAATAATAACAACAATTCCCATTAATTAATTCAAAAATTGATTGATATAGTTTTAAAATCTCAATAACTCTATAATTTATTCAATAATTAATTATTTCAATTCATAATCCCAATATTACCAATTTTATAGTTTCGTCAATTAATTAATTTACCAAAATAATTAATTCAATTTATGAAGCAAAATTTCTAATTATATAATATAAATTATACAATTACATACACGTAATTGAAATCAAGACATTAAGATTTTAATTATAGAACACCAACTTCAATTTTTTGATGAGCGATCGCTCAGCCTAAATTTCCGATTTGAAATGGATAGGTCAATACCATGATAAAGAACATGATCTTCATAGAATTCTTAGATTTAAGAGTTTAATGAATCGATATCTAACAAAACTAGATATAACAAATCTAGATATAGATATTTAACAAATAGTATATAAACATCTCTCTTTTATCTATGTAGAGGAGTGGAAGAGAGAGAGAGATATATATATATATATATTTATAAAGAATTAACATACATATGAAGGTGAAGATATTAAATCCACCATTTGATTCACCAATAACGGAGGTCTAGAAGGATTTTATTCTATTTATGAGCCTCCAAAATACTCAAATATGGGTTAGGGTCGAGCTAAGGCTGAATAGGGGTTAAAAGGGGTCTTGCAAAATTTTAAAAAAAAAACAGGCTAATTAAAAACCTTTGTACAGTTTTCTGGGTAGAGGCGCATAGTTTTCCAAATTGTGTGCCTTAGGTGCATGCCTCTTATAGGGGGTGAAATGTTTCTCTTTTTAGGGAGAGTGATTTAAAAATCATATGCCAGCCATATGAACCCACTCTATACATAATTTTCCAGTTTTCTAGGCTATGTGCACAGTTTGGGAAAGTTATGTACTAACCATAAACAACCCTATTTCTTCCATTATTCTCAATTTTTTTCCCAAACACACTACAAGGTAAAACCAAAACTAAAAGAATTCAACATAAGGAAAAATATTTCCTATAAATGAGCCCGATACATCTCATGAAAAGGTTGGGGTTTTAGAATCTTCCAACCTTATAACTATTCATCCTTGAGAGGTACTCCTAAGTATCTCTATGATTCAAAGACAAAAAGATTCATCCACTTATCCATGTTATCTTTACCACTCTCCATTGTTTCCTCCCGAACAAGGATATTCTTCCATAATACTTGAAATATCAGCACAAACTTTCCCTGAAATACCTCCTCACGACGATCCAACACATGTATCATATTCTCCTCAAAGGACACATCTATTTAAATCTCAACATCATCCACATGGATCACATGGGAACTTTCGAGGTGTTAACACTAAATTTTTGACACATGGAAAACATCATCCATAAAATTGTATCTCTGTGGAAGAGCTATTTGGATGCCACCAGCCCAATTCTCTCCACACCCTCAAACAATCACACAAACCAGGGTGAAAAATTTCCCTATCCCTATATCCTATGGTGACCAAATCTAGATGAAACCAAATTTAATACATGGTAACCTTCTGAAAACTCCAGGGGTCATCAACTTCTATCAACATACCACTTCTGTCAACTATGATTTATATATGTATGCTTCAAAATCACCTAATCTACTCTTATATTTCCTACATGAGACTCCGAACAAATAGCTCAGACTCACCAGCCTCTATTTATCATATTGGTGATCTACATGGTCTACTATAAAGATACTCATATGGTTTCATCTGTATTTGTTTCTGATAACTATTATTTCAAGAAAATTCCACCAAATATAGGTTCTTCTCCTAAGAGACAAAATAATTCCAGAAACAATTCTCACAAAATATCCCCAAGCACCTGTATAGTCTGCTCCAACTTCCCACATGGTTTTGGGTAGAATGTTGAACACAATAAGACCTGCGTACCAAGAACCTTCTGAAAGACCTACCAAAAAGTGAAGTAAAATGGGAGTCACATTCTGAAAAAATAGTATGTGGCACCCCATGTAAATGGACAATATCTTGAACATTTCGTCCTCACAACTGCTCCACTGATAAAGTATCTTTATAGTCAAGAAAAATGCTACATTTTTTGAGAATTCCACCATAACCCAAATATTGTCATTACTACAAGGTTTCCTCAGGATACCCACCACGAATTCCATTTTCATTTTCCCCAAATTCCATTCTAGAATGGTGAAAAGTTTTATTAAACAACCTGGTCATTGATTCTCGGATGTAACCTACTGATAGGTGTAGCATCATGTCATGAACACTATTATCTCTTTTTTCATGCCCTACCACCATAATTGTCATCATAGTTTATGGTACATTTTTGTAGCACCTGAATGTACCACCCACCTCAAGTCATGAAACTCATGCACTACTTCTTCTAGTATTCTCAGTGGCACAACTACCTAATTCCTATTATATATGTGTTCACCCTTATCTATGATCCAATAAAAAGGTGGCTCCCCACCTACAAGGATTTTTTAATGGTCAAACACTCCAAATACCAATACTTTTATCCCTAATCAATATCAAAAGTGTATAATCCACAGAAACTGATATGATAGCCATCTGCACCAAAATCTACTGAAACAAAACATGTATCTCATCTGGGAAAGTCATCAGCTTCCACTCATCACTAGAATCTAGAACAATATGAGTTTTATTTTTCCTACTCAAAGCATTAGCAACACTATTCCCCTTTCTGGGTGTATATAATACCTCTAAATCAAATTATTTCATATACTAAACCCATCCCTACTACTGAATATTCTAATCTAATTGGGATAATATATACCAAATTCACCTATGACTATTATACATCGTAAAATTCTCACCCAGTAGTTAATTCCACCAACACATTTAATCTGAAACCACTACTACTAACTTGACATCATTCATAGGGTAGTTTTGTTCATATGACCTAAATTTTAGAAACCCATACACCACAACATGACCTACCGGTACCAACATTACTCCATTACTGATCCAAAAAGAGTAATAAAATAATATACACCCATCACCTAGATCATGTAGGATCAAGATTGGTGCTGATTTCAGTCACTTTTTCAACTCTTGTAAGGCATTCTAACATGTTTTAGAACATTCAAACTTTATCCCATTTTGTTCAAGTCAGAAAGTGGTGTTTCCAATTTGAAAAGTTCATGAATGAAACTATAATAATATATAGGTAACCCCAAAAATATATGAATATTGAAACTCTTCTTGGTGTACTCCTTGTAAACCAATGTTTTCACCTTCTATGGGTCTACTAACACCCCTTCCTTCAAGATGAGGTGGCCATATAAGTGTACTAGATAACTCAAAAATAACACATAGATAGATTGACATATAGATGTCTCCCTCTCGGGATACTATGGATGATTTCAATGTTTTAGGTATGATCATCATGAGTCTTGGAGTAAACAAAGATGGCATCCACAAACACCACCACAAACTAATCAAGGTATGGATGGAAGATTTTGTTCATCAACGCCATAAATATACTAGTGCATTCATCAACCAAAATAGAATTAAAATGATCTAATAGAGTCCACACCATCTTGTAAAGGTATTCATCTTTATATCAAAAGGAATAACTCTCAATTAATGATACATTCATCACAAATTAATCTTGGGGAAAACAAATGCTCCGACCAACTATTCAAAAAGATCATCAATATCTAGAAGAGGGTATCATTTATTCATCATCATATAGTTCAACTTCCAGTAATCAACATACAAATATAGATTTATATTATCCTTCTTCGATAAAAACACTAGTGAACCCCAAGGAGGCATACTCGGATGGGTAAATATTCTATCCTCCAAATCCTCTAGCTGATTCTTGGGATCTTTATTCTCTCTCAGTGTCATCGTATATGGTGGAATAGAAACTGGCTTAGCGCCCAGCGTAAGCTCAATCATAAACTCCATATCTTAATAAGGTGGAATCCCTGAGAAATATTCAGGTAACACATCATGAAATATTTCTACTATAAGTGGAAAGACATACTTATTTAAACATCCATCATCCAATAAAAGACTAGAAACCTACCCAATTAGCTCCCCCGTTGTTGGTGAACTAACCCAGCACATCCCACATTGATATCTAACTATCCACAGTCAAATTACTTGTCACCCTTATGATATGTATACATCACACTAATTCGGTAACAATATATATGAGCTCGGTATCCAAATAACTTGTACATACCTATAATTTGATCAATGCCTATCATGTCAAGGATGTAAATATCCCATAGAAAAGGATACTCCCAACCTCAAGAGAACAACCCATTCTCAAGAAGATTTCTTTATACCGTACTACCAATTTTGTATCTAGAATTTTCACCCCATTCATGAACTCCACCTCTAGGATAAAACCATTCAAAAGTTGTGAGTAAATAATGCAATGATAGAAAAAATATATACAATAAGGCACTAACTAATATAAAATCTACAATAATGGTTCCTCTCATCGTCAATGGTATAGCCTTTCTATATACAAGTGTAGGTTGAATGGCATGTAAATATCCTTCTCCTCATCCCTATGATGCAACCTGATTCCCTTGAGCTACAACACTCTACTAATATGGGTGATCTTTCCTAGAATCACCTGATCCACTACCCACACATCCTTGTCCAAAAGAACACTTGCTTCCAAACTCATATTGTGTAGAAGATCCCATTCAAACACCCTGATTCTCTATGTCTCCTCCATCATGAAATGTATAATGTCAATTCCTATAGATCCTCTGTAAATGTCCCATCTTGCTGCAAGATCATAAATCATATGGTGGTCAGGGTCAATTTCTCAAGAAGTGTCCCGAACTACCACACCTCTGAAAGGTCACTCGTTTAAGATCATGTGCAAGTAATCCCTCAAAATGGGTACTTTACTTCCCACTACCCAGGAGAATAATATTGTAGTGACACTTCATATTCTTGGAAGTCGTACCTCCTGAACTTCTAGCCGGAACCACCAATCCTACCCTAATATCTTAATTCATGTTCCCCTCTTCTATTAGATATATATCCACCACCTCTACAAACTTCTTTAACAGAAAGAGGTCATCTTAGGACTTAATCTCATATTTAATCCCGATATGAAAATGCCTTGATGTAGTTGTCACATCATCTTCTAGAACTATAGAGAACCACTTCATGTTTGGGAAGTATCCCATAGAATCCATCATAGACATACTCCCTTGATTCATCCTTGTGAACTAAGCTACTCTCTACTTCCTCAACGTCTCTGTATAGAAGTTCTCAAGGAACTTCTCTAATATTTCCTTCCATAACATACCACCAATCTATCCATTATGATCCTCAACATCCCACCATTTATTTTCTAATCCTTGAAATATATAAGCATCCAATATTACACCCTTATTAGCTTGAGTCTCTAAATGCTAACGTATATTCTGGATGGACTGAATCCAAAACTCTTCCGCCTCATGTCCACACTCTCCAGAAAAAGTAAGAGTGTGTTGTAACTGATACATCCTCATCAGGTTGGATAATCTTTTCAAAACCGGCCTTCAGTATGTTTCAATAAACTACATGAACCAATCAATTTATCTTGGAACTTCTATATGACTTCCACACTCAGAACTATTGGTGCCTTAGGTTCCACAATTGGAAGATCATCTCCAACCATAACTTCTTGACATCCTCTGAACATGCATCACCATGGAGGAAAATATCCACAATTCCAAACATGCATCTTTGGAAACATAAATGAATATTAACACATTAATGTGAAATCACAATAGGCATAACAAATAATTTCACCCTTTCCACTTCACATGGTCAGAACTAAGTCACTATCACTACCCTTAACATCCTATATTTATGGTGTGGTTAATAAGGGTAAACACATTCTCATTATTCCAATTTCACATTAGACACCCATTTATTCACATCATTCATCATTATTAATTTTAAATTTCACATTAAAAACCTTTATTCCATTACAATTAAAAAGAAAAGAAAACATTTAATGTTTAAAAACTAACTCAAAACGGGTTCTCCCATGCATGCCTGAAATGATACTTACCATAAAATAATCAGGATTCCCTAGTATGATGCATGAAAACTCAACTCTCGTGCCATTATAGACCACAAGTTAAATATCAAAAAATACTTGAAATAGAAATAAAATAACACATTATCTATGTTACCCATAGTGAAATAGATTCAATTGTAACTACTCATATCAACAACAACAATCCCACCCTGGGTACTTGGGTTTTACCCTCATATATGAGGTAGGTACTCCCAAGAAGAAGCTATTAACCAAGACATGACTCATCTTATTATCTTGTCTACATTTCTAAAACAGTAACAAAAAATAAAAATAAAAAAATCATCTAATACTACTTTGTAACATATCAAACTATGTGATAGACACCAGTTCCCCAAGTCTACGTGCTATGTGACCTCAGTTGAGCCTCCACACATGCCAGAGACTAATGACTAATTATGAGGGTCTAATGTTGATTTTGGGGAGACCATACTCTTTTTACAAATGTATCTCTACATCATAAATAAATAAGAATAAAAAATATAATAATAATATCACAATGATATAATTCATTTAATAGTTCCAGTATCACAAGGAAACCAAAACTATAAATAAAAATTTCAAAAAATAAATAGTAGATATACCATGATAAAGTATGTTACATTTGTAGATATGAAAAGACAAAAAGTAATGGCATTGAAAACTACCAAGAAGGTCCTGAAACACATCTAGTTCCCTCATCTATTCTCTATCCCAAATCATCTACCTTGCACAGTTACTTTTTCTCTGTCATTTGATGCAAACATGAAGTCTATTCAGGTACCAATTAGGAATCCCCAGTGGGGTGTGAGTACTACTAAGTAGGCCACCACCAATGGCATTTTAAAAAATATCTAGTAAAAAATGTATATATTTTTATAAATAATAAAAATAATGAAGTAAACAATTTACATTTATTGAATTTTTATTTATTTAACAACATAATACTTGGGTTTTAGAGGAAACCCGAACTCTCAATACAAGTTTCACCCCATGTCGAAGTCTGACCTATCCCCAAGGGATATCGTATATCTTAGAATTCCATTTTTTAAAATTCTTCTTCTTCTCAAATAATATAAGATTGTCATTGTTAACATTTTTCTTTTCAATTCATATTATGGGCTTTTGATGCAGCAGACCCTGTCCCACACACTGTTATCACATGTGAGTATCATTGTTACCATTCATCGTTTATTATCCCAATATGGGATTTTGATTTAGTTGACCATATCCCACACAGGATTATCACATATTAATTTCATTGGTACCATTCATTAATTCTTTTCATATTATGGGATTTTGATGTATCAAACCTTGTCCCATAAATGATTATTAGATTAATTAAATTTTCAGTTAATTAATCAAATTCTAAAATTACATATACCCATCCTCCAATTAATTAATGTAAAAATTATTTAATCCCATAAATTCCATTAACTAAATCAACAATTTATTAAACATCTCAATAAATATCATAATCACGATAATATCAAATAATTAATTTTTAATTTAATTATTACCATTCAAAATTTCCATATTAATTATAATTATTTCAATAATCAATTATAAAATTTTAAAAATATAAATCTATCTATAATTAATTCAATAATTAATTATTTTAATGGAATCAATAGAATAATCCCAACCATTCCAATTAATTAATTGAAAAATTAATTAATCATGTTCAATAATTTTAATACCTCCATAATCAATTAAACAATTAATTATTTCAATTAATAATACCAATATTATCAATTTAGAAATTCCCTAAAAAAATTTAATTCACAAAATTATTTAATACAAATTAATAATATTTATTTCTAACCATGTAAAATAAATTCTAAAATTACTTACACATAATTGAAATAAGGACTTTTGGATTTTAATTATAGACCACCTATCTCAATTGTTTTATGATTGATTGCCAAATGGAAATTCCAATTTTGAAACGGATATGTCATACCCAAGATGAGAAAAATGATCTTTATTTAATTCCTAGATATAATATTTAAATTAATCATGATCTAACTAAAATATATCTAATAATTCCTGATATAGAACTATAACCAATAGCGAATAAACAGCTCTCTTTTATACAGGGAGGGGAGTGGAAGAGAGGGATCTTAAGGGGAAGAAATCATATATCCAAGGAGGTGAGGATCTTCAATATTCCATTAAATTCACAAAACATTCATGTTTGGAAGGCTTTCAATCAATTAATGAGACTCTAAAATTTTGAAAGAGCGGTTAGGGTTGATCTAGGGCTAAATAGGGGCTATAATGGTGTTTGGGAAAATTTTAGAACAAATTTACAGGCTAATAAAAACCCTACACACAATTTTTAGGGAAGAGGTGTGTGGTTTTCCTGACCATGAATATTAACTATGCACCTCTTCTATGGGGTTCATGGTTTATCCTTTTTGGAGCTCATGGTTTGAGAAATCATGCACCATCCATGCAAATTGTCTTTGTCTAGTTTTTCACGCTTTGCTGCTCTGGGGCATATGATTATAGAAAACTGCATGCCAACCATGTGATTCCCCCTTTCATCCATTTTTATCAAATTTGCAACCAAACACAACCCAAGGTAAAACCCAGATAAAATTACTCCACACAAGAAAATAGGGTACCTATAATTGAGCTTGATACATATACAGAAAAGTTATGGGTTTTATGATCAATGATCCAATTAATGATGAATTTTGGGTAATGGTTATGCAAGAAGAAATTAATCAATTTGAGAAAAATAATTTTTCGGAACTTATAGGTAGACCCAAATATCCATGATAATTAGAAAAAAATTGGTTATTTAGAAAAAAGGGTGATGAATCTGGTGCAATAGTGAGTAATAAGGCTAGACTAGTTGCATAAGGGAATAGTCAAGAAGTGGGTATAGACTATGAAGAAACATTTTCATCTATAGTCATACCTAAAGACATTATAAGTTTTTTATCCTATGAATCACTTACATATTTCAAGAAACATCAAATGGATTTTAAAATTTCATTCTTAAATTGGTATATAATTGAGGTTGTTTTTTTTGGAACAACAAATTGGATTTCAAATCCTAATTTTCCAAATCATGTTTTCAAATTAACAAAAGTTTTGTATTTTTTGATACAAGACCCTAGAGATTGGTATGATAGGATTATATATTTCCCTTTTTCAAAAAGATTTTCAAAAGGCATAGTTGATCCTACCCTATTAACAAATAGAATTTAAAAAGTTTTTTTAGTTGTTAAAATCTATGTTGTTCATATTATTTTTTTATCTTCTAAAAATTATCAATGTATTGAATTTTCAAAAATTATGAAATATGAATTTTAAATGACTTTAATGGGTGAACTGAATCCTTTCTTGGTTTTCATATTTTTCAAAATAAAGAAGTAATTATTTTAAATCAAATTAAATACACTAAATATCTTTTAATACTTTTTGGTTTGGATAGAACTAATATTAGTGATACTTATTTGAGTACCATGTGTATGTTGGACCTGGATAGAGTTGTGGAATCAATGAATAAAACTAGTTACATATGTATGATTGGAATTCTTCTCTACTTAATTACTATCCAAATTGACACAATGTTTAGTCTGTGTATGTGTGCTCAATTTCAATCGAACATAATAGTATCACACTTAGTTTTTGTAAAAAGGGTTTTCAAATACCTCTAGTATATTACCAAGTTAGGATTGTTTTACAATAGAAAATAATTTGTCCTAATTAGTTATTTAGATGTTGATTTTTGTGGTTAAGTGTTAGATCAAAAAAACACCTCTAAACGTTTCATGATTTGGGAAACACTCTCGCTTCTTGGTGTTGTGAGATACAAAATTTTATTGCATTGATTACTACTGAAGCTTAATATATAGCTGCAAGAATCTATTGTGCATAATTTTTTTTTGCATGAAACACACTTCACTAGAATATGGATATCAATTTGAACATGTCCCTATAAATTTTTAAAACAAAAGTGTCATAAATATTTCCATTAATTATTTATCACACTCTAAAACAAAACACCTTGATGTAAGACATCACTTTTGAAAAGGACATTTTCAAAAGTATGATACAATTCATGAATACATTAGTATAGAACATCTTCTTGCTAATATTTTCACTAATCCATTAAATTATAATATAATTAACTACATTAAAATAAAATTATGAATAATTAATTTTTCTTATGTAGTTTTTTAGGAACCCACCATTGAGTTTTACCCAATGTTGATTTTTACCTACCATTGGAGTTTTACCACCATTGGATTTTTACCCACCATTGAAGTTTGACACACCATTTTAGTTTTAACCAATATTTATTTTCACCCACCATTTATTTTTACCCACTTTTGAGTTTTAACCATATTTTAGTTTTACCCACCGTTTTATTTTACATACCGTTGAAAAAAATCATTCCCTATAAATTTTTAAATGTTGGTTTTTAAGCCACCATTTCTAATTTATTTTTTTCAAGTTTTTTGTTTCTTTTAATTTTTAATTTGTTTCAAATTTTATTTAAATTTTAATTTGACATGTAACAAAATCCATACATGATATAAATTATACATTTGTCTAATTAAAATGCATACTCCCTCATGAATTTTCTCTTGTTCCTTTCACGACCCTTTATCTCATAACTGTTAACATTCCTTTGCCTTCACCCAAACTATCCAAGACAATTGTCATGGACAGAGTGTAGAGATCTATATTCTCTTCTCTGGATGAGTCACATCCTTCAATGAAGCAGGTATGGGAATCTATTTGGTCATCCGCTATTGATCAAGTGAATCTGTATCTAATAAAGAGAGTTGTGGTGCCCAAAAAAACATCATGTTGAATGTTTAATGTTGAGAATGTATTTGGTGCTCAAAGTTTTGTAACACTAGGGTTGGGTATAATGGTTTTATTCAAATTGTTTTTTTAAAATGTAATTCCCAGGAGTGGCCTTTTCGAACCCTCCACACCCAGGAACCCCCCTCCCCACCAAGAGGACATCCAGAGAAGCCTCAGTTGGGAAGGAATTATTGTTACCGTTATGATAGAGTATCCCCATGGGGTTACACCTCGATCAGTGATGGTACAGAACAAAAATCTATCAGCTAGGTTAAGTGAGCCCTTTCTTCCCACCCGGTGAGACACTGAGTGACCCGAAAAGATGAGTGTTACATGGGAGGCGAAAATTCCCCCAAGAGCGGGTTCCCAGGAATCGAACCTCATACCTCACTGAATTCCGTTTGTATGGCCCTCAACCACCCACCACTACACCACCGCCAAAGAAGTAATGGGTTTATTCTAATTAAATACCATTATATCATAGGTTTCTTTAATAATTCTATTAAAATTCCAAGTTAAGTATTGAGGAAATTTAAGACTATGTAAGAAGAAATGTAAATGGATGAAAAGTTGTCATCTCTTAAATTCAATGGGAATGTTTTCTAAAAGTTCCTCATGAAAGAGTTAAAAAGGAATATCAAGATAATATTCCAAGTGATAGTGATAAATTTTTGAATGAGGATGCATTGGAAGAGATGACTGGAGATGGGATATTCAGAATACCAGTTTCTACCAAGATTGTTGGTGAATGTCACTTTTTTTCAAGTTTATCCAACATATGGTGTGTTTGAGAGAAGGTGAATTTATCATCATGATGTATCAGGGTTTTTTATATTTTATTTTTTATCAAAAAGTGATAAAATATTAATTTAGGAAGATAAGTAATTCTTTACATGATGAATATCTGATATCCTTTTTACATATCAAATTCTCAAATTTATCCTATGTTTATTTAGACCATGTTGGAGGACAAGGGAATAATCAATGAAGGTGAAGAAACAGTAGTGAACTATGGAGGTTTTTACATTAAAATTGTAATTTTAAAAAGGATGAAAATAAGTTGGAACCCGTAAAAGAAACCATTTCTTGATGATATTGTCAGGTTATATTGTGACTTCTATCTGTTTGGTCACCCTTCTAGACCAAAAAAATCTTTTCAACCCTCGCTTGGATTTAGAAGAAGTTTTTGATCATTAAAATGAAGAAGAGGAGGGTAATACATGAGGATATGATTATGTGGTGTTTTTTTGGATTAAGGAAGTGACAAAAATCTGCTTAAGATCTCTCCAGCTATTTATTCTGATGATCCAATCCCTCCAAGGTCTTCCCTTATTCACGACACTCTATTAAAATAAGAAATCGAGGAAGAAGAAACAGATTATTCTAGTAAAGGGAGACTCAAAAATGCTACTAAGCCCTCTAAAGATAATGGTAATGGTGAGAATGATGATGATGATCAAGAAGAATAGGAAGAATACAAGGGATAAAATTGAGATGAAAAGGATGATGGAAATGGATATGGATATGGATATGAAGATGATAGTGATGGAGGTTTTGACCATGATGGTCATATTGGGAACATTGTTGCTGAGGATGTTGAGATGCCTCATGAACTTATCTCTTCTCTATTGATCATGTTGTTGATAGTGATCATAATGTTCCTTCAGCTGGTGTCCAGATGTTTATTGATAAGTTAGTTTGTGATCAATCTATTTATGAGATGATAGAGGTTGATCATATTATTTTTGTACATTTTGTTTCTAAGCCTAATATTTTGTGATCTGTTTTCAAGTATTTTGTCAGTTGGATGGACCAAATATTTGAGTAATGAGATATGTTTCTTGGATATGTCAGATCTGGACTAGAATAATCTATTCCTAGTAAAGATGGAAGACCACCCAAGCATGGTGGACTATTAATTCAATAAATAATAGATCCTAATGGATCATTGGCAGATCTGAAAAGTTTTGTTGGTGAGTTTCATATGTTTTCTTCTGATGTGCCTTCCAGATAAGAGCATGTAGAGGAACCTACCATTGAAATAGGTGTTTCATACTTACCTACCCAAGTCATCCCCTCTGTTCTAGTTGATGTTTCTTCCATAGGTGACTTTGAATCCTTAACAGGGAGGAATCTATCTAATTTTGGATAGTTATATTATGATCAAACTACCTCAGTTACCAAGTTTAGTGAGAATGATTTAATATATTTGTTAGGACTTTTGATTCTGCACATCCAGCCTAATGTGATGCTTTACATTCAATAAGTGGATGTGGGAAAAATGGTTACAAATAGGGGTGAATGTTTTAATATATATAGTGGATGATATGTGGTCTTCCTTTATAGATTACAAGAATTATTTTCTAGAGAGGATAAAGGATCATTCTTCCATGGATTCTTCTTCATGTGACCCTCATCCTGATTTTGATGTTGAGGTGATCATGTTAGTAGTTTGAGAACTGTTTCATGCTATTTTAGGTGATGTACCTGACCTACTTATGAATCTTTTGACCAAAATCAGATATAATAGTGATCATGTGAATTTGATGGTTATATTTTATTTTAAGGATATTAAAGCTAATAGAGAGACCATAATAAAGGCTATAAAGTATTATCTGTCTCATATTTATACTAAGAATGAGTTTAATGCTCTTTTCAATTTACTTTATAAGAACCTAAGCATGCCTCCGAGGACCCAAACATTAAAAGATATAGTTAATCAGTTAAAGGCTATGAATCCAATGCTAAATCTATTTATATAGACGAAAAATTATTTCTTCATTTCTATTGAAATGGGTGGAAACATTATCATGGAATTAATAAATCTCATGAAACCCTATATTCATGTTTATAGAACTCTAGTGGTATTTGAGGATGTCTTTCTTGTTCTAAATCATCTGACCCCTCCAGCTTCTTCTCCAGAGTTTTTTAGACCAAGTGTAACCGCATATACAAATTCAAACATTCCTTCTCATTTATATTCTTTCATTTTGACTCCCAGAGAAGTAGTCCTGCATCTAAGGCATGTCATTATCAAAGAGACCCCTTCTCTACTTTCTAGTCCTATATTCATTCCTATAGTTACCTCAGGTTTTGATATTGATCCTTCTTCTTCTGACAAAATGATGGAAAAATATCCTCTTTATTCTTCTACAAAACCCAAAAAAATTGATATTATCCTTTGTTTTTCTTTTATGGGGATATTTTTTTGACCATTTTGTTGAATATTTTTGGATTAACATAATTTGAATTCTCCTATTATTCATATTATGTTCCATTACATTTCTTTTTCTATTTTCAATTTTTGGTAATACCAAAAGGGGATAACACTCTAATACTATATAGAATTTATTCTTTTATTTATTTATATAGTGGTATTCCTTTGATACATTTTTTAATGAAATTATTTACGATTCCATATATGTGTAAATTCCTTATTTTGATATCATATTTTATTACATTTTATTTACAATCTAATCACCTTTTATATCATGTATATTTTTTTTACCATTGGTTACATGGTTTATAAAATGAAATGATTTTTTATTATCAAAAGGGGGAGATTATTGGGATCCTTGTTTTAATGATCACAAAATCATGTTACTTAGGTTATTAATGAGTTTTATGTGTAGTGATAAAATTTTATATTATAAGGAATATTTGAACAAATCTGGAAAAGTGATTGAAAGACCCAAAACTACACCAGACACACCACTAAGGACGCCATGAAATTGGATTTTTTGGTTAGGTATGGAAATCACCTACCATCGAAGATGAACCATGCAAATTTGACAAAGTATAGAAAACAAAAGTCATCAGTAATGAGTGATTATCAAGATGGAAAATTAGATATGTATAGTAAATAATAACCGTCAGAGGATGACTCACCTTCAAAACATAGTCACCTACAAATTTGGAAACATGTTGAGATAACAGACCCTAGAGAATACTCACTTATAGTCTAAGTCATCTCCGATGTTGTGTCACCTCTCAACAGACTCACCATCACTATTTAATTAATTTTATTTAGATTATTCTTATGGTTATGTTATAAAATTCAATATAGAGAGCTATTTTAATGAATGTTCTTAAACTATTTTAGATATGCATTAATGTTTATGAGAGTCATCTAGTAAGAGGATCATAGGATCTACATGATTCTTATTAGATGTTTCAATTAAATGAATAATCATACTCCCTTGTTCAATGACATGCATAGATACATGTATTTACAGTGAGATATACATGTACACATGAAGTGAGCCGAATCCATATTATAAGAACCAAAAAATGAGAGAGTGGTAAAGTGTTCCATACATAAATAATCATTACCAAAAACTAATTATGGAAGAATAAATCTTATAATACATTAATTAAATCCCCACATTTAGATCAAAAAGTTCACAACACTCTTTTTTACTTTGATTTCCAAAAATATGACCTGATCTCATGTTCAAGCTACATACAAGGAGTCACAAGTTTCAAAGAAAATCATACCAAGAAACAATATATTCTTTAAATATTTTATTTTCTCCATTTATTTATTATTATTACAAAATGATAATTGTGTGTCTAATTTTTATTTTAAACATACACACTATCTCGTGTACCATTACTGAAAGATACTTGATATCTTTTCAACTCTCTTTACTTTCTTCCCCATGATGTTGTGAATGATGTCACTATGTGTCATGTGTTTATTGTATTCCCCTGTGTATTGTGGAAGAGTTAATGTGTGGTCTGGAAGGAATATTTGATGTTTTATACATGATACATGTTTCCAATCAAAAATTATTTTATATAATCTTCTTTGTAGTGGGTGATTTCCAAGTGGAGAGGATTAGGTCTATGCTTTAGACATAGCCTCTTGTATTTATTTTTTGGTTTCTATTTTTATTTTTTTTTCTATTTCTAATATTTAAGTAGAATCTATTTTAAACTATAAACAAACCACTATGTGGATAGTTAATCTTAATTATTGTTTATATAAGGTTTTGAATAAGTAAATTGATTTCAAATGTTAAAGTAATATTCAGAAATTTTTTATCTAAGATTTAATCAATCTTTGAGAAATATTTAAAAATATCAAAAATTATATTGATCTTATATTTTTATTAATTGTAAGGTTCTAATTATCTTGGGATTTTATTTTACCCTGTTTTTAACATAAATTTCTATTGGGTACTCAATTCACACCCCCCCCCCCATTGAGATTCTTACTCTGACCATCAATAATTTTGAAAGGAAACTCGTATAATATTTTACCATCTTACAATACATTTTTCATAAGAAATACCATAGTATATCTATGAAAAAGATACTTACATCCATCATATGACTTTTCAATTTATTGTTAATCATTATTAGATTCTTATGATCTTAATTGAAGGATAAATCCTATGTTTTACCAGTAGTTGAGATATTTTAAGAAAATCAAATTAACATTTGGATATGACAATCTTGAATCAGGATAGATTATAAAATCCATCTAAATAAGGATGGATATGATCATATACCAGCCCACATCAGAACACATATCCAATTATTAATTTTTTATTGGGTCTAAAAAAATAGTGATCAAATATTTAAGATGATTTATTTATGTAATTTCATCCAAATGATGTTGAATAATGGTTGATGGGGTGACCATAAAATTAAATACCTAAATACCACTTAATTATAGAAGAATATTAAATATATGTTACTATAATATATAGCCCTTAATTATAATGGTTGGTATCTTTGGAGACTAGATACCTAATAATCATATTTTCCAAAAACTATTAAACATATCTCAAATATTTATTCTCTTATAGTACCCCAATTAAACACATATTACATAACAACTTTATTTATAACATGAGTGGAATGGAAACATAATAAAGTGTGAGCATAAATTCTCTATAAGGGTAAACATGATAGATATCAATCGATGATTATTTGAAAGAATAATATACTAATAAGTATATACGATCATGATCCTAACCTGTGAATTTCTTTAACAATCAATCATATATCAAAAATCGTGACTTATAGAAGAAATATTTAACATTTCAATAGATATGAGTCATAAAAGTTCAAAATCATCGATAATAAATCCGGATCCATGTGGTGATTTGAAATTCATAGGAATATTTCATAGGTGTTTTGGAATAATTGAAATAATATAAAATTATTTCATTAGAAAAGTTTCACTTCAAAGACTATTATAGTAGAGAAATTTCCATAGTTTATTGCATTCACTCATTATTCCAACATTTCTTAATCAAGTTTCACTCTCAATACTATCAAAGTAAATATAATCCCTTACTAAATTGGATTCACTCCCTATAACAATAAATATAATAACATGATATATCTATCAATAAAAAATTATTGGTGACATTAATCATACCCACCCATCATATAATGTAAACCATACATATGTGTGTTGTGAGATCATAAGAACACTCACCATTCTATCATATCTTATCCCATGGAAAAAGAATAAGATTCATAAACATTCCATCATCAAATAATCATAAGATATGTAGAGAAATAATATTAATTCTATCATTATATCATATCCCTAGTTAAACAAAATTTTTATAAATGGATGTAGAAATAGAAGAAAAAAATCATCAATATTGTATTGGAACATTTCTTTAAAAATAGTGGAAAATATAATTTTCCTTCGGTACCATTAAAAATAAAAAATTTCCAAAATATTGAGAAATAAATTATTTATAAATAAAAATGGAAACTTTTGATAGAATATTAAAATAAAATGATGGTTAGGATGATGGAAAAGTCTATCCATGTCTTATATATTGAAAAATAGCATTATTTTAACACATTTATGACAATTCAAAAGTGAGTCATATAAAAAAATTGGAAATTATTAAAATTAATCATTTATAAAGAAATTAAAAGTTAGTAAAGAAAAAATTTCTCCCAAATTTATATATTGTTGAAAAATTCCATTAAAAGTTTTGATGAAAATGGACATGAATCATAAGGACTCTGGACCTAAAAAATAAAATTAGGTTGGATTTTCTTAAAACATATTCTCGGTTTTTTTAAGTCCCAAAGAGATAAAAACAGTAATCATACTTCAAAATTTCCAAAAATAACTAGGGAATAAAAAATATATGGGGTTTAAAGGATAAGGATCATATAATTTTTCAAAATTTGAATTTAAAAGAGACAGTCTTGAAAAAAAAGAAGTGAGATAGTGGCATAAATACTAACCTCGAGTCATGACTTTCTTCATATGAATTGTTAAGTTCATTTATAATAAATTTATTTTTATCATAAATCTATAGAATACAAATGTTAATTCATACTATAAAGTATGACATTCATTTTTGATTTACAATTAACTTATTATTAAAAAAATTCACTAAAATTTATAATCATGTGAAAAATGGACCATTTTCCATGCATGTATATGATTGACCGCTACTGACCTTCAACATCAATTAGGGTTTCCCCAAATACATAATCCCAATTAAATAATAAATAGAATACTTATTCATTATATACACTTTTATAAACTTTTATATAATTTGGGGATTAATAAATGAATAATATAAATTCGAGAAGATGGTTCTCTGTACAGATGCATAAGTAATGTTTTCATTTCCAATGAATAGAAATAAAGAAAGGTTAATGATAATATATTGTTCAAGAATCAAAATAATATAATTAATATCATATATATTCATTAAAAACTTCCATATTAATATCCATTTATGGAATATTTTAAAACTAAATCACATCACTTCATAGAGGTGGTAGACCATGTGTACACACAAACAATGTTATCATTTATCATATGATGGGAAGGGGGTAGAAAATGGGTCTTCCATTAACAAAAAAAATTATTATAGAAAATATGTGGATATAATTATGTTAATAGGGATATATAATATTTTTATGATGTAAATGAAGAAATGAACTCAAAATATATCAGTAAAGACAATTGGACCTTATTTGGGAGACCTCCTTTCGCTTACACCAAAGGCATTCATCTTTTGGTCTTATCAGAAGACCAGAAGCAATAGGATGTGGGGATGGAATTTAGGAATATATAATGTGTTTCTTATTTAATCAATAAGGATTAAAAGGTTTGAATGAGTTTGGGGGAGTATCCCCTTATATAAGTGTGGTGGTTTTCAAACGTATAAATCAAAAAAACAATAAAATATAATAAATTTATATTAAAGTTAAATCCATTAAGAAATATCTCAACATATCTTATTGGGTTTGAATATTCCTCTTAGAATGACCTTATACCTATGGATGATATATAGTTCTAAATGTCAACTCCATATAAAAATAATGCTAAATATTTTTCCAGAACATTGAGGTAAACCTCAAATCTTGATCAGATACAATTGAGGTTGGCACTCTATGCAACCATACC
Source organism: Viscum album (assembly GCA_963277665.1). NCBI lineage: Eukaryota > Viridiplantae > Streptophyta > Magnoliopsida > Santalales > Viscaceae > Viscum > Viscum album. The sequence goes on along the minus strand of OY728127.1, from coordinate 219,516,050 downwards.
ACTCCCTTATCATATACCATGGTGATCTGATCAAGATATAAATCATCTCTTATAGTAACGAAATGTTTTGATTTTTTATAGAAATTAACTACAACCCATATATAATTGTTCCCTTTATATGTCTTACGAAGTCCAATGAGGATATCCATGGTGATTTTTTACTGATTCCACTCAATTATAAGTAATGGATTTAACATATCCTTTGAATTAAATCATTCATCCTTAATGTTTTGGTAAAATAACCATCAGGATATATACTATACAATATCTCACTTCATATTTTCCTAAAATAAATGACTATTCAGATATCTCTAAATCTTCAGACTTTTGGGATGGATATAAAATTTTGAACTATGATCTTTATCTAATAGTTACATCTTTAATTAATTTATCAATATAAATAATTTTGTTTTTTTATCCTAATCATTCAATATCTATCATAACTAAACATGGAAACATTACTTAACTTCTTTTGTTTCTCTACAACTTCTTTATCCATGTCTTTTATCGTCACATGAATAGATGGGTTAAAATTAATCTATGAAAGATATGATCTTGATAAGTTCCTTTTTATTTCAAAGGCCATGCTTGAAAAATTCATTTGTATTGGTTCTTATTCAATCCTCATAATGGAAAAACTAGCATGGTACTTCCAACTCAGAATATCAATCACCTTGTTCTCTTTACTATAGTGGGAATGTAATTAACAATCATAATATTTAATCAATTGCATCCAGATTATTAGATCCATATTCAACTATTTCTATGTAAAAATATAATTCAACATTTAATGATCTATATATATATATATATCACATTATTAACCATGTAAATAATTCCTCTATATATTTAGAGAAAATATTACCACTACAAGTTCCAAATCATGATTCGTATATTTTTTTAGAAACCTTCAATTGGAATGAGGCATAGGGCACTACCATGTCATTATATTTGAGAGCAAATCCCAGTCACCTCATTCGTTCATCCATATAGATCAGAAACCCTTTTTCACTACATTGTAGTGTGAGCATTAGTTCACTAACCAAACTTCTCTTTAATTATTCAAAATTTTATCCACATTCATCTATACAGATAAACATGGAACCCTTCTGTTTCAACATCATTAGTGGATTTTATTGTTATGAAAATTTTCTCACAAAGCTTCAATAGTATACATTTAACTCAATAAAAAAACATATTTTGGTCATTATGGTATTTCGTGTCCAATTTTTAATAACTTTCATCGTTGAACGATCTACTGATATCCACCCTCTATTGATTACATGGCCCAAGAATGATAATATATGTAGTTAGAATTCATATATTCTAAATTTGGCTTACAAACTCTCATTAATCTAGTTATTTTAAAGAAAATCCTTAAATTATCTTCAAGATCATCCATACTATTGAATTATATAAGAAAAACATCATTAAAAACTACCAAAAACTCATCAATGTATTTTCTAGATACTATATTCAATATATTCATAATGTTTTGTGGGTAAATTGTAAGTCTAAATGGAATCACTATAAATTCATAGTGTCCATACCTCATATGGGATTATACCTTGGATATATCATCCTTTATGACCATTAACTAATGGTATCTACATTGGTGGTTAATCTTTTATATCCATATCGATCCTCCAAATTGTTCAAAAAATCATCTATATGTGGTAAAGTAGTTTTTTATTGATATTAATCTTGTTAAATTCTTGATAATCAATGAAAAGGCACATTTACCCATATTTATTCTAAAAAAAGAATAATTTCACCCCATGGTGACACACATGGTCAAATGGATCCCTTATCAATATTCTCCTAGAATAAATTATTTAATTATTAAAACTCGATCAGGGACATTCTATAAATATTTATTTAAATAAGAATAGTACCAGGTATGAGTTCTATTGAAATATCAATATCACAATTTGGGATAAGACTATGAAACTCATCATGAAATACATCATAATATTCCAACACAATGGAAATATCTTTAATCTTGAGTTACTCTACAAACATTTTAGAAGGTTACAAGTCATTAATTAGTAAAAATACTAATATAATAGATGTAGATTCCATTTTGAATTCATATTCATACTCAAACTAATAAAAAATCATTGTTTTATTTTCTATATCAAATGTGACTTCCCATACTCAAAAATTAATATGGGATATTTATATATAGAGAGACAATATATTCCAAATATCACCAAAAATTCAACTAGGTTAAAATCATAAGAGTTATAAGAATCACATTCACATGAAATTATTTCAAAGATGACAAAAATACTTGAGATTATATCATCATATCATTGAGATTTTTCACAGATAATTCATTAACTTATAATTGAGGTAGTGGTATGAAACCCATATAAAATTCATCATATATAAAATATTTTGTTGTATTAGAATCAAATATTACTTTTATAGTTATATAGTTGAGAAGTGTACCTTTTACCACTTCATTCTGGTGACCCACTTCAGTGGTTGTGATCAAATTCACTTTCTTGTTATCTCTTTGATTAAGATGTTGTTAATGGTTTTGTTCAACACTAAACCCTGGATCCGTGCATTAGTTGTAATAATTCACATACTCGATGTACTTATAGAATTTATATATGGGTGGTGAATTAATTTTTTATATCCGTACATTATTTTCATTGGATTTCCAATTTACATGTCTTTATAATTCACTTTCTTGGTGGCCTTCAATTCAATAATCTATACATTTACTGGTTCCCTTAAGGGAGTTTCTTCAATGTTTATTTCCAACCATATATCATAAATAATGATTTATTTTACTTCCTCCATGGGTTTTATTATTATAATTTCCTTGAAACACTATTTTTATTTTCATATCAAATCCATGGGAATGATAGAAATATCCACTATCCATTTATACCTTAAGAACACATCAAATTATTTATTCATTACTATTAAATTTTCATATGCCTAGAAACTTTTGGAGGATTGGTCATAATCCCCTATAAAACTGCTAAATTTCTATTTCAGGTTCAATTATAAAACTATAAGAAAACCAGAAAATCTTTTAATGTTTTCCTCATAGGTACAAATTGATTAATCATACTTGTAAATAATCTCAAAGAAACACCTCTCTATATTTCTGAAAAGAGTTCAAGGAATGTAATTATAGAAAAATACCACATTAAACTCATCCAATTCCATGAAGTCAATTTCTTTCTCCCTAGTTTCATTTTTAATAATAGTACACCACTCATCTACTTCAATATAAAAATTATGTACATCAAAGAAAACATTTTCATGCTCTGAGCAATAGAGAATGGAAAATATCTTCGTAGTGATATTAATAAATTTCTCGGAAACTAGTGGATCAAATTTACCACTGAAATTGGGTGAATGATTCCTAGTGAAAAAATAAATGGTGCATATTTCTCTATTTTTATCATTTGTAATATTAGCATAATTTATTTCTGGAGGGAGTTTCATGAGAATAAATTGAATATTTTTCATTTCAAATCCCATGTAATTCAATTACTCAAGAGGATAATCATTTAATTGTACACTATATTATTTGTTAACGTGATTCCTCCAACTTCCAACCTTTGAAAAAATACAAAATCCTAGTTTAATCATCGACCTACACTAACAAGAGAGAGCAATAATATAATCTTGAAAATCATTCTTAAGATATGCTAAATTATTTCATCCTTTTATCAACTTATGACACTTTTAGGTTTACTCTATATCTCTTTCATCTCATCATATATTGTATTAAGTTTTAAACTCACACTTTTCATGACCTAATCTAAAATAATAACTTAACACATATCTATTACCAAAGGATGCAACCCAAGAAAAAATACTTAAATATTGCATCATTTTAGATGAATATTCAATATATTTCAAAATAATTCATGCCCCAAAACTGTAAATATTTAGTGGATTTGGAGACTAGATACACAATCACCTTATTTTGAAAAATATCTTCAATATCTCACTAAAAAATATTTTATCTTATAACACCTTTCTTATAAATTTATTACATAATAACATTCTTCATATACTGGGAAAAATTGAAATAATAGAAAGGGTCATCTCAAATTCACTATTGGGGTAAACATGGCAGATATCATTCGAGGAGAATGTTTAATAATAATATAATAATAACTATATGAGATAATGATCATAACTTTTTAAGTTAATAGCCTATAAATAATTTTTCATATATCACAATTAATTCAATTAATCTTTATCATTTTAACAGACATCAGTTTTAAGAGTGAGATATCATCATTAATCAATCATGATCCATTCCAGAATTTCAAAAGAATAATGATATATAATATTCATCATACAACAATAATAATCATATAAAAAAATAATTTAGTCATTCCTCAAATACATAACTATAATATAGGGTAGAGTCCCATATGAGATTTAGTTCACTCTCTATTACATCATTTACTTATTCAAAGTTCACTCCCAAGACTATCATGGTGGTAAATATTCTTTGATGAAATGGGTTCACTCCACAATGTAGCATAAAGTATCTCATGATATATCAATAATTATAAAATGCATTGAAAGTATTTGATGTACCCAACCATCGCATAATGAAAACTATACATGTGTGTGCCCCAAGATCATAGATACATTTTTCATTCCATCGTAGCATATCCTATATAAAAGGGATGAGTTTCATAAGTATTTCATCATCGCATCATCATAATTCATCCAGTAAAATAACATATATGGTATCATTAGATAATATACAAATTGAATCAAAAGAAATATAAAATGACATTTATATAGATGAAAAATACCTTTAAAGAAGGATTTGAACATTTTTTTGAGAATAGGGGAAAATATCATTTTTCCTTATGTGTCATAAAAATATAAAAATTTCCTAAATATTAAAAAAATCATTTATTATAAAATAACCATGAAAATTTATAAAGAATTATTTAGATAAAATAATGTTCAGGATAGTAGGAAAATCTTTTCATTTCATATACAATAAAAAAGATAATTCTTTTCACACTTTTATAAAAAGTGAAAAATGTGTCATAGGGAAAACAATTGAAAAGAATCCTAATAATTTGTAAATAAAATAAAAGGTATTAAAAAAACTTTATAAAATATTATTTTATATATTAAAACTTCCATTAAACATTTTTTTGAAACAGAGACTTAGAGGTTAAATAATATTGACTCAAAAAGAATAAATTGGATCAGCTTTTCATTAATACATTTTCTTCATACATTCATGTGAAAAAAGAGAGGAAAAGGGTATGGATAGATACATATTACTAAAATAACTAGAGTAGAATAAAAATTGATGGTTTTTAATGTGTAATTATCAATTAATTTCCCTTGATATATATTTTAGATAGATAATTCTAAAAATAAATGAGATTGTAACATAAATCCTCACCTAATGTAATAACATTCTTTGTATGAACTCTTAATTTTATATATAATAAATATCAATTTATTATAAATATTTACTATAAAAATGTACATAATTTTAATGTAATATACCATTCCATTATAATTTATAATTACCATTAATTAACAATTCTTCATTAATATCTTCATTCATGTCAAAACTGGATTGCTTTTCATGCATGTTTCTATTTATCAATTTTAGAAAATCTACTTTGGTCATGTTTTAATCACCCAATTAATATTAATGATGATATAAATATTATATTAATTCATTATATATAATATAAGGTGGTGATGAAAAACTAATAATTGCACTTCATGGAGAAGGTAGTTCGTACGTACGCACGAGTAACGTTTTCATTCTCCAAAAATTAGAATGAATAAAATTTTGAAAAATATATAATTACAAAATAAAAAATATATATTATATATAATATATATTCATTATACATATATATATTAACTATCCAGTTTTTTTACACATGAAAAATGAATTTCATTTCTTCGTAGAGGTGGTATTCTACACTTACGCACAAACGATGTTATGAATTATCATAAGACGGAAATGATGTAGAAAAAAGTTGTTACATTAACATAGAATCATTTTTTTATTTTAATGATATTTATTTAACACATTTAATATAGTTATATAATATCTTTATGACTTTTCAGAATAATGATGCTCGAAGGAGACCGGTAAAGAAAATTACCTCTTCTCTTGAAAACCACCTTTGTTTTACCCCTAAAGCTTTCAAAGGATGGTATTTTAAGAATAATAAATGATTTAAGATGTGTGTAAGGAAGTGAATAATTTATTTGGGTAACTATTGGTCAATCTATATGTCTCAAAATATAAAAAGTATTCAGTGGGATATGAACTCCTTTTATAAGTGATATGTGTGGAAAACCTGTAAATAATTAAAAATGATAATATAATAAATTAATATTCGTGAGAAATTAAACAAATGGTAAATATTAAAATATAAGATAATATATGTTCAAAATAGCTTTAAAATAAATTAAATTTATACATTTCAATGTGATATTTTTAACCTTATCTTTTAGTTTAACACCCTAATTACCCCTTTTAATCCTTAGTTGATGTGACAATGTTTTACTATAGATTCTCTTTATTGTGAAATAAATTAGTGTCTTTATGACCAATTTTTAAAATTTTGATTAAAATTGGGGAAACCATTTTATCAAATTCAATTTTTATATGTAATATAAATTAGTTTTAAAATAATCTCACAAAATAAAATGAAAATTGTTTTTAGAAAAATACATTTTATACATAACACTGAATTTAATCCAACTACATTACTAGTAAAAAACAATTGAATAATGTTAAAATATTTCATTTCATATTTTTTTAACACATTTTGTTAATATCATTAATCTACAGTTATTATTTTAAATCATTAAAAAATCATATATTAAATAAAATTTCAAAAAAAATACTCCTTTTAATTTCAAATGCTTTTAATTTTAATTTATCAAATTTATTACCAATGATTTAAATTTCAACATATGTAAAAAAATAATAATTTAGGTATTCATATGCATACCTTCCAATCCAATGGATGAGTAATGGGAATAAAATTTATTAATAATATTTGAATTGTTTATCATGGTTCGTTTAAACTCGTTCTTACATGTAAAGAAGGATATTAAACCAATTTAACAATAAATAGATCAAAAAACCACAAGATGTTATAGTTAATTATTGACGCACCCACACACATCGTTTAATTCTTGTGGGATGCACTCTGATTATATTTTTATTTCCCAAACTAAACTTGATACTAAAGCATAGTATATTGGTAGTGTGAGGTTAGTCCCATATGGATTGAACTAGCTGATAGTAACTAAGAATGGAACCCTATGTGTAGGATTACTCAAAAATTGGTTTATGTATGGAGTAAAATAATAATCTGTGATTTGATATTAATATCAGATAGATTGAAATGGATTAGAGTCAAATTCGGGGTTCAGGTAAAAGGATAATATTAATCCTAACTTGGTATTGTAATAAGGTTTAGGTTATGATGTAAGAAAAGGTCACTAGTAGACTATGGTCAAGGAAAATAGATATATCTAAGAGGAAACTATTCCTTGGTTTGGATACATCTAACAACCTAGATTCATTAAGCATTACTTCTCAGGTAGAAATTGTCAAAGGCTACTTGTCATAACCTATTCTACTCCAATCTGGTTAAAGTCGTTCATTCAAGATCCCCATGGTGATGGTTTCTTAAAATAATTATATAAAAATTTAACTTTATTACTATCTTTAGGGTTACTAAGTTCATAATTAAAGATTTATTAAGTTCATACACCCCTATACTTGACCCTACCCTAAGTGGTTTATCCAATCATAGTAGAATCGATCATTAGTGGGTAAATAAGTGAAAACATGTTTATTTTACAGGTAAAAAATAAAATCATGTAGTTAAGTATCATGAATTCCAAAAAACACTTTAGAATCAAACACAACTAAAACCAAACACTTACTTGAAAAAAATAACATGAAATAACAGATCAAGGGTTCATCGTCGAATAATGATTGAGAAAGATAACACATGAAAATCTATATTGGAAATACAAAAAGGATGAAGAATGCTTGAAAATTGATCCACAGTGCTTGAATAAATGTAAAACAAAAGATGGAATTAATGAAAGTTGGTTTGAGAGGGAAGGAATAACAGAATAAGAAGAAATAATGCGAGAGAAAATAAAAATTGAAAGATTGTTGTGTACTTTTTCGTGGTTGTACGCATCTAAGATGTAAATATACAGGGTTTTACACAACCTAAAAGCATGCCACATTATTTAAGTCAAATTAAATATTTCATTTTTTAATTTTGAATCTAGTGTAAATATTGTGTGAATCTCATCGTGAATCTTTAAAATTTTGAATTTTGACTCTTCTCATGACCTGTAATTGGTCTTGACAACGTGTTTCCCCCTTCAGTTGGATTTTCCAAGTAGTAATTAAATATCAAATGTTACAAGATTTGTATTGTAGATTAATGTCATGTAATCATTTCATTTCTTGTAATTCTATCAAGAATTGATTCAAAGAATGTCAAATGCTATAAATGATGCATAGGCAATGTATATGTGGATTTCATGTGGTGTAAGGGTAATTTTTTTTGCCAATTTCCTCATCTTTTCATTCCTCATCTAGAAACCCTATTTTTTCAAATAATCAACACATACCTAGGGAATTATTAATTAAAATATCAATAATTCATAATTGAATTATTGCAAAAATGTTTATACTATTTCATCATATCAAATTCCCATACACTTGAAAATTTTCATGTCATCGATAAAAAAACATCTCAACATTTTGGCCAAAGGAAAGAAATTTAAAAAAAAGAAAACATTCATTATAACGAGGAAAATAAAATTAATTGTATGTAGAAAAATTCAGTCTTAAAAATCAATCCTTCATTGAAAATCAGTCACGCCTCATGATTCGGTTCTTTATTCAAATTCTCAATTTTTAGTTACAATTTGTTCATGGTTCCATAAATTCTATAGTCATTTTTCAATTTAACTCATAGTGAATTTACTCTCATCACTCTAGGTAAAATGTACCTTGATTTATTCTCAAGCTTTGAATACATTTTCCAAGCCATAATCTTGCATAGGTTCTATTATCTTTACATTGAAAAGACAACAAAAAAATAATCATGAGGGATTCAGCAAAAAAGGATTCAACCAACTCTGAGGTTTTCGGAAGGTGGGAACAAATTTAAAAATAGTCTCAAAAGGAGGGAATGATAAAAAGTATAATGCATGATTTTGGTGAACAGTGTAATGAAATAACTCCAACCCTAAAAAATGTATTCCATGCTCCCAGGAAATCAAGGTGGGTCTACGAGTCAGAAAGGTACCCAATTCTTTCCTATTTATTTTCTTGATATCTATTTTTTGAAATTCATGTTTAGATCATACCTTATATAAATCCCCTAACCACATATGATCTTTTAAGTGATTCAACATTTTTGAAATTGTGAATTTTTACCTTCGAAATATATAACACAATAATATTTTTCACTTTGTTTTTTTATTTTTCTATGGAAAATGATATGTGGGAGAATACGAGAAATTACACGTGGAACCTAATAAAACAGTCATGTAAGAACCACAATACATCTCCTCAGTCAAATCATCATGTATTCACGGACTGAAAAAACTTCCCGCAAACATGTTGAAAGTAAATTCATGTATAATACAAAGTGAGGTGTATGAAGGGATAATTGGCTAGAAATGGATTCATCCTACATAGGTAATTCAACGAAACTATGGGCTAGATGAAGGAAAAACTGTAAAGTGGGTATTTGAAAAAATTGTCTCAACAAAGATTGTGTCAATCATATGAAAATTATATTTGTTTAGTCATAGGCTCAAAATTATCTCAATGTAAGTTATGATAGGTTTACATTCTCCAAGTATCACTCAGGAAATATTCTCTAAAAATAATATGTAATCGTAGTTATAGAATCCTATCTAGGATGGGAGTAAATATAGAAAAATGAAAACTACTAAGCATATAAAATCGAGTAAAAAGTCAACTAAAATAAATTTAAAACATTTTTTATTTTCAATAATTCCGTAAACTCAAATATCTGTATAAAAATATAAACAAGATAAAAACATGGATTCCTATAAATTTACAAAATAAAATTTCCTTCTATTTTAATGCGTGTAACGATTCTCAGGATTAAATCATGCTTCTTAAGAAAAATTCCTCATAGATAAATTAAAAGAAAGTGATAATATAAGTGTATCGATATTTAACATCAATAAATACCCCCCCCCCCCACACACACTTATGATGATAATTTGATATCATTTTCCATGAATGTACCATAGGAGGGGTATGGCGGATAAAGTGTAGATTAATGAAATTGAAATTTTGAAAAGTGACACTAAGAAATTGGGATCTCCATGTAATGAGTTTCATGTCTGGGGGAAACATGAGTAATATTGATTTTTCAATTTTTATATATTCATAACTGGTTATAAATACAAATCTTATAGTGGATAAAACATTATTCCACAGTGTATAAACATTTGTAAAACAGTAAGATTGGTATGTTTGCATAATTAATAGAAATGAATGGAATTTTTTTTAAATGCATATATGTGTTGTACAAAAAAGTTACATTTTTCCTTTGAATAAAAATAAAATTCAGAAAAAAAAACTAAAAGACTATCACAAGATTGTCAATTTGGAAAACTAATGAAAAAATCAGTTTCCTCCCATTTATGATAGCAATGAAATTGTGAGTGATATTGATAGACTAGTTTGTCAAACAGAATCATCCATTGGCTCAAATCTCCTTTGTCTTCAATAGTAGCCAGTGTTAGTATCCTCTATCTCTCATGGTAATTTGGTAGGATTGATCACCTTAGGAAAATACCAAGCATGAATCTGGTTTGGGTGGAAAGGTATTAGTGCTCGTTGTGGTGGTGATGGCTGTTGAGAATAGATATCTAGTGATAACTCCTGAATCTGGCACTCGACTTCAGCTAGATGTTTAATTATCTGTAGTACCATGGTATATGGTGATGGTATAGGAGCATCGATGGATGAAGAAGAAGAAAAGGAGATATACATGGCTACAATAAAAGTGTAGTTAATTAAAAAAATATGCCAAGTATAATATAGCATAAATAGTCTCTCATACATATATATGAAGTGAAATGATACAATAATGAAATGGAATAAAAACATTACAAAAATGAACACCTTGGAAGTATAAAAAATGGGGGAGTGGATTGGGGTAATTTAAGAGTAATCACTATCATCAAGTAGCTCATCTAAAGTTCACTCTTGAATAAAGGGTGGTTATAGTTGGTCTGCCTGGTCAATATCGACAATAAAAGATGGGGCTAGCTGATTAAATACTGATAGTGGTGCTTTAGTGCTGGACGATATATCAGTGATGGGTAGTGGGGAGGTACATATATGTATTGTGGTCATGGATATGGTGGATGGATCAATAAAAGACACCCCAGTGGATAGTGTGGTTATTGGATGCTTGCTTCTCCAGTCATGCTATGTTAGAAACTCCCATTGGGAGGTAGGGTCTATAATCTCAGAAGAAATTGTGTCTAAGGTGGTGGTTAGTGAAGGAGAGTAAGATTATGAAGGGTTGAAAGAGGCTATTGTAAGATGAAATTCTTCCTATTATGATTGTGGAGTAGGGGTAGTGAAATTAAGGAACTCTATAAAAGGTATGTGAAGGTGCTGGATAATTAGACACCAATTATCCATGATGAAAAGGTGCATAGCCCATAGATATGTTGGATATGATGGGTTGGGAGGAGAAAAATAGAAGGTGTTGGTAGTTGATATAGGAATATGGGAGGGTATAGATGTAGTAGTGTCTAGGACAGAGTTCGTGGCTGGAGCTATTGTGGTAGAATCTGGTGTAGGGTATGTTGCATGGTCTCTAGTTGCCTAATCATTAGCATCAATCACTCCTAGAGCCCACGAGTAGGTGTCACCATCCATGGTCTACAACTTCATCTTGTGCAACAATAGGAAGTTAATGGACTCCATATGGCCAAGATAGATGAGTGAAAGGTTGGAATTAAAAAAATGATATGATGTTCCAAATGGGTGATGAAAGATACACCAATCAATGTTCCCTGCATCCTCTCTGCATGTGCTCTTTAGTAGAAAGAGAACTAAGAGTCCATGTTGATGGTCGGTATAGCCATGCAGGTAGAAAGTATAATGATGTCCATCTGTATAATACTTCCATTAGACTCGAAAAGAGCATACTAGGAATGTGTCAATACCCGATAAAGAATGGAGAGTGCAAGACCTCAAATCTATGTGGATTTAGTAATCCTAGAATTGTTCTCAGTGTGAGCATCCCCTATAATTATCCTCTACATTCATTTAGAATCTGACTTGGATAGCTCAAGCTACATGGTTGAGAATACCTCTAATGTGGAAAATTCATCAATATAAATCATTATCCCTATGCCAAACATTGGGAAGGAAACATCATTATGTATAACACATAATCGGAAGTGGAGTCCTTCTATAGAAACCTAAATAGTGGAACAAAACTCTTGGAAGATATCCTGATATATCTCCTCACACACATCGACTGTGTATTAGATATAAAGGTGTTTGATGAGTTGTATTACATCCTGGCTGATATATAGGCATTTGAGGATGGTCATATCATGAGTTTTCTTGGTCCTCATTGGTTTCTCCTATATACAGTTCAGTTACACATGGAGTTGAGGGTCTAAAAATGCTGGATGGGGTGATGGTGTAGGAGTGAGCCCTCATAAGACCCACTAGAGTTGGATTTTTAATCCTCAAGAATAGGTGTATCTTTAAGGACAACAATAGAGTTGTAGGAGGAAGATGCATGAGGTATTAGAGGTGTGGTACCTCTCTTATGCTTCATAGATGTAGGATCACCTAGCTCAGGCATAGGATTGGAAGAATGAGTTATCATGGTCTTTTGTCACACCATTTTAAGGACAATTTCATCTTTGTAGATATTTTGATAGGTGTGTATGAAGGAGGGGTGTGGGGAAAGGGGGGAAGAAGGGGAGTTAGGTGCGAGTAGCATGGAGTGGGAGGAGGGGTTTGTGAGTGTCATGAATCCTATGTTCATGAATTAAAAATAATGGGACATTACACGAAGATTATTGAGACGAAAAACACATAATTTTTTAATAAAATAAATTCAGGCATGGAAAGGTACAAGTCGTGAATCTCGATTACATGATATATATTTGCTAATTTTCACACAGCTTGGAATCATAGCCTGGTCCTTTTCTCCTGACATTCCATAAGTGGTCCTAAAGATTATACATACCTAATGAACCCTAAGGTTACCAAATTTAGGATTCCTTCCTATTAGTTCTTCATTTAATATAGATATCCTGACTCTTTGTTGCTTAGAGAAATGTCAAGATTATGGTACACCCTCCATAGAAGGGTTCATAATAGTTTTTCAAACTTTGACCCTTGACCTTGAATGGTGGTCCCCCTTGTTTCTAAATCTCTAGGGTCCCATAATGAAATACTCAAATTAAAACATAATTTCTTGACCATATGGATTTCAACTTCCCAAGTAATAGTTTTAATCATGAGTTGAACAATATTACCTTTTTCCCGAGAAAAAAAATTGTATCGTGATGCGCTTTTCATACCATTTCTTGGTTTTTTATTTTTATATATTGTAAATTTTGTATCATTATTTATTATTACTAAAAATTCATCCAATTTTATAGTCCTAGCTTTCCCAAATTTTTTTGAGAATCCTTATTGAGCATATTAATTTCCCAATATGAGGGACACTCTTATTCTATTGGCAAATGAAAAGGCTTCAATTACACAAACTGGAAGGGGATGATACCAATGTGGATATTGTAAAAAATGTGGTACTACCATAATTCATTATCTAACTTCAAAATCCAATCCTTTAGGTTTTGTTTTATAGTATTTTCAAGTATCTTTTTGATTTCAATATTTTACAATTCAACTTTTCTGCTTGTTTCGGGGTGATAGGGAGTTCTTGTGTTATACCTCATTATATATTTATTCAATAGAGCTTTATCAGCATGATTGGTAAAAAAATTCCTCAGTCACTAATGGGTAGATATTGGAATTAAAATCATGAAAATATTTTTTTATTTAAGAAATTCATAACCACCCTTATTGTTTCATGAGATGTAGCTTCAGTCTATACCCATTTGGAAACGTATTCCATGCCAATAATGATATAAAACATACCTTGTGAATTAGTACATTTCCTCATGAATTCTATTCTCCACATGCTGACTATTTATACTTACATTATTGGTTATTGGGTTATTTAATACCTTTTTCAATGGTTCCAATTCATTAAAAATGATCACACCTTTGAAAATAATCTATTGTGTCTTGGTGTAGTGTGGGTCATAAAATTACACTTTGTAGAATTTTTACTACTATGCATTCTAGTCCATGTCCTCTAGTTGGTGATATGTGGCATATATCAAACATACTTTGTATCTAGTTATCTAGGATGTAGTGTCTCAATAATCCATCATCACAATGCTTAAAAATGAGTGATTCATCCCTATCGTAGTGTGAAACTTCGACTAAAAATATACTTCATTGTCGATAAGGGAGGTTAAGAAAGAGGGATCTTATAGCGTGATAATTTGTAATGACTGAAAAAATAAAGTGTGGGACTTCATATTAATGTTTAATAAAGTTTTATTAGGATGTTCGACATAAATGTCTAGATTTTCATCATCCTTTATAAGGGGCATTGGAATTCAGGATAGATGGTTTGGGAAAAAAATTTACATTCCTTCGATACCCTAGATGACGGTGTAGAATTATTGGACCAAGTAGATCCTCATTATCAATCTTATCTTGGAATACTTTTTACTCATAAAATATTTTGAGACAACATGTTCATTTTTCAAAATAACTTTTGTAAGAACTTGATAGGAGAAAAAATTGAATGAAAAGACAACTCTTAAAAGATCCTTATCTATTTTTGTGTAGTTCACCCGAGATTCATTTAGTGGGTGACTAGAATATTATTTAGGGAAGAATATTTCACTGAACTTTTGACCTAAAATAGAACCAATGGTGAAGTCAATTGAATCTCTCATCAAATCAAATTCATTTCCCCAATCTAGTGAAATGATAACAACAATTACTACCTTTAATTTCTTTAAAGTGAAAAACGGACATATTCTTTATTTAGTGAATTAAAATGGATTTTCCTTTAATAAAATGTGTTCCATAGGGTATAAAACTTTCATAAAATCCATTATAAAGTGATGATAAAAACATTCATGGCCTAAAAATATCCTTATGCATTTGACAATTGATGGATCAAGTAAATCTTTGATCACTTTTATTTTTGTGGGATCCACTTCAATGCCATCCTTATAAATTTTAGTTCCAAGTAATATGCCTCATTAAACCATAAAGTGGCATTCTTTTCTAAATTAAAACAAGGAACTTATCTTTACATCAATACTGGACTAACTCGAGATTTATTAGACAAACCATGAAAGATCTTCTCTAAACTAAAAATCCATCCATGAAAATTTATTTGACTTATTCCACCATTTCATGGAATATATGTATCATGAACATTTTAAAGGTCTCAATGAATTAAAAATACCAAATTACATGTTTCTTTTGGTGAAGGGATCACATGGACATGTTAGTGTTGTTTTAGAGAAATGATATCGGTTAACTACAATGTGATTGTATCCAGAATATCCATTTAGAAAATAAAAAAATTCATGTCCAGCTGGTCTCTTAAATATTTGATCTATGAAGGTCAAGGGGAAATCATATTTCCAGGTTTCAAAATTTAGGTTTCTTTAATCCACACATACTATCCATCCATTGATGGTGTGAGTTTAGATCAATTATTCATTTCTTTAAACCATGAGACCATCTTTCTTTAGAAAGACCTGTAGTGGTCTCACCCTCTCACTATAATACATTGAAAAAAAATTCCTGAATCATGAAGTTTTAGAATTAATATTCGGAATACTTCCCTCATTGGTGAGGTGAGTCACCTCTAAGTTTGGAATTAGGGAATTTTGTTTTATTCTAAAAAAATTCAATAAGTGTATAATGCAAGGATGATGTGTTTGATGTCATCCAGCCCTTAAGCAATGGACTAATTATGTCTTTATAGAACATATATCAATTGTTTCTCTTGTTACTATGTTAGCTCCATGTTAATGATGACTGGTGGCCTAACAGAAGCCTCTAGAAAATAATATGTTAGTGTGCTGAGTATGGGTTTCAGTTCCAATTATGTTGGATGAATGACTGTGGGTATGAATGGTGGGATACTATCCCTTGTAAGAGGTTATATGTAGTTTACTTACTAAATGTTATGTCATTCTTCCTTATCCTAGGGTACTTCATCACCCTCTTCTTATATGCTTTTTTATACATCTCTTTCATCTATAAGAAAGATATATTGGAAGTCAAGAGAATATTATATTTTTTGTTCCAGTTTTTCCATGTCGAACCCAACTTGTTTGTAACCTACTTGAAATATGAGTCTCCCTTGATTCACATCAATCAACCCCATCATAGTCTCAGGGAATGGTCTATCTAGGATGAGAGGAACATCTTCATCCTATTTCATGTCAAGAATGGGGAATTTATCTGGAAAATTCGACTTCTTGATATTCTAAAATACATCCTTGAGAATTTCTGGACGATTCATTACTGATCATTTGGAAAATTTGAGTGTCACACTAGTCATTTTGAGTTTGTTGGGTCCTAACTTACAGAATACACTCACTGTCATGAGGTTAATGTTTGATCCTAAATCACACTAGGCTCTTCTGATGTTACATTCTTCTGGGGTACATATAATTGAAAATCTTTCAGGTTCAATCATTTTGCATGGAAATTTCAACTAAACAAGATAAAATAATTCTTTTTTTAGTGATATGACTCCTAGTTCTTATATTTTTCATTTATTGGATATCAGATTCTTTAGAAATTTTTCATAGGCAATAATTTGGATTATTTCTTTAGGAAATGGAATATTGAAGTACATTTGACTGAATATTTCCAAAAATTTCATAAATTTTCCATCAATCCATAATTTCCTCATTATTTATAGGATAGAGGGAGAGGATTTTATAGTGCTGGCACAATGTAGACATCCTCTATGGGTTTCTCATTTTTCTATGCTTTTGTTGAAGGTGGTGTATGTTGAGATATCTCTAGAGTAATTTCATTTTATTTTTCATTATCCCCTTTTTATATGACTGTTGTATTCTTTTTGGATTCCTCATCATGTTTCTATAATTATATACACGATTTTTAAAATTATAACACTTTCATACTCTTCAAAACCAATGTATTTACCTCTCTCAATGGGTATGTATTTTTATTTATCGGTAGAGTACATCAAATATATCTTAAAAATCCTATGATATATAACCCACTTGATGTTTGAGGTTATAAAAAACAACCCACGGATTCCTCATTTTTGTCTCTTTGGTGTCTATCTTCTAATATTCCTTTTTAATGAAGACTATGAGTAGAGTGGAATGACTAGTTATAGAGGTCTTGGTGGATCTGGTTGAAATTGTTGTTGTCTTTAGGAGGAGTTGTTTTTTAAATTACCTTTTGTGGTGTTCTGGAAGTTGGATTCATTGGGGGTTGTCCCAGTGGTCTTGGGTTCTTGAATGGTGCCTAACATCTTCTTTGTTAGTAGTACCCTTGATTTTTTTGCTACTGTTGTCAAACGGGCCTCTTCTTATAACACTATTGTGGCTACTAAATTTAATTATTCTGCTGATTGTAATTAATGTAATTACAACATTTGATTTTTTATTCTTCAATACCTATATTCCAGCTCTGATATAGGTGTTGGTCAATGCACATTTCCCAAGATTGGATCTCCATGATAGGAGGTGGAGGTGGAGGATGTTCATCATGTAGATTTAATGATTCTAGTTTCAAGGTTATGACTTCTACTTGTGTAGCTAGTCGATTATTTTCTTCTATATAGAGGATTCAATGTCAAGGAGGTCCAAAATAAATCTTCCATAAATTATCATTATGAGAGACTTCATCCAAAAAATTTGGACCAGCCTCGGGTTTTGAATATCATCCCTCCATTAGTGTTGGCATCAATGACTATACGATAAGTTAGTTGGAGGCCTTGATAGTACATTTTGAGTTGTATCCACATATCTAACCCAAGATGTGGGAACTTCTAGGTGAGTTCCATAAAGTAATCCCATGCTTCACATGCCAATTCTCCATCTATTTGATTATAATTCTGGATTTTGTTACAATGTTTCCATGTTCAGATAGGAAAAAAGAACTTTTCTAGTAATTACTTGGTTAAATCATCCCATTTCATGGTGGAATCGGGATCTTGACTTTGGATCCATTCCTTGGATCAGTCTCATAGGGAGAAGGGAATGACTATTGGTCTCATAGAATCAGAAGACACTCCTTTGTTGTGAAAGGTGTTGCGAACTTCCAGAAAGTTAGAGATATGTTTAGGGGGATAATCACTTTTAATTCCACTAAACTAAACCATATTATGGATTATATGAATGAGTCCAGGATTAATATTGAATGTGTGCACTTGAACAGTAGCGCATACATTTTTAGGTGTAGCACCGTTGATTGAGGACTATCCATAATCCATAGTGGTGCATTCTTATTTTACAAGCTGGTCATAATATAGTGTAGGTTGCATATTTTCATGTTAGGTGGGTTGGGTCCTTCTAGAATGTTGCGATATGAAATTTTTTAATGGTGACATGCAGAAAAGTAAATTTTTTAATTTTGGTTCAAAGGAATGTAATTCTTTTTCTTCAAGGCTCTTCGAACATGTTAGGGGTCCCTGATTCATGCACTAAACTGCCAGGGTAAGGATGTACTGGTGTCCAAAAAGGAAAGAACCAAGATTGAAAATACAAAATGGGGATAATTGAGATAATCCCGGGTTCTTCTCATAGGTTTAAATGCTGATGAACAAGATTTTAATCCCTGAAAATGATGTAGAAATTTGACGTTCCCACACACATAATTTAATTCCAACAAGACACAGTCAGATTAGATTATTATTTCCCAAACTACATTTTATACTAATGCGTAGTACAATGATAATGTGGGGTTGATCAAAAAGGGATTGAACAAGCTGATGGGAACAAAGACTCGAACCATGTGTGTAGGGGTCCTCACAAATTGATTGAGTTTGGGATTAAACTAATGGTAAGGGATTTTAGAATAAGATAAGAGATAGAAAAGGTGATCTAGATCAATTTTTGGGTTCAGGTAAAATCATAATCTTAAGCCTAACATGGAATGGTCCTGAGGTTTAGGATATGAAGCATGAAAAGGTCACTAGTTAAATATGGTAAAACCAACTATATTTATCTAAGAGGTAACAATTCCTTGGTAAAAAGATATTTAATAATCTAGATTCATTTAGCCTAGATTCTAAGCCAGAAAGTATCATAGGCTAATGGTCTTAACCTATTCTACTGAAATCAGTTCATCATCATTCATTCAAAATCCTCATGGTCAAGACTTCTTGAAATAATTATATAAATGTTTTTTATTTAACCTGATTATGATATTTAAGTTCACCAAGTTGATAATTAATGATTCATTAAGTTCAAACACCCCAACTATCAACCCCTACCCTAAGAGGGTTTTTCCCTCATTATAGTGTCAATCATAAGTAAGTAAAGAATTGATAACATGTAAATTTTTCTAATAGTAATTGAAATCAATCTGTTAAGGTTCACAGATTCATGAAAATCCAATTTAAAAATTCAATCAATCACAACTATAACAAAATCCTTACTTGAAATAAGGAATATAAGTTAATGGACCAAGGGTTCATCGTCGAATGGAGATTAAAATTGAGAAAACATGGAAACTGAAATTGGTGATGAAAAAATGAATATAAACGCATGAAAATTTATCCAAGGTAATTTAATGGATGTAAAAAAATAAAATTAATTTATAAAAGTTGAGTTGAGGGAGAAGGAAGAATATAAGAAGAAGAAATAATGGTGGAGAAAACTAAAATCCAAAGTGTTTTGTGTATTCTGACACTACTATGTGTGTCTGAGATGTAAATAATTGGGGTTTTACATTAAATGTATACATTCCACATCATGTAATTGCAATCTAGGATTTCGCCTATGAGTTTTGAATTCGATAAGAATCTTGTGTGAATCTCATACCAAATCTTCTACATTTGAAAGTTTGACTCATCTCAGTATGTGTAACTAGTCTTCATGACATATTTCCTCCATCAGATGGATTTTCAAAGTGGGAATTGAATTTTGAATATTACTCAATGTGTATTAGATATTCACATCGTGTAATAATTTCATGGTTTATAGTTCCTTCATGACTTGATTCATGACTAGTGATACACTACGAATGATGCATATACATCATGTAAATGGATTTAACAATATTTAATGATCATTATTTGAAATTTTCCTCAACTTTTCCTACTACATATTAAAAACCTATTTCTTACTACAATAAAAAAATATCTGGTGTATTATTATATAAAACAAGAATATTAATTAATTAAATGGTTGGAAAGTTTCTATACTATATCATTTTATCAATGATCAATTAAGTTTATTGATGAATTTAAGATTTCTTTAAAGGAAGATAGAAATCAATTACATTATTTATAACCCTTTGAAGATTCAATATCACCCTTAATATGTTAAAGATAGTCCATTTTGAAACTAGGGGATGCTTGAGATAGAAATAAATTGAGGTCATGTTGATAATCAAAGTTCTCAGCATCATTGGTTGAAAGTTATTATTCAAAAAGTTAATAAAGGATACAGTATACTTATTGCACATTTTTTCCCACAAACCAGTTTTTTTATTCCCTAATGAAGTAAACAATGAGAGAATTTGATTCATAGAATAAAATATGTGTTTTATAGAATTTAATTTTATTCTTTGGTTTTGTATTTTAAAATATCAAGCGGATTCTGAGTTTCCAAGGCTCCAGCTATGTTGTTGTGATGGGATTCACAACACATTTTTGACTTTTTTCTGTTGGACTCTGAATCATTGAGCACATTTTTGAAAAAAATATCTTGATCCATATTAATATAGTAATGGATGTTGAGAATAGTTTTTATTAATGATTTAATTGAGTCTGAATGAAAAAAATTAGAAAATTGAGTGTAGCTTGAAGCATTAAAATTCTTTATGTTCACTTCTGGGATTGTTTAAAGAGTTTTCATATTAGTATTTTTGAATTTATTTGATCTACTATCACCGAAGAGGATAATATTTTTGGTGTTTTGATCTGACAATCAAGGGAAGGATGTTTGATGATGATTTGTCCCAGTGAATTTTTAGCATTATTTTTTTTATGAAATTTTTTACATTTGAAGATGTTAACACTATCAGGAAAGGAATATGAATTGTAGATAATAATTTCTATTGTGTGTTTCCAATTTCAAAACTTTTAGGGTTCATCTAGACCATATTCTACTATAGTTTTTAATCTATAATCAATCATGGCTATATAATAAATTAGCACAAGGATTTCTGGCTATGAAATTTTTTAAATCACAACTATAGAAATTATTTCACCTATGCAACTTTTTTGGTTTGTTTAAATATCACAATACAACTACAATAAGAATTAATTAATGACATTGAATTAATACTCCAACTTGGATATCACAAATCGAAATTGGTGACATTTTTATGTATTTTTTATGAAAATAAATTTGTATTTTTAAGAATTGATAGGGGTATATCGATTCATACAATATCATATATAGTTGAGAGAGGAAGGATTTGGACCATAGGTTGGAGTACACTTTAAGTAGTGACTCAATGTACTTCAATCTGGATGGATGAGATGATCTCTCTAAAGATTATTCTTCTTCACATTCTCTTTAAAATCCAAATTGATGTTTCAAAATGGTTTAATTGAAAAAAATTGTTATTATTGATTATAGAATGGGTAACCGATTAATTTAGGAGAATTTTATAGGATGGATTGAAATAATTTTTCTAGTTATTACTTTGAGTAAATTCGTAGATTTATATTGTTACATTCTATAAGGTTATTTTTTAAATATTATTTTTGAACACATATTAATTTTACTTGAAGTACAAACAAAATAAGTGTGTATTTTCTTTTTCCATGCTTACTAAAACCAAAGTACTATCTAGAAAAAGATTTGGTTATTATCTTATCCATAAAGAAACACCCTCATATAGATTTTTATTAGGGATGAAAGTTATTAATAGAGTTATCTAGATATTTTTTTCTAATGATAGTTATGTATTTCAATCATTCGGTTACAAAACTTCATCACTTATGTGGTAAATTATATTTGAGAGAAATTTCATTTTCAATCAATTTTATATAGTCCAGTTACCCTAAATAAATTAACTATTCAACCTTCCATTTTATTTTTATAAATTTTATGGTCGCCTTAAAATTCAACCACCATCAATCACTTTTGTTTCTTTTCTGTTTGTATTTTTATTTTTATTTTGTAAAAATTTGTCTTTCTCTATTGTTTGACCCTACATTCCACATTTTTACCAGTTCATAGGATTATAAGTAAATAAATTTGACGAATTCCAATGAAATAGATTTCCACCAAATTTTTTGATCCATTTTATGGGAATTCATGTGATACAAATGAAAAAATATTAAAAAACAAATTCAATCTGATTAAAAAATATATCTTTTAAAAAAAGTAAAATATTCTTTTTTTCACTACTTTTGCTGAAATTGTCTTACTATTAACTTTTTTGTATGAAAACATATTTATCATCTAAAAATAAGTTTAACATTTTATGTTTTTAAATTAATGAAAAATTTTTCTTAAAAAATAAATAGAAATCTGAAACGGGGAATCAAGAAAATCATATAGTAGAAAATTTAAATCAAAATCACATTTAACCTCATCTTAGAAACCATACTGTTGAGAGGCATAAGGTTAAATAATTCCAACTTTTCAATATTATAAATAATATTTATTTTATATGGTTATACCCAAGTTCTAGGAATTTTGATATGAATAAATACTATATCTCTATGTTAACCTCTTTTAATTCACTATAGGGAGAGGATTCCATGAATTTTATCAGAATTTTTATAGCACAGTACAACAAGTACCTATACATGGGCTTATTCTAGAGGAAATAAAACTGAGAGTTTCTTCATTCTACATGAAGAATAAATATGTGGTATTGTTTTAGAAACATTATGAAGAGATTTTTGATACCTAGGACTAGTTGTTTAAGTCATTTTTCATTAAATTTTATTCCACAATTTTTCCTGCTATGGATTAAAAAACATTAGATTTTTCTGGGATAAGGTTGATATTTCAAGGGAAACATGGGTTCGATTCAGAGTAATTCCTAGGAAATTTTCCACCAATCATCTTTCTCTCCACCTATTAATGGAAATATATTATAATTTTTTCAATCCATGTCATTAAAAAGTTGTTGACTAATTGTTTAGTGGTTCATTTTCTAATCCAACACCCAAGCAGTTAAAGGAAATATTTTATAAAAAGGAATACAAATAGTGACATAAATGATCTAAAATAGAACTATATATAGGAGTGAGATCCTCACATAGTCTGTTTCTTTTAACGATAATTCACTTAGGGAGTAATTCAAACATTATGACATGTTCAGATACCCTATAAATTACTTCCCAAACTTCGATTTACCTTACAATGGTATGAAAATGTAAAAAATGATGGATTTGTACTTTTTTAAGGACAGTGGAATCCCACTTCCAAAAAATCAAAAATATAATCAAGGTTTTATTAATAAACCGACAACTATATGGAGTGATCATGGGATAATAAAACATTTTATTGACAATGGATTTTCACTGCAGCCAAATCCCCAATTCAAAAATCAATTCATGGTCGATTCATCAAATTCAAAAGAAATACTAGAAGGGGTAATTAATAAAAAATTTGGTAGAATTTAATCTCTAGAGGATATGTATAATACTGATATGGAATCTCATTGGAATTCCCTTTAATCTTACCAAAAAAAATTTACAAAATCAAATAAGGAATGTAGATAGAGTTATGTGGAAGAGATGAAGGTAAAATACCCTTCACAAATGAACCTAATACAAGAGAAATACTAACGAATTCCACTAATATATCAGGTTTTCTAAAACCATAAATTGTTTTTCTATATTATAAATATTATATTGATGATTTCACATAAACAAGATTTTTTTTAGAAAAATATCCTGCTAGAAATCTTAGTAGCATTGCCAAAGAAGAATAAAATAATCAATCAACACTTGAAAAAGATAATGAACCAAAGAAAATAGGGTAGGAATAAAGAAAATAATGAAATAATATTGTAGGATATGAGTGGAAAGTGCATAATAAACTCATTTTACAACATTAATCACCTTTCCCAAAATACTTAAAAAGAATGATGAGCCATAATACTTGAAACGTCTTCAACTATTTAGAACTTGAAGCGTCAATATATCATTTATGGATGATTTATAAAACATACTATATTAGGTTAAATTTATTAATATGTTCTAAGTTATAAAAAATAATTTTGGATAATGTGCTACCATAAATTTTACTATGGATTTTTTTTCTATGGTTAAGAAGAGTTTTAATCCAAAATTTAAAGAGTCTAGTGGTATTTTCATTTCCTATAGAATGGTAGAAAGTAAGGAGATTAATTTCTTAAGTGACTTAGGTTCCATTATCATCTAGATTCACAAATGCTTATTCAAATAACTGGGTCTATGGGAATTGAAATCAACTTCTATCTTTCAATAATCAGCTAATAGATCAATTAATTATCCTTTTGGAATGGTACATCAAATTTTAGTTTATTTAAGGAATATTTTTTTCACAATGATTTACTAATTCATTAAATGGATTGGGAAAAAAGTTTCATATTAT
The DNA here is from genome assembly GCA_963277665.1 of Viscum album. Taxonomy (NCBI): domain Eukaryota; kingdom Viridiplantae; phylum Streptophyta; class Magnoliopsida; order Santalales; family Viscaceae; genus Viscum; species Viscum album. Next base: position 219,491,129 of record OY728127.1, on the reverse strand, counting down.
TATTGTACGACTGTTCTTATCTACAAGTGTATATGTCATAGGATTTTAAAAAGTTAAATTTACCCTCTAAGATGATGATGATAATGATGTGGTTCATGTTTATAGGGAGTCCGCACTAGAGGTGATTCATGTTTCTTTTGATATTTCTCAGGAACAATTTTTAGTTGAGTGTAAGATTGATTTTCATCACCCATATAATGGATTGATTCAATAAAAAAAATAAACATCGTATAGCCTATTATTTTCAATACGAGTCCACACAATAATTGTAAAGGATAGACAAGCTTGAAAGAAAGCTTATAAAACCAATTTCTTAGAACTATAAATTAATTAAAATTGAACCAAGATCTTTAATAGCGAGTGTCAATTAGGTTGGTATCCCACCCCCTCAGACACCTTTTGATGTGTAAGTTCCCTACCCAAGGGCCAATGTAAATTTGGAGTTAACACCCCTTCCTTAAAATTGTGAACACGGTTTTTAGTTCTTCTCACCTGATATTTAGTCTCGTAAAGTCTCTAAATATTGGGATATATCTGGGGTAAATCCTATAGAAAACCTGATAGTTATCATTTTTAAGAGTTTTTGTTCTGGAGAGTTTCTCACCTATTATTTTAGATTTTGTATCTAATGATTTCAAACCTATACCTATGAATTTTACTTCATTCATGTTGGGAAAGAACTCTAGAAAATACAGTATCATTTATAAATATGATTTCATTCGATGGGATTCAACTGTACTATTATAGTTTTAATTTATTTTTGGTTTAATTTTGGGCAATAGTGAGCACGTTATAGTAGTCTATGAGCCTATTTTTTCATGGGAAACTTAGGTGTGGGATGAAACATGGAGAACACAACTAGTTGTCTTATTTAATTTTCTAGGGTATTTTCTATAAAAAAAATTAATTTATTTGAAAATATGATCATAGGAATATAATTGGATAACAACCTTAGTAATTTGTCTTTAATGGAGTTAAAAAAAGTATTTTCCATGTCTAGGTGTTCAATAGGTGTTAAAATAATAATTAAGTCTCCACACAAAATTCCAATATTTCATTAATCAATACAACATTTCCTCTAAATGATCAGGGTTAGATATTTTGGGGAGAGATTATGACTAAGTACATGAAATTTTGCACTGCATGGGAGGCAACCCATGGTATTTTTTTTTTGTATTTTTTAAATAAATAAACCTTTTCTCTACTTTGTTATTTTCACACACTCATTTCTTCCAATGCTATATTATTGACTATGAGTTTCAATAAAAATTTGATACCTTTACTTGGTTATCTTTTTAATTGGTAATATTTGTTTCTAATGATGATTGTTTGACTCATGTAGGAACCCCAATAAATATTCCAAGAGGAGATAGAATTTTCTTGAAGGATAGATAGTTTTCACTTAAGCAACAAAAAGTTAATAATTTAACTATCATGGGATTAATCTATCCAATTACTCTTTTTATTTTGGAGAATTATAAATTGTTTCATTCTAATATAAAAGATAATCTTCAATATGATTATTAAAATTATTTCAGTGCATTAAAATAATTATTTTTGAAACTGTGTTTTTTAGTTGAATTTATGAAAATATATTCCGTAATTACTAGGTTTATTACTTCCTAAAATATAATACTTTGTAGATCAGTTAAAAATAAATGTAAAATCGGATTTAGAAACATGGATTTTTCATGTTTTCCTCTGAGAGTGGTTAAATTTATTTTTGATGAATATTTCTATTTATTTCAATATAAACTAGTTTATTTATAAATAAATATTTAATATTCACATGATCTATCAATTAAAATAATCATTTATATTATAAAATCTACCTGGGTAATTTATTATTTTGGGGAAACATAAGGTTGGAAAATTTATTATGACCCATTATTATGTCTTAAAAATGTTGTATTGAAAAATATTCTTGTGCAAAATCTTTTTTAGTTGTTTCTCCCATATTATTGTTTAACATTGGGGAAAATTTTGATTTTTATTTGAGGGTTGGGGGTCCTAACAATGTTGAACTCTACTTTAGTAAATTCCAAATTAATAGCTCATGGATATTTTAATATCAGATTGGAAGACAAAGACCATATTTTTTTAGTCTATTTGCAGATTTTACATTTATCAGTGGTCATTATTCATGAAGTTTTCTTTAATAAATCTTTTTAGAAATATCATTATTTTTTGAAAAATTCATTACCATCATTTTAGAAAGTTCAAGGATATTCCATTCCTTATAGATTCATCTTGATAATAAATAGCAATTGTGTGTGGTGGGGGTGGGGATAGAACAAATATACACCATAACCTTAGTAATCTATAATAGAGGTAAAACTCATTGAAAATCAATTATGATTATTTTTTAATTTAAAACATAATGAGTTGGGTTCTTATGATATTGAAAAAACATTATAGAGGTTTTTTTTAAAACAAAGAGAAGTCTCCAATGCTAATTCAATCCCTTCTCATTGTTGGGTGTCAAACATGTGATATTAACAGAATAATAGGAAGTAGTGAAGTGGATACTCATGTATTTGAGTGTGGTTCCATATCATTTTTGTGGAATGAATGATTCATTATAGGGATATTTTTATTCATAATTAGGATGAAATATATAAAATTAAAATAGTAACACATGGTATATATTTTTTTATAAAACAATTATGTATATGTAAACTATAACTAATAGTTTCAATGTCCACAACAAAAGTGGAGTTTATTGTAACAACTAATATTGGGGAAGAGTCCATATATTCAAAGGGATTGTTAGAGAAAATACAAAGAAAGTAGTATAAGGTAATGATATTTAGTTTTAGTGAGAGTGAAATCCATATTCTATGAACCTGAAGTCTTATTCAAAGAAAAAATTTAATCAGAAAAAGTATCACTTTATCAAGAGTATTATTTAAGAATAATTTCTATAACTATGGATAGTGAGTGAGATTGAAAATATGATGTATGTGTTGAAAAAGTTCATAATCTAGGAAGATATTTTGTATTGTTGTACCTTATTGGAACTTGGTTGAAAGAATAGCGATTGAATGTATAATATTAAATTTGATGGAAATATGTAGATATTATTAGAGTATGATTGAACAGAAACCATGGAAACAACATTTATATAGTATATCATTGATTTTTGAAGCCAGTTTCTTAGATCAAACATTTTCTAAGAATCAATAGGGTCATCAAGATAAATTATGGGGGAATCATGATAGTGACCTATGAAAAGTATTATATTAATGTTATTTAACTAGTTGGAGGTAAAAAATTAATGAATGGATCGATGGTGTTTCATAGTGTAGTTTTTATTTACATAATATCATTAGGAATAACAATTCAACTAAGTGAACTAATAATTACTAATGAATAAATAATCAGATAATATTTAGTCAATTCACTTAATTATGATCATCTATAGGATCCATGATTTATCTATATATAGGTGGTCTCTATTGTGATATTTTTTTTATTATATTTCTTTCAAGCAATTATTTGTAATTATTTTTAACTAAATAGTTTATATCTTCTATCCATTCTTTTATATCACATTTTTTCACCATAGATGTAGGAAATTTCATGAATTTCATTTAATTCATTGCATGTCAATGTTGTTTGAGTTATCATAAATTATTATCATTTTAGTCATTGTTTTATTTATAAATTATTTTTTATTGTTATGATATATTATTATTGGATTTCTTTGGTTATTTGGACATTGTTTCTTATGAATGTTTTGAGGGAGTATCCATGTTTCTTCCACAAAAATATGATCCACACTTCCTTTCATAATAATTGAACTTAATTTTTCATCTTTCACTATGGAAAAAAGATAACTTATCTAGATTCACATGATTTTCAACCTCAATTTGATTGTTCATGAATCTTTAACAATTGCATTCTGATTCACTAAATAATACATTCCTTTTGGTGTGAAAAACAAAAAAAATAGTTTAATGGATAGAAATGTTGTTGACAATAATTTCACAATCAGGCTTGGGTTCCAATCACATGTTCTCTATTCAAATTTCTATCTCTTGTATTCTTTTAAAAATTATTATTTTAAATAAAAGAATGATAATATTAATCCCAAGTATTTATGGATAAATATAACCCAAAAAACAACACTCTTACCAAGTGGGACCAAATTGAGTTGAACCACACCCTCCCATAAAGGTTAATCTACACACCAAATAAGCCTTCATATTTGTATTGACATTATTTGGAATTTCGAAGGAATTACATAAATTGGTAACACCAGTAAGCCTCAAAGTCACGTGGATTCAAGAATTAATTTATGGTATGTTACTTGATTCTATGGCATAGAAACCCTATTAAATTCTACTTTTTTCGTTCCCTTTTCCTCCCCTTTATTCGTACAACCAATATAGAAATTTTTTATGTATGGAAAACAACACTTTATAAGCCTCATGTAATCCTTATTTTCTTACATCTATTGTGATAATAGTTTTCATGTATCATTTACATAATCCAATCAACATTCATGGATGTGATCGCACCCAAATCATCCATCAAAGGTACATATAAATTATCCAACCTCTAAAATAAAAAACTTTTCAGTGGAGATGAATCCCCCAAAAGAATCATAAATCCCAGAAGTCACCCATTCCCGTCACACAAATCCTCTATAAAAATTTAATCTAGTGTAATAAAATCATCCCACCCTTAAAAATTCATGAGGAAAATCATGGGGTCAGGTTTTTAACCCACATTTATTTTGTTTCCAAGAACTTATCTAGACAAAATTACTTAGGGGTTTATTAGCATAATAATAATAACAATAATAATGATGATGATGATAAAAGAGAGTCTAGGATATGGGTTCAAATATCATTCCCCTAATAATTTATTCAAAATAAAATTGGAGAAAATAAAAAATGGTGGAATTAAAGATAGGTGTATATGTCACCCTTTACAATATATAAATGAAAATGAAGAAAGTGTTTCTTAAGGTTCTAAAACTATGATGAGGATCAGTCCTCAATAGCATTATTTGATAGTGAATCAACCCCTATATTATCATATTCTTATGTACGAGTGAAGAAGAATCAAACTCCCACCAAATACACAAGACACTCAATATATTCCATGAATATATACCAAGGATCATTGTTGTATTAGAATATTAGGATGTTAACCAAAGTTTTCAATTCAGATTCAATCCACAACTTGTCTGATCCAAACTATTTAACAAATCCAATAGCATATATATTTTCCATAGTTCCACTTCACGTGCAATACTAGTTCCAACAAATTATAAAAAACATACCTTGATGAAGCCTATACTGGTATGTGAAATACCACCACATTCCAATGGCTCAAGAACTCTATGAAAATATTTATGAATTTTAAATTTAATCCATTAGGGATAAGTTATGAAACATATAGTGAACATAGGATGAGAAGGATTTCTAATAATTCCCTCAATACCAAGTGCTTTCATAAATACAATCTCCTCAATAGCGTTATCCATGAAACCCAAATGAACTTTGTATGTCATCTGGATTTATCTCACGATTCCTAGAATATTGGACTTAAAAGGATTCCAAACACTCTTGAATCTAAGGGAATTCCAATCCAATCAAATGATGTGGAAAGCAGTAGCAATGACTAGAATTAGAAAATTTTACTGTTGAGCACTCATATCTGGTCTGAGAATATTACAAATTAATGACTCTAGGTATTCCACATTTTGTATCTCACAAAAAATGAGGTAATCAATATGAAATCTGATTTTTTTGCAACATCACATTGAAAGAAAAATATTTGGAATCATTTTTGGCAACAGAGGAATTGAGAGAAGCTTGAGGATAGATGATGATTAGAAAACTAGTCCACCTCATCTGTTAGCAATCTGTTATGCCATATTTTCCTCAATAAAAATTGAATTGAAGGGAGGATAAAAGGTTTTTTCAAAATCTTTATACATCAGGGTGGTTCATCACATACATAATTTTAAAATAGGTAATTAATTTTTAATCAAAGAGTTCCCATTTGAAAAGGTTTCTGAAAATATTTATCATGAATCAAAAACCTTTAGATAAACTTACATGTCTGATGTCAATAGTTGTAAGGTGTCAAATATTATCCAAAATATATAAAACAATGTAAATATTAAGTCTTATTAGTTACCTAGAGTGTGACATAACCACTGAGATAAGATAACTAATCTATTTAGTGTTCTAAAAATTAATCTTGGATGTTTAGTAATGAAGGTATAGATTGTTAAAGATAATGTGTGTAAATTAATCCCAAAAATAAATTCATAATAAAGAACCTAAAATGAAGATATTTTCCATTTATAATATATAAATTAGTCATCTCCATATAAAGAGGGTAGATTAATGAAAATAGTGATGCAGATTCCGCACATAACTTGATATAGAATCTTTTTTGAAAATTCTATGATTTCTAACATCCTACCAACAAAATTTATAGGTTTATTACATTTGACCCAAGACATAGTAACAATTTTCCTTTCATAGGAGAATCTTAATGACATAATGTTTTTAATTTTGGTGTATAACCATTTCTTTAACTAGTCGGGCCATTTATAAAGGTGAAATGGATAAAAAATAAAAATGGTTGCATTTACGAAAAATATTCTCCATACCTGAGAGAGGGATTTCTACTTCCACCTTGGAAGTTGTAAGAATATTGTATTAGTAATTCATTCAAGAAAGAAAATTTTAACTCTAACAAAAAATGTGGAACACAATGTTATTAAAATGGAATATCCCCCCATTGTAACCATATAAAAGGTCATAATATATGTCTTTCTTATTTCTAAAACTTTTTTCACAAATTTTGCAACAGATTTAATCCATGAAATAATTTTCCTAGGGAATTTCCCATAATGGTTAAAAATAATTTTAATATAATTGATGGATTAATTATTATTTTGATAAAATAAAATCATATAATCAACATAAAAGGAATGGATTGGGATTTAGTTTCCTCGTCCCAAGAGCTACCTGAAGGGTGCCCTCTTCCAGGTTGGCCACATAACCTCAAGTGCATCTCCCAGAACACCAGAGGTTGTTGAATAGCAGTGAGGGATTTTTTCGTGTCTGTAGGGGATACCATGCACTCATAGGTAATAGGAATTATTAAAAAAAAGTACACAATAATTAATAATAAATATTTGAAGCATATAAACAAATAAATTGTAGTATAAGAAATATAAATAATTTAACTGGATAATCATCAAGTGCGGAAGCTCACAAAACCATGTCATGATATGATGTTTGTCTAAATTAAAAGTATGAAAAAAAGAGACCCAAGCACACTGTCAACTAAAAGAAAATACATAAAGAAACAAATGCATCACGAGAAAGGCTCGGTCATCTACCCCAGTCTCCAACCAATGAAGCAAGAACAATCAAGCCTCAGAAGCAGCACACTTTCCTATGTCCATACCTGCAAGCATTTAATCTACTAGGGTATCAATGACACGCGAGCAGGGTGTGAGATAAAATCCCCTTAGTCTAACACCAACAATGTCTAAACCTTTCCATTTCATGAAGTAATAAAATACATAGTGTCATTATATAACAAATATAGGTAATTAATTAAGTGTAATAAAATAAATAACTCGGCTCAGGTTCCCATTGGTACCCGTCCCTAATCACCTCCCTCGGCCTAATACAAAAGTCTGAAAGGAGTAACAATAAGTATAATGCACATATACATATATATATATAATTCCTGGAAATGAAAGGTAGAAAAAGGAAGACGCATACCCCCAGGCTTGTGCTTTGACTTTTGTTCTAAGTCATGTGTCAACCAAGTGTGCATCAACATTCCAGAAAAAAATAAAAATTCTCAATGTCTCAAAATGGCATTAACATAAACATTTAGTGCATCATTATTAAGGTTAAAATTGAGAGTTTTAGTCTGATCGCATCCCATGGTATCACTACATGACTTCCTCCAAATTATCCAATACCATAGAGCCCGTCCAAGGTAATCTTTCAAAAGACCAATTATCGCTCAAGGCATGGATTTACCCTTATTCTATTATGATCGCACAAAAAGGGGCTGAGAATCATTCAAGGATAGCTTAGCCACATTTCCAATGGATCCTATCTTTATGTAACCTTTTGGAACCGGCGTCACTAATAAGTATTAGAAATCCCAGGGAAGTCTCGGTCTGGAAAATCCAAAGACACCTCCCCGGATGTGTAGTGGTAACCAGTCTGGAATAGAGGGTGTAATTGTGGCCCTTAATACAGGACCTGCCTTCTTTTTCCACCCTTAATTTAATTAAAGTTTCACATCAGCATATATGACTTAACATGCATATGTAATTGTAGTTTAAAATATAAGAAGATGAACCCGTGGAATATAAGGTATCAATATAATATTGCAGCATAAAAACATAACAAGGCTAGATACCATATGAGTAGAAGATGATAAATGCACTTTTTAATAAATAAATAAATCATCTCAAAAAACTAAAAAATATCCAACAAATCAAGGTTCATAATTAATGTAAATTAATTATTTAAATGAATCACAACAAAAGTATGTTGCGCAACACATGTAGTTAATTAAATTAAATTCCACAGATAATAGAATTTATACCAGGCATGTCGGTGCACCCAAAGAGGTTTCCAACCACGTTGAAATAATTTAAAAAAAATAATATCTGATAAGTTTGGTTGCAAAAATTAGGCGAAAAAAATTAAATTAAAAAGATTGGGTGAATTTGCACAAAGTCGATAGGCACTGAAGAATGACACGACCGTTCATTTTTATAAATCACAACAAAACTGAGGGAAATCGATTAGACACCAAACCTTATAGTCATAGATGATTCTATGATCCATAGTAGGATTTTATTTGACCAAAAATGGAAGAAAATTGAGGATTTTAGAAAAACCCTAAAATAGGGTAAAATCCTTCCACGACAAACAGATTGTCTAATACACAACAAAACTATATGATTCCAAATGCGCAAGGTTAGCCTTTCCCTAAGGTTTATAGAGCAACTAACAGTGAAGAAAATAGACAACAAATGTAGATGTGGTAGTCTTTCTAAGGGGGATCAGGGTGGTGTTCCACCTAGGGTGAGGGGTAGGTGCGACGTGAGAGGGAGGATAGGAAGAGAGGGTAGAAAAAAATGAAAAAAATAGGAGAAATATAAAAATAAATAAAAAGGTAAAATAAAATTAAAAATAGAATATAATAAAAAAATGGAAAAGAAAAAGGATAAAAAAATGTAAATCACCAATTTTAATTATTTTTACTTTTTCCGTAACACCCTTTTTATTTTATTTCTAAATTTCTTTTTATCCCTAATTGATTTCATTTAAATTTCATTAATTTTACTATTTCTTCTTTCCAATCTTTAATTAATTATTTTAATCCCAATCATCACGCTAAAGGAAAACATGAAATTTTTCATAAATCCCATGCAGTTATTTAAATTATTTAAATAGGTTCCCAAGACCTGTAGTGGGGTGCGCTGACACACGCCCTAGGTCGCTATAAGGAATTAAATAAAAAAATTTAAATAGTCCATACAAGATTAAAACTGGGACATTACAACCTCCCCTCATTAGGATAACTCTTCCCCAAGTTTCCCTTTTGAGGGTATTGGGACATCAATAGAGTAAAGTTCTGGCCACTGTGCACGTACAGCAATCTCTCACTCCTAGGTCTCGTCTAGAATGAACCCTTGTTTTCATAACACTCAAACTAGAGGGAATGACCTGCCATAGAGAAGTTCGGTTCTATGTTGGATGATATAGATTACATTCTCCACAAAGAATGTATCTTCTATAAGCTCAATGTCATCAGGGTCAAAATAATGAGATGGGTCTGGATGATATTGTCGGAGCAAAGATAAACGGAAAATGTCATGCATGGAATGGTACCTCTGAGGTAGTAGTAACTAATAGGATATCGTCCAAACTCTCTAAAATATCTCAAATAGCCTGCTGTATCTCGATGATAAATTTCCCTATCTCCTGATCCACCTCTGACCCAACCATGGAGAAACACGTAGAAAGACTCGATGTCCCACCTCAAAATCCAGAAATTTGCGGCGAAAATCGGTATAAGACTTATGTAAAGATGGATCTGTAGTCATATGCTTCTAAAATAGTTTAACTTTCTCTGAAGTCTCCTGAACAAGGTGAGAACCCAACAAATCCGCCTCACCTACATGAGCCAACATAAAGGTGAAGGGCACAATCTACCATAGAGGGCCTCATACGGAGGAATTTGAACTATCACCTAGAAGCTGTTATTATAGGTAAACTCAACAATAGGAATAAGTTTTTTCCAATAACCTCCAAAATCAAGGATGAAGGCCTTAACATTTCCTCTAACACTCGTATATTTATCTTGGACATCCCATCAATCTAAGGGTGATATGCAGTACTCAAAAGTACCTATGAACGCAACACCTTTTTCTACCCTTTAAAAACCATGAGGTAAAGTGTAAGTCTCTTTCTAAGACAATTGAATGAGGTACGCCATGAAGTCTCACAATCTCATGAATATATAGCCTTCCTAACTCATAAATAGTAAAGGTCTCCTGGATAGGTAAGCAGTGTGCAACCTTGGTGAACCAATCAAAAAAACCCCATAATGCATAGTTTCCTTAGGGAGAACTTAGAAAGCCTGTATCAAAATCCATGGTGATGTCATTACATTTACATTCAATAATGGATAGAGGTGGTAGGAGTCTCGTAGGTCACTGGTGCCCTGTCTTCACTTTTTTATAGGTAGAGCACTGAGTGATGATACCCGCTATCTGTTTTTCCAAACCAGGACACATGTACTGTCAACACAAGTCTCTATACATCTTGGTTAGCCCAGGATGAATTGCCCAAATAGAGGTGTGGAATTGCTTCATGAGATCTTCTTGTATACCCAAAGGTACCCATACACTGCCACGGTAAATGATAGTTACACTACCATAAATAACCCAATCAAGAGGTGGGTTCTCTCTGGTAACACTTTCGCTCAAAATTATCCCCTCAGTATCAGTCAAATCTCACTTGCAGACTTGATCTACAAAAGAGGACATCACAATTAAAGCTTCTAGAACTCATTTCCCACACTTCTCCTGAACCTATAGATGCATCTATGAAAATAAAGTTGACATCTACCACTCACTGTCGGCTACCTGAATGGCTTGTGTCTGTGTCTTGCGGCTTAGGGAATCTTCCATGGCGCTACCACTACTAGGGGTATAATAAAGCTCAAAGTCGAACAACTATAAGTATTTGACCCATCTGTGATGTCTTATGTTCAGGTCTCATTGAGTGGAGATATATTTTTTTCTTTTATGATCCATTCAAAAAACAAATCATTCACCCAACGAGTATTGTCTCCAACAACATAGATCATGAACCACAATAGCCAACTCATGGTCATGTGTAGGATTATACAGCTTGTGACATCTCAGCTAGTAGGATCTATAAGCCACAACTCTATCACCTTGCATCAAAACTATGCCCAGTTCGATTTCCGAAGAATCGCAATAAATAGAATAGATTTTTCTTGGATCATGAAGAATCAGGATCAGAGATGAGGTTAGTCTTCTTTTAAACTCTTGTAAATTCCTTTCACAAGCTTCAGACCAGATGAAATGTACACCATTCTTTGTCAGGGTTGTAAGAGTCATTGACACGTAGGAGAAATCCTTGATGTAACGCCTATAATATCCAGCAAGACCAAAGAAACTATTGATGTTGAAGACACTATTGGGTTGCTCCAATTAAAATATGATTCTCACCATTTCTGGGTCTACTGATACTCCTACTCCAGATATAATATGACCCATGAAGTGAAATTTATCAACCTAGAAGTGGCACTTTCTGAGCATAACATATATTTGGTTCTCTCTAAATTTAATCAACACGATCTCAAAATGGGTTGCATGGTCATGCTTGGAACGTGAATACCCCAAGTCGTATACAAATACTACCACAAAGGGATCAAGATACAGGTGAAAACCCCAATTAATCGGAGCCATGAAGACTGTCGGTGCATTTGTGAGACCGAATGGCATAACCAGATTCTCGTACAAGCCATCCCTGCTTCGAAATGTCATACGAGGTATGTTAGATGGTATCACATGCACCTGGTGATATCTCAACCTCAGATCAATCTTGTATAAAATAGTTCCTCCCAGGAGATATTTGAAGGGGTCATCTATAAGAGATAATGGGTATCGACTATTTACCTTGAGCTGGTTGAGTCGACGATAAACCACACATAACTTGGGGGCACTATTTTCCTTCTTGGAGAAAAGAATAGGTGAACCCCACGATGATGTGCTGGGTATGATGAAACCCTTCTCCTCGAGGTCTTCATGCTACTTTTTTATTTCCTGAACTTCTATTAGTTCCATCCTATAAAGAGTAATAGACACTGGTGCCACACCTAGCACGATCTTGATAGTGAACTCCACGTCCATCATAGGAGGTAATCCATATAAATATTCAGGGAAGAAATCCATAAAAAGATCCACCACTGTAGAGAATTGAACCACCTACATTCCCTGATCACTCATGAAGATACCTTCCAAATGAGGTGTCACTCTACCCTACCCTCCATATTTAGGCTTATCTTGATCTTATTTCATATCCAATTCTCCTTTTTGATGATATGTGTTTCTTTCAAGGGATGTAAAGGACACTCGATGACGATATAAATCCACTTGAGCATGATAAGGAGAAATCCAGTTCATTTGAAGAATTACTTCGATGCTAGACATATTGAGGATGTAGAAATTCAAAATGAAATGGTACCCACCTATCTCCAGGGGGGAAATCTTTGTACTGGGGCATTACCTCTATCCAGATCCCAAGCGGAGTGTTAAGAGACTTGATGCCACAAAGGTACTCAATTGGAAAACCAATACTTTCAACAACAGTAGCAGATAAAAAGAAGTGTGATGTATCAGTGTCAAAAAGCTCAGAAACTAAAGTAGAGGCTACTATAATAGTACCTCTAAAAATATATGGTCTTTCACTTTTCCCCTATGGTTTTTATTGTATTGTGTACATGAGACCTGAACCAAATCCCTAAGATGTTGCCTGGTTGACCTGAGGAAGACCACTTTGCTGACGTTGATAATTTGGAACTTGATTTCCTCGACCACACACTCCACCATTACCACAGCCTGATCGGCTAGTGGAAAAATAACTTTCATCCTATTGTGGAGTCACATATCCCAAATCGTATAGAGGTGAAGGTGTGCATCCTCTACCAGTAGATGATGAAGATAATAAATGACAAAAACGATAAAGGTGACCAATCTTGTTGCAAGCTCAGCACTCTTTCAGGTCTCTCATGTGTTGTGGCTTCTTGTGATTATATTTTTCATTCTAATAACATGTGATAGAGCCCAATAAATGTGATGTTTGTCTAATATTTCCCCCATGTGCACTTTCAAAACGGAGTTTCCTACTACCAGAAGAGTTGTCACCCTATCTTGGAACTGAACTTCCCTGGCTCCTCGGTTTAGCTTCCCTGAAATTTTGCTCCTAAATTAGAGCCTGATTTATGATCTAAGTGACACCAGTCAAATAGAAGATTTTCACTTGTGAGCGGATAGTATACTCAAGTCCTTAAAAATGCATCATAGTAGTCTGCACGTCACTAGTCAAAGATGGGGAAAAGCGCTGAAGTTCTGTTAAATGATTAGAATACTTTAACATAGTCATGTATCCCTATTGAAGATATAGAAACTCCCATTCACGATCATCTCTCAGAGTCTATGGAAAAAATGGTCATAGAAAGCTACGTGGAAGTAGGCCCAAATCATGTCACCGTTTTTCTCAACCTAAGAAACAACGTCCCATTAGCACTTGGCATAGTCACAAATCACGTAGATGTCCAGTTAGACCCATTCGATCTGGAAGCATCTCGAGATGGTCAATGATAGAACTTATGGATTCTATCCATAACTCTGCAGCATGAGGTACACCACTCCCTGAGAAGGTGGGAGGGTGCTACTGCAGAAAGACACACATGAGGTCTGTGGTGGAAGGGGTGGGTCTGGGGATACTCTGAAGTGACTGCATAAACCTAAGGAGACTATCCATGAACTGAAAGTTAGGTATCCTTGGAAGATCGGCTGGAGGTAGTGCCACATGAGTCACTTAAAGAGGTACCACAAGTGGTTCAGGACCCACCATCCCTAGATTGTGATCATTCCCACTCTCCTAAGGCACAAAACGAAGAATTCACGGTGGCATTGGTCTAGAAGATCCAAAAATACACCTTTATAAAAGGAGTAAAGAATACGAGGAAAACATGTAATGCACAAAAAGAGGTTAATTATATAGCCTACCCTTGAGCACCACATAATAGATTACCTGCCTCAAGAACTGGGTCATGATATGGAAGAGACAGCTGAAAAATGATTACTAAACAATGTCTACTATCCATTTCTAGGTTAATTCATGTTAAAATCTAATAGACTATCAAAACATTATATTTACAAAACCATAATTCCAAAAATTTTACCACTAGGAACAACAAAACTCACATAAAAATTGGAAAATCCATGCTGAAAGTAGAAATGGAATAGAAATATTCATCATTTTTAATCCTATGGTGCCTAATTTGATGCATGAAATGTGTTTCCATGATATCATCAGGCTGCAATGGTAAAAACTCATTATCTCAACGATACCAATGCAAATAATCAACTCAAAACAAGTGATTCACCCAACAGTAATGGAATATCAACAATAACTGGAATAATCAATAATTGCAATCCCAACCCAGGAATTTAGGTTTCTCATGTACATGTGTTAGCTACATCTAATCACAACGTACATTCCAAATCCAGATATCCTAGTCTCATTTCCAAACCAAAAATTTAAAAGGAAAAAATCACCTATAATACCAGTTGGTAGCATCCCCGTCTCGAGAGCCATATAAAGGTACCTCGAGATGGGTTGACCACATAACCTCAAGTGCATCTCCCCGAATTCTAGAGGCTTCCAACTAGCAGTGAGGGCCTTTTTCATGTATGTGGGGGAGATTGTACCCTCATAGGTAATATTTATTATTACAGTGGATGTAAAAAACAATTAATAATAAATAGCAGAAGAATATAAATGAATAAACTACAGCCGAAGAAATATAAATAATCCAATTGGGTAATAATGAAGTGTGGACACTTACAAAACTATATCAAGATATGATGTCTGACTAAACTGAAAGTACAGAAAATAGAAACCCCAAGATACAATCAACAAAAAAATTACACAAAGCAAAAATAGCATCATGAGAAAGGATCAGTCCTCTTCCTCGGTTTCCATCCTAAGCAGCAAGAACAATCAAGCATCAAAAACAGCATGCTTCCCCTTGTGAATTCCAGCAAGTATGTAATCTACTCGAATGTCAACGGCACTCGAGCAAGGTGTGAGATAAAATCAAAGTAATCCAGCCCCCACAGTGTATAAACCATTCCATTTTTTGCAGTAATACAATGCAGTGTGTTGTTATATAACTAATACAAGCAATTAATTAAGTTCAATAAAATAAATAACTCAACACGGGTTCCCAAGGGTACCTATCCCTAATCACCTAATTTGGCCAAAGCCAGAAGTCTGAAAGGAGTTCCAATAAGAATAATGAACAAATACATATATATAAATCCAAGAAAATAATAGTAGAATAAGGAAGAGGAATACCCCCAAGCTTGTTCTTTGACTCGGGGTCTAAGTCATGTGTCAACCAGGTGTGCTTCAACATGCAAGAAAAATATCACAATTTTCAAAGACTCAAAGAGAAATTAACACAAACCTTCAGTTCATAATTATTAAGGTTAAAGTTGAGGGTTGGATTCTGATCCCATTGTAAAGGAATCTCTAGAGAAAATCCTTCAATTTATCCAATACCATCGAGCCCGCCCAAGGCAACCTTTCGAGAGACCAAGTATCTCTTGAGGCAAGGCTTTACCATGAGTCTATTACGATCTCAGAAAAAGGGGTCAAGCATCATCTGAGGCTATCTTAGCCACATTTCCAATGGTTTCATCCTCAATGGGTCCTTTTAGAACTGGTGTAACTTATAATTATTAGAAAGCTCAGGGAAGTTTCGGTCGAGAAAATCCAAAGACACTTCCCCCCAATGAATAGGGGTAACCTGTCAGGAAAGGATGGTATAAGCGTGGATCTAAATACAGGTCCCACCTTCTTTCCCCGCCCTGAATTTAATTAATTTTTCATAGAAAGAGATATGACATAGCATTCATATGTAATCGCAATTTAAAATCAAAGTAGATACACCCGTGCAAAATAATGTATTAATTTATTATTACAAAATAAAAATATCACAAGGAAAGATAGAATATCAACACCAGTAAATAAATTCAATTTTTAAAAAATAAATAAATCATCAAAAACTACTACCAAAGATCCCAAAATTCAAGGTTCGTAATTAATTTAAATTAATAATTTAAATTAAACAAAACAAAATTAGGTTTCACAACACATGAAATTAATTAAATTAAATGCTTTGGCTAAGATAATTTATACCGGAAACATCAGCACACCAAAGTGGGTTTTTAGCCACGTTGAAATAATTTAAATAATTTAATTTCTGATAAATAGGGATTCAAAAATTAGGAAAAACTATTAAATGAAAAATATTGGTTGAATTTTCACAAAGTCGGTATGCAATGACAAATGGCACAACCATGCGTTTTTATAAATCACAATGAAACAGAGGGAAATCAAGTAGACACCCGACCTTACAGTAATATATGATACTATGTTCCACGGTAGGCTTTTATTTGACTTAAAATGTAATAAAAAGAAGATTTTAGAAAAACCCCAAAATAGGGTAAAATCCTTCCGAGATTAACTGTGCCCAGGATACTCAACGAAACTCTACGATTCCAAATGTGCAAGGTTATCCATGCCCTAAGGTTTACATTTCACCAAAAAGAAATAAAATTGGATCACAAACAAAGTAACAAAAGTCTTTTTAAGGGGTGAGTAGGGTGGGGCGCCACCCTAGGAGAGGGGGAGTTGCGACGTGAGTGGGAGAAGAGGAAGAGATGAGAGAAAAATGGAAGTAAATGAAAGAAAAAATAAAATAAAAAATAAGAGGAAAATAAATTAAAATAAAAAGGGAAAATAAAATGAAAAATAAAATAGAATAATAAGGATGGAAAAGAAAAATGATAAAAATAATAAAAAATAAACTATCTCATTTTAATTCTTTTTACTTTTTCTGTAACCCCCATTCTATTTTATTCCTAAATTTCTTTTTATCCATTATTGCTTTATTTTAAATTTCATTACATATATTCTTATTTATTTTCAATCCTTATTTAATTATTTTAATCCTGAACACCACGCTAAAGCATGACATAACTGTCACGACCCGTCCTCGGGGCCCGTGTCGTGACTACCCCAAGCCCGCCTTCCATAGGCCAGGGGCTAGAGACTAGCACCAAAGGTGTAAATCCCAATAAAAAGGGAAGGCATTGCCTTTATAAAAGTACACAACACAATAGAGTACAAGCGGAAGAAACCACTAAGTAATGCAGTAAAAAAACGTGCTGAAAGTACAAGGGGCCAGAAATACAAGCCCAAAAGAAAGGTACAGCTACAACTGAAAGAAACGTACAACTCAAAAGGGCAACATTTGAAAGGTGACGAGCCGCCCCTGGATCGTCCTCCGGCTTCCTACCTTAAGGGTAGGTACAGATCTCCTCCTTAGCACTCCACGTCCGTCAGTCTCCTCCGGGTACCGACTCGTCATGAAATACACCTCCGGGCACTGACTCGATGTGATATCCATGTCCGGGCACCGATTCGTCGTGAGATCCTCCTCCGAGTACCGTCCATCTCTACAAGCCTCAACCACGAACAATGATGTTTATTATCTACAATCAACACAATGTAGTGCGGGCGAAGCCCTTGCAGGGGTGAGTATACGATACTCAGTAAAGACCCCGAGACCCCCAAAGGTCTCCCAGAATCCACAAAGGATAATCCATAAAGGAAAGATACAATCACGAAGTAACATTCAACACTACTTAAGTATATGCCCATACATATACCAAAGTCATCAATTCCAGTTCGGCTCCAACATCAGAGCCCAAGTTCGATCACGTACGCACAGGATAGTACAACTCAATCCACACAGGAAAGCACAACTCATTCCACATAGGAAGCAAGTCAATCATATCGAAGATAATGATTGAAAGCCAAGAATCAGTTCACACAGGTATACATCATTTTTAAAGAAAAAGGAGATGATCAGATGTAGTTATTGATTCATCTAGCTGGGACCCACATAGGATACATGTACTGTAGTCATCACCGCCGAACCCACGAAGGATTTCAGTACGTTTTCCATCACCATAGAACCCACGGAGGATTCCAGTACCTTTTCCATCATCGTCGAACCCACGGAGGATTCCAGTACGTTTGCCATCACCGTCAATCCCACGGAGGATTTCAGTACGTTTTCCATCACCGTCGAACCCATAGCTGCTGGGGAACTCCTCCTCTATCGAGTACAGTGGGCATGCCACTACAGCCAAGCGCTTCCCACTAACCTTGGACTGCTGTAGTACTCCACCTGTCGAGTACTGTGGGCTTGCTGCTACAACCAAGCACTTCCCACCATGGGTCTGCCACTACAACCAAGCGCTCCCCATCATAGCCTACAGAGTTACTCCTTATGTTGAGTACTGTGGGTCTACCGCTATAACCAAGCGCTCCTCATCCATGGGTCTCCCGCTAAAACCAAGCGCTCCCCACTGGGCTATTGAAACACTCTGAGTTGATCGATCAGCAGTCGTCAAGTCTCAGCCAGCTCTAGGGTTTCCACACATAGCACGCTCGTTCTGGGAGGGTCCGCTCCACGAGCCAAGAGGTCGATACATCAACTGTCACGTAGACCAGAGTTGATGTATCACAAAGTTCTGTCACGTCAAAAGGAACACAACAAGACAGACGGCGTGTCAATCGGACGCTCGGTCTGAGAGTTATTGGCTTTTTCGTCCTAGGGGCCAGTTAATTTTTAAGCTAAAACCAACTTGACCATACTCCAGCTACGTCCAAACCTCAAGCGGAGTAATCCAAATAAACCATCTCACTAAGAGGAATCCAACAAAGTCGACGGCACGTCAATCGGACGTCCGGAGCTCAAGTTATAAGTGTTTCTGCTCTGAGGGCCCGGTTTGTTGCGTGTTCGAACCAACCTGTCAGTACACAAAGTTCTCTGAATCCTTGAGTGTAATATACCAAAACGACTGCCTCGATCCAAGTATCGCATCGCAACTGACGGAGCGTCGATTGGAGGTCTGTAGACCAGGTTACATGCATTTAAACGAACCTGTCTGGTTTTAAGGGATTTTGGGCCCAGACCAACCCGGCCCAAGACCCCTTGGGTCGGCCCGACCTGGGTACGGGTCCGGCCCATTAGGGCGCGGTCCGGCCTGGTGGTCGTGGTCGGGCCCAGTGAGGGCATCGCGCTCCGCATGAGCGTGGAAGGGGGGAGCCACCACCCATTCAGACCGAACGGTGGACCCACGTGGGTCCGCCCTGCCACATTGACTGGGGGTCAAACCCCCAGTTTTTCCGAAATTTTGTCTGGCCGTAACGGCCAGCCAACTCACCCGCGGGACTGGTTGGTCCCGAACTTCAGCGCACCGACGGCCGGTAGCTCCGGCCGCCCTCCCTTGCTCTGCCACGGCCTTGGTCTGACCAGCGTGGCGCGACAGCGTCGCGCCCCTCTGCCACATCCCCACTCTAGCTGCGGTCTCTTCGTGGTTCTCCGGTGTGGCACGATGGTGCCGCGCCCCTTCATCGTGGCCCGACTCCGGCCACGGCTTCGTTCGGCCTCAACGGCGTGGTGTGGCGGCATCGTGCTTCTTCGCCATGTTCCTCCTTGATTCCACGCGGTGTCGTTGCACCGCACCACCTTCGTTCGAGCCGCAACGAAATCAACAACAAAGGGGGAGGAGGTCCGGCCTTGTTCTGGTGGTCCGTCCTCCTCTAATTAAATTGATAACAGGCGGCCCAAAGAAATTGAGGATGAACGGCAAAGAATATTCACAAACAAAAACAAACCCCTACCTCGATGAAGTCATCGAACAAGGATCGTCGGGGGGAAAGGACGTCGTGGAAGACGGCGTCGCGGAAGACGGCATCGCGGATCGAGGCTCCGTAAGCATCGTCGGCATTCTCCCAATGAAGTATGTGGTGTGTCATCGTTCTTCGAAGAAGGCGTCTCTCACCGGCTGCGGAGAGGGAAGAATATAGTACGACGATCTCCCCTTGCGGGATGGAGTTCTTCGTCGTAGACTCGGCGTTCTTCACGTTCTTCGATGACGAAGATGGTGTTCCTCAGAGCGCAAGAGTTCTCTCATCCTCTTTTCGCACAAAAAAACAACCCCTCAATAAAATAAGACATTGTCTTATTTTATTCACACACACACAAGTCAACATTAATTTTAAATTCAAAAATATTTCATTCAATTAATTAAATTAATTGAAGAGTCTTTAATAGTCCAATTAATTGGGAGAGTTGACTTGTCATTTAAAAGGGGTGCGAGTGAGTTACAAAAAAAATGTGGGGGTTTGCAAACATAAAGGGAGGTTGAGGAAATTGAAAATGTGGGGCTCGTGTGGGCCCCACCCCAACTTCCTTGCATCTTCCTTTTCCACAACTCTTAACCAATGGTAAAGAAATAATAAAAATTATAAAACAATTTTATTTTTATTCCTCGCATTTTTAACAACTCCTCCCAAGAAAAAGAAACTCCAGGAAAAAGTCTTCCTAAGAAATTATCGATGTTGCGGTTCCATTGGTGCCCTCAAATTCTGATTCCAAGCACTAGTTCAAAAGTTAGGAAAACCCGCTTGTTCGTTCACTGAACGTACCCGAGCTAAACTTCGGAAAACGATTCTGGGCACACCGGGCCTCGGAATCAGGTTCCGTCAAAAACTGTGTACTCGTAAAATCCCAAAGAAATTTAAGAAAAAATTTCCCTCTGAAATTTAGAGGTCTTTAAATTACTCCCATCTCAGGCCTTTACATCCCCGTAAAGATACATCACAACCTAGGGAAACAAAAGAAACTGAGCATGTATCTGAGCATCACGCTCCCTAGTGCTCCCCTGGAGGTTCCTGTGCTACCACCTGATGTGCACTAGAGGAATCGACCGCCCACGTAGGACCTACTCTTGTCGATCCTCGATCTCCACCGGGACCTCTGAAAAAGTCTCCCTGTCATTGATGTCCTTCCCCCTGTGGTCGACGATATGCGTCGGGTTGTGCACATATCTCCTCAGCTAAGATACGTGAAAAAAACTACGTGCACCCGGTGCAGCTAAGGTGAAAGGGCCAGGCGATAAGCCTCCTCGCCTATCCTGTTGAGGACCTAGAAGGGTCCGATGAAGCGCAGGGATATCTTGCCGCCTTGGTCAAAATTCTGTAATCCACTTCGAGGTGAGACCTGTAGAAAAACGTGGTCGCCATCCTCAAACTCCAGTGGTCTCCGCCTCCTGTCAGCACAAGACTTTTGTCGGCTCTGATTTGTCCTCATCTGCTCTTGGATGATCTGGACCTTCTTTGGTCCTACAAGAGCTGCTAAGATTTCATCTTTGCTGATAAGAGAAATCGAGTCTCATCCCCAGGATAAACCACGTTCTTCACCTAATACATTCAATCCCGACATGGATGATACTAATCCATACCAAGGATGACGTCGTAAGGCCTCAACGCAACTACCAAGAGATCCAACCATTACTCTCGCCTCCAAGGGTTGAGTCACACTGTCGGCATCAGTGTGTGGTTCCTGGGATTCCTCCAGAAGGAACCCCAAAAGTGACGGTCAAGTCAACAGTTTAAACCGGAACCTCTTAGTAACAACATAAAAAGAGGACAGGAAAGTGAACGCCACAAATAACGGTTTCTTTTGTTACTACAGCTCAAAGTAAAAAGACACAAAGCATCCATAACCAAACATCAACAAAGCTAGAATCAACATGAACAAAAGTCTCCATGTCTGGAGCTAGTCCTGCTCCTATCCATCTACTCTCGGTGCTCCATTATCGTAGGCCTCAGCTCCCTAAAGCTGAGCTCTGCCCTGTCCACCCGTTCCCTGCAGTCGCGGTGGTCTTCCTGGTGGTGGTGGTGGTGGTGGTAGGGACTCAAAGCGTCACCCACCACCCGTGGCACGACCAACTCCCCAGCCTCGGTCTCCTGCTCCTTGAGATCTGCCCCGATCAAACCTATGCCTCTGCCTGGGAGGTCCTTCGTTTATTCGATGGTCATCTGTATGGCCGGTTGGACAGTCACGTGCCATGTGACCAACCCGCTGCAGGAGTAACACTGTCTTCTCCTGGTAAGTAATTCTCCACCATGGGTGCCTTGCACACACGCTCCTGTGTCATGCGGTCGATCACCTGTAGGTCTGGTCCTCTTGGACCTCTGCGTCAGCTGTCTACTGCCCGCTGCAGAAGACTCTGCCGCATGCCGGCTAGTGGTGGGTCCTACTGCTGGAGGCTGCTCAGCAAGGAAACTCTCAACTAAGAGGGCTCGCTCTAACACCCATGTCTGTGTCGGGATGCTGTGAGAAACAACTGACGCTCTAATCTCTCACCTGATCCCCTGCTCAAAGGTTCGGGCCCTGAAGAACGGGTCCCGTACCATATCTGTAGAGTAACGCGAGAGATTGGTGAACCTTGATAAATACTGCTCTACTGTCATGTTGCCCTTCCGCAGATATAGTAGCTCCTGTATACGCACCACTCGAAGGGTGGCTGGTACAAACTCTGCCTGGAACAGGCTCTCGAAGTCTGCCCACAGAAGGGATGTCTCGTCGTGCACCTAGAGCATCAAGCTCCTCCATCTGTCTGCTGCTGCGTGCAGGAGGCTCGTTGTAAGGATCGCCATGAGGTCAAGTGTGACAACTGGGCCCCGGTGACAGCACAGACACCCCGCCTTTACAAGGTCGTCGGGTCCTAGCCCACCAGGTACCACCAGTTGCCCCGCAGACACATGGAGCCCACCCCAGGGTCCACCCACATGCCTGAACGGGTCATCTGACTAATGATTGTCCCCACAGGCCATCCCATGTCCTTTCCAGTGTGCTTTGTACTCACTCACACACACCCTAGGAAACTTCCCAGAAGGTCACCCATCCTGATCACTACTCCAGGCCAATCACGCTTAACTGTAGTGTTCTAATCAAATAGGCTCCCGAAAATGAAGGTGCACCTTGTTGACATGAGTCATACCATTTAGTCAGTTAAGACTTTATCATTTGGGGATGTTACAATCACCCCCCCCCCCCCCCTTAGAGCACAATGTCCTCGTTGTGGGCCCTACATCTCAACCCAGGAAGTGCACTGCACATAAGGCCGGTTTGGTCCTCTGATACCAAATGTGATAACTAGGCCCCGGTGACAGCACAGACACCCTGCCTTAACATGGTCGTCGGGTCATGGCCAACCAGGTACCACCAGTTTCCCCGTAGACACGTGGAGCCCACCCCAGGGTCCACCCACATGCCTGAACGGGTCATCTGACTAATGATTGTCCCCACAGGCCAACACATGTCCTTTCTAGTGTGCTTTGTCCTCACTCAAACACACCGTGGGAAACTTCCCACAAGGTCACCCATCCTGATCACTACTCCAGGCCAGGAACGCTTAACTGTGGAGTTCTAATCAGATAGGCTCCCGAAAAGGAAGGTGCACCATGTTGACATGAGTCATACCATTTAGTCATTTAACCCTTTATCATTTGGGGGTGTTACAGATTCCATATTCTATTTTATTATAAATTATTTATTCCACTATTTATTTGTTTGATAGTTATCTGATATCAAGGTTGTAATCATCCCAATTTATGTTTCTGGCCTTCATAATTTACAGACAACAACTTGCATATCAGGAAGCACACCTGAGTCGTTGTGTCACACCGAATCAATCCCAGTGAACTAAGTTATGGAATTATAAAATGGTACAAGTTACCATTTTTTATTTATTATTTGGGTATGGTGTATGGGAGGTAGGATGGTTTTTACTCAAGTAGGAAGCTATGGATATGCCTAGACACCACATGTATAATAGACATTCATGTTTCCATGATAGTGAAATTCTCTTTATTAGATGTGTGGTCACATTTTAATTTGTTTCTTTTAATCCTATTATGATGTTATGATTTATGGGTTTTACTCTTACCAATAGTAGTGAGCGAATGTGAGTTCATTCATCATGTGCAATGCCCAAATATTTTAATATATGATTACCTTTAAATAATTCAATGTGTTTGATAACATTATTTATACAGAACACCAAACTTAAATGAAATCGAAATATGTTTAGACAATAAAATCCAACCCATTGAAATAGTGGGAATTTATATGCGAGTTTTATTTATGAAATTTGTATAGACATAAAATAAGGCTTACATTTAATATAAATGAAATTCAATTGGTATATCTGAAATAACTAATCTAATCATTTTATACTTTCAAATTTATTTTCCTAAATATTAACTTTGTACTAGATATGAATTTCTACAACAATAAACTTATGAATAATGATAATAGAACATATTTTATATGGATAATTAGTTTATAATAATTTAATGATTAAATTATGGGAAATTTTAATAAGAATGGTTAATATTCTTAAAAAACTATTTTACTTTATTTTATTAATTTTATCTCATTTTTTCATAAATTTGAAATTACTAAATTTAGAATTTTAATTTTAAAAAATAAAAATTATTTTTGGATTCATCATAGTAATATTTTGTTAATATTTGTTTTCTAAAGATAATGATATTTGGTGAATATTGTAAAATTATAGTCTTACAAATAACATGATTTTTATAAAATTATTACTATATAAGTATGAAATGTAAATTCATGAAAAATTATTATAAGACCATGTATTTATTTTATATGAGATTTTAAAATTATATAAATGTTATTTTAATGTACAAAACCATATTTTATATTTTAAAACATAAGTAATATTTTTTCAAAAACTATTTCTAATATGTTATACATTTTTATTTTAAAATTAATTTTTATCACTTTTATAAATTGAATCAAATGAGATATATTTAAATTTAATAATTATTGGGTCTAAATTATGTAACAATTAACAATTTATTTTTATGCATAAAGATTAAGTTACCTTATGTAAAAACTAGTTACTCCTGTAAAAGTTAAAATTGAAAAGGTAATTATTCAATGGTTAAAGGGATTGTAACATGATAAAAATTTTCAAGAACTTACTTTATGAGGTTTGGATCTACCATATATCTTACCCACACAATTAATTCTAAATTTTGGGTCCACTCGACATGTTTAAGATGTTCTGACTTTATGTTAAGCTATAATTTTTATAAAAATTCGATTCAAACCAGTTACAATAACGGTCTCTCACAACCCTTGAAAGGAAGTTATAAAATTTAGGTTTCCCCCTAAAACCATAACATTTTTTCTTCTAATATAATATTCTTTCACTCTTTTTATATTCTGGATAGAATTTATTATCCTATTCCATTAATTTATAAGGGATCTTCCAATGAAATCTCATAGTACTCAACATGATGAATCATTTTTAATGAACTTATTTATTTTCTATTTTTATTTTCCAACTATAATTTTTAAACAAATATGTAATTAAATCATCATAAGTTTTATAATTAATTGTATTTTTCTTTGGGAATAATTATTAATCACCCTTTCCTTTATTTATTAAGAAAAATAAAGTTATTATTCATGAGTTGTGCGTACTACCACCTCTATGACACAGTGTATTTTTTTTCCTTCACCAATTTACAAGGATGTTATAAAAGGGGAATTTAATAAATAATTACAATATTTATATCCTTTAATGATTCTTAAATAAATAAAACATATTACTCTTTTCTTCTATCCTAGGGAAAATGAAAATTTTAACTATGTGTATGTGTGGACTTCTGCATCCATGGAACAATTGATTTTCATTTTAATTTTCATCAACGCCATACATAAATGGTAACGAGGATTGGATAAAAAGAGAAATATGATATTTATTATATTATCAAGGTTTACATATTAAAAATAAGAGATAATATGAATGATTTGATCAACAAATGATTATCATTAATTTAATCTTTTAAAATTATCTTACTAAGAGGGAAAAAATCATTTACCTATAAATTATGAATTTATATAAATTATATTCTATTTATAAATATTTAAAATTATTATATATCACACTAATAAAAAGTAAGTAATATCATTATGCTTATGTTATAATGATATTACAACAAAAATTCTTCATAATCATTCATTAAATCAGGGAATGTTCATGTTAACAACCTACTTGAACAACACTATGAATTTATACCATTAAGGACCATGGGAATATAATTAATGGTATAGTATAATATTAATGTGAAAATAATTATTTATTTTTTATTATAGAAATGTTACATCAATATCTAATCCATCAATTAATAACACAACCTTTGATCGATAAGAATCACCAAAACACGCTTGTCACTGATTTTATCCTCGTGGGTCATAACCAAAAATACAATAGAATGAAATTACATATTCATAAAATTTCTTGGAACATATATGAAATTATATTATATTATCTAATAGTGATAGAATTTAGAAAAATATAATATACGAGCACATTTTTTACAAAATTATTTCAAAGCGATAATGATTACATACATCCGGTGTTTCAAATAGGTGAAAATTAACTAATATACATATATATAT
This sequence comes from Viscum album, assembly GCA_963277665.1. Lineage (NCBI taxonomy): Eukaryota > Viridiplantae > Streptophyta > Magnoliopsida > Santalales > Viscaceae > Viscum > Viscum album. The sequence goes on along the minus strand of OY728127.1, from coordinate 219,464,360 downwards.
ATATATGAATATAATGATTATAAACAAGGATTATAAATGTTTATATTTATGTATAAGTGTCTTGGGTATGTATTTAATGAACTTAATTTAATTATTCATGACATTTGGTGCAAGTGAAGAATGAATCAAGATCAAGGTAAGGGTTTCCATCTCAAATTATGTGGTGTATAAACTACCTGTTTGATATATAACATCATGAAATATATTTTAATATTGGTACTTCGTGCTCAATTAAAATCCCACTCTTTCAAGGGGTTTTTATTTAATTTTTTCTCAAGCTATAATGGTTTTTTGTCTCAATTCAAATTCATTGAGACATGTTTCATGTTATCCACTGTGTTTCCTTTATTAGATGTTCTATTTATTTAATATGATAATAAATATATATACACTGTTTAATATTCATTAATGGTATAAACTAATAAAAATCAATTTTATTTCTCAAAATGTCTTTTGAATCAAGTGTTTTCGCAGCCTTAACAGTTTTTGGAAAATCAATTCTCATTTATTGAGTTTTTATCATTCAATTTTAATTATTTCATATAATTTGTGTAGATTATTAACATTGATTGAATTATGTGTTATCCTCTCATAATTTTAATTTTCACCAAATTAAACCATTTTCATATGTTTCAGGATTCATTATGTTTGTTTCACATAAAGGATATTGATTACTCAAATACTATTTCTTTGAGTTATAACATTTCATCCTAAAGTTTTTTTTATATTAATTGGTTATCCCCATACTATTTTATTATATGATATTTTATAATCCTAATTGTTAAAAATATTTTTTTATACAAATTAATTTTTTTACTCGTTTTATAATTTGATTTTTGAAATAGATTTTTTTAAAAAATAATTAAATGGGGTGTTTTCATTCACTTTAAAATATTTTGTATTCATATCCTAATTTTTCTAAGATAAAATTTATGTCTTTTCAAAGAACTTTTATTTTAGAATATTTTTAAATGTAATGGTTTTTAAAATATTTCACTTCACCTTTTTCAAATTTAATTTTAAAAGGGACACGCAAATATGTATTTTACATTAATATTAAAAATATTTATTAAAAGCTATTTTAACTACTTTTCCACTTCATGTTTTGATTTAATAAATATTTAATCTAATGAGGTTTATGTTTCATGATGTATCATAATTTATATATATAGATAATCATTTTGGGTATTTAACTCGTGGTATAAAAAAAATCAAATTTTACCCCTTTATATGTGATATATTTTGAAACATTATTTTTATGAGGGTGATTTTCGTTTATATGAAGTCCCTTCCATGTTTGCTTTGTTTCACATGGGTTATGATATTTTGAAACCATTCATCTTATTTCTCTTAACAGATTATTATCATGTTATTCTAGAATTTTCTTATCCATATACTCATTTATCTATATGATGTGAACATCAAATTTTACCAAATTCAGATTGGATGATGTCATACTAGAAATAATGTTATTATCTTGATATGGGGAAAATATTAGTATTCCATATATTATTATTCCAATATACATGATTATTGGTAGGATAATTATGTATTGTTCTAATATCCACCTTCTTTAAATGTTTGAATTATGGCCACTTTAACCCTTTTATTTACATGGGGAAATGTATTGATATTCTTGATGAATATTGTCTGCTAAGACTAGTTGATTATTTATTGACATTCCATATATTTCCTTATATATATAGCCTTGTTTTATTCAGTTTGAGGTTTCTCAAGGAATGTTATGAACATTATTTTTTACACTTATGGTGAATGAATTTGAATTAAATAAGTGATTGGAATAGACAACAATTATATACCCCCTCGATGCATTACTAGTTATAATAAGAGAAAACTGATTGGTTTTAGAGTATATCTATCCCTATAACAAGACAGTGTCTTGGAAAAAAGCCTTGAAAACATGTTTTTGATATATCAAATTATGCATTCCATCAGTATGCAATTTTTATTATTGATATTCGTGTTTTAATTTATTTTAATTGATTTATAATTATAACATTTTCTGTTGATTATAGATTCATGTTGTTTAGTATTTCCTTCCATAATGTTTATAACATTATTACCTCAGTTGTATGTTTTCCCTTGCTGATAATTTGAGCTCTTGCCTTCTTATGTTTCCATTTCTAGTGGTTATGAAAAAATATTATTACACGTGATATAACTAATAGGATAAATTGTATGGAGAATTAATGAGAGATGTTGAAGAATTATTCTGAATTAAGTTCATTTGTATATAATGAAGATAATGTATTTTTGATACAAAGGACATGATATTTGTTATTTATTATTTTTTTCCTAATTCTCTAAATATTGAATGCTGAAAAGACCCCTGGGATATAAGAGACTCGATAATAATGATTTAATTTTTAATTAAGGATGGTTATATCAATTATTTTATAGTTTATAACAAAGAAAGTGGGTATAGTATGTGTTTATAGCACTATATCTAGGAGTGTGGGTTTGGGGTGTCACATCAGGATTCTAAATTTAGGTTTATATGTCATACACCTATTTTTATGTGTTTATTAGTGGTATAAATCAATTAAATGTAAACAATAAGATATTAATTATTTTACCAAATAAATTATTGGTGGTGAATAACTAATTTAGACTGAGGACTGCGATTATTATTGGGAATATTCCACCTTGGATTTCCCAAAAGATAACAATCGGAATTTTTCATGCAACTGAAATAGACCCCATGAAACTTCCCCGATCATAAGGACACCCTCAAACATTATGTTTCAAGAGATAGGAAGTTAAATAAACCCTAATAACTACACCAATTCATCCTCCTCACACACACTCCTAGTTAGACTCATTAACAATCAAGATAAGTGGAAATTAAAACAAAAAAAGGGAATGATGAAGAAATTATTTTTATGTTCTTCATACATGAGTCCTACATCTTTGGAAGAACAAGTAAAGACCACAAACCCAGTTTCTCGGATCTGATGTATTTTTTGATTACATTAGAATGAATACAAAAAAGTCATATCTCGAAGGAATGAATAGTTTAGTAGCTTTGGAAGACCAGATTCATACATAAGTTTATCCTTACAAGTTGAAATGAAATACAATATAGAAATTCTTTTTAAAACATCCATAACTCCTATGTTATCCCTACTGGTGATTCATAATATACTCTTCACATCTTGGTAAAATAAAAAATAATAAAGAGGTGAAATTATATTCTTAGTAAATTTAGGCAATTAAACATAAGATATCCTAAACATAAACATTAGGCATGATGAATAACTAAAAACGCATGCATTTAAAAAATAAACTTGAACATAATATGGTATTAATAAGAGATGAATAAATAATTTCATAAAAAAAAATCATGGGTATTATACTTGTCAAATAACCACATGAAATATCAATTACTATCTTCCTAATAATGGAAAACATAATTTGGGACATCTAAAACATATCATTAAGGCCTCTTCAATGACAACTAAAAATGATTAAGACCTCGACCAAAACCATTTATGAAAATGGGCAAGGACTTAGCTAAGTCCGCATCTATTTGTATCATGAGATCTACTGATGCATCAAGGATATTTAGTGGTCCACATCCGTCATTTGATAAGTCCAATTCATTTTTCATATTAAAGGGGATAAAGATAAATGACATGAACTTATGAAATAAATTTCCCTAATCTGTACACATAAACTCTATCCATTCTAAGTAGTATGGTAAATGGTATCAAGATAGAACATCCAGATTCAAACTAATCATAAACAATTTAATACAATATGGTAGACTATAAACATAATATATTAACCTAAATAAGTCATAAAGTTCAATGTAGGAGTTAAAATAGACAAACAATAATCTAATAAAATCATTCAGGAATTGTTTTTAGGGAAATACACTTTTACTTTGAAAAGATGATTTAGTTTTGAAAAATATTTGCATAAAACCAGAAATTCACTGAGGTATTTTTTACATGATAAAATGGGTTGTTTTAGAAAAATAATTGTGGCTTAAAAGAGATTATAGAGTGAACTTGGAAATATGAAAGAATTTGAGAAGTTCCTTGGAAACAAGTTTGTTTATCGAGATGAATTTTTGAAAGATCCTTTTAAAACATGTAAATACCCATAAAATAAAGAATGATTATGATTGGAATAAACATATAGAAAATTCGAGAAGAATTTATGAGGATTAAATTTGAATAAATAATAATTTACTTCAGGTCTGTAGAAAATTAGAGTAACCCAGATAAAAATAGAGGTTCAGAGAGAAAACACTTACCTTATGTTCGATTGAGTTCTGTGCTTAACCTTAACATCCAAGATAATAAAATTAAATCAATAAATAAATTAATTAAAAAACTTATATACATTTATTTTATACAATATATTTTTTTTAAGTTCATTTATATCATTTAGGATGATATATAAGTTACAATTTTTATCTCTCGGGAACATTCGATTCCTTGGTTTTCATGATCGGTATACTTGTATATGAGTATGGATGTTCATGTGTAATTGGTGTAATTATATATAATTTGACATATATGATACCAATGAACATATAAGAGATTAATTGTGATATAATTATATTGGTTATATGGTAAGCAGATGAGTTATTATATAGAACATAGTGATAATCTTTTAGATTATTTTGGCGATATTTCAATTATTACGAACTAGTTTTATCATTTGAATTTCTATTATGTATATATATTGGTTTATGAAAATTACTTAAGAATTAATAAATATTTTTTAATATGTTTAAACCATAATTTTTTTCATGACCCGTATTGAAGGATGTTTTGAAGAAAGACGGTTCGTCGTTCTCAAAGGTTGTAAATCGGCACCTCTGAGACAATGATTTCGTTTTTTAAAATAAAAGATAGAGAGTAAAGAGATTGATGATGGATCTTCCATCATCATGATATAAATCCAGTATATAGATTATAATTAAGTTACCATTACAATTTTTACAAATTAGGTGAGGATATAATAATAAAATAAAGAACATAAAAGCAATTATAAGGAAAAAAGGAAGCGGATTTTACCTCTTGAGTACTTCTCCTTGAGAACCTCCTTTAGGGAAGAGGTTTTGCTATTTTGGAAATACAAAGAGATCTTGGACTTTGGGAGGGACTAGGGAAGTGTATTTGGTCAAAACATTGAGAATATTATTGGCTTTGAGGAGTGCAGAGAAGAGGGAGTGATGGGTGGTTTTTATACTGGAGGAGAGGGGTGATTTTTGAATATCTTATTCATTAGTTTATTATTTTGTGCAATACAAGAAATAGTGTATGATTCTTGTGAATTTTTTTGTAATAAGTTCATGTGAGTTTGTAATAAGTGTGCTTACATCACCCATGATGCAAGGAATAGTTTATTTATCTGAGAATGTATATATACAGTAAATTACCCTATTTAACTATTCACTAAAAATTAAAATATTTCCAAAAAATCTCAAAAATTCACCATAACCATTTTACAACATGTAGAATTAAAATTTGGACTCTATTTTATCATAATAATTTTTTAAATATGATAAATTTAATTATTAATTAAAATCATCATTTACTCGAAAAATATAGTCTTTAAAATTAAAACCGATTTTATAAGCCCCTTAAAATTAATTACGGTATTATTAAATTATACTAAAATCATATGACCAAAAAATATTGATTTAGGAATATATTTTATGAAAATAAATTTTATTTTCAAAAATTCAATTAATTTAAAATTAAAATACCCACACTTAATTATTAGTTTTTAAAATATTCTAATTTAGGTATAAGGTGCTTAAATTTTATTTATACTTTCATAGATTAGGTTACTATTCATAAGGGTCATATTACTATCCATAAGTGTGATATTACTATTCATAAGGGTATATTACAATTCATAAGGGTTAAGTTACTATTCACAAAAAAGTAAGTTGAACATATCAGAATCAAAATATCTTACTGAATGCAACTGTGGATGTCATTTTTTTAAAATTCAAATCATAGAAGAGGAAAAATTATTTTTATTGGCTTGGTTATAAAAAATTTTAGTTTCTTAGAGACTTGATGTTTTCATGCATTTAATATTAAATTTATTTGTAAATCCTTGGGGTGTTACATTCTCCCCCCAAAAAAAATCGACTTTAAAATTCAAGAATGATACCTCCTAAAAATATTTAGGTTATTCATCATCATAAGTTCCTCATTCTCTAATGTCACCTCTTTAATTTTATGATTTCTCCAAAGCACATTTAGCAGTCTAGTCGTCTGATTCTTCAACAGCTGTTCTTTAGTGTTCATTATCCGGATAGGCTCTTGACAATAAGATAAGTCAGATTCAGATTTTATACATTTATAAGTGAGGACATGCATAGATTTTGGCTTGTACTTTTTCAACAATGAGACATAGAACACATTTTGTATCTTAGAAAGGCTAGGTAGAATTGAAAAATGATAATCCACAACTAAAATTTTCTCTAGGATTTTAAAGGGTCTAATATACATAGGGAGCAATTTCCCTTTCTTCCCAAATCTTATAACACCCTTCCTTGGTAATTTCCAAATCCACCTTTGCTAGATCCATGTACACGAGGCCCTTGGTAATCCTAATTTTTTTAGAACTCCGTGATCTATCCTAATCAATGAATCAACTAACTTATTTTCCTTTAATCAACATGAACCAGCTCTAAATTTTTGCATTCCAAACATGTGAATAACTTCATCATGTGTCCTCTTGAAATATGGTAATAAATCGAATTGCCATAAAACCATATTGGAAGAATGGATTCATCCTTAAACATTCTATCGGATATATTCGTTATGTCCAAAACTGTTGTAAACTCCATCAATGTTAGCATAGACGACTTTTATACAAGTCATTAATCAGCTATAAAGTAGTAAAAACTTATTCAAATCAATCATTTCTTAATCATTATTTCAAAATCAGAAATATATTTAGTGGTTGCCTTTTCCTCAATCATTCATTTTCCAAAATATTAAATTTCAACTAAATATATTTTCTTTATACTATTCAGATTATGGTCGCAAATCTTTAATGAAAAATTATTGCAGTACAATCCTCATATAATCCACAATTATTATAACTAGTAAATTTCTGAAAAAATATTAAAATGAAATGATTCTTGACTAGTAATATTAACCATTCCACTTCATCTTTCCTAGTATCATAACTTTATCATTATCCAATAACATCAATTGTTTTATATTCCTTTAACGCTTGGGACATTGATTTGCATAGTGTCCCATCTCCTTACAGTTGAAACAGCTATCTATTGGAAACCTTTTGCTTACCTTTTCAATCACAAAATTGGTGTCCTTTTTCTTCAATATTATAATAAACTCACATTCCATTAAAGAATTTACCAGGGTGATTCTTTCCACAATTATCAATTGTGGGAAAACTCTTCTTTACTATCTTCCCTTTATCCATCTTCTTCTCTTCTATCCTCTTCTTCTTTTTGTCCCCCTCAAAGCCATAGGACTCCGATAATTGTTTACATATCATGTAAACACATGATACAATTTTCTCAGATGATTGGGATTCTTGTGAAACTATCTTTCTTCGAAATTATGGATTAAGAACATAATGGATATGATCCTTCTTATTGTTTGCATCACGTGCATTGGTCTAGTTCTCATTTCTTCTTCTAAGCGCCATTTATAATCAATTATATATAATATATTATCTTATAAAATTATAAACTCTCTATAACTGTAAACATGGTGTATCACATAACATAAATTTGTGCATCGTAAATCCTAGAACCATATATTTTGGTTACTTTGGGGTAATAAATCCTTAATAATGGTGGGTAAATTAAATTTGGAATTTCTTAAGAATATGTCGTAGGAGTGTCAAACTAGGTGCACATTAAGGCCTGTTTTTGTATACCAGGTTACCCTGAGTGAGGCCCGGAACACCATGTCAGAGTTGTTACTTCTAGGTACATATGTTCCAGAACCACGTACGCTTATTGTTTCTAGAAAGGTATGTATTTTCTAGGAAGTTTCACACAATTTATTCCTTAACAAAATTCTTGGATGTTTTTTATTCTTATCCTCAAAGTCAATATTATGTTTATTTTCACTAATTAATATTTTCTAATCCTATTTTCTAATTTCTCTACTAAACTGCCTTTAATACCAACTGTAAAGAAATCGACCCTAGTTGCTTGAAGCTAGTGCCCTTTTCCATTAAATTACTATGAATACAAGAATGTAATATCCCAAAGAACTAAATAGTTTATTAGTTTTGGGAAACTAGATTCATACATAAGTTCACTATTACAACTTGAAAAGAAATAAAATATATAAATTCCTTTGAAAACATCCATAACTCCTAGGTTATCCCTACATGTCATTCATAATATACTATCCACATCCTAAAAAAATAGAAAATAAGAAAGGAATGAGATCATATTCATAGTAAGGGTAGACAATAAAATGGAAAATATCATAAAAATAAACACTAGGAATGGTGAATAACTAAAAAAATGATGCCTTTTAAAAATAAACTTGATTGTAATATGGAAGGAATAATAGATGAATAAATAATTCCATAAAAAAACACAGTCATGGGTATTATACTAGCGGAATAACCACATGAAATATCAATTAATAGATTCATAATTAGGGAATGCTTAATTTGGGACATCTAAACCATATCATCAAGGCCTCGTCCAAGACAACTAGAAATTATTAAGGCCTAAGCCAAAATGATATCTGAAAATGGAAGAGGCCTTGACCAAGTCCATATCTATCTATATTAGGAGACCTACCAAGGAATTAATGTGTTATAGTGATCCCCACACATCACTTTCTAATTCCAATGAATTCCTCATATGAAAGGGTCTAATGATAAATAATATGCACATATGTAATAACTTTCCCCAATATGTACACAAAAACTCTAACCATTATGAGCAGTATGGGGAATTCTATAAGGATATCATATCCACAGTCAAACTAATAATAAAACATTTAAAACAATATTTTAGATGATTAACATAATATATCAACCTTAATAAAAAATAAAACTCAATAGTGGTATTGAAATAGACCAAAATACTCTAATAAAATCATCAAGGAATTTTTTAGATTACCCTTTTACTTTGAACAGAAGTGTTATTTTGGAAAACTATTTTCATAAAACTATAAATTTAATGAAGTATTTATTCCATGATGAAATGAGTGGTTTTAGGAAAATAATTTTGGCTCAAAACAGATTATAGGGTTTAGTTGAAAATAGTTAAGAATTTGAGAAGTTTCTTTGAAATGAGTTAGTCTATCAGGAAGAATTATTGAAACATCCTTTTAATACATGTAAATATCCTTATAATAAAGATGTATTCTGATTGGTATACACATATAGAAAATTAAAACATAATTAATGAGTAGTCAATAAGAATAAATAATAATTTTATTTAGGTAAGTAGAGAATAAGAGTAACTCGAATGAAAATGGAGGTTGGGGTAGGAAACGCTTAACTTTTATTTGAATGAGTTTTGCACTTGACCTTAACATATTGGATAATAAAATTAAATATATTAATTAATTAATTAATAATCTTATAGAAAAGTATTTAATTTAATAATTAAGTTTATTTATGACATTTTTTATGAGTTACAAGTTACAATTTTAACACTTATGAGTGTACGATTCCATGGTTTTCATGATCGATATACTTATATATGAGTATAGATGTTCATGTACAATTGATATAATTATTCAGAATTGAATTTATATGATACTAATGAACCAAATTAATATTATTGGGGATGTGAAGTTTTTTGATATATGGTATGAGGATTACTTATTATATAGAACATTAGTGATAGTCATTTTGATTATTTTGGAAATATTTCGATTATTATGAACTATTTTTGTCGTATGAATTTGTATTATGTATATATAATAGTTTAAGAACATTAAATAATACCTAATACATATTTTATAATCTATTTAAACAAAAAATTGGTTTCATGACCAATATTGAATGAAAACTTTGAGAACGGAGGTTCATCGTCATCGAAGGTGGTAAATCAGCACCTCCTAGATGATGATTTCGTTTTTAAAAATAAAAGAGAGTAAGGAGATTGATGAAGGATATTCAATTAACATGTTTTATTTATATAATATAGTTTATAATGTAGTAAGCATGATCATTTGGATATAGAAGGTGAGGATATAATAATAAACTAAGGAACTTAGAATAAATTAAAAGGAAAAAGGAAGAGGGTTTTGCCTCTTGAGTACTCGTTGAGAACCTCCTTAAGTTATAGGGTTTTAGACTTTTGGAAAGACCAAGAGCTTATGAATGTGGTGAGGGACTAAGGAATTGTACTTGGGAAGAAATTAGATATTATTAAAGTCTTAGAGGAGTGAAAGGAAAAGGGAGTGTGGGGGGTTTTATAGTGGAGGAGAGGGGGGATTTTTGAATATCTTATTCATTATTTTATTATTTTGATCAAGACAAGATATAGTGTTTGATTATTGTGACTAAAAATAGTAATAATTCATGTGAGTTCGAAACATGTGTTCTTAAATCATCCATGATACAAGGAATAATGTATTGATCTTATAATATATATATAAGTTAAATTATTGTATTTCACTATTCATTAAAAATTCAAATACTTCTGAAAAATCCCAAAAAATCACTATAAACATTTTTTGATATGTAGAATTATAAAATGGACTCCATTTTTTCAAAATAATGTTTTAAATATGATAAATTTAATTTTTAATTAAAATCATCATTTAGTCAAAAAAATATAGTTTTTAAAATTAAAAATGATTTTATAACACTCTTAAAATAATCTAAGGTCTCATTAAATTATCCTAAAATCATAGGAAACAAAAATTTTATTTATAAATAAATTTTATTAAATTTAATTTTCTTTTAAAAAAATATTTTAATTATACAATTGTAATTAAATATTTTTTACTCACAAAAATACCAACACATAATTATTAATTTTTAAAATATTCAATTTCATTTATAAGGTGCCTAATTTTTTTTATACTTTCATTAGTGAGGTTATTATTCATAAGTTTCATATTAATATTTATATGGGTAACATTACTATTCATAAGAGGATATTACTATTGATAAGGGTCAAGTTACTATTCACTAAATAAGTAAGTTGATCATATTAGACTCTAAATATCTTACCGAACACAACCATGTATGTCAGTTTTTAAAAATTAAAATCACATAAGAAGAAAAATTATGTTTATTTTCTTGGTTATATTATAGTGTTATTTCGTAGAGACTCATTGTTTTCAGGCATTTAATGTTAAATTTATTTGTAAATCCTCGGGGTGTTACATTCTCCACTCACCAAAATGTTTTCCTCAAAATTCTAGAATGTTACCTCATAAAAATATTTGGGAAGTACTTCATCATAAGTTCCTCAGGCTCCCATGTCGCCTCTTAAATTTTTTTATTTCTACAAAGTAGCTTTTCTAGTCGATTCATTTGATTCCTCAACAGTTGTTCTTTAGTATATAGAATCAGGATAGGCTCTTCACTGTAAGATAAGTTAGATTCAAATTCGATTCCCTCAGAAGTGAGGACATTCACCAGGTCTAGCTTGTAATTTCATAATAATGAAACATTTAACACATTGTGAACATTAGAAAGTCTATGAGGAATTGAAAAATGATATGCCACAACTCATATTCTCTCCAAAATTTCAAAAGGGAGAGTCTACCTTGGGCTCAGTTTCCCTTTCTTCCCAAATCTTATAACACCCTTCCTTGATAATTCCTATATCCATGCTTGCTAGATCCATGTACACAGGGTCTTTGGCAATCCTAATTTTGTTTTGAACTATATGATATATCATACTCAATGCATCTCCTATCTTATTTTCCGTTAATCAACATGAATAAACTCTAAATTTTCACATTCCAAACATGTGAATAATTTCATCATGTGCCCTATTAAAATATGGTAATAACTCTAATTACCATAAAAAATTATTGGTAACAAGAATTAATCCATACACATGATATTGAATATATTATTTATATCCAAAAGTGTTGTAAACTCCCTCAAGGATAGAATAGAACGCTTTTCGATAACTCATTAATTAGTTACAAGGTATTTTTCACTTATCCAAATCAATCATTTCTTCATCATTATCTCAACATCATGAATATTTTTAGGGTTTTCATTCCCAAAATAATGAATTTTCCAAAAAATTTAATGTTCCACTAAATATATTTTCTTGGTACTATTCAACTTATGGTCTCAAATACTTAATGAAAATGTTCTGCAGCACAATCCTCAAATATTCCTTAATTCTTATAACCAATAAATTGATGATAAAATATTCAAATGAAATGATTCTTAATAAGGAATATTAACCATTCCACTTCATATAATATAGTATCATTACTTGATCATTATCCATTAACACCATTCGGGGTATATTCCTTTGACACTTGGGATATTGATTGATATAGTGTCTCATCTCCATGTAGTTTAAGCATTGTACATTGTAAAACTTTTACTTACCTATACAATCAATAACATGGTTTCTTTTTTCTCAACACTTATAACAAACTCCCATTCACTTAATGTATTTACCTGGGTGATTCTTTCAACAGTTATCACATTCTAGGAAAACCCTTCTTTCCCTTATTCCCTTTATCCATCATTTGCTCTTCCATCCTATTGTTCTTTTTCTTCCCCTCAAATCCATAGGACTCATAGAATTGTTTACATATATTTTTAACACATGATACTATTTCCTCATATAATGAGGATAATTGGGAGAATATCTTACTTGGAAATGAGGGATTGAGACCATAAGATATATGATCATTCTTACTCTTTTCATCATGTGCATTGGTGTAGTTCTAATTACTTATGTTAGGTTCTATTTATAATCAATTACATATACTGTATTGGCTTATAAAATTATGAACTCTCTATAAATCTAAATATATTATAGCACATAACATAAATTTATACATCATAAATCATAAAAACACATACTTTGGTTACTTTGGGAGCATAAATCCTTCCTAATGGTTGGTAAATTAAATTTTAATTTTCCCAAGAATTTCCACCCAAATTGTTAAACCAGGTGCTTGGGAAGGCCTATTATCATGGAATAGGTTACTTCGAGTCAAGCCTGAAACACCTTGTCGGAGTTGTTCCTCCTAGGTATAGCTATTCCAGAAGCATGTCCACTTGTAGTATCTAGATAAGGATTTATTATCTAGTAAGATTAAAATAATTTATTCCTTAGAAAAATTCTAGGATGTTCTTGTATTATTATCCTCAAAGTGTATATTAGGGTTTTCTCACTAATCTATATTTTCTAAATCTAGTTTCCAAGATCTGTACTAAATTTCCTCTGATACCAACTATAAAGAACCCGACCCCAATTTCCCAAAGATGGTGCCTTTTTCATTAAATTATAATTAATATAATAATTTGATATCCCAAAATACTGAATAGTTTAGTAGCTTTGGAAAACCATATTCATACATAAGTTCAACATTACGATAAAAAAAAGAAATACAATATAGAAATTCCTTTGAAAACATCCATATCTATGAGGTTATCCTTGTAGGAAATTAATAATATACTCATCACATATTAGAAAAATAAAAAATATGAATGGGGTGATATCATATGCTTATTAATGGTAGGAAATACATCATATGATATCATAAACATAAACATTAGGCATGGTGAATAACTGAAAAAACAAGCTTTTAAAAAACAAACTTGAACATAATATTGAAGAAATAAGAGCTGAATAAATAATTCCATAAAAACATATTTATGGGTATAACACTAGTAGAGTAGCCACATAATGATGTAACACATAATGAGAGACATTTGAACCATATTGCCAGGGCCTCTTCCAAGACAACTAAAAATCATTAAGGCATCAGCCGAAACTATATCCTAAAATGGGAAAGGCCTCGACCAAGTGAATATATGTTTGTCTCATGAGACCTACCGATGAATAGAAGGGATATAGAGGGTTATACCCATCACCATTTAAGTCCAATGAATTCCTCATATGAAAGAGGATAAACTTAAAAAACATTAACATATGCAATAACATTCCCTAATCTATACACATAAACTCTAACCATTCTGAGTAGTATGGTGAATGGAATCAAGATAGAACTTCTATAGTAAAAAAGATCATAAAAAATGTATTACAATATGGTAGATTATGAACATAAGATATTAACCTAATTAAGACATAAAATTTAACATAAGTGTTTTAATAGATAAAAATAATATAATAAAATCATCAAGGAATTTTTTAGAGAAATACTCTTTTACTTTGAAAAGAAGATTTCTTTTGGAAAAATATTTGCATCAAACAAGAAATGAAATTACTTATTTTTTACATGATTAAATGAGTGGTTTAGAAAAATCATTTTTTCTTAAGAAAAATTATAGAGTTCACTTGAATATAGGCAAGAATTTGGGAAGTTCCCTTGAAAGAGGCTTGTTTATCGAGAAGAATTTTTGAAAATCCTTTTAAAACATGTAAATCTGCATAAAATTAATAAGGATTATAATTAGTGCACACATATATAACATTAAATAAAATTATTATGGTTAAATAATAATAAATAAAAATTTCATTGAGGTAAGTAGAGAATAATAGTAACCCGAATGAAAATGGAGGTTCGAGTAGAAAAGCCTTACCTTATGTGTAAATGAGTTCTGTATTTGACCTCAACATCTCGGATAATAAACTTAAATCCATTAATTAATTAATTAATAACCTTATATAAATTTACTTTATTTAATATAATTTTAATAAGTTTATTTGTGGAATTTTATATGAGTTATAAATTACAATTTTAATGCTCGAGAGTGTTCGATTCCTTGGTTTTTGATGATCGATATACTTGTATATGAGTATGGATGTTCTTGTGGAATTGGTATAATTATCCATAATTGAATTTATATGATACTAATGAAAATACAAAATATTAATAGTGATATAATTCAATTTATTATATGGTATTAGGATGAGTTATTATATAGAATATTAGTGATAATCATTTAGATTATTTTGGCGATATTTCGATTATTGCTTACTAGTTTTGTCGTATAAAATTTTATTGTGTATATATACTAGATTCCAAACATTAAATAAGACATATTACATATTTTATAATCCTTTTCAAACATATAAATGGTTTCAGGACCATTCATGAACGATAAATTTAAGAACAAAGGTTCTTCGTCCTTGAAAGCTGTAAATCAGGACCTCCCAGATGATGATTTTGTTTTTTAAAATAAAAGATAGAGAGAGATATAGTAAACAGATCGATGATGTATCTTCCATTATCATGATATAATTTAAGTATATAGATGATACTAGGTTTACCATGATCATTTTTATAGACTAGGTGAGTACATAATAATAAAATAAGGAACAGAAAAGAAATTAAAAGGAAAATGGAAGAGGATTTTAGCTCTTAAGTACTCCTCATTGAGAACCTCCTTAAGGGAAGGGGTTTTGGTCTTTTGGAAATAACAAGAGCTCTTGGAGGTGGGGCGGGAATATAGAAGAGTATTTTGGAAGAAATTTGAGATGCTTCAAGGCTTATAAGAGTAAAGGGATGGGGGAGTGAGGGGTGATTTTTATAGTGGAGGAGAGGGGTGATTTTTGAATATCTTATTTGTTATTTTATTATTTTTTCAAGAAAAGAAATATTATATGATTATTATAAAAAAATATTAATAAATTAATGTGAGTTCAAACCAAGTGTGATTATTTAATCCATGATTCATGGAATAGTGTATTTACCTTATAATGTATATATAAGATAAATTATCGTATTTCACTATTCACTAAAAATTCAAATATTTTCGTAAAATCCAAAAAATTCACTATAACCATTTTTTGACATGTAGAATTATAAAATGGACTCCATTTTATGAAAATAATTTTCTAAATATGATATATTTAATTTTCAATTAAAATCATCATTTACATGAAAATTATAGTCTTTAAAATTAAAACTGATTTTATAACACCATTAAAATTATCTAAGGTATTATTAAATTATCCTAAAATCATAGGAAAAAAATTTTGATTTAGGAATACATTTTATGAAAAATAATTTTTTTTAATTAAATCTATTAATTATAAAATTGTAATTAAATATTTATTACTCACAAAAATATCAACACTTAATTATTAATTTTTAAAATATTCTACGTCATTTATAGGGTTCCTAAATCTTATTTATACTTTCATGGGTGAGGTTAATATTTATAAGAATCATAATACTATTAATAAGATTAAAATTACTATTCATAGGTTTATATTACTATTCTTAAGGGCCAAGTTTCTATTCACCAAAAAGTATGTTGATCCTATCAAACTCTAAATATCTTACTCAATGCAACCATGTATATCTATTTTTTGAAATTCAAATAATATAAGTGGAAATTTTTTTTTATTGGATAGGTTATAGAAAAGTGTTGTTTCGTAGAGACTCAGTGCTTTCACGAATTCAATATTAAATTAATTGTAAATCCTTAGGGTGTTACAGAACACTTTTTCTATTTTAATTACAATTGGAAGTTATAAGGAATTATAATCTTTTAATCACACTAATTTCAAGTAATTATTTTGTCACATTGTCTTACAACATGTACAATAGGTCCCACCCACTTAAAGTCAATCAAAAATGGTGATTCGGTAGCACTGAATTTTAATAATTGAATATGTCCCTCCATGGACCCATGGTGACTATTGATAACTACAAGAAATACAATATTTCACTTTATCCCAGTGAATATATGATGTTAAACTAACCACTGCACATTTTTTTAGAAGATATAATCTTCTAATTAACCTTCACTCATCTCTAGATACTTATACTAATGCTTCATTGTATCCCAAGATAAATACATATTTAGAATATTTTCCTTCTAGTAAAACTGACTGAAAAAGGTTTAATAGGATTCAAATTACTAAAAATATCCCACATGAATCCTGCTCAATATTATTCATAGAAACCCTACAACCTTTAGGAAAAATAATCCCTCACTTACATAATATTCACTCTCTTCGTCACTCCCCTTTCATTCACCCATGTCGACCTAGGCATCATGATTCCTTAGAGTTTCCTGGAATAACACATTGATAAATATTTACACTTGATTATAGTTTCCATATATCTCTAAAACTAAAATACATATTACTCAAGGATATTTTAGATTAAATGGTATTTTTTGGAAATATTTTTCATCGTCAAGTGATGCACTAGATTATGTGCTGAATGGATTGCACTTTTATCATCATATAAAAAAATAAACTTTCCTAAATCATTCTGAGATCCTTCAACAATCACATTAACCTAACCAATTCCTTCCCCTCTTATATTTCTTCTACTTACTTATCTTACATATTTTTCAGTGTGACTACTAGTTATATCCAAAATATCTAGATAACATTCATTCAGCTATAGGTGAACAAAAAAAAGTGGTACTCTTCTAGGTTTCAAAATACCTAGGAAAGTCAACATCAACATAAAATTATAATGGATCTTCTATAAAGAAGTACAGAGTTGTAACTTTCTATCCTACAAGATACCAAATGATCCAATACATGGTTTCAAGTGTTCCTTCCTTAAATTTTCCATAAACTAGATAATGAACCCCACTAAAAATGAAATTTTCATTGAGTACACAACATGGAGTACATAAAGTTAGCTACTGCTGATGTAAACATAATTATCATAATACACTTCACCTCATCTTCTATTTTTTGTGATTTCTCCATAGAAAATTTAAAGTATCTGAACAATGGAGTTGATACCAACTTATACATAGATAAACTAAACCCTTAAATTATCTTCTGGATGTAGTCTCTGTATGATAGAACCAAAATACCAACTTTAAAATCTCTTTAAATCTTTCATTCCAACATTTTCTTATTCTAATAGAGATATTTCATCTATAATATTCTGGATAAGACTACATTCAACTCGTTAATCATATTAATTTATAAACCCACCAGAAGCATGTCATCCAAATATATGATAAGTATAATGAATCTTCTAAAATTTAGTTACTTATAATATAAATATTGATCCATATTTGTCCAATTTATACCTTCCTTAGTCATAAAAAAATCAAATTTGTGATTCCATGATGTCGGTTTCTACTTCAAACCATAAATACTTATTTTAAGTTTTCACCCCGTGTCCTCATTCCCAAAATCATCAAAATACACCAGTTTCTATATTTAAATATCTTTCTCCAAGTCACTATAATTAAAGTCCATCTTTACATCCATCTACTATAAGTGAATATTATTTTAAGTTATTAGAATTAGAACCATTTGGATGGTAGTGCACTTAACTGCCAATGTTAAAATTTCTAATATGTATATACCTTAGTTTTATTGAAACCTATTCACTACTAACAATACCTTGTATCTCTTCAAACAATTAGCTTCTCGTTTAAAATAGAGAAACCAATTATTCTCTAGTGATTTATTCCCATATGGTAACTCAATAAACTCCTGTATTCTATTAATATCTAATAAATACATTTATTTATTTTTCATCAACTCTCAATTTCAAGAGTCAATGAGAGTGGACAACTCTTCTATACTTTCAGGTTTCCCACCGACCATTATAAGTAATAATTTCATGTGAACTAAAACCATTGAACTATTTTTTCAAACTTTGGTATAGGTCTATACTTTATCTACCATTATTACTCATTTTGGTACTAGAACATCCACTCATCTATCTTCTAAATATATTCCCTATGCTCCATTAGTCCAAGTTCATTCAAGTTTATCTTTCACTAGTCTATATTCTAAAACATTAGTGATTAGATCTGAACATTCTAAAATTTGTGTTCAACTAGAACTCCTACTTAGCTTAACTTGGACATTAATCATTGATTATTTGACCTCAAATTGATTTTTTTCATATTTCTTTCTTTTTACACAACCTAACCACTGAATAAAACGTTCCCAATTATGATTATATTAAACTTTTAATTATCCCTTAGTCTGAATTAATTTTTTCTCCATACCTCACAAATGAACATGCCTTGGCTTTTTCCCTGATCTAGTACCTATCCATGGAATCAACATGTATTTAGGCAATAAGTATAAAAATTTGGAGTTGAAAAATTTATAATTATTTATTAGACAATAGATACTTTGGAATTTATTAATGTAATAGAGTGGGTGGTGTTCAGTTGACTATGTAAACTATCATGTTCTCTACTTCCACAAAAATTTTATTGGGTATTCCAAAGCGTACACTCATGCCTCACATCATCTCTATAATTAGATTAATTTTCATTGAAAAAATTGTCAGATGTGGTGTATGAGGAAAAAAATTCCCAAAACTAATACCCTTATTTTGATAGAGGAAGTCCCTTTTGACAAACTCACCATAATTTTCAGATCATAAGGATTTTAAATTCTGACCAATTTCCTATTCCACCATTGAATTGAATTAAATAAAAAATATTAAGACATCATAATTATGTTTCATAAAGTAAACCTATAATTTTCCTATATAATCATCAATGAATTTCATGAAGTAAAGTGACTCTATGTGAGATAATATTGGGGTATTTCCCCACACATTCGAGTGAGTAAAATATAACTTCTAAGATCCAAGATTCCTTTCATTAAGATTAAATGACACCCTATTTTATTTTTCAATCATAAAACTCTAACAAATTAAAACACCATGTGATTGAAGTTAAAAGCTTTTTTATTTTAATCTTTATATTCTACTCACTAAGGTGAACTGGTTGACAATGACATAACCCTAGACATTCAGAAGTAGTTCTCTAACAAATGTATCTCCATAAAAATTATTTTTAGTTATAGAGAATCATATTTTAATCCTATTAACACTACAATGTATTCTCAAGTGGTCTTAGAAACTCTTTTGAAGACATTTATACCATACCCCACATCATTAATATATCTTAACAAAATTAGATTCTTATATATTCATGAAATGTGCATCACTACTTTTAATTTCAAGAATTATCTATTTTCCATCAAGATATAGATATTTCCTTTCCCCATAAAATCAAAATCCTTGTCATCCATCAGATTCAATCTACCAAATCAAATGGATACATAGTCGAACATTCACCCTTTCTATTCTCTTGAGTGAAATGATGATCTTGGGTAAATCACTCATAACTCCACCAGTATGTTGAAACTAAGTATCATGTTTTTTATCCCTCATCAGAATTCATAGAACTTGAACTCAAGTAATCTTTCTTTCTATAATTTCCCTATGACAATTATAGGTCTTGAGATGTCCTCTATTTTTACTCTTTTAATTTTTAGGTCCAAGTCCAATCAATTTATGTCAAATTATTTCTATATTTATCTTCAAATTTATGATACTTCTTAAATGAGTTGAAATTCCAACTCTTTTGGATTTTAGTATGTTTTAAAAATGTTCTTAAAATTCCCTCTATCATATTTCTTCATTTATTATTATATTCCTAACATCCTTTAACACCAAAGAAATTTTCTATAAGAGTTTCTTATGAGAGTTACCATCACATTCCAAATTCTTGGTAGAAAAGATAGAAATTAAAACACCCATAAATAATCCCAAAATGCCAATTTGACTCATTCAAGCCATCCTTGAATCTTGTGGAATTCATTCACATGATCTTTCACTAGTATTCCTTATAGTAGAATCATGATAAATAATCTCCACATCATGAACACATAGTTATGTTCATTTGGATTCTCATACATGTCTTCCAATGATTTCATATACTTGACCATGTCCTTCAATTCACATATGTTAAAAGCTACAATTGGAGACAATGAAATCCTAACCAACCCAAGTGCCTTCTTGTATAGTTATTCCCATTCCTAATTTTTTATCTTTATCAAAATGAATCTAGATAATAGAACTTATAGGTCTTTATGAATCAGATAATCTTCTATTTACATTCTCAATAAGTCCAAATATATCCAATCAAATGTGTTTATCTTGACGATGACATATTTAAACATAGTGAATTTAGATACCAGTAAAATCCCACTAAATAAAAATAACATAATGTTAAGTGAATGTAACCTGATTCTACTAAGTGCTCATTTTCATTTCCTTAACCAAGATCTAATACTACTTTTTGGGAATGTTCCACCTTCAATTTTATAAAGGATGAGCACTAGAATTTTCAATATAGTAGAAAAATACCATCTAAGATATTCCCCAATCAGAAAGGCACCCTCAAACCAGTTTACATGAAGAAAATAATTTCATAAAAACCCACTTATCACAGTAAGTCTGCATCCATAGACACACTGACACTCCCACTCAAACTCATAGACATTCAAGATAAAAAGTAATTAAAAAACATGTAAAGTTGAAAACTTTGGTTTTATATGGTTTATAAATTATTTGTATATCTATAAGAGAAAACTAATTCCATTTTCATTAAAATTATTATTTACAAGGAATTTTAATCACTTCATATCACTAATTAAAAGTATTAATTCAATCATATCTTCTTACCAAGTGATCATGTGGTCTTACTCACTTTTAGTGGATCCCTACTTATAGTCCAGGTGTAAGTGACTTCTGATATATATGTTGGTGTCACTATATAACCATCGTTATTACTAATAAAATTTAGTAAATACTTGCTACCACTAACTCCCACTGAATAATAAAAGGTTACCCAGCCCGTTTCTTTAAAACTACAAGGTCCCACTTCATAACATCCACCAGACATACATCTATTGTTGAGATGAACAATTCACATCTGATCACAAGATAATATATTCCAATAAAATTTCCTTCACCACCAATTTTAATGTCACCAAAATATACCATAATATCAATCCAACTTCTACATATTATCCATCCAATTGAAATGAATTAATAAACTTTAATAATCTTTATATTCATAATAATTTTTATTATACATGATTATGAATAACATGAATGTGCATGAGGAAGGGTATTTTTCATTGAGTTAGTAGTGTGTTGTGATCCTCTAGGGTGATTTTAGTGAATCATAGAAGGAATTCATGTGTATGATCTTTAATTTTTTAATATTTAATATATTTATCTTTCTTTAAGTATATATTGGAATTTTAGTAATTTCCACCTTGATTGAATCCCATGGTTTCACCAAGGGACATGATTGGGGATGTTATTGAGGTTTAGAATTACCCGTGTATATAAGTGTTTAGGAGGGTGGAAATAATCATTATATTGAGGATTATTTTGTGGTTCCTACCATAGACCCTCTCTACCCAGAAGTGTTTAGTATTATTTCATTCATAGGTGGTGTTGTGTATTGGGTTTAAGATATTATGGAAGAATTCACCCCAGAATTCCAGATGTAGTGTATGTTGGATTTTAAGGACATATGTGTAAATAATTATGTTGAGGACTATATTGAGATTGTAGATGGTGAATTTCAGCTGAAGTAGATGATTGATGAATGATAGGTAAATTTAGAGATCAATATGATTTAGGGTCCTTATATGAGTTGGTTGGGTGTGATTGTCTAGGAAGGGATGCTTGAGTAATTGACACGCAAGGCTATCGAGGAATCTTTTAAAGGCTATTTTTTTTACCAAATTCACTGATATATTATAGGGATAAATAATTTATAGAGATCCACCTAGGGGTTTTATGAATAACATAATATGACACCCATTTTTTTAGAGTTGATGAGATTTTACAATTTTATGGTAGAGAATGAGGCCCAAAAGGAAATTTGGTTTGATATTGATATTAAAAATAATTCAAGGAGAAAGGTTTGAATGTTTCACCTAAGAAATATTATAATTTGATTCATAATGATCATATGGATGAGAATATCCTGATGGAGGAGAGTGGTGCAGGACTTTTACCTTTCCTAGCTAGTCATAGTGGTGGGTTTGTAGGTGGTTATATTGGGAACTCCTCCTATGTTAGGAAGTGAAAGTCATATGTGATGTTCTTGGATTTTGAGAGGAAATAATTCCCTGTGATAGGTTATTTCTTCCATCTTCTATAAGGTCTTTAGTGTTTTTCTATTAGTTTGGGTGATCAGGGAAATACCACATTTTTTATACTATCTAGTCAAGAGAAATATATTCCTGTTTTAGGTGTGTCTCCATCATTTATATATGAGGATTACTCAATAGTGATTAGGTAGAAGAAGCTTATAGAAACAAGCTTCTTAAGCCTGTTTAGGGGGAATATATCTGATATTTGGGTTTTTTTCTGGGAGTTCATGTTGTGGTGTTGGATGATGGTCTCAGGGGAAGTTGTAGGCACAAACACCTTAGGGTTTCATTCCTCATGAGATTGAATCCTGGGGTTAGGGTTGCAAATTTCAGGTAGGTAGTGTTTATTTTTTAGACCAGGATCTAGAAAATGGGGGGTAGAGGGTCCTTAAAATATGATATGTAAAGGTCTTGTTTCATATACATTATTTGTCTGTCTATTTTATATTAGATAATCCCATGGTATCTGGTTTGGGAATAGTAGTGGAGTTCTTACCCGATATGTTGGATCTTTTGAAAACTCTTAATAAGGGGTTAGATCACATTCAGATATTCATAAGGCATGTCATAGTGGTTGATGACTATAAAAAGCTTATGGATTTATTCATTTTAAATATGGTGAGTTTTTGAATCATTTTAGGATGAACTCGCTAACATCATTTAAGGATACCATTGAATGATACCAAAGTTGTGTATATTTTAATTATCTCATGGAAGAGGAGTTTGATTTCTTGGGAGATTGAGATTTAGAGGTTGGTTGATTAGAACCTCACCTCATACATTTGGGATCCATTAAAATCCAGGTGGTGAGTATGGTCATTTTTTCTAATTAGGCAACGATTCAATATATTTGTCCCCTAGTAGTGGATCACTTTAAGGGAACATTCCAAAATTATTTCAAAATATTTACACTATATAGGGATATAGATTTCACAAATTGATCTCATAATGGGTGTAGTTACTATATTGATACCTTTGTATCATATGGAACCGAAAAAGTTAAGTGTATTTAATGTGAAACTTGTGGACCTTGAGGTGAAGGGTTTTATTCAGATGATTTCCTCTCCTTGGGCTCTATCCCCCCCCCAAGATGGGTGATAGTAAATTGAGGTTGTATGTGGATTAATAGAAATTGATATAGGTTTTGATAAAAAATTGGTATCTATTGTTGATGATATAATCTCCCTTTGACCATTTAATAGGGCGCCCAATGACTCTCTAATATTATCCCATAGTCAAGTTATCATCTATTATGGTTAAAAACTAATGATTTTCTGAAGATGAAATGTCAATTTAGTTATGGTTTATATGACCATATTATGATTCCATTTTATCTGAAGAATGGTTTGACGGTATTCATAGATCTTATGAACTAGATTTTACACCCCCATATTGACCCCTTCATCAAGGTGTTCATTGATGATGTTTTGGTATATCCGCAAACTCAAGAGTTTATTGATAAGAACCTAAAGAATATATTGGTTGAAATTTAAGCACATTGGATATATACTAAGTTATTGAAGTGTCACTTCTAGATTTTGGAATTGTTCCTCTTTGGGTTTATTATATCCAATGAGGGAATTTATATTAATCTAAAGAAGGTGGAAATAGTGAAATATTTGGCTAGGCCCAAGAACATGTTTGATATCATGAGTTTCCTTGGTCGAGTATGGTATTATTTTCGAATTTAACTAGCTTGGTAGTGTCCATAATGGGGTTCACTAAGTAGGGGGTGGAATTTAAGTGGACCATATTCTATGAAGCATATTTATTGTTGTTGAATTAGAGGTTGAAATATTTCCCAATTATAATTTTTACAAACCTTGTTAATGGTTTTATAAGTTATAATACCTCTAGGATTGGTTTTAGGGATGTTTTAATGTATTTGGATCATATAGTCACTTACTAATTTCCTTAGCTATTTTTTTATGGATGGGATTACCTTATCCATGATTTAGAGCTATCTATAGTGGTACATGACTTGATATGTTGGAACTATTATCTCATTGGATAGATATTTGTCTTCTACCTGAACCATAATAGCTTATAATATATATTCTCCATATTTTATTAGAACCTAGAATAAAAGAATTAGGTTTAGTACCTACAAAAATTTCAATTTTAAATGGTGCATTACCAATGTAAGGGTAACCTTATGGAATATGATTTTAGAAATAAAATACAAGGGAGGTTAGTTTGGGAGTCTAGAGATGAGTTGAAGATGAAGCGTTTATACTGAATAGTGGATGGATTAGGTGGAGGGTTTGGAGGAAGTTACTTCTTCTCCCTTAGCTATTATATATTATATAGTGAATTTGGTAAAATCTAACCATGAATCTGATTTAGATTATTTTGTGATGTAATAATTGATCTTGGGAGATGAAATTTTTATGACTGGATGAAAGAGAAGGATGGGGTGATGTATATTCATGGTTGGGTGGTGATTCCTACTTTCATAATGGAGGAGTTAATGAGATACCAATATGCCTCACATTAGGTTGTGCGCCTAGGATCGACTAAGATGTAGATGGTTTTTAACACCATTTATGGTGGCCTATTAAGAGGAATTATACGGTAGGTCATTGCACTTAACCATGTTCTAGTTAGAGATATGAAAGTTAGTGGCTATTAGGGAAGCATGGGGAAGGGGGCCATGATGCTATTCTAGTTCATTACTAGCATTCAGAGTAGGTAGTTCTCATTTTGTTATTAGTGTTGATAATCCTTGGAATTTTCAATTGGTGATTAGGTATTCATATATGTATTGCCTCCGTTTGGGAATAATAATATGATAAAACCATGAAATTTTACAATATGTTTTCCACCCCATTCGATATTATAGAGAGTTTCAAGATATAGGCTTAACATTTGGATATTCATTAATGACATTAACGTATTTGGGATTTTTTATATGTGTCATATCTCCATATATATAAACTAGACCTAACACTTTTGAAAGATAATGATGATGTTAAGTTAGAGGATGATGTTTCTTTAAAGGAGTGAACAATGTGTATTATGGATCAAGATGATAATTTTAAATGAGGGAAGATAGTTCCACTTATATATGTGTTTTAAAATCATATAAGTATCTATTAGAAGAACTGGAGGCGAGTTATCTGTATCATCTCAATGGCCTGATATGTTTAGTGATCAGCCTAAGAGTTATTTCTAGAGGATGATAATCCTTTATAGGTATAGTTTGTAATACACCTTTAATTTTAAGGTTAATTAAATTAAAATCCTACAAAATCATATGTATTTTTATGAGTCTTGGATATTGAGAGTGTTAGTTGTAGATCGAGATCAATAATTAAAGAGTTATGTATGGTTCATGGCTAAAATTATATAACAAGTAGAGGATCACAATGTGGTTATTGGGGTTATGAATTGATGTGGTACTACATGAGATATATATTTTGGTGTCAAGCATATTCATGATGAAAAAGAATTAGTTTCACCCAGAATCATGCCATTATTTCATGAGGCTTTAGATCATTACAAAAATGATATCCTTGAGATACCAACCCCTCAAAATTTAGAGTTTTATTTATCTATGGTGTAAAGGGTTATTATGAAATGGGATAATGGGAGTGGGAATTTTATTAGGACCACTATTTTCATGCCATGATATATCTCGATGGTAGTTTTTTATAAATTTTTTAAATCAATTAACAAAGGAAATTCTTATTTATGGGTTTCCTCTTTCCTCAACCCCAGCACGTACCACACTCCAAAGGGGCCTCCCTCTTTAATTACCATAGGTATTATTTCTATATTTATTAGATGATTGGGGTTACACCTACTTTTATCATCCTCATTCCATTTTCCTAACATAACGGGAGACCCGCCCTAAGATTTACCTCTCTATTTCTCTTCACAAATGTTTAATGTCTAATTTATAGGGTTTTTTATGTTATTAGATTTATATAAATTGATCTTGATTCAGTTGTCCTAGAAAAGAAAGTGAGATCCATCAAGATTTAGTTATGAATTCCTTACCATGTTTTAATATTGGTATGTGGTTGAATGGGATATAGTGTATAAGGGAATGTATTTTTTCCTGATATTTTTTTGTGTCAAGAATCAGGTGGTTGAGAAAGTCTATATTGGAAGAATTGATCCCTTGGAGGGTAGATATGGGTGACATTACTTGGATATGATTAATACATGTCTTGAGGTATGGATTGATGTAGGGTTTCACTACATATGTTTCTAACATTTGAAAGAGTTTATTTTTATTAGTAATTGAATTGATAATCTTATTGGATAACATAATGTAATAGTGTCGACCTCCTTCAAATGTGATGGTTTTTATGAATGGGTATGGTTGGAAAGAGAATATTTTCAAGGTTTTAGTTGAGGTATGGACTTGGGGGTGCTTTAATTAGGTTTATTAGGTGGGGTGTCTTGTTAGATCATGTATTGAACCTCTTTTTTTGGGTTTTATTTTAGTGACTTTGTTTCCTATTATATGTTATATCATTTTGACACATTAATGGTATTTTACCTTCAAGGAGGTATTAATTTAGATTTCATATGAGGTTGATATTTTATTCGATCCTAATATAATTTATTGTGTTCCTTGTTTTATATGTGACTTATCCATTATAATTACCTTTAAAAGTTTATGGTTCAGCTTACGTGGGTGGTTGGATATGTTATTTTATCCTTAAACCGCTTACTATGAGATCATTGGTTATGAGACTTGGCTATGAAACCCTACCCAAATCGGATGTTTTGACTTATGTGTGATGTTGGATATGTTATTTCTTCCTCATATCAATTCCTATGATACTAGAGATTGTTGATAAATGAAAACTTCTTCCTTCAAGCATTGATCACATAAGGTATCGTCATGGTTTGTGGTAGCCTCATTAGCGCATGATGACAGGACATTGGTGCATGCTTCATTGTCACTTAGATTTTTATTTCTTATTAGTGTATTAACCAATATATATCTATTGAACATATTATAAAGATCTTTTGTTGGTGTCTTGTTGGGTATTATAACTCACAATCTATATATGAATATTTTTGTACGTGCATACCTTTTTTTCAGGGATCTATCTATAACAACTTGATCATTACTTAAATAGATATTAAATAATTTTATATGAATATTAAATTTATATCATAATGATACACACCCAAGAACTGTAAAGGCTTAGTGTATTTGGAGTCTGGATACATAATAAATATATTTCATGAAATATCTAAAAAATCTCCCATAATGTTCTTATCCCATGGTACATTTATTATACATATTCTACTGAAATTTTTTCTTTATAACCATGAGAAATAAAAGCATAAAAAGGGGAGATCAGATGCTAAGTAAGGATAATAATGGGATATATAAATTAATGATAATAAGTGAGTATAAAATAATCATAAGGGTATAATAAAATAATAATAACATACAAAAACATAACTGATAAGTCATAGACTATAATCCATGATCCATGAAAAAAGTTTTTTTCTTAACAAAATACAATTTCAAAAGCATGAGGAATCATCAATAATAAATCATGAGTCATGAGAGAATGTCATAAGAATAAGACATAAGTTTCTGGAGTACACATAATCATATAAAATAATTTCCTTATTCAAGGTTCACTACCAAGACTATCATAGTGGATGGAGTCCCAAAACGGATTGGGTTTACTCCTCATTACTATAAAAATAGTGGATAAAGTCCTATAGTGGATTGAGTTCACTCACCATTTCATCTAATATTATCTCATGATATATAAATATTTACTTAATTAATTAGAGGGATATATAATTTCATTCCCACCCATTACATAATTTAAAACCAAACATGTGAGTTCTACAAGATCATAAAAAAATTCTTCATTTATAATATCTTACTTATCCCATGGGAAAGAAAAGGATTCCATGAAAAAATTATTAAACGATATTCATCATAAGACATACAGATAAACAAAGAGGATGGAATTATAAAATAATATTTCTAATTAATCATAAAAATATTTAAATGATATTGACATATATTAAAAATACTTTTATAAAATCATTAGAAATATGATTTAAAATATAAGAGAAAACATGATTTCCTTTTATTAACTTATAAAAACTAAAAAAATACTATATGATGGGAAGTTAATTTGATTTATAAAAACAATGTAAAATTACAATTTATGATTTGTAACAAATATTAGGAATGAAAGTGGTAAAATAAATCCATTCATTAGACATAAAAAAATATTCTTTTCACCATATTGTTAAATGTCAAATATTACCCGTACCGAAAGCGTTGTAATGATTATTTTTTAAAACATTGAATATAAATTTAAATATTGTATGAAATGAATTCAATAAGTCATTAGAGTATATAAAATTATATTCTTGAAACATTTTAATGAACATAGACATGAAATAAAAATATTACGGACCCAAAAAAATAAATAAGGATGTTTTTTCTTAAAAGAATAATTTTGGTATTGATGAGTACCAAATATGGGAAAAATAAAAATAATACTTGAAAATATCAGGAATAAAAATAAGGGAATAAATTAAATTTGTTTTAAGAAATAATGAACTCATAATATACCATAATGGAAATTGAAACATAAATAATCCCAATAAAAGCAGGATCATAACACAAAGCCTTACCTCCATTCTTAATTTTCTTCATGCACATTATAACATGCCATATAATAATTTTATACATACATACATTTAAAAAATATATATTAATAATTATTTTATTACACATCATTTACTTAAAATCCCCAGTTGTCCCTTTATTAATAATTATTCATTGAAATCAATAAGTGGGTATAAACTATTTTGTATTCCTTATATGACTTGGTTTAGATATTTTGGTCCTTGTACTTAATCCATGGATCCATAATCCTAATAATTCCATAAATATAATATATATTTATTAAACACAATTTTAAAAATAAACATTTTTTTCTTCGGAAAATACACTACTAGAAATTTGACCTATACCAACAGACCTATACCAACTATTTTTGGGAACCTTCTGTATTGGTATTCCATATGTACCCTATACCAATTGGTTTAGAAAATCTTTGGTATAAGAACCTAAATTTTTGGGACCTATAAAAATGTTTATTTACATCCATTGGGATAGGGTATATATGAAATACCTATACCAATATTTCTCTATAACCATTTGAATAGGTTTGTTGGTATAAGTCAAATATCTTGTATTGTATTTTCATAAAGATTATTTTTATGAGCGCAATGTATTTTTATCTATATAAAATAATGTATTCAACATTAATGAATTATTTTTATTGAATGTGTAGATAATATATTATTTCAAATAAACTAATATTCATATATTGTTTCTACTAGGGAAATAATGAAAATGAAACCATTCTTATTCTTAAAGATAATTTTTTCTAAAAAAAATTTACGCATATTGTCCATGAATATTAGAATAAATTTATTCCACCTCTATGAATTGGATATTGTAAAATTTATTCCAATTATTTAATCATAATAATAAGTATTAATTAATAATGTAAACTCAATTTTTAACCATAATGGAGAGTTACCATGGTAAAAATCATATAACCATGGTAAGGGATAAAAGGGTTAACAAGGGGGTTTCTAACATAACTGGGTCCCGATGATAGCACATCCAGCCCTCCTTTACATTGTTTTCAGGTCTTGGCCGGCCAGGTACCACCAGTTTCCCCACAGACACGTGGTCCCCACCTAAGGGTCCACCCACATGCCTGAACGGGTCATATGACAAATGACTGTCCCCAGAGGGAAACACATGTCCTGTCCAGTGTGATTTTTTCTCACTCACACACACCATGGGAAATTTCCCAGATGGTCACCCATCCTGATCACTACTCTTGTTGAAGCATGCTTAACTCTAGAGTTCTATCCAGGTAGGCTCCCAAAAAGGTAGGTGCACCTTATTGACATGAGTCATATCATTTAGTCATTTAACCCTTTCTCATTTTGGGGGTGTTACAATCACCCCCCTTTAGAGAAAAATGTGTAATGTCTCAGATTTTTCATGTATTATTCTTAAATATTATATGGAATTATTTCGAGACCAGACCTTTCGACGGTGTGGGATTCTGAGGCCTGGAGTCCCGAAATAAATGATTGAAATAAATTAAAATTTTAAACAGCACACTTGAGCGGTTTTCCTGTAAAAGTGGAATATCATTTAAATTAGTTCCAAGATCAGAAATTGGAGGGCATCGTTGCATTTAGAACAACGACTTCACCTTAGGAGAGGCTTAACTTTGACAGGTGATGGTCAACTGTGAGAGTTAGTTTTTGGACGTTTAATGAAAATAAAATAAAATAAAAATTTATTTTATTTAAAAGTTACCTTTTTGCATGGAGACCTAATTCCTCCCTTTCAAATACCTGCCTATGGAAATTATGTAGAGTTAGCCTCATAACCCTATGAATTGATAGAGAGTCTCTTGGAGCTTTGGAGGAGAACCCATTGGCGGACAACGACGACACATCTCAGATCTGACGAACCTCGCTAACGAATGCAACACGATGATCGTTATTTAACCGGATCGAGGTAGGGTTTGTTATTTAAATTCTTCTCACCATTTATTAGCTTCATAAGGATCAGGTGATCCCAAACCTTCAGTTTCATTTTGATCAGACAGTTGGATCGAAGAATGGAGGAGAGACTAGGGCGCGGTGGCGACAAGCACTATTTTTGGAAATTTCTAATGTACACAACGTGTATCTTGAAGAACACACTTTGTGGTACTTGAAGCGATGGCTAGGGTTCCTGGTGTTAGACAGGAATCACCTGGCATGTGACCCAAGTCACACGACATTTTGGACCTTCCTCGAATCTCGACGTGTATTATGGGAAGTCCATAGACATGGGATGGACTACACGGCTTTGGAACATGGCATGTAGACCCTACGCGGAACGGCATAGGCTACAACATGGGACACAGCATGTATCCACGGGATACACGAACACGAGGTGGAGTACCTAGCTGTGTACTCCACCACACGGCCTGGTGAGGCTATTAACATGGGTCACCCCATGTGTCAGTTACACGGGTTGGCGTACATGGGTTAAGGCTGCGTACGGGAACATGGCCAGCATACACGGAGCAGACCCCATATACTTTGACAGAGCGAGTGATCCTTTCGACATGTCGTGTAGTTTAATTTTACACGATAAAACTTGCGACATGGGTCGTTGTACATGGGTAGTACCTAGGTTTAAAAGACACGACGTGTGACACTTCTACACACCATGCACATTTTAGTACGTGTCCAGATCTTCTTGTCCACTGTATATTTGACATGATTCGTTTGGGTTAGTGCCCCTTTTTCTCATTCCCTTGAAGGTCATGTATCATTTCCTACAATAGTAGTATGATCCCTTCAGCAAGAATTTCCGAGATAGAGTCAGGTATCCTTCCGAGAGGCCCGTAGCGAGATCCTCTATCCATTATTGACCCTAGTTAGAGTCAGGTATTGACATGACTACTTCCATAGGGCACTTATTTTCTACCTAGAAGGTGAATCTGGATGAGTGGTGGTATCCACCAAGGACTTGGCAGTGATCCTCATTTGTGTATCATGGTCATTTCCCTACTCAAGAGTGTGTTATCTAGGAATGAGTGTATATTTCTCTCATGACCTTTCTCGACAGCAGTACTTCTCAGATGAACATCATCAGAGCTATCAGAATCATGGAGTGAGGTCTCCCAGACGAGTGCTTCGTTGAACCGTCGAAATGAATCCCTAGCGGGGATATGTGGTTGTGCCACTTATCTCTAGACTGTGGGTATGGGTTTTGAGTATATCTAGATTGTATTCTCCTATTATATTTTAAGTAGACATATACTGTGTAGATATGACTATGACTTTCATTTGTGTATTGATTTTTGGTTTTTGGGGTCCTCTACAGAGTATTGTAATACTCACACCTGCATGGGTTTCTCCTGCATGTGTCATGTATTGTGCAGATAGGCAGCCTTTTGAAAGACTCTAGGGAGGACTAGGACAGGACTGATCTTTTTGAGTTCCCTACAGGCTGAGGTGTTCCTATGGATATGACCAGTAGTCCCAATACCCCTTTGTGTTTATAGGTTGGGATTTGTAGTTTTCAGACTCTTGTTTTTGGTGGTCTTCTATTCTGGCCCAGTTTACTTTCAGTAATTTTCTTTCTGTCATACTCTGTTGGTTGGGATTAGTTGTATGCATGCATTTTTTTTCCCTAGTGATTTTTAAATTTCTACATTGTGGGATTGGAGATGCGATCGTGTGTACAGGTCTATAGTAAATGACTCCCATATTAGTAATATGCCTACTCGGTGCTAGTCACCAACCCCTGAACTATTTGAGGTGGTCTTGGGGAGTCACGTCATGGTCCCCATTGGGATGGGTTGTGACAGATTGATATCAGAGGTGGTCAGTTCTACCTTAGAACCAAGATTCTGTGAGTTTGGTTTCGGGAAACAATGTTAAGTGTTTCGGGCTCGACTTTCAGGCCAGAGACTTCAGTGTTGGTGTGGGAGGCCAGCATATCCATACACTAGGACTCAGATAACCTTCTTTTAAACTTGTTACGTTAAAAAAATTGTTGAGGTGGAAATAATAGATTGGTACATGCATCATATAGGAATGGGTAATGCTTTCCATGTCCTTTGTGTCAGCTATCCAGATATTCTCATTAACCATGGTACATCTTGTTTTCTTATAGGAAGCCTCCATGATGCATACCCACTAGGATTTAGTAGAACGATCATGAGAATGACCCCCTCAGTGACAAGGCTTCGATACAGGGACCAATTACCCAGGCGTTTCCACCAGGTGGTCCACCTGTTATACCACCACTAGTGGAGCAGCCCGTGGTACCTGTAGTACCGACCGATGAGGAGTGTCGGCTGTCCACACTCTAGGAGTTTCTGAGATAGAGACCCCTCAGGATCTGAGGCGATCCCAACCCTCGGGAGGCTGATGACTGGTTTAAGAAGGTGACCATAGTTTTCTATCTAGTGAGGACACCAGCTGACTAGACGATGATCCTAGGAGCAATTCTTCTTCAGGGTTCGGCAGGATGATGGTGGAGTCTGACCACCCAGACTCATGACGAGGAGACTCGTTCATGGATGGAGTTTGATATGCTCTTTAGGGAGGAGTTCTCTCCAGTTATGCTGAGTATAGTGTGCATCCATGAACTTCTTCGGCTCCAACAGGGTAGTTTGACAGTATTTGACTATTCATCAAGGTTCACTAACCACACCCGGTACTCGATGGATATGGTTAGGGATCTGTACTATAGATACCCAAAGATTGACGTACATGGACATTAAATTACTTTTGCGGGATACTTAATGCATAACAAAAACAGACACACAAAGATCGTAATAGTTTAGTTTCTTTGGAAACTCGGAATATAAACTTCTAATCATGGTGAAAGATCTTCAACATATCCATTAATGATCTTCCCCTTTTGTTTTCTTACCTAAAACCTTTCTTTAAATCCTGGGGAAAAGAAAACATATAAAGGGTGAGCTCAAATTCTCAGTAAGGGTAAGCATAGAGAACATAAAACAATCCTTAGACATTTGAATGTAAAAAACATGAGCATAAAATCTCAACATCAATATCTTGATAAGTGACATAAAACATGGAAGTACATAAGGCATAGATCATAATGGAACATAAATAATGATAAAATAGCATGGGAATAAAATATGTAATTGTGGAAACCATTCAGCACTTGTTATGATTTCCATAGTAGCCAAGGCATTGCTGCCAAGACCATCTTAGTGGACAAAGTCCATTTCTGAATCAAGTTCACTCCTCGTTCCAGTCCTGTATTACTGAACCGGTTTAACTTTCCATTCCATCCATGTCTATATCATGAGATATAAATATATACCCAATGCATTGAAGGGAGATATAGGTCCCACCCATCTCATAATGAAATCATTCTTACATGTGCCACAACATAAACATAAAGCATTCATCATAACCCAAAGAATAAAACGGGTTTTATAAACATCATTCCATCTAGTAGGTTTCTAAGGAAGTGGGGAAGTAAAATGGGTAGGGGTTGGCTGAGCTTTAAGGCTCAAATTGGTGTGATGAGGAGAGGGAGGAGGTTCCCTTTTATAAGGGAGGATAGGGGCACCTTTGGAAATATAAGAAATATTAGTTTATATTAAATCCCAACCCCAATTAAAAACTTCCAAAAGGACTCTTTTCCGAAGATTAGATGAGATAGGGTTGTAATTTCATCAATCAATAAAATTTAGACATGTTAGGAATTTATTTTAAACATTACAAACTTGATTTATCCTTATTTATCAATTTAATTTTATTTGTGGTAATAATATTCTAAATTTTAAATTATTATAAATAATTACATATGTGTTGTGAATTTTCCATAATTTGACACTTTATGACATTTTCGACCATATAAATTTAAATTTATAATTTTTAAATATTTTTGTGATTTTTAAACAATTTTATAATATGTTATTCTTATAAAATAACAATAGTGTCAATTTTTCCAATATTCATTGAATTTAAATAAACAATATACAGAAGATATGTTCGAACTAAAAGATTTAATAGATTCATGACATGTCATATATATCCAGAAAATTAGTGGAGCTCATTAAATAGTTCATATAATATTTATTTTAATATTTTTAAAACCATTTATTTGATATTTCTCTTAATAAAATAATTTCAACATCACTATTATGTCACCTTTAATAATAATTATATAATCCCTAAAAATTATAAATAAATTCATATGATGTAGATAATGTTACTAGATTTTTGGAGACTATTTATATCTAAAGTTTCAGGAAGTTTATCACTAAACTAAAATTATTATACTTATAAGACTTAAGAAAGTGACATGTTGTCACTTTCTTTAGTTTTAATACTAATTAAATTATTTTCATGAACAAAAGTCCATTAAATGAATCTAATCCAACCCTTAGGTGATATGGGTCGACTTTTAGTCTTCCAATAGCATTTTGGAAGGTGTTAGGGTAATTTTATAATCTTATATTTACCCTTAATTACCCGAATTACCTTTAACTATGGTAAATAAAATTTACCGTAGTTACTATTCATAATGCCCAAAAAATAAAAAGTATCTTATTAACATAATTTGGACCCCTTGATTCCAAATATGGAATACATTTTTCCAAATTCAATACGCAAAAGTTTCAGAAATGAAATTAAAATTAATCCTGTTGTTGATAGAAAACGGGTTTTTGTTTAAAATATTGCAAAAAGATTGAATTGATTTAACCTACGAATTCAAGGTAAAATCAATTATAATGACATACATTATATTAAATGGTAAAAATATATTCTATTTATACTTTAAAACAATACAATATTATAATTTAACCATATAAATTATTACGATGAAAAAAGTTGTTTTTAATTAAAATATAGTGTGTTTTTACTATTCATTAAAATATGAAAGTTATAAGAAAAATATCAAAACATTATCCAATGTAAATTTTTATACCCTGATTCAAAATAAGATGTTTATTTTGTAAAATTGAACTGATAAACATGTCAAAAACTAGACTTAATGTGGGGGCGCCATTAAAAGGTGGCAAAACTTCATTTTTAAAAAAATACTTATTTTACCCGAAAAATTTATTTTGTTCACATACCATGTTCTAGAAAATGTGTTAGATGAAATAATAATTTTATAACATTCAAAATTTATTTAATACTATTCATAATGGCTAGCTCATAATAATATTATAACCATATATCATTGTTTAGTGAAACCTGATATTTCGTACCACACACGCTATCGAGGAAAGTCGTGATTGCATGTAATGCAAGCCAAGTCAGGGTTGCGTGTTGTGCAAGAATCCTTCATTGTTTCATATAACAGAATCCAACCATATTTCATTTATACATTGAATATATATACATATTTATATATATTCACTCAATGTTGCGAACTTGAAATTGTGTGTAACACGATCCAAGAATTGTGTTACGTATACTACAATCTAATGCAGTGTTGCGTATAGTACAAGCTAATCTTGGTGTAGTGTATAATAGAAGATAAAAGAAATTAAAAATAACATATCTCATAAAATCTGGGTGTTACATTCTACCCCCTTAAAATGGATTTCGTCCTCAAAATTCGTTGGGGTTATAAATCGTTTACTATTCATAGAAACCCACATCGTAAAAAAGAATACTAAACCTTAATTTTAAAAAATAAAGTAAGAAATGTAATGATTACCAAAAGTAACTCATCCCTGGGTTAACATATAGGAGAACATAGGTGAAAATATGGATATAGAAGAAAAATCAAACCATCATGTTCTGATGGAGAGTGGTAGAGAACATGGCTATGAAAAATCCATCAATGACAAAGCCATAAATTTGTTATGATCTAAGGTTCCATCTGATTCATCGGATATAAGAGCACTAGGACAACATTTTTGGTTTTCAATATCAATTCCCTAAAATTGAAAATTTTGAATTAGAAGAAATACTTACTTGATTTTGGTACAATCTCACTGTTGTTCGTGCTTTGAACAATTTACACTTCATCTCTTAAAGAAATGAAGTTGAATTTTTTATTCGTGAAGTGCTAATAAATCATGTGATAGAATGATGGGTCATTCCATCTATTTCAAACAAAATGTTAGCAAAAGTTATCAAATATACATAAGTCCATCTATGGTGAGGTTAATCATATACGATTCCAAAAATGAACTAATACTTTATATATCATACCACTTAATAAAATAAAACTAGTTTCTACTAACCAGGGACTTCCCGTAGGACGGTGGTAGGCGATAAAGTCCAGTCACACTTCGGTTGTGGGTTCGACTCCCACAGCCTTGTCTGACGCGACGGGTTGTCGTCGGTCCTGTAGGTTTTCCTCTTTCTAAAACTACATTACTATAACATCCCATCAATAATATCAAAAAAAGTTCTATCCTTAAACAATAAAAACTTATGTCCAAAATAATCCATTCCAATCTTTAGGCTTTTCTAAAATACTTCGGGCCAAGCTCATAGTACAAAGAAAACAATTACTAGAAAGGTTATATATCAAGAATGTGAATACAAGCATTTAGCTCACATATATCATAAGATATATCTTGTTGGTTTCTTCCCAAACACATTAATACCTTATTCATATATTCTCTTGAAACATAAATTACCATAAAACCTTATTGAAAACATGAATACTGTCAAAAGGTAACTCTTTCCACATACCAAAATCCCAAAAAATCTACATAATCAAACCATAATATCACTTAGTCTTTATATCAGTCATGATCTCATGAATACAATCAAACATCTCATTATATTCTTATCACTTAATTATGCGCATATCATCTACTTCCAAAAAATATCTGAATAACCTTCCATGGTTACTGGTACCATTCAACATATACTTTCAAAAAAATTAGAAAAAACAATAGTGTAACAATCCTTAGTTGATTCTTTATTCCATAGTACCATACATTATTCTTTATAAACATACAATCATTCCACTAACTTCTTAAACCACTGACTGAGCTTCATCATTTCTTTAATCTCATATTTCATTTGTAGTCTCTTCATCATCATCCACATAAATACTACTGATATGACCATGCCGATTCTCTTCATGAGATTTTCCCTTAGGGCATTGGTTTGCAAAATGCCCATACATTCCACATTTAAAACATCTAATAATTTTTGATGTCTTAGCAATACCATTATCCTTGTCCATGGTGTTAACTGAACCTTTTTCTTTACACTTAATGGATTTGTGTCCTTCTTTTCCACACCCAAAGCATCTTCCCGCTCCTTTGAAACAATCTCCCTGATGCCTCTTCCCACATGATTTACATGAGGGAAATTGAAATTTCTTTCCTCTATGATCATCATGAAACTCCATCTTTCTCTTATTATCTGAGTTGGGAAACTTACCAAACATTAGATTATTGATCATATTACGAGATTGCTGATTAGGAATAATAACGATGTTTGGACTTCTAAATCCCGTTTCATTTGGTTTCTCATGAAGAATATCATTCCATTGTCCGGCATATCCTCCATTATCTTGAATCTTCCTGTTTCCAGCCATTTTCTAAACACAAAAAGAATATTGTGAGAGGAAAAAACCATGATATGGAAAACAACATAATAAAGGGGGGGTACATTCAATATCTAACATCTTGGGTTTAATTCTAAGATTGTTAGCGCAATTCCAGGACTATAACCTATACATATAGTTAAACTCAGGGACATTCCTACACATACCTTAGAAATATCTCAATGGATCTCACTAAAGTTTCTGCATCCTAGTTTCCAAAGGTTAACTAAACCTTTCCTCTGATACCAACAATATATACCTGAAGCTTGACTGTAATAGCCCGAGATTTTATAAAAAATATTCTTTTTTTTATTTCACTAATGTCTTGTGTTGTACACTACACCAAAAGGAGCTTGCACAACACGCATCCTTGACTTGCCTTGCATTACACGCAATCGCGACCTTCCTCGATAGCGTGTGTAGTACGCAATACCGAGTTTCACTAAACAACGATATGCTATTAAAATATTATTATAACTAGCCGTTATGAATAGTAATAACCACTTTTTAAAATTTTAGAAATTTTAGCTCTCAAAATGGACTTAATTTTTGGATTATGAGTATCGAATTTAGCTTAAGGTGAAATTTTGGTACTTTTCAGATAACTTTCATATTCTGATAAATAGTGAAAATTACTAAATTATAATTAAAAACAACTTTTTTAATCAAAATAATTAATAGTGACAAATTATTAATTTGAATTGTTTTAAAGTATATTTAGAATATATTTTTACAATTTAATACAATGTTGGTCATTGCATGTAATTTCACATTTAAACCAGTTATAAACTAGTGTCAATCTTTTGATAGTTATTATCTCTTAAAAACACGCTATTTGTTTTGACGACGAAAATTAATTTTTAAATTAGTTAATGCAACTGATATGTTTTGAATTTGGTAAAATAGACATCATTTTTGAGTTCATAATATCAAATATAGCTTAGGCCTAATTTTTGGTATTTTTCTGAAAACTTTCAATTTTTGATGAATAGTGAAACCACTAAGTGGTAGGTTAAAAACTGAATTTTTCATAAAACTTAATTTTACCACTTCTGTGAATGGAATTTCGAAAATCCGACAGACACGGTTGATATCAGTAAGTAAAATGTGGTTCAATGAGATAAAAATAATTTTTTGGTGAATAGTAACTTTTTACTTTTTTTACCACGGTTAATAGTAAATAGGGTAACTAAGGGTAAATATGACATTATAAAGATACTGGATTTATGTATATATATATATATATGTATGTCATCTACTTACTTCCATTCAAGACAATAAGGAAAGGAAAACAGCGTTCATGCGTACGTACGGACTACCGTCTCCATGAACGGTGTTTTTCATTTCATTTATCTATCTATTATATATATATATATACTGAATATATATGATATATAAATCATATTTTATATTCTGGAAGTAAGTAAATCATGATATAAGTAATAATAATGTCAAGAACAACAAGTCAAAACACCTACGATAAATGAAACGATTTTACCCAAAACGCTTCTTTAACATGGAATTTACAAAAGAACGGGTAATATAATGTCATAAGTGAACCATATATGATATCATAACAATGAATATGATTCTGTAATAAGTCAATGACATTATTTAAATCATTATACAGGAGGTTCGGACACATACGAAGCAAATCGGACCTAAGGTAAGGGAAATATCACAATCTCATTTTTATCTGAGATTTTTTATTCGTAAGTATTTACTGGGGTGTATTTTATCATCCACATCCATGTTTCATAAATATGTAATATTATTTCCATCCACCTAAAATTGTTTAAATCCATTTTTACCCTTCGGTGAGTTTTTAGTAAAAGAAATGAAAGGAATCTTTTGTCGTTTTTCGTACGAGGTACTTTTTGACTTTTCCGAAAAAAATACGAAGAATGTTTCTTTTAACTTAAACGGCATGAATGGATTTTTGAAAAATTATTTCCAAGAAGCTTCCTTTACAAGTTTTGAAGTTTATTTTTAATCAACTTCTTTTATTTTAAAGTTGTATGACATGTTATGAAAGGAAAAATGTTTTTGAAGAAGAAAGTATATTTTCCTCAAGAATGGAGTTCAAGTGTTTTATCAAAATTATTTTCCATCTAAGATAATAAAGGGTTCTGTTTTTATCCCTATTATTACATGGATTTGATTATGTTGTGATGGAAACATTTTTATGAATTCCTTTATCTTATATGAATTGTTTTATGATGTCATGTTATTTAAGAATCCCATTTTTATTTCATGGGTTATGCGATGATGTATGATTTATGATTATGTGGAACACATAAGAAAGGATTCATTATAAGATGGGTGGGACCTATATCTCCCTCCAATTCATTGGGTAAATATTTCATATCTCATGAGATAGACAGGGCTGGAACGGTAGGTTATACCGGTTCAGTGAAACAGGACTGAAACGAGGGTTACTCGATTCAGAAAGGGACTTTGTCCACTAAGATAGTCTTGTCAATGAGTCTTGACTAATAGGAAATGATTATCTATGATTATGTGTGAATGCCACAAAGATTCATGTTTTAAGTTATGATTATTGTGATTACATTTCACTGCCATGATTTACCCCATGTTATGAAATTATGATCTCTTTTGTAGGTTAAGATTTCCAAAATTATGTGCTTATGTATATGATGTGATTGATATTTCTTTTGTTTACCCTTACTGAGCATTTGAGCTCACCCTTTTATGTTTTCTTTTCCCCAGGATATAAAGAAAGGTTTTAGGTAAAAAAAAAGAAGATCTTTATTGGAGATTTTGAAGATCTTTCAGCACGATTAGAAGATTATTTTCCGAGTTTCCAAAGACACTAAACTATTACGATCCTTGTGTGTGTGTGTTTTTTTGTTATGTACTAAGTATTCCGCAAATGTAATGTAATGTCAATGTACGTTAAGCTTCGGGTCTCTACAGTTGGTATCAGAGGAAAGGTTTAGTCAACCTTTGGAAACTAGGATGCGAAAACGTTAGTGAGATCCCTAGAGATATTTCTCCGGTATGTCTAGGGATGTCCCTAAGGTTAAGTATACGTATAGGTTATAGTAATAGAACTACGCTAACTATAATAGAATTAAACCTAAGATGTTAGATATTGAAGGTACTCCCCCTTTATTATGTTGTTTTCCCTAGCATGATTTTAGCCTCTCACACTATTCTTTTTGAGTTTTAGACGATGGCTGGAACCCGAAGGAACTGTGTTGATCAATGCAATGGACAATGCAATGACTGTCCTCCTGAACAAACAAATGTTATGGGAGATGGAGTGAAAAATCTTATTGCTATACTTACACAAGCTATGAATCATTCTGGACTTCCAAATGAGCAGAGAAGGGAACAGTATTCTATTGAGTCCTTCATAAGGAAACGTCCACCTTCTTTCAGTGGGACTTCCGATCCACTTGTTGCTGAACAATGGATCAGTACTACTGAAAAGATATTTTCAGTTCTTCAATGTTCTGAACATGATAAAGTCATCTTAGCAGTGTATCTTTTGGAAGGTGATGCTGATCAATGGTGGAATCTTATCAAGAATACGAGGCCAAGAGATGAAATTGAGTCCATGGAATGGGACGAGTTCAAGAACTTGTTTTTCAGTAAGTACTTCCCTCGTATTCTTCGAACAAAGATGGAGAAGGAGTTTCTTGAACTAAAGAAAAAGGATTATGAATCTGTTGGTATATACGAAGCGAATTTTACAAGACTTGCAAGGTATGCATCTGGCATTATCATCCAACCTGAAAGTAAAGTTGATCGATTTTTCAGTGGCTTAAAACCAAGTCTTCGAAGGGAATTAGCTATAAGAGACTTCATTAGCTATGAAGAAATTGTGCGTTGTGCTATCAAGGTAGAAATGGAAGTTGGTGTTACATATCCATCTCATGGTTTTGAAAAGAAACGAAAGATGGAGTTCAAGGAGAAATCTCAAAATAATGGTGAAAAGAAGATGAATGTTTCCTTATGCACAAAGTGTGGAAAGAAGCATGGTGGAGATTGTCTTAAAGGGACTAGAAAATGTTTTAAGTGTGGAAAAG
The DNA here is from genome assembly GCA_963277665.1 of Viscum album. Lineage (NCBI taxonomy): Eukaryota > Viridiplantae > Streptophyta > Magnoliopsida > Santalales > Viscaceae > Viscum > Viscum album. Next base: position 219,421,141 of record OY728127.1, on the reverse strand, counting down.
AAGGTCATCGAGTAGCTGAGTGTCGAAGTAATGGAAAAAGGGTTTCTAATGATGTGAATAAAGCAAACACTACAGAGAACGCACCACCAACACTTCAATGCTTCAAGTGCAAGGAAATGGGGCATTATGCTAATAAATTCCCTAATCCAAGGGTTAGTGATGATCAACATGAGAAACCACTGAAGGCAAAGGACAAAGTGAAGTCACATGCGATCACTGTTGGCAATGTTGAATACGACAACGATGTGGTGGAATGATTAAGTGTTTATGTAATGGGATTCCAAAATAATGTTGTATCATTGAGTATTGCAATATTTATTGATGTGGTATTCAAAGTGATTGAGATATTTTTTTGGAAATAAGATGATATGCGCATAATGAAGGGAAAACGAGAAAATGAAATGTTTAACAGTATTCATGAGCTCATGATTGATATAAGGACTAAGTGATATCATGGTTTGAGTATATAGAATTTTGAGGATTTTGGTATGTAGAAAGTGTTAGATTTTAACTGCATTCATGTTTTCACTAAGGTATTCAATAGAATACATGATTAAGGACTTTGAATGTTTAGAATGTGACCAACAAGACATATCTTATGATATATGGGGATCAACGATGGTATTAAATCTCTGGTAATCGTTTTCACTATGTTATGAGAGTGGACTGCAGTATTATGGATAAGCCTAAAGATTGAAATGGATTATGTTGTACATAAGTGAGTATTGTTTAAGGATTGAAGTTTTCTCGATATTATTGATGGGATGTTATAGTAATATAGTTTTAGAAAAAGGACAACCTGCAGGACGGGCGACAGCCCATCGCGTCGGACAAGGATGTGGGAATCGAACCCACAACCTAAGTGCGACTGGCCTTTATCGCCTACCACTGGCCTACAGGAAGTCCCTGTTTAGTAGAAACTAGTTTTATTATATTAAGCAGTATGATATATGAAGTATAAGTCCATTTTAGGAAGCATATGTGATTAATCTCACTATAGATCGACTTATGTATATAATTTTTGCTAACCTTTTGTTTGAGACAGATGGAATGACCCGTCATTCTATCACATGATCTGCTAACACTTCACGAATAAAAAATTCAACTTCATTTATTTAAGAGATGAAGTGGAGATTGTTCAAGGCATGAACAACAGTGAGATTGTACCAAAATAAAAAAGTATTTATTCTAATTCAAATTTTAAACTTTAGGGAAATGATCTTGAAAACCAAAAATGTTGTCCTAGTGATCTTATACCCGATGAATCAGATGGTACCTTAGATCGTCGCAAATTTATGGATTTCTGATTACTGGATTTTCCATAGCCATGTTCTCTACCACTCTCCATCAGAACATGATGGTTAGATTTCTCTTCCATATCCATATTTTCACCTATGTGGAAACCCAGTGATTAGTTTATTTGGGTAATCGTTACATTTCATACTTTAGTTTTTAAATCCAAGTTTTGGAATTCCTTTTTACGATGTGGGTTTCTATTAAAGAAACTTTCGAATAGTAAACCATTTATAACCCCGACGAATTTCGAGGGCGAAATTCATTTTAAGGGGGGTAGAATGTAACAGCCCGAGATTTTATGAAAAATATTATTTTTTTTATTTCACTAATGTCTTGTGTTGTACACTACACCAAAAAGGGCTTTCACAACACGCATCCTTGACTTGCCTTGCATTACACGCAATCGCGACCTTCCTCGATAGCGTGTGTAGTACGCAATACTGAGTTTCACTAAACAACGATATGCTATTAAAATATTATTATAACTAGCCGTTAGGAATAGTAATAACCACTTTTTAAAATTTTAGAAATTTTAGCTCTCAAAATGGACTTAATTTTTGGATTAGGAGTATCGAATTTAGCCTAAGGTGAAATTTTGGTACTTTTCGGATAACTTTCATATTCTGATAAATAGTGAAAATTACTAAATTATAATTAAAAACAACTTTTTTAATCAAAATAATTAATAGTGATAAATTATTTATTTGAGTTGTTTCAAAGTATATTTAGAATATATTTTTACAATTTAATACAATGTTGGTCATTGGATGTAATTTCACATTTAAACCAGTTATAAACTAGTGTCAATCTTTTGATAGTTATTATCTCTTAAAAACACGCTATTTGTTTTGACGACGAAAATTAATTTTTAAATTAGTTAACGCAACTGATATGTTTTGAATTTGGTAAAATAGACATCATTTTTGAGTTCATAATATCAAATATAGCTTAGGCCTAATTTTTGGTATTTTTCTGAAAACTTTCAATTTTTGATGAATAGTGAAACCACTAAGTGGTAGGTTAAAAACTGAATTTTTCATAAAACTTAATTTTACCGCTTCTGTGAATGGAATTTCGAAAATCTGACAGACACGGTTGATATCAGTAAGTAAAATGTGGTTCAATGAGATAAAAATAATTTTTTGGTGAATAGTAACTTTTTACTTTTTTTTACCACGGTTAATAGTAAATAGGGTAACTAAGGGTAAATATGACATTATAAATATACTGGATTTATGTATATATATATATATATGTATGTATGTCATCTACTTACTTCCATTCAAGACAATAAGGAAAGGAAAACAGCGTTCATGCGTACGTACGGACTACCGTCTCCATGAACGGTGTTTTTCATTTCATTTATCTATCTATTATATATATATATATACTGAATATATATGATATATAAATCATATTTTATATTCTGGAAGTAAGTAAATCATGATATAAGTAATAATAATGTCAAGAACAACAAGTCAAAACACCTACGATAAATGAAACGATTTTACCCAAAACGCTTCTTTAACATGGAATTTACAAAAGAACGGGTAATATAATGTCATAAGTGAACCATATATGATATCATAACAATGAATATGATTCTGTAATAAGTCAATGACATTATTTAAATCATTATACAGGAGGTTCGGACACATACGAAGCAAATCAGACCTAAGGTAAGGGAAATATCACAATCTCATTTTTATCCGAGATTGTTTATTCGTAAGTATTTACTGTGGTGTATTTTATCATCCACATCCATGTTTCATAAATATGTAATATTATTTCCATCCACCTATAATTGTTTAAATCCATTTTTACCCTTCGGTGAGTTTTTAGTAAAATAAATGAATGGAATCTTTTGTCGTTTTTCGTACGAGGTACTTTTTGACTTTTCCGACAAAAGTACGAAGAATGTTTTTTTTAACTTATACGGCATGAATGGATTTTTGAAACATTATTTCCTAGAAGCTTCCTTTACAAGATTCGAAGATTATTTTTAATCAACTTATTTTATTTTAAAGTTGTATGACATGTTATGAAAGGAAAAATGTTTTTGAAGAAGAAAGGATATTTTCCTCAAGAATGGAGTTCAAGTGTTTTATCAAAATTATTTTCCATCTAAGATAATAAAGGGTTCTGTTTTTATCCCTATTATTACATGGATTTGATTATGTTGTGATGGAAACATTTTTATGAATTCCTTTATCTTATATGAATTGTTTTATGATGTCATGTTGTTTAAGAATCCCATTTTTTATTACATGGGTTATGCGATGATGTATGATTTATGATTATGTGGCACACATAAGAAAGGATTCATTATAAGATGGGTGGGACCTATATCTCCCTCCAATGCATTGGGTAAAGATTTCATATCTCATGAGAAAGACAGGGCTGGAACGGTAGGTTATACCGATTCAGTGAAACAGGAATGAAACGAGGGTTACTCGATTCAGAAAGGGACTTTGTCCACTAAGATAGTCTTGGCAATGAGTCTTGACTAACAGGAAATGATTATCTATGATTATGTGTGAATGCCACAAAGTTTCATGTTTTAAGTTATGATTATTGTGATTACATTTCACTGCCATGATTTACCCCATGTTATGAAATTATGATCTCTTTTGCAGGTTAAGATTTCCAAAATTATGTGCTTATGTATATGATGTGATTGATATTTCTTTTGTTTACCCTTACTGAGCATTTGAGCTCACCCTTTTATGTTTTCTTTTCCCCAGGATATAAAGAAAGGTTTTAGGTAAAAAAAAAGATCTTTATTGGAGATTTTGAAGATCTTTCACCACGATTAGAAGATTATTTTCCGAGTTTCCAGAGACACTAAACTATTACGATCCTTGTGTGTGTGTGTTTTTTGTTATGTACTAAGTATTCCGCAAATGTAATGTAATCTAAATGTACGTTAAGCTTCGGGTATCTACATTGACGTACATGGACATTACATTACGTTTGCGGAATACTTAATACATAACAAAAACAGACACACAAGGATCGTAATAGTTTAGTGTCTTTGGAAACTCGGAATATAATCTTCAAATTGTGGTGAAAGATCTTCAACATCTCCTTTAATGATCTTTCCCCTTTGTTTTCTTACCTAAAACCTTTCTTTAAATCTTGAGGAAAAGAAAAAATATAAAGGGTGAGGTCAAATTCTCCGTAAGGGTAAGAATATAGAACATAAAACAATCCTTAGACATTTGAATGTAAAAAACATGAGCATAAAATCTAAACATCAAAACCTTGAGAAATGACATTAAACATGGAAGTACATAAGGAATAGATCATAATGGAACATAAATCATGATAAAATAGCATGGGAATAAAAAAAATATAATTGTGGCAACCATTCAGCACTTGATATGATTTCCATAGTAGCGAAGGCATTGTTGCCAAGACCATCTTAGTGGACAAAGTCCCTTTTTGAATCGAGTTCACTCCTCGTTCCAGTCCTGTATTACTGAACCGGTTTAACTTGTTGTTCCAGCCATTCTATCTCATGAGATATAAGTCTTTACCCAATGAATTAGAGGGAGATATAGGTCCCACCCATTTCATAATGAAATCACTCTTACTTGTGCCACAACATAAACATAAATCATTCATCATAACCCAAAGAATAAAATGGGTTTCATAAACATCATTCCATCATCACATAATCCATATAAAAGAAATGGACATCATTTCATAATAAGAAAAGCGAAACCATGTAAATCATAGAGACATTATACTTGAAACATACACATACGAAATAATGTCATCTTAGATGGAAAATGGTTTTGATAAAGCACTTAAAATGAATTTTTAAGGAAAATATCCTTTCTTCTTGAAAATCATTTTCTATTCACAAAATGCCATTCAATTTTAAAAGAAATAGATTTTTTTTGAATATAGTCATTAAATATTTTGGAGTAAGTCTCATTAAAATAAGGCTTTATAAAACCTTAAAAAATCCTTTCATTCCGTATAAGTTAAAAAAACATTCTTCTCGTACTTTTGCCGAAAAGGTCAAAAAGTACCTCGTAAAAGAAATATTCCATACATACCATGTATTAAAAGTCAAAAATGGGTAAAAATGACTTTAAACATACATGAAACCATTTTTAGGAAACATGGACATGGATTAGAACAATAACCCAAGTAAATACTTACAAATAAACAATCTCGAATAAGAACGAGATTGGAAAAGTTATCCCTTACCTTAGGTCCGATATGCTTCGTATGGATCCGAACCTCCTGTATAATGATTTAAATAGTATCATTCACCTATTAAATAATCATATTCATTGTTATGATATCATATATCTTTCACCTATGACTTTATATTATCCGTTCTTTTGTAAATTCCATGTTAAAGCAGCATTTTGGGAAAAATCATTTCATTTGTCGTATGTGTTTCGACTTGTCGTTCTTGATATTATTACTTATATCCTGATTTACATAATTCCAGAATGTAAAACATGATTTATATATAATATATATTCATCATATACATATATATTATATATCGATAAAAGGAATGAAATACACCGTTCATGGAGACGGTAGGTCGTACGTACGCATGAACGTTGTTTTCGTTTCCTTATTGAATTGAATGAAACTAAATAGATGAAATAAATATATATATATATATATATACATAAATCCATTAGAATTATTATTTCATATATTTCATTATTATTCATTATATAAACATTATGATCATTCATGTATGGTTAACATGGAGAATGAATCTAATCGCGTCGTGGAGACGGTAGTCCGTACGTATGCACGAGCGATGATATCGTTCCCATAATTATTGAATAGAATTGGAGTGGATGGTATAATATATCAGAATCAGTATGATGTTATAATAACAATATATAGTTATTATTTACACCATTATACCCATCCATGTAAGGTGTTGGTGGAAAAACAGATTACACCACGGCGTGGAGATGGTATTCCGTACGTACGCACGCGTGGTGATTTTGTTTTCCATAGGATGGATATAAGGTGAAATAGGGTTGTTTAATATTTATAATAACATATCAGTATATGAGGGATACTTATGTTATTACTTCATAATGAAACAACTAAAGAATAGGGAGTGTAATAAGAATGGAACTTAAAGAAAACGGTAGAAGGTATTACCTCTTTCTCAAAGTGCCTCTTTTAAACTTTCTCTTAGGGTACAAGAGTTGGTATTTTGAGAAGACTAGTACCTGTAGTAGGTTTCTAAGGAAGTGGGGAAGTCAAATGGGTAGAGGTTGGCCGAGCTTGAAATCTCAAATTGGTGTGAGGAGGAGAGGGAGGAGGTGCCCTTTTATAATGGAGGAGAGGGGCACCTTTGGAAATATAAGAAATATTAGTTTATATTAAATCCCAACCCCACTTAAAAACTTCCAAAAGGACTCATATACGAAGATTAGATAAGATAGGGTTGTAATCTCAACAACCAATAAAATTTATACTTGTTAGTAATTTATTTTAAACATTATAAACTTGATTTATTCTTATTTATCAATTTAATTTTATTTGTGGTAATAATATTCTAAATTTTAAATTATTATAAATAATTACATATGTGTTGTGAATTTTCCATAATTTGACATTTTATGAAATTTTCGACCATATAAATTTAAATTTATAATTTTTAAATATTTTTATGATTTTTAAAGAATTTTATAATATGTTATTCTTGTAAAATAACAATATTGTCAATTTTGACACTATTCATTGAATTTAAATAAACAATATACAGAAGATATTTCCAAACTAAAAAATTTAATAGATTCATAACAAGTCATATTTATCTAGAAAATTAGTGGAGACCATTAAATAGTTCATATAATATTTATTTTAATATTTTTAAAACCATTTATTTGATATTTCTCTTAATAAAATAATTTCAACATCACTATTATGTCACCTTTAATAATAATTATATAATCCCTAAAAATTCTAAATAAATTCATATGATGCATATAATTTTATTAGCTTTCTGGGGACTATTTATATCCAAAGTTTCATGAAGTCTATCACTAAACTAAAATTATTATACCTATAAGATTTATGAAAGTGACATGTTGTCACTTTCTTTGGTTCTAATAATAATTAAATTATTTTCATGGAACAAAGTCCATTAAATGAATATAATCCTACCCTTAGGTGATATGGGTCTACTTTTAGTCATCCAATAGGATTTTGGAAGGTGTTAGGGTAATTTTATAATCTTATATTTACCCTTGATTACCCGATTTACCTTTAACTATGGTAAATAAAATTTACTGTAGTTACTATTCATAATGCCCAAAAAATAAAAAGTAGCTTATTAACATAATTTGGACCCACTGATTCCAAATATGGAATCAATTTTTCCCAATTCTGTACAAAAAAGTTTCAGAAGTTAAATAAAAATTAATCCCGTTGTCGATAGAAAAAGGGTTTTTGTTTAAAATATTGCAAAAGATTGAATTGATTTAACCTACGAATTCAAGGAAAAATAAATGCTAATGACATACATTATATTAAATGGTAAAAATATATTCTATTTATACTTTAAAACAATTCAATATTATAATTTAACCATATAAATTATTACGATGAAAAAAAAAATTAATTAAAATATAGCATGTTTTTAGTATTCATTAAAATATTAAAGTTATCAGAAAAATATCAAAACATTATCCAATGTAAATTTTTATATCTTGATTCAAAATAAGAAGTTTATTTTGTAAAATTGAACTTATAAACATGTCAAAAACTAGATTTAATGTGGGAGCGCCATTAAAAGGCGGCAAAACTGCATTTTTTGAAAAATACTTATTTTACCCAAAAAATTTATTCTGTTCACATACCATATTCTAGAAAATGTGTAAGATGAAATAATAATGTTATAAAATTCAAAATTTAGTTAATACTATTCATAATGTCTATCTCATAATAATATTATAACCATATATCATTGTTTAGTGAAACTTGATATTGCGTATAACACACGCTATCGAGGAAAGTCGTGATTGCGTGTAATACAAGCCAAGTCAGGGTTGCGTGTTGTGAAAGAATCCTTCGTTGTTTCATATAAGAGAATCCAACAATATTTCATTTATACATTGAATATATATACATATATATATATATTTACTCAATGTTGTGAACTTGAAATTGTGTGTAACACGATCCAAGAATAGTGTTACGTTTACTAAAAGCTAATGCGGTGTTGCGTATAGTACAAGATAATCTTGGTGTAGTGTATAATATAAGATCAAAGAAATTAAAAATAATATATCTCATAAAATATTGGGGTGTTACATGTACTTTAGAGCTCGAACCTTTGAGCGAGGTCTACGACGGGACACTTGAGCAAGTGTTGTGCCTCTATGCATATCAACTTTTGCTGGATTGCTCAAGTAGGACTTGGTGATCGAGAGCTTCATGACAGAGAAGAGACAGCCAACAACATTTAACAACAGGCAGAATGGTGCAGAGACCTCAGCAACAGGGACCTAACGTCAGGCACAGGGATCAAGATGTGGGAGACATCATAGGAGGACTCGGGATAGGGGATCGACAGTCCAGGGCTCTCAGGATGGATCCATTCAACCTAGGGGAAGTGGTGACACTCATGCGATGGTAGGGGACATCTCATTAGAGGTTTTCCAATCTGTCGAGTTGCTGACAGGGAGGCGATGGGTGGACCACTGAGGTAGAGGCAGGGAGTAGAGCAGACAGACTCAACTGGCAGCGGGCATGGAAGAGGAGCAGGGAGAGCTACAGGTGGTGGAAGACGCTTCGATTTACATTCACCACCACCCCTAGGAGGTCCACACTAGGCTCAGGGAGCTGGGGGATAGGGGTGGGGATAGCTACATGCAGTTGAGGCGTACGACCCAAGGACTCCAGGGATGATCCAAGGTACGATCTGTGTCTTCTCTACCTTATATTCCATACTTATAGACACAAGTGTCAGTAACTCCTCCATCTCCACATGTCATGTGTGAAACCTTGAGATTTCAGTAGAGCCGTTGAATTAATCCTTGCACATAGAGACACCTATAGGAGTTGTCATGATGATCATGCACCTTTGCAGACAGTGTTATCTTACCCTTAGAGGTGAGAGTTTTGGTTGGAACCTCTGGGTGTTAGCGTCAAGGCCTTATGACATCATTCTCGATATGGATTGGTTATCTTCAATCGATGCCCAAATTGAATGTTTTAGGTGAAGGGTGTGGTGTTTCCGTAATGATGGGATGAGGATTTATTTTGTTAGAGAAAAGGAGACCCATGCAGCACAGAATGAGATCATGCATAGGAGGGTGAAACTGATTACTCATTAGTTGGATATCCTTACCGTTGGAGTAGTAGACATTATTAGCTCTCAGTTCCCAGTTGTAGTGGAGGAGTATGAGGACGTCTTTCTTGAAGATGTTCCAGGATAACCTCCCCGCCGGGAAATCGACTTCTGCATCGACTTGCACCCCAGGATAGCACTGATTTCCTCATCAGCATATCATATGGCTCCCATAGAGCTTCGCAAGCTGACGGTGTAGTTGGAGGATTTGCAGAGCAAGGGTTTCGTAAGATCCATCGTTTCACCCTGGGTGGCCCTAGTCTTGTTTAACAAGATGGTAGATGGGAGTTTGAGGCTGTGTGTGGATTTCCGTCACCTGAATCAGGTAACTGTGAAGAAAATGTATCCACTGAAGAGAATAGTTGACCTCTTCGATCATCTAAGAGGGGCACAATGGTTCTCAAAGGTTGACCTTAGATAAGGTTATCACCAGTTACGAGTACTGGACGAGGATATACTAAAGGCCACTTTTATATGCTTCTATAGTCACTATGAGTACTTGGTGATGCCTTTTGGCATGACAGACGTCCCCGTAATGTTCATGGGACTGATGAACTGGATCTTCTAGCCCTACATAGACCAGTTTGTAGTGGTCTTCATCGACGAAATCCTTTTGTACTCGATGTCATTTGAGGAGCACATGAGACACCTGTGGATGGTTCTAGACATACTCCGAGAGAACCATATTTATGGGAAGCTCTTGAAGTGCCAGTTCTGGATTCAGGAGGTCTAATTTTTGGGACATGTCATCTCAGGAGATGGAGTAGTTATAGACCCAGCCAAGGTGGAGGCAGTGTTAGCATGAGAGACACCTTAGAGCGTTACAGAGGTGTGAAGCTTCCTTGGGTTGGTAGGATATTACCAAAGATTCATTCCTGATTTCATCCAAATATCATCACAAATGACATCCTTGACTAGGAAAGGGAAACCCTTCATATGGATTTAAATGTTCCAGCAGGATTTCAAGCAGTTGAGATAGAGTTTTACGAGTGCTCCGATCATGAGATTACTGGAGGAGGGTTTCAAGTACATAGTTTTCTACGATGCATCGGAGATCAGGCTCGGCTATGTCCTCATGTAGAGATAGGCAGTGATTTATTATGGTTCATGCTATCTTAGGCCACATTATCATAACTATGCGACCCATGATCTCGAGTTGGAAGTGGTAGTCTTCGCGTTGAATATGTGGCAACAATACCTTATGGGAAAGCTATTCATCGTCTTCTCTAACCATAAGAGACTCAAGTACATATTCTTATAAAAGGATCTGAATCTGAGATAGAGGCGTTGGTTAGAGTTCCTCCAGGACTATGATTTCAAGATTATATATACTCCTGGTAAGGGGAACAAGGTGGCAGATTATCTTAGTAGAAGGTTGAGCTCACAGTAGTTATGTGAGGCGATAGAGCAGTTAGCCACATTGTAATTATCCTTCGTGGATAGAGATATTTCTAATTACCTTTAGTCGATGGTTTTCACCACTCCACCCTTACAGCGAGTTAGGGAGGCTAAACTTTGGGATATCGACTATGAGGATTTACGTGCTCTGTTACCCTTAAGAAATTCTCCTAATGGATGTTCACAAGGTGGGGAGCACGTACTTCTTTTCAGGGGATGCACAATTGTACCTGTGGCGTTGAGGGAGGAGGCCCTGAGGGATTTTCATACGTCTCCATTGGCAGTACATCCTGGAGTGGTAAAGATGTAATAGGATCTCTGAATATAGTTCTGGTGGTCAGGCATGAAGAAAGAAGTAACAGAGTTTGTTTCTCGATGCCTTACATGCTAGTAGGTGAGGGATGAGCACCAGGTTCCAATGGAATTAGCTCACCCCTAGAAGTTATAGAGTGGAAGTGGGGTAGAATATCGATGGACTTCGTGACAGGCTTACCACAGACATCCAAGGGGCATGATTCCATCTGGGTGATCATTGACTAACTCACCAATTCAACCACTTCCTAGCAATCAGGGAGCATAGTTCCATAGAGATCTTGGGATGCGTTTATATAGAAGAGATAGTTTGGATTCATGGAATCCCTTCGATGATAGTCTTGGATCGAGACACCTGTTTCACATCCCCATTGTGTAAGGGATTGTAAGAGGCTTTTGGGACTCAGCTACGCTTGAGAACAGCATTCCATCCCCAGACCGATGGTCATACGGAGAGGAACATTCATGTTTTAGAGGATATGTTGCAGACTCATATCATAGACTTTGTTCGCAGTTGGGAGTACCACCTACTACTGCTGGAGTTTTCATATAATAACAGCCACCACTCCTCCATTGGCATGGAACCTTTTGAGGCTTTATATGGGAGACACTGCCAGTCATTGCTTTGCAGGACCAACCCCGGAGTGTCAGTACTCATGGGTCCAGTGTGGGTATGACCTACCACCTAGAAGGTGAAGATCATCCGGGAATAGATGAAGACTACATAGAGCCAATAGAAGTCTTATGCATATAGGCAACAGAGACATCTGGAGTTCGAGGAAGGGAATCATGTCTTCCTTAGGGTCTCATCTCAATGAGGGTTACAGAGATTTGGTCGGGGCGACAAGATATCTCCAAGGTTCATTAGACTTTTCCAGATACTGCCCAGAGTTGGCATGGTGGCTTACCACCATGTTCTACCACCACAGTTGCACCGGGTGCATGATGTCTTCCTTATGTCGCAGCTGGGGAGGTACCCACATGATCCATCACACATCATTGACTGGGGCGAGCTAGACATTGAGGATGGAGCGACCATTGTTGAGTATCTGGTGGAGATCGAGGATCGGCAGGAGAAGATCCTTTGTGGGTGATCGATTCCCTTGGTGTGCATTTGATGGCAGCACAGGAATCTTCAAGAGAGCACGTCGGAGTGGGAGACTCAAATCCATGCCCAGTACCCACATCTTTTTTAGTAGCTCTGGTTTTGGATTTTCGGGGATGCAAAGACCCAAGGTGGGGAGAATGTAATGTATCAGATTTTACATTTATTGTTTTTAAACATTTTATGGAATTATTTCGAGACCAGACCGTTCGAAGACATGTGATTCTGTGGCCCAAAGTGCCCGGAATTAACGTTTTAAATAAATTAAAATTTTAAACAGCGCGCATGAGCAGTTTTCCTGTAAAAGTGGAATATCTTTTAAACGGGTTCCCAAATCAGAAATCTGAGGGCACCATTGAATTCATATCAGTGAATTTCCATAGGCGAGTCCCAAATTTGATCAGTGTGGATCAGCTTTGAGAGTTAGTTTTTGGACGTTTAATAAAAATAAAATAAAATAAAAATTTATTTTATTTAAAGGTTTCCTTTTGGTGCGACGACCTAATTCCTCCATTTTAAATACCTACTTATGGAAAGTTCACAGGATTATCCTCCTAACTCTGTGAATTGAGAGAGAGGCTCTTGGAGATTTGGAGGAGAACCCGTTGGTGGATGATGACGATGCATCTCAGATCCAACGAACCTCACCAAAGAATGCGACATGACAATCGTTCTTCAATTGGATCGAGGTAGGGGATATTATTTCAATTATTCTTCCCCGTTCTTGGATTTAATGATGAACGCGGATCAACCCACGAACAGGTTGATCTGAATATTTTTATGTTTTTGTGAGAGGGTTTTTATTGGGTTGATCTCAAGAAATTAATCAATGTTAGATTATTGTTTTGACTTTGATCTGTTTGATCATACTAACGGGAGCAGATGAACGCCGTGACAAACGATGGAGGAGGTTTGTTCCTCAATTTGCTTTTGGATTTCTTTCCCCTTTATTTTTTTCATGTGTTCTTTACATTCTTCATTGGACGACAAACAACTGATCATTCCACATCTGTTTTGTGATGCAACGATCCAAAATTTGAGATATGACATCGTGGAGACCAAGAGGAGGTGTGACGATGATGGCGACAGATGTATCGACATGGTTCAGGAATAATCATTCTTCGACCATTCTTCACATGGATGATCAGAACACATTTTTTGGGCTGATTGGAGGCCCAAAACCAATGTAATCTTCTTCATAAAGATAAGGTGACATCAACCCTTCAGCTTCGTTGTGATCAGATGGCTGAATCGAAGACCAAAGGAGAAACTGGGGCACAACGGCGACGTGCTTCTTTTTTGGAAACTTTCGAAGAACAAGACGTGTATCCTGAAGAACACGCCGTGTGGTACCTGCGGTGGCTGCCAGGGTTTTGGGTTTCATATAGGTGTCACACGGTGTCTGACCCCAGTCACAGGGCGTGTTGGACCTTCCCCGAAGCTCGGCGTGTATTCTGGGAAGTACACAGACACGAGATGAACTAAACGGCATCAGAACACGGCATATAGAAACTATGTGACATGGAATAGGCGACTAGTCGGGACTCCACATGTATCTAGGGGATACAATTACATGAGGTGGAGTACACGGCCATGTACTCCACCACATGACCTTGCAAGGCAAGTAACGCGAGTCACCCCATGTGCCGGCTATACGGGTTGGCGTACATAGGTTCAGGCCATGTATAGGCACATGGCCAGCGTACACGGAGTGGACCCCAAATACTTTGACACGATGTGTGATCCTTTCGATATGCCGTTTAGTTTAATTTTGAATGAAAAACCTTGCGACACGGGCCGTTGTACACGGGCAGTACCCGGGGTCAGAAGACACAGCCTGTTTCACTTCTACACGTCGTGTAGTTTTCAGTACCTTGCTTGATCTTCTTGTCCACCATATATTGGAAAAGCTTCATTTGGGTTAGTGCCCATTTTTCTCACTCCCCTGAAGGTTGTATATCATTTCCTACTATAGGAGTATGATCCCTTCAGCATGACTTTCTGAGATAGAGTCAGGTATCCCTCCGAGAGGCCCGGAGCGAGATACTCTATCCATTATTGACCCTTGGTAAAGTCATGTATCAATGTGACTACTTCCATAGGGAACCCATCCTCTACCTAGAAGGTGAATTGGGATGATTCGCGGCATCCACCAAGGCCCTGGCAGTGATCCTCATCTGTGTATCACGGTCTTTTCCCCACTCCAGAGTCTGTTCTCCTGGAATGAGTGTATCTATCTCTCGTGACCTTTCTCAAAAGACAATACTTCTCGGATGAACGTCATCAGACCTATCAGACTCATGGAGTGATTTATCCAAGGCGAGTGCTTTGTGGAACCATCGAACTGAATTCCTAGCGGGGGTATGTGGTTGTGAAACTTGTCTCTAGACTGTGGGTCTGGGTTTTGAGTATATCTAGATTGTGTTCTCCTATTATATGTTCAGTATACATATACTGTGTAGAGCTGAGTGTTCCTTTCCTTTGTGTATTGCTTTGTGGTTTTCAGGGTCCTCTACTAAGTATTGTTATACTCACCCCTGCATGGTCTTTTCCCACAGGTGTTTTGTCTTGTACAGAAGACCAGCCTTTTGACAGATTCTAGGGCGGACCAGGATAATACGAAGTTTTTTGAGTTCCTTAAAGGCCGTGGTGTTCCTACCATTACGAGCAGTAGTCCCAGTACCTATTTGTGTTTACAAGTTAGACGTTTTGTTTTCAGAATCTTGTTTTTGGTGGGCTTGTATTCTGACCTATTTTACTTTCAGTACTTACTTTCTGTCGTACTCTGTCAATTGGGATTATTTCTATGCTTGCATTTTTGTTCCCTAGTGGTTTTTACATTTCAGCATTGTGGGCTTGGAGATGTGAGCGTGTGTACAGGTACTTAGGCAATGCCTCCCATGTTAATAATATGCCTACTCAATGCTAGTCACCAGCCCCTGGCCTATTGGAGGCGGGCTTGGGGAGTCGTGGCGCGGGCCCCACTGTGACGGGTCGTGACATTTTGACTAATTAATAAGGCATAAAATAAGATTCAAAATTTTAAAAATCTGATTGGTTGATATTTTTTTACATTAAACTATTATATATTAACTATTGGACTAAACTGGATCTAATATTCATTAGAAATGAAATTATTATATTTTAAAGTTCTTAATATTTTCAAGGATGCCACACCTCTCAATTATAAAAGAGAACATTATATTATCACTTCTCCACACCAATTTCACACATTAGATCAACTAATATCTTTCCAAATACCTTTAAAAAACACTTAACCATGTCACAGAGGTTCTTTTATTTACAAAATACCCATCCAATAATCCTTAAATGTTTTTTAAAAGGAGATTATCCACGGAAGCGGTATGTGTTCTTGCTCACATTTTTTAAGATTCTTTATTCTTAAAAATCCAACAAATATTTTTTAAACATATTAATAAAATGGAATAATTATCTTTAATATAATATAATGTTTTTAAGTTAATGATAAAATTATTTTATATCACCTTCCATTTAATGGGAAATGTAAAACTCTCTATTGCATACCTGCAGACTACCATTTCCATGAAGTGATATTTTTAATTTTTCATTAATGTCTCTCATTTATTGTGATATAGATTGATTTATTGAATATATTATAATTTTGATATATTTATGATTATTTAAAGTAAATATTTATATACGTTTATATATTTCTATCCATTGAAAAATAGAAACATCACCTGAGTGCACATTTGAACAACCATCTCCATGAGGTTATGTAATTATTTTTTCATCCCCACCTAATATGGACAATTATAAAATTTTACATAATTAATAAATATGATATTTATGAAATGATTAGGATACTATATATGTGGAAACAATTTTCAAGGTACAAGGATGGCAAGGAAAGGCAAACAATACCTTATCGAGAGGAATGTCTTAGTGAGATGCCTTGACATATGATTTCTATGTTTATGGGACAAGGGAGTGAAACCAATCCACTATGAGACTTTTTCCACTATTTTTATTGGAATGTTGAGTTAACTCAATCCACCATGGGAATCTTTACACAATGTTATGATAATCATGATAGTTATCCTTGAATAAGTAAATTATTTTCTATATTTATTTGTATACCATAAAATTATGTATTAAGCTAATTATATGTTCTCATGTCTCATGATTTATCACTACATGAAAGACAAACTTTTGCAACCAGCTATTTGCGACGAGATTATTTCCCATCACAAATTGTCCAGTCTAGATATTATTTTCGATGGGGGGCGTCCCATCGCAAATAACTTGTTATTTGCGATGGGTTTTGATAGCCCATCGCAAAAAGTAATGCGCGGTTTTGCACGATTTGTGTACCAAACCGTGGGAAGGTTATTTGCGATGAGAGGAATATTCCCGTCGCAAACAGTTCATCGCTCGGAGGTATTTGTGACGGGTCTCGTCGCAAATACCTGGTGCTGGTAAATGATATTTTTGGGACGGGAATTATATTTGCGATGAGGGAATTCGCCAGTCGCAAATAGTTCATCGCTCGAAGGGTATTTGCGACGGGACCCGTCGCAAATACTAGACGACGGTAAATGGGTTTTTGCGATGGGATGTTGCCTCGTCGCAAAACATGTGTCGGTAGGTACCTTTTGCGACGGGACCCGTCATAAATAAACTTTTAACCGCCGACAACAATTAATGCGGGAAAAAATATTTGTGATGGGCCCCGTCCTAACAAAGACCTGATGCGACAGTATTCCCATCTTAAAAGGTCTCGTCGCAACTAATCTAACCTATATATACCCCCACCCGTTTTTTCAAATCCTCCCCTCAATTCTCACTTTCTCTCCCTCTCTCAACCCTATTTTCTGAGTGAGAATTTTTTTGAGATTGTTTTTTTGATGAATAAGTTTTGAAGCCATCTGCATCAATAGAAAATCAAGTTTAAAGGTATTTATATTTTATTTAATTTAATATTTGTTTCATTTTTTCTATGTCAATTTTAATTATTTTTGATTAGTTTTAATTTAATTTGATTTAAATTGTTTTGTTAACAGTACTTATTTGTATTAATAAATTGAAATTATTAGTACTAATTTTTAATAAATAAGAATAATTATTAATAAATAGGAATAATTAGTAATAAATAGGAATAATTATTAATAAATACAAATAATTAATAATAAATAGAAATGATTAGTAATAAATAGGAATAATTAGTAATTATTAGGAACGATTATAAATAATTAGTAACAAATATTTATAATTAGCAATAAATAGAAATAAATAGAAATAAATTGTTATAATTAGCAATAAATACGAATAATTTGTAATAATTAGAAACAATTAGAAATAAATAGTAACAATTAGAAATGATTAGGAATAATTAGAAATAAATAGGAATAAATAGGAATAAATAGTAATAAATAGGAATAAATAGTAATAAATAGGAATAAATAGCAATGAATAGAAATAATTAGTAATAAATAGGGATAATTAAAAATAAATAGGAATAATTAATAATAAATAGGAATAAATATTAATAAATACTAATAAATAGGAATAAATACTAATAAATACTAATAAAGAGGAATAAATAGTAATAAATAGGAATAATTAGTAATAAATAAGAATAATTAGTAATAATTAGGAATAATTAGTAATAAATATGAATTATTAGAAATAAATAGGAATGATTAGTAATAAATAGGAATAATTAGTAATAATTATTAATAAATAGGATTAATTAGTAATAAATAGGAATAATTCATAATAAATGGGAATAATTAGTAATAAATAGGAATAATTAGTAAAAAATAGGAATAATTATTAATAAATAGAAATAATTAGTAATAAATAGAAATAATTAGTAATAAATAGGAATAATTAGTAATAAATAAGAATAATTAGTTATTAATAAGAATAATTAGTAATAAATGGGAATAAATAGTATTAAATAGAAAAAAATTAGTAATAAATAGCAAATAATTAGTAATAAGTAGGAATAATTAGTAATAAATAGGAATAATTAGTAATAAATAGAAATAATTAGTAATAAACATGAATAATCAGTAATAAATAGGAATAATTAGTAATAAATACGAATAGTTAGTAAAAAATAGTAATAATTAGTGCTAAATAGTAATAATTAGGAATAATTAGTAACAATTAGTAGTAATTACTAATAATTAGTACTAATTAGTAATAATTAGTCCTAATTAGTAATAATTAGTAGTAACTAGTAGTAATTAGTTGTAATTAGGAGTAAATGGTAGTAGTTAGGACTAAATAGTAGTAATTAGGACCAAATAGTAGTAATTAGGACTAAATACTAATAAATAGTAATAATACTAATAATTATAAATAAATAGTAATAAATTAGAATAAATAGTAATAAATAGAAAAAAAATTAGTAATAAATAAGAATAAATACTAATAAATTTGAATAAATAGGAATAATTAGTAATAAATAGGAATAATTAGTAATAAATAGGAAGAATTAGTAATAAATAGGAAGAATTAGTAATAAATAGGAATAATTAGTAATAAATAGGAATAATTAGTAATAAATAAAAATAATTAGTAATAAATAGTAATAGTTATTTCTAAATAGTAATAATTAGTAGTAATTAGTAATAATGAGTAGTAATTAGTAATAATTAGTACCAATTAGTAATAATTAGTACAAATTAGTTGTAATTAGTAGTAATTGGGACTAAATAGTAGTAATTAGGACTAAATAGTAGTAATTAGGACTAAATAGTACTAAATAGGACTAAATACTAATAAATAGTAATAAATAATAATAATTATCAATAATTAGTAATAAATGAGAATAATTAGTAACAAATAGGAATAAACAGTAATAAATAACAAAAAATTAGTAATAAATAGGAATAATTAATAATAAATAGGAATAAATATGAATAATTAGTAATAAATTGGAATAATTTGTAATAAATAGGAATAAATAGCAATAAATAAGAATAATTAGAAATAAATAGTAATAAATAGGAATAATTAGTTATGAATAGAAATAATTAATAATAATTCGGAAGAATTAGTAATAATTAGGAATAATTAGTAATAATTAGGAATAATTAGGAATAATTAGAAATAATTAAGAATAATTAGGAATAATTAAGAATAATGAAGAATAATTAGGAATAATTAGGAATAAATATTTATAATTAACATTAAATAGGAATAATTAACAATAAATATAAATAATTAATAATAAATTGAAATAAATATCAATAATTAGTAATGAATAGGAATAAATAATAATAAATACTAATATCTAGGAATAATTAGTAATAATTAGGAATAATTATTAATAAATAGGAATAATTATAAATAAATATTAATAAATAAAAATAATTAGTAATAAATAGTAACAAATAGTAATAATTAGTAATAAATTGGAATAATTAGTAATAAATATGAATAATTAGAAATAAATAGTAATAAATAGGAATAAATAGGAATAAATATGAATACATATGAATAAATAGGAATAAATAAAAATAAATTGTAATAAATTGTAATAACTTGGCATAGTTTCTAGTGGATTGACGACACTCCTTTTGCTCGATGACTCTTCTACTTTCATCTTTCACCGACTCAAAACATTATGAAAAGTATGCTTCTACATATGCATATCCAATCTTGTATGTATGAGTTTGAATATGAATTCATAGGATAACATTTTTTATAATATTTTCAGGTGGTGATTGTTGCAAGAAGATGATCCATAAACAAAAGGGGGCTCTTTTTTCAGATGGCTCATTTACTTGCATCTTTCTCACACTAAAATTATAGTGAAGAAACTACTCGGAGGTACGCTTATATATTCTCGTATGCATGAGAATGAATAAGTGTACCTTCGAGCAGATTCTTCAATGTGATTTCAGTGTGAGAAAGATTCAAGTAAATGAGATGTCAAACAAAATAGAAGTTTTCAATCCACTAGAAATTGTGTCACCTAAATTTATTGGTAATTATTAAGAAGTATTTATAATTATTTATCTTATTTTTTTAGATAGTTTTTTTATAATTTCAAATTACTCAAAAAAATGATGATTTGTATTTTTTAGAAAAATATAGAACCAGGAATTTGACATCAGTCATTATTAGATGATTGTGCTTGGATAAATCAGCGTAGAAATCCAAATGGTTCTAGTTTAACTCATGTATATATTGAAGGTGTTAATTCTTTCTTATCATTTGCATCATCAAAAGTAGAATATGTTTTAGAAGGCACAATTAAGTGTCCTAGTAAAAAATGTGCTCTGAGAACGTGTAACACATTTGACAAGGTTGGGGGACACCTCTTGTGGTTTGGTTTTCAAAGAGATTTTATTTGTTAGTACCAACCTGGTGAACGTAGTTCCAGAGAAGATACTAATAACTTGATTCCAAATCCATCACGGTTTCAAAATTTAGGACATGATGTTGCACGTCCATCTGTTCAACAAACTGAAACTCAAGATGATATTGATTGAACTCCAGAGTTGGCACCATCATAATTTTATGAGTTATTGAGGCCTTTTGAGGATGAATTATATTCTGGTTTCAAGATAATCAAATTAGAAGTAGTTGCAAAATTTATGGCTATTAAATAAGATAATGCAATGTCAAACAACTATTTTGATCAGATATTTTCTTTGGTTAAAACACTGTTACCTGAAGGAAATGTGTTGCCTGCAAATTACTATGAGAGCAAGAGGCTGGTTCGTAATCTAGGCCTTAGTTATTGAAAAATTCATGCATGTTCAAATGATTTCATCTTATATTCTGGTGAAAATGAGTCATTGGATAGTTTTCCCACATGTGGAAAATTGCGGAATAAAGAAGCTCATCCTACAAGAACCCAAGTTTTTAGAACGGGTCAAAATCCCAAACCTATTTAAATTTTGACTCGCTTCTAGGAAAACTAGAGAAATTGGACAATTATGGGTTTAACTTTTGATGTTGGGGAGGTCTTGTAGGTGCACACGATTGGCGCACGGTCTGAAAAAACTGTGCGGACAAACCTTGCGAAGTCTCTGGGTGAGATAGTGGGCTCCGCACGGGCAGCGCACAATTTTCCAAAACGTGCGGGTTAGCCATGAAAAGTTCCTAGGTGAGGCAGTGGCAACAGCACATTTGGCACAGGGTTTTGAAAACCGTGCAGGTTAACCATTCGACCACTTAAAATTAGGGTTTTTAAGTTCCAGGCCACCTGGGAATTCCCATTCTCTTCTTTTTCTTCTATCCACTTGGGGCCTACTCTAGGAGAGCCAGTCGGACCTTCAAATCCCTCCAGGATCTTCGTCCGAACTCTATTTAAAACATTGTTTGATGAGTTAGAACCCCATCGGTAAGGCCTTGATTCCTCTAGAGATGTTATTCATGATTTCTATTCTAGAATGAGTTATAAGGGTTTGATCGGGTTTTATTCTTTTGTAGATATACTGCGTTTTAGACCTAATTGGAGGCTGATATTGAAGGAGTAACATCATACCAGTACGAGGTAGGTGGTTCATACCTTTATTCATGTTTTAGTGGACATTTGTGTGGAACATCCTATGTCACGTTTTAGGGTATTTTGATAGAGACCCGAATTTATCTTCTATTGAATCTTAAGTTGTCTTTCACACCTATGAGACACCTTTGGTTATGCCCTTTATCCTATCTTGATAGAGCAGGGCTGGGTGAGAGGTTGTTTCCCACATGGGGAATTTTGGCCAGGGGTGACAAAATGATAATACTTGGAATGTTTTGGTTTAAACTATTAGGTTTAGTTATTTAAACTTTGATATGAATTTTTGGAGACCTTAGAAATTTCAGTGCAGGTATGGGGTGACACTAGCTTAGTGAAATTCATCAATTTAGATGGTTTTTCCTGTTCTGTGTTCCATTAAAATGCGATTATAAATGTGATGTGTGATTTTGCATATGCTATAACCTTAGGGCTGCGATGGGCATGGCCCGAGTTACTTGGGTGGTCTTGACCATGGGATTGGGTGTCATGGACCTCAGCTTGAGGCAGTACGACTGTCAAGTTGGGCTTGGCCCAAGGTTACTTTGGGTGGTTTTGACCACGGGATTGGGCACCATGGACGTTGGATTGAGGCAGGATGACTGTCAGGTTGGGCATGGCCCGAGTTACTTGGATGGAAAGGCCATCAGACTTGAGCGGCCTGGTCACAAGTATAAGGCCCCAACCTTAAACCTTACTTAATCTTGATTTACTTCAAAAATACACATTGAGGATCTTTTCAGGTTTAGAGTTTTAGATAATTAGATTATAAAACATGCATTACATTCCACATTTAAACAAAGTGGTTACATAAAAGATAGTACTCTTTTTTCCCATCAACAGAAACATATTTAAAATAAAACATGTATTATTTCTTGACACTTCATTGACACTATCATCACATTATGTACCTTTCCCTTGACCTGTGAAAAATATTTCAAAAACTTGGGATGAGCATAAAAAGCTCAGTAAGGGATATAAAAGTATGAAATGAAAACATTAGTCCATGAATGAAATCATACTTTACTCATAAAACATAATCACATACCTCATCAAATCATGAATAAATCATATAAATCATAATACATAAATGTAACTTGAGGAATTCATAACATTCTTATGTAGGGAGTAACCCTCTTCGTTACGTTTGGAATACCGATCACAGTATATTCCCTAAATCTCTTCGGAGAAACCTTAACGTTTAACTCCTTCACGTTACCCAATTCATTGGAGAGCTATATCGGGCTCACCCGCCCTTAGTTTATCATGGAACCACCCGTCTTCATAACAATTCCCAAGAACCATAACATAATCGTATCACATGAAACATGCATAAAGGAAACATAACATTTCCACTTTTCAATCACACGATATCAATACAACACATTGATATAAAAACATTATGAAAACCATTTTCAATACCAAAATAAATGAAAATTAAAACATGATATTTATTTTTCATTCAAAAAAAGTTATGTCTTGTAGAGGAAGCTGAAACTCAAATAATATTCATGGCGGTGGAGAAGTCGTTGTCACCGCATATGTACGACAAAAAAACATTCCCTTTTGTCATTTAGTAAATGCTTCATATAAAAATATTCCTTTTGAAAAAACATAAAATTAAAAGGGGTTTATACATCGTATAAAATAAAGTTGTGTATAAAACAAAATATGCCTCAATGATAGGAGGTTGAGACGATGTCCCTAACAAAGAACATTTTTTTAATAAAATAGATCTATTATGTGTATTCACTATAATTACACATAAAGAAAGTAAAAATACAAGATAGGACATAATAATATCATGACATAATTTGAAATTATAATATTAACCCAAAGAACGGAAATTGGGTTAAGAAGTTCCCTTACAAAAATTTGATAGCCTAACGGCGTCACTTCAAAATTCAGAAAATGAGTTGATGAGAGATAAAAAGGGTATCTCATCACTTGGACATAAAATTTAAATAAATAAGGATATAGAAGAACATATCCCAACATTAGAATATGTAAATTAAAAGACCCAACAAAAGATGTCTTTAAAAAGAGGAGGGTGAAAGGTTCCCTTATCGACTTGGGTATCTTTCGAAACATACACCCCATGAAAGAAGGACAATAAAACATTGACGTAAATAATCATAAATGAAAGTATATTACATAAATAGTAGAATAATGGGTAGTACATATACCACTCAAATTGAATGGTGGAAAATGTAGCATAAATCCCTCGGGAATAAAAGTGAGACGAAAAATCCGTTACGAAAACTCTGCAGCCTAACGGCGCCACTTAAAACATACAAAAATGGATTGATGAGATAAAATAGGGTCTCTCATCACATTAACATAACATTTATAGCAAGATAAATATAAAATAACATCCCCTATCATAACAAAGATGAGATTAAAAGAAGTGACATAAAGGAGAGTACTTAAAAAGAAAGAGAGAGGTTGGATCTCTTACGAAAATTCGGCAGCCTAACGGCGCCACTCAAAACTTCCAAAATGGATTGATGAGAGAAAATAGGGTCTCTTCATCATATGAACAGAAAAAGTACAGTAAGATTAATATAAAAGAAAATCCCAATCATAATAAAGATGAGCTTAAAAGGAATGACATAAAGGAGTGTACATAAAAAAGAAAGAGAGGGGTAGGATCCCTATCCTCGTATCCGACTTGACTCGATCGTTTTTTAATCTCCTGAATAATAAACATGAGTGAATTTATACTTTCTTAAGAACGTTTTTCAAGTTAATTATTCCTTTTATATCACTTATTACAATTTCATGAACACTATGTAATTATTTTAGTTAATAACGGTCGTTTTAACGATCATTACTACTTGAGTCAAAAATAAACTCTTTATAATTACTAGTTTGTTCATGGGGTAAAATATCC
This sequence comes from Viscum album, assembly GCA_963277665.1. Lineage (NCBI taxonomy): Eukaryota > Viridiplantae > Streptophyta > Magnoliopsida > Santalales > Viscaceae > Viscum > Viscum album. Next base: position 219,396,273 of record OY728127.1, on the reverse strand, counting down.
AATATATCCAGAATTATATTAATTATTTAGATATCATACATATCATATATATCCATTATATACATGCATTTATAATATTACATAACATTTAGAGGTAAGAAATGAAATGCACTGTTCATGGAGACTGTAATCCGTACATACGCATGAACGCTACTTCCATTTCTATTTCATATTTAATGGAATTAAAACATTATGACACATAATAGTATTATAATTACAGTATGTTATTATATATAATATCATTAAATCTATCCTTTATATGTACCACATATGGTATTAACGAATCAAATCACTTTGAGGGGGCGGTAGTCCGCACTTCCTAAAATGAAGATATCGCGTTTACCTATAATGGAAACCATAAAGGTCTGCCATAAATGAAAAATAAATAAACTTAAGGAAAACATAAACATATTATATATCATATATATATATAGTTACATATTAATGGCCACCTTTGAAGGTGTTAAAAGAATATTTAACAATCATCCTTTTGTGAGGCAGAAATTCACCATCCACAGAAATAGTGTGTTCTTTAACCATTAGATGTAGGTGTGTGTAAGTGTATCTCTAATACATCTTATAACAACATCCTAGTATATGGAAGATACTTTTTGTTTACAAAATAAATTAATAAAAAGAGGTTAGGTGGTTGGAGAAGCAAAATAAAACAAAAGAGCACAAGTGAAGATGTTACCTTAAAATCGGGTAACTCCCATTGGTTTGAACCAAAAGGGATTATTGAAGAGCTTACTACCTAAGGTAAGGCTTCTAGGATGAGTATAGGGATGTGGAGAGACACAATGATCAGATATTGGACGAGCCAAATCCTTGGGAGGTGTGTGTAAGGTGGTAGAGTTGGGGGCCTTTTGTAAGAGGAGAGGAGGGAACTCTTGGAAAGGTATAAAATGTTACTTTATTTTCAAATGTGTTTCGGATTTTAAAGGTTCCAAACTGATGTATTTTAAGGATAAGATGATAATATTTTTAAATAAATCCCTCCAATAGGTCTTTTACATGTGTAGGTCTTATATTTTACATTATCTTTTCATTTTATTTAAATCGTTAAATAATGAGGTAATCGCTCCATCATCATGATGTCATAAATAATTTAATTTATTTAATGTATAAAAATTATATAAAAATTACTATGATATAGGAAATATTTTTATATTTCCAATTAATATTTATAGTGAAAAATCTGACTTGTATTACCCCATGTAAAAATTGTTTTAGTAAAACAATACATGTTTGTGTCGTTTTTACTTTTACTTTAAATAAAAGGCATAAATGTCATTATCATACCCAAGTGGATCCATGGGGTCCCAAAAATAGACCCATGGGTTGTCTTGATAGACCATGACTCATACAATAGGGTTAGCACAAGTGTCAAGATATTTTCATTTTATTATAATATCATTTTTACCTTAAATAACACTAATTACCTTTAATCGCGATTAATAAAACTTAAAAGTTACTTTTCATCAAAAATTATTTTCATCCCATTGAACAACATTTTAATTAATAATGAAAATCATTTATATTGGATTTTTTAAATTCAAATCACAAAAGTGGTAAAGTTCCATTTAAACAAAAAATCGTTTTTTGTAACTACCACTCTGTGGTTTCACTATTCATAAAAAAAATTAAGGTTTTTCAGAAAAATACCAAAAATTAATCCTAAGCTATATTTGATATTCAGAATTCAAAAATGATGTATTTTTTACCAAATTAATTACATAGAAGTTTCATTAATTAATTTTATAATTAAATCTCGCTGTCAAATCAAATAGCATGTTTTTAAGAAACAATATCTATCAAAAGATTGACACTAGTTTATGTCCAATCTCAAAGTGATATTAATTCCAATGACCACCATTGGATTAAATGGTAAAAATATATTCTAATTTCACATTAAAACCAATTAAAAAGATAATCTAATCATATAAATAAATTATATTAAAAATAGGTTTTGAATTAAAATACAACATTTTTCACTAATCATTAAAAAATGAACTTTATTGGACAAATACCAAAAATTTACACAAAGTAAATTTTGATGTCTCGATTCTAAAGAAAAATTTTATTTTGTCAAATATAACACATAAAATTTTCAGAAAGTGGATTTAAAAGATGTTCTCCATCAAAGGCGGTTAATCGACCTTTTGAAGAATATTAAAATGTTTACGCTTAAAATTGGATTCATTCGCATTTTTAATCCTCTAACATTTATTGTAAAAAGTAAAAATATTTGACCAACATATATAATAATTTTGTAGTTAGTTCTGTTTATTCTCATCATTACAATGGCTAGGTTTTAACTACCATAAAATTATTTTATTATTAGAGTACAACGTAAGATTTGAGAGGAACTCGTTGTTGTGTATTGGGTAAGCCATTGAGAATAGAGTTCCCTTTAAATTAATATTAAAATTTTATTCACAAATAGGGATAAATATAAAATTTTCATATTCTTTATTTACCTGGGGTGTTACATCCTTCACCCCTTTTGGGAATTGCGTCCTCGCAATTATAAAATTGGGCTCGGAAACATCATTGAAAGTCCCACATCAGAACAAGAGTCGGTAAAACAGTCGCTTTAAAAGAAATAAAGAGACGTATAGACGTCACCCGAGTTAACCCATAATATGATTCCATGTAGGAAAACATGGATATGGAAGAAAAAGAAAAGGGTCATGTTCTGAGGGAGAGTGATAGAAATCATGTTTAGGAGAAATTTAACCACAAGAAAATCACAAACTTGTGGTGGGTTAAACGGTATTCGATTCCCCAGTAGGAAAAGTTAATAGACTACATTTTTGTTTTAAGTTACTTTTCATTGAGGAATTTATTTTTGATCTTAAGGAAACATACTTACTTGTCATGTTGACTTTCAACTTTTACTATATTTCTTACACAAACTCATAATTTCTCCAAAAACGGGTATTTAGGAAGACTTGTTCGCATTAAGAGTACTATAATCAAATTCATGAAAATCACCTAATCCACAAAAGAGAACTATATATTTCCCATGTCTTTAAACCTTAACCAAAACCAAAAATTGTTAGTACAAGATCAGATAATACCCAAAAAGGATAATCCTTTATAAAAATAAAAACTAATCTTAATCTCCAAAATTTGTCAAACAATACCCAAAGTTCAACAAAGACCATTCAATAAACATCTACCCATAAAATTCCTTAAAGTAATCCAAACTAATATTGAAACCCAAATCTCTGAAGGATTTAATCACATAGTCTTCCAAGGTAAATCTTAACATTTATCTCCAAATAACATCAGTTACTCTTAAAGTATCATATTGAAAAGTAATTAACCTAATCACATATCCTCCATGATAGGTTAATCACTTTCATAAATAACCCAAAATCATATAAGTCCATAATAAAAACATAGATTCTTCCAAAATAAAATTCCATCATTTCTCCTCAATTGAAATCTCAAATCATTCTATTTTCTATAGGCATATATTGTTTCCATGAAATAGAGAACATATTCCAAAATAATACTTATTACTTGATCACCAAATCATTTTCCTACACTAAGGATATCCATTTGATAAAACATAAGTTCCCAAAATCAACTTCTTCTTGATCCATAAAATCATTTAACCAAAAATAATAAGTCATACTAACCAAGGAATCCACGTAGGATAGTGGTAGGCTATGAACCCTTGTCACCCTTCGGTTGTGGGTTCAATTCATGTGGCATTGCCGAATGCGATGGGTTGTCACCCATCTTACGGGTTTTTTTATAAATATCAAAAATAACCCTAACATGTTTTAACCTCAATAGTTTCTTTATACCACTCATTTTCATTAAAATTCATTATGATCCCAACATCTTATTTCTTGAAGTCTTACTTCACCATCATAAGATAAAATAAATCCATCCTCAAAATGAAGAACATCATACCTTGAGCATGGTGTCCATTGGGTTTCATCTCCATCTTGTTCACATAGGTAGAAGGTCCATGCAACGCAACAATGATTTAGAGATCCTTCAAAATCATCTGCTTCCTCCATCCAAATACACCTTGTACAACATGGGTCATATGGTTGTTCACAGAAAACAGTTTTGGAAAATAATCTTGTATCACATATAATTTTAAAACATCTGATAAAACCTGATTTCTATAAAATAGTCGGACCGAAATTGAGTTGAAACTTTCCATTAATGGTCCTTTAAAAATACCATAGGTATGTGCTGAGAGACTATATTTTAAAATCAAATATAAATAGGTTACACAAGGGTCTCCTTCTTCAGCACCATTTTTAAAATCATAATATGCCTGAAAATCTTGTGATAAGGTAAAATATCTGAAAATACCTTGATAATATTTACCTTTCTTGAAAATATGAGAATATTGTGAAAATAGGATTTGATTAAATACAACCCATGATCCATGATGATATCGATGTATATTGGAGGTGTTTGATATCTCAAACAACTTCTTGCAAGTGAGTTGTATGCTAGAAAAAGTTTCACAATCATCCGAACATGATTTTGCAATAATTATTGCAAGAATGTCATCAGGAAGAGATAAGAATGTCATTTGAGATCCTCCTCCTCCCATTTGTAACTGACTTTCCTTGATCTGAAAAAGATAGAAAACAAGGATATAACTGAAATAATAGACCTAGGGACTAACCATGTGTTTAAGGAAAACTCCTAATCCATAAATTTTTCTAAACCGGCCTTTGATACCAACTATAAGGCCCCAACCTTAAACCTTACTTAATCTTGAGTTACCTCAAGAATACACGTTGAGGATCTTTTCAAGTTTAGAGTTTTAAATAATTTGATCATAAAACATGCATTACATTCCACATTTAAACAAAGTGGTTACATAAAAGATAGTACTCATTTTTCCCATCAATGGAAACATATTTAAAATAAAAAATGGATTCTCTCTTGACACTTCCTTGACACTATAATCACATCATGTACCTTTCCCTTGACCTGTGAAAAACATTTCAAAAACTTGGGATGAGAATAAAAAACTCAGTAAGGGATATAAAAGTACGAAATGAAAACATTATTCGATGCATGAAATCATACTTTACTCATAAAACATAATCATATACATCATCAAATCATGAATAAATCATATAAATCATAATACATAAAGGTAACATGAGGCATTCAGAACATTCTTACGTAGGGAGTAACCCTCTTGGTTATGTTTGGAATACCCATCACAGTATATTCCCTAAATCTCTTCGGATAAACCTTAACATTGAACTCCTTCGTGTTACCCAATGCATTGGAGATCTATATCGGGCTCACCCGCCCTTATTATATCATGGAACCACCCATCTTCATAACAATGTCAAAGAACCATAACATAATCATATCACATAAAACATGCATAAAGGAAACATAACATTTCCAATTTTCAATCACAAGATATCAATACAACACATTGATATAAAAACATTATGAAATACATTTTAAATACAAAAATAATAGAAAAGTAAAACATGGTATTTATTTTTCATTCAAAAAAAGTTATGGCTTATAGAGGAAGTCGAAACTCAAATAATGGTCACGGCGGCGGATAAGTAGTTGTCGCTGCATATGTACGACAAAAAAACATTCCCTTTTGTCATTTATTAAACTCTTCTTATAAAAATATTACTTTTGAATAAATGTAAAATTCAAAGGGGTTTATACACCTTATAAAATAAAGTTGTGCATAAAACAAAATATGCCTCAATGAAAGGAGGTTGAGACGATGTTCCTTACAAAGATTATTATTTTTAAATAAAATAGATCTATTATGTCTATTCACTATAATTACACATTAATAAAGTAAAAATACAAGATAGGAAATAATAATATCATGACATAATTTGAAAGTATGAGATTAACACAAAGAACAGAAATTGGGTTAAGAAGTTCCCTTACAAAAATTTGACAGTCGTACGACGTCACTTCAAAATTCATAAAATGAGTTGATGAGAGATAAAAATGGTATCTCATCACTTGGACATAAAATTTACATCAATAAGGATATAGAATAAAATATCCCAACATTAAAATATGTAAATTAAAAGACCCAACAAAAGAAGTCTTAAAAAATAGGAGAGTGAAAGGTTCTGTTACAGACTTGGGTATCTTTCCAAACATACACCCCATGAAAGAAGGACAATACAACATTGATGTAAATACTAATAAACAAAATTATATTACACAAAGATTAGAATAATTAGAATTACAAATACCACTCAAAGGAAATGGTGGAAAATGTAGCATAAATCTCTCGGGAATAAAAGTGAGACGAAACATCCCTTACGAAAACTCGGTAGCCTAACGACGCCACTTAAAACATCCAAAAATGGATTGTTCAGATCAAATAGGGTCTCTATTCATATTAAAATTAAATTTAAAGCAAGATTAATATAAAATAACATCCCCCAACATAACTAATAGGATCTTAAAAGAAGTGACATAAAGGAGAGTACTTAAAAAAGAAAAAGAGAGGTTGGATCTCTTACGAAAATTCGGCAGCCTAATGGCACTAATCAAAACTTCCAAAATGGATTGATGAGAGAAAATAGGGTCTCTTAATCATATGAACATAAAAAGTAAAGTATGATTAATATAAAAGAACATCCCAATCATAAGAAAGATGAGCTTAAAAGGAATGACATAAAAGAGTGTACTTAAAAAGAAAGAGAGGGGTAGGATCCCTTACCTCGTATCCGAATTGACTCGATTGTTCTTTAATCTCCGGAATAATAAACTTGAGTTAATTTATACTTGCTTAAGAAACTTTTTCAAGTTCATTATTCGTTTTATATAACTTTTTACCATGTCATGAACACTATGTAATTATTTAAGTTAATAATGGTTGTTTTAACGATCATTGCTACTTGAGTCACAAATAAACTCTTTATAATTACAAGTTTGTTCATTGGGTAAAATATCCATTATATCCAGAATTATATTCATTATTTAGATATCATATATATCATATATATCCATTATATACATGCATTTATAATATTACATAACATTTAGAGGTAAGAAATGAAATGCACCATTCATGGAGATGGTAAGCCGTACGTACGCATGAACGCTACTTCCATTTCTATTTCATATTTAATGGAATTAAAACATAATGATACATAATAGAATTATAATTTCAGTATGTTATAAAATATAATATCATTAAATCTATCCTTTATATGTACCACATATGGTATTAAAGAATCAAATCACTTTGAGGGGGCGGTAGTCCGCACTTCCTAAAATGAAGATATCACGTTTACCCATAATGGAAACCATAAACGTATGCCATAAATGAAAAATACAGAAGATTACGGAAAACATAAACATATTATATATCATATATAAATATAGTGACATCTTAATGGCCACCGTTTAAGGTGTTATAAGAATATTGAACAGTCATCATTTCGTGAGGCAGAAATTCACCATCCATAGAAACAATATGTTCTTTAACCATTATATGTAGGTGTGTGTAAGTTTAGCTAGAATCCTTCTTATAATAACATCATAGTATATGGAATATACTGGTTTTGTTACAAAAGAAATGAATAAAAAGAGTTTATGGGGTTGGAGAAGTAAAATAAAACAAAAGAGCACAAGTGAAGACGTTACCTTAAAATCGGGTAACTCCCTTTGGTTTGAACCAAAAGGGATTATTGAAGAGATTCCTGCCTAAGGTAAGGCTTATAGGATTAGGAGAAGGATTTTGAGAGACAAAATGATCAGAGCTTGGCCGAGCCAATGTCTTGGGAGGTGTGGGTAAGGTGCTAGAGGTGGGAGCCTTTTATAAGAGGAGAGGAGGGTACTCTTGGAAAGGTATAAAATGTTACTTTATTTTCAAATGTGTTTCGGATTTTAAAGGTCCCACATTGATTTATTTCAAGGATAAGGTGATAAGTGTTCGAAATCCACCCATACAATAGGTTTTTTTACATGTTTAGGTCTTAGATTTTACATTATATTTTCATTTTATTTAAATCATTAAATAATGAGGTAATTGTTGCATCATCATGATGTCATAAATAATATAATTTATTTAATGTCTAAAAAATATAAAAAAATACTATGATCTAGGAAATATTTTTAGATATCCAATTACTATTTATAATAAAAACTTTGACTTGTATAACCCCATGTAAAAATTATTTTAGTAAAACAATACATGTTTGTGTCATTTTTACTTTTACTTTAAATAAAAGGCATAAATGTCATTATCTTACCCAAGTGGCTCCATGGGGTCCCATAAATTGACCCATGGGTTGTCTAGGTAGACCATGACTCATCCAATAGGGTTAGGACAAGTATCAAGATATTGTCATTTTATTATAATATCATTTTTCCCTTAAATCACGCTAATTACCTTTAATCACGATTAATAAAACTTAAAAGTTACTTTTCATCAAAAAATATTTACGTACCATAGAACCTCATTTTACTTAATAATGAAAATCATTTTTATTGGATTTTTGAAATTCAAATCACAGTAGTGGTAAAGTTTCATTTAAACGAAAAATCAGTTTTTGTAACTACCACTTTGTGGTTTCACTATTCATCAAAAATTAAGGTTTTTCAGAAAAATACCAAAAATTCGCACTAAGCTATATTTGATATTCCGAATTCAAAAATGATTTCTTTTTTTACCAAATTCATAAAATATAAGTTTCATTAATTAAATTTATAATTAAATCCCGCTGTCAAATCAAATAGCATGTTTTTAAAAACAATATCTATCAAAAGATTGACACTCGTTTATGTCCAATCTCAAAGTGATATTAATTCCAATGACAACCATTAGATTAAATGGTAGAAATATATTCTAATTTCACTTTAAAACCAATTAAAAATATAATATAATCATATAAATAAATTAGATTAAAAAGAGGTTTTGAATTAAAATACAACATTTTTCACTATTCATTAAAAATGAACTTTATTGGACAAATACCACAAATTTACACAAAGTAAATTTTGATGTCCCGATTATAAAGAAGAATTTTATTTTGTCAAATATAACACAAAAAATTGTCAAAAAGTGTATTTAAAAGAGGTTCTCCTTCAAAAGGCGGTTAATCGACCTTTTAAAGAATATTAAAATGTTAACGCTGAAAATTGGATTCATTCGCATTTTTAATCCTCTAACATTTATTGTAAAAATTAAAAATATTTTACAAACATATATAATCATTTTGTAGTTACTTCTGTTCATTCCAGTCATTACAATGACTAGGTTTTAACTACCATAAAATTATTTTATTATTAGAGTGCAACGTAAGATTTCAAAGGAACTCGTTGTTGCGTATTGGGTAAGCCATCGAGCATAGCGTTCCATTTAAATTAATATTAACATTTTATTCAAAAATAGGGGATAAATATAAAAATGTCATATTCTTTATTTACCTGGGGTGTTACAACAGGGACATGAGGTTTCAGATGTGTGGTGTCTTAGGTACTATTTTGGGGATTACCGCTCACTCGGAACTTGAGTAGTGTGCACACAGAGATACTTCGTGATAAGGTGGTTTTGAACACTCATGTGGGTAAAGGACCCCGTAGATGCGGTTTAGGAATTTTGGTTGGGGGTGCTTGTTGTAGAAAGCCACGTGGGAGGTGGGGATCCTTCAGGGGACAACTTTGAGGCTATCAGGTTGGGGGGTTGAGATTCACCGTGATTTGAGGGTGGATATCGACATCCCTCCGATTACTTAATTTGAGGGCATGTATCGTTGTCCCTCCGGTTGTTTTATTTGAGGACAAGCATCGGTGTTCCTCTGGGTTACTTCTTGGGCGTGCCATCGGGACGTCAATACTTGAGGCACAAGGTTTCAGGAGGCACAAGGTGCCAGGTTACTATTCTTGGGCATGCCTTTGGGACGTTGGTACTTGAGACACGCGGTGTCAGGTGGAATATGGTGTCAGGCTACATGACAGAGATTCCGACATTGGCCGAAGCAAGTGACACTCCATGGTGGCTGCTGAGCAACAGTGGAGTTAGTGTTTATTGTGAATTTTTCTGTTTATTTCTTTCCTTACAAATGAAGTCCTTCTTAAACACTTATATTAGGTACACACCGTTGGGTGGTATGCAACTATGATTTTTCTCACACCTTGCACGGGTCCTTCGGGATGCGTGAAGACTTTATGGATTTATGTGCAGGAAAGAGGCCAGCTTCAAGAGGTGGGTTGCGTTAGTTATTGCATGGAGATGGTATGGACCTTGAGGTCCTACCTAGCTAGAGTTTGTCTTGTTTTGTTTCCTTTCCTTCATTAGCATGCTTACTTGTTGTTTCTACTGTTGGTTAGCCATTGGCGCCCTTTTTATATAAAGATAAGTCTGACCTGCTTTGGATGCATGTTTTATTGTTCAGTGGTAGTTATATGTGTTCAACATGCTGAGTCTTTTATTTCTGTCGTTGTTGTTATATTTATTGCTTCCGCTGTTTATCTATTTTGATTATGCTTCCGCTTTGCGGGTCTGGTTCGAGTTTGTTGAGTATTTTATTCCACTTCATATTTATTATTATTCTCGAACCAGTACCCTTATTATTATCCTCTGAGAGGGTATATCTTCCTCACTATACTTAAAAGACCCTCACTCTTAGTCGGTAGCCTTTGGCGTTCAGGGAGGGGCGCCTAAGGTCGTAACAACCAACCCATTTAGCACTGTTCGGGTGACTGTTCGGGTCCGAGTCATTACAATGTGGTATCAGAGGAGTTGTTGACATGAATTTAGTGGCAGTGTCTTGCTGGATACTAATGAGATTGAGACTTCCCTCTTTATTTCTACTGGTTTTACTATTTGGGTTATGGTAGATTGGAGATAGTTTTTTACTAGAAATGGATTTCCAGCTTGTGCTTGGGCGCCTGCAGCCCCCAGGTACGAGGGATGGACCTAGTTTCCATGGGTGGGAATTACTGTTTGTTTTTTCTCAAATTACAGTTTATAAGATTTCCACCTCGGTGGCTCACTTGGTGTGTGATGTTATAGATTGTGATGTGTAATCCTTGAACCGGTGTGGTAAGGGAGAATTGGACCTTGGCCCAGTATGGCGAGTCTTGTTTTCTTGGCATTTGATAGGAACATTTTAGGGTATTTCAATTTCATAATTGCACGTATTCTTTGTGAAGTTATAATGCAATGTGAATAAAAATCAATTCACATGCTTTGTATTCTCTGAAATGTGAATTTGTAAAATTCCTGATACAATTGGTTGCTTATTGCAATGTTTTATGCCATGCTTTGTATATTTGTATAATTGCATGTGGCAGGGCATTTCGGTCTGGCTCTTATGAGAGCAGGCATGTACTATCGGTTGAGGTGATTTTGATCACCAGGATTGGGTGACTCGGTTGTCGGTTTGAGGCAACGTTGGTTGCCAGGACCGGCATGGCCCGAGGTAATTTTGATACTTGGCTCTGTTAAGGGTGGGTATGGAGGCTATGAGGCCAAGATGCTGTGGGGCATGGGTTGTAGTGGGGGAGAGTAAGGGTAGTAGATATGAACTGCCTTTTTAATGATTTCTTATCTGTGTGAATATATATTGTTATATATATATATACATGGGTTGTCTGATCATTTATGGTATTCATTGGGTTCCTCCTACACGTCTCGATGGAGCGTCAGACAAGTGAGGATACAGTGCCGCTGGTGCAGGATCAGGTGTAGGATCATGTGCAGGTAGAGCATGAGCTACAGGTACAGGCTCAGGGACCAGAGCAGGTTCAGGATCCAGTGTAGGGCAGGCAGCAGCCGAGGTTGATAGTGTTCGGACCACAGATCGATGAGCAGCTCCGAGCTATCCTGGTACGTGTCTTGCATGGGATCGATAGAGGCACGCATGGTACAAATCCATCTATGGAATGTCTGACGTGGGAGTTCCAGTCGCAGAACCCGCCACTTTTTTAGGGTGAGGGTGGTCCGCAGGTGGCTGAGAACTGGATAGAGAGTTTGCAGATGATCGTCAAGCAGCTCGAGACCCCTCCAGGGCGGAGGGTCAAGCTGGCGACGTACATGTTGAGAGGTCCGGTGAAGCGTTGGTCGAATGTGCAGGTTCAGCCTTGTAGGCATGAAGTACTGACAAGGAATGACTTTGAGGATAGGTTCTTTGAGCACTTCTATCCAGAGACACTGAGGGTAGAGAGATATCGGAATTTCTTGAGTCTTCACCAGGGAGACATGTCTGTCATGGACTATACAGCTACCTTCACAGAGCTGTCTCGATTTTCACCTAGTATGGTAAGCGATGACGCGACTAGGGTGAGGCGCTTTTAGGATTGATTATGACAGGCCATTCGGGTCCAGGTGAACATCGTCAGTTTGGGTTCCTTCTCCGAGGTAGTGAATCAGGAAATTATAGTAGAGGGAAACCTGAGGGATAGACCCCAGGTTGGCCTAGTGACAGCTTCTGGTGATGGTTCAGATAGCAGGAAGCGAGGAAGGTATGAGTTACAGTGGGGCAGTTAGGCCAAGGACTCATCTAGAACACATCGTTGTAGTTCTTTAGTGATTTGTTTTCAATGAGGACAGCCGGGACATTTTCAAACTCAGTGCGATTGGCCTCCAAAGGAGTGCCTGACATGTGGACAGGTCGGGCATCTGTAGAGGTTTTACAGGCAACCTTCTCAAATAGCTGGCTGGTAGGGACCAGGACAGACGGTGGAATCCGAAGTTGGTTCGAGTTTGGTACCAGGAGAGGGTAGCGGAGGTTCAGCTGCACGTGGAGGACGTGACAGAGAAAATGAGATCTAGCTGAGGGGTCTGTGGCCGGTGAATGGAGCAGCACCGTAGGGAGTTCAGGCATCAGGAAGCCGTACTTCATTCCAGGTGCACGTCTTGGAGCTGCCAGAGGTTGAGCAGGCCGGTGAATGAACAACGGTTATAGGTACACCGTGGTGTGGCCGTGATCTCCTTGTTTCCTTTTTGGCATGACCTATAGAGACATGTCTGTTTTGAGTGCACATGGTGCACAAGATCTATGTGGACTAAATAGATGCTATTCCGTGGGATTGGCTCCATATCAGGTGCGTGATATATTCTATATATATATGTATGAGATGCATAGCATTAGGTCATCGAGGATGTCGGTTACTTGATGTGTCGTGGGCATCAGGGTATCAAGGATGCAGGTTACTTGAGGTGCTAGGCACCAGGTTCGTTTTGAGCATCCATGGGATGCAGGACCTCATGTAGGCGGACACTGATGTATTACGAGATATGTTTGGGTATGGGAAATGACACGGGAACTCCAATGAGGGGTAGGGGTGACGATGCGTCATGAGAGGATCGTGAGTCTGGAACACAGGTTTGCGAACCTTTTCTTGTTCTGAGTTTTTTCGGGTTTAGACTGAGTTAGGCGATTCCTATGGTGGGGAGCCCCCTGAGAAATTTATCTAGAAGATTGTGACTGGGGAAGTCCGGGTTTCTTTGTTTGAGGTGGTATGTTCTGTTCCATCCTCGAGTTTCATTTGATAGCTCGGGAATGAGCTATGTTAAGGTGGAGAGATTGTAAGAACCCAGGTTTCTGGAATGGGTCCAAATGTTGACCCCGTTTAAATTTTGACTCACTTTTGAGAAAACTAGAGAAATTGGACAATTATGGGTTAAACCATTGAAGTTGGGGAGGTCGTGCCAGTGCGCACGGTTGGCGCACGGTCTGAACAAACTATGCGGACAAACCGTGCGAAGTCTCTGGGTGAGACAGTGGTCTCCACATGAGCGGCGCATGGTTTTCCAAACCATGCTGGTTGGCCATGTGAAGTTCCTGGGTGAGGCAGTGGCAACCGCAGGGTTGGCACACGGTTTTCTAAACTGTGTGGGTTACCTGTGCGGCAACTTAAAATTAGGGTTTTTAGGTTCCAGGCCACCCATAAATTCTTATTCTCCTCTTTTTCTTCCATCCACTCGGGGCCTACACGGGGAGAGCCGACCAGACCTTCAAATCCCTCCGGGATCTTCATCCAAACTCCATTTCAAACATCGTTTGATGCGTTAGAACCCCCTCGGTAAGGCCTTGATTCCACTTGAGCCATTCTTCTTGATTTCTGTTCTAGAATGAGTTATAGGGGATTGAGCGGTTTTGATTCTTTTGTAGAGATACCACGTTTTAGACCTAATTGGAAGATGATATCTAAGGAGTACCATTGTACCAGTACGAGGTAGGCGGTGCATACCTTCTTTCGTGTTTTCGTGGACATTTGTGTGGCGCATCCTATGGAGCATTTTAGGATATTTTTAGAGAGACCCTAATTTATCTACTATTTCATCTTAAGTTTTTTTTTACACCTAAGGGACACCTTTGGGTATGCTCTTTGTCCTGTCTTGATTGAGCATGGTCGGACGAGATGTCGTTTCACACATGGGGAATTTTGGTCGGGTGTTCCAAACGGATAATACTTGGAATGTTTTGGTTTAAACTGTTAGGTTTAGTTATTTAAACCTTGATATGTATTGTTGGAGACCTTAGAAACTTCAGTGCTGGTATGGAAAGACACTTGCTTAGTGTAATTCGTCTGTTTAGATGGTTTTTCCTGTTATTTGTTTTTTTAAAAGGAAATTATATATGTGATGTGTGACTTTTCATATGCTGGAACCTTCAGGTTGTGATGGGAATGGCTCGAGTTACTTGGGTGGTCTTGAACACGGGATTAGGTGTCATGGTCATTGGCTTGAGGGAGTACGACTGTCAGGTTAGGCTTGGCCCGAGGTTACTTTGGGTGGTTTTAACCATAGGATTGGGCATCATGGACTTCGGTTTGAGGCATGATGACTGTCAGGTTGGGCATGGACCAGGTTATTTGGATGGAAAGGCCATCAGACATGAGCGGCATGGTCGCAGGGACAAGAGGTGTCAGATGTGTGGTGGCTTAGGTACAATTTTGGTAATTATCGCTCACCCAGAACATGAGTAGTATACACACAGAGATACTTCGTGATGAGGTGGTTTTGACCACTCCTATGTGTAGAGGCCCCTGTAGATGCGGTTTAGGTATTTTGGAAGGGGGTGCTTGCAGTAGAAAGCCACGTGGGAGGTGAGGAGCCTCAAGGGGATAGCTTTGAGGGTATCGGGTTTTGGGCTGAGGCTCTCCATGATTTCAGGGTGGATATTAGCGTCCCTCCAGTTACTTGATTTGAGGGCATGTATCTTTGTCCCTCCGGTTATTTTATTTGAGGACAAGCATCTTTGTTCCTCCGGGTTACTTCTTGGGTGTGCCTTCGGGACATCAGTACTTGAGGAACATGATGTCAAGAGGAACAAGGTGTCAGGTTACTTTTCTTGGGCATGCCTTCGGGATGTCGGTACTTGAGACACGCGGTGTCAGGTGGCACATGGCGTCGGGCTACATGACAGAGATTCCGGCGTTGGCCAAAGCAGGTGACACACCATGGTGGCTGCTGAGCACCAGTGGAGTTAGTTTTTATTGTGCATTGTTCTATTTACTACTTTCCTTATAAATTCATTCCTGCTTAAAAACTAATATTGGGTGAGAACCTTTGGGTGGTATCCTACTGAGATTTGTCTCGCACCCTACACGGGTCCTTCGGGACGCGTGCAGACTTTATGGAATTACGTGAAGGAAAGAGGCCAGCTTCAGGAGATGGGATGCGTTAGTTGTTGCATGGAGATGGTATGGACCTTAAGGTCCTACCTAGCTGGAGTTTATGTTGTTTTGTTTCCTTTCCTTTATTAGCATGCTTACTTGTTGTAGCTACTGTTGGTTATCCTTTGGCACCCTTTTTATACAAAGATATGTCTGACCCGCTTTGGATGAATGTTTTATTGTTCAGTGGTAGTTACATGTGTTTAACATGATGAGTCTTTTATTTCCTCTGCTGTTGTTATATTTATTGCTTCCGCTGATTATCTATTTTGATTATTCTTATGCTCTGTGGGTCTGGTTCGAGTCTACTGAGTCCTTTATTCCACAACATACCTATTATTATTCTCGGACCATTACCCTTATTAGTATCCTTCGAGAGGGTATAGCCTCCGCACTATACTTAAAATACCCTTTCTACTAGTAGGTAGCCTTTGGAGTTCAGGGAGATGCGCCTAAGGTCGTAACACCCAACCCATTTAGCACTGTTCGGGTTGCTGTTCGGGTCCGGGTCATTACACAACTAGGGAAGTCTGGATCGATTCCAGTAAAACAGTTGAGATATTTCCCCCTTACACCCCGGTTACAGCATTTATTTATGTCTAGGAACATAGCATCAATGATGTCATGGAACAAAACCAAGATTTCAACTGATAAAAGCTTTATTCATCCATCTAATGGTGATTCATGGAAACATTTTGACAGTCTGCATCTGTCTTTTTCTTTAGAAGCTCGAAACGTGCGATTGGGTCGTTCTACTGACGGTTTTTTTCTGTTTGGTTGTTATGGTAGTCAATATTCATGTTGGACAGTCTTTATAACTCCATGAAATTTACCTCTGTGGATGTTGATGAAAGAGCCCTATATATTTTTGACTATATTGATCCCAGAACATCTGAAAAAGAATATTGATGTTTATTTGAATCCATTGATTGATGAGGTAAATGCATTGTGGCGTGATGGTTTTAGTACATATGATGCTACTACAAAACACAATTTCATATTAAAATATGTATTAATGTGGAATATTGGTGACTTTCAGTAATATGGCATGTTATCTGCCTGGAGAACACATGGTTCAAAATCATGTCTTTAGTGTATGAATGAAAGCAAAGCCTTTATGCTCATCAATTTAAAAAAACCTTGTTATTATGATTTTCACCGCATATTTCTTCCAACCAATCATCCTTTTCGGAGGAACAAATCTCATTTCAGAAAAGGTACAATTGAAAGGGATAAACCTCCAAAGATGATCTCAGGTACAAACATAAAATCAGCTGTATTTTCATTACCTCCCATCACATTTGGGCAAACAGTAGCCCAACAGAAAATTGATGGATTTGAGAAAGAACATACTTGGATAAAACGAAACATTTTTTTGGGATATTCTATATTGGTCTGATTTTTTGGTCCACCACATGTTGGATGTCATGCATATTGAGAACAACTGTTTTGATCATATATTTCATACAGTTTTGGATACACTAGGTAAGACCAAATATACTGTAAGGGCATGATTAGATCTTGCCCAAATTTGTAGGCAATAAGAACATGAACTATTAGAAAATGTCAGATCACAGAGGTTAATGAAGCCAAAATCAGCTTATACACTATCCAAAGAGAGTCACTTTTTATTTTGTCTTTGGATTGTATATTTGAGACTTCCAGATGGTTGTTCTTCCAATTTGGGAAGATGTGTTAAGAATGGTTATATTACTGGATTAAACATTCATGATTTTCATGTTATAATGGAAAGAATTATGCCGATTGGATTCAGAGGTTTGCTGAATTCTATGATTTGGTATTTGATGATAGAAATATCATATTTTTTTCGAGACATTTGTGCAGCGACAAAAGACTATGATTCCCTAAAGAAAATTGGAAGAAGATGTTGTTGTAATTATATGTAAACGGGAAAAAATATTTCCTCTTGCTTTCTTTGACTCAATATAACATTTGATATTACATTAGCCACATGAAGCTAAAGGTGGAGGTGCTGTATAGTTTCGATATGTGTACCCATTTGAGAGATGTATTCAGAAATTGAAGAAAAAAGTATGGAACAAAGCATCAGCTGAAGGCTCAATTGCTGAAGCATATTTGCAAGAGAAAATTGCTTTTTTCTGCTCTCATTATTTTGAATCTCAATATCCCTAAAAATAAAATCACATGGGAGGAAATGAGTGGAATGTTAATGATGAAATGGAAAATCAATTATCAGTTTCTAATATACCAAATCTTGGTTTCAGTGAAGTTCATGAACGGTGGCTTTCAGATGATGAACATCAAAGAGCTCATACATATGTTTTGCTCAACTGTGAAAAAATGAAATCAATTGTGATGTGAGTGCTTTTTTCACTTATTATATAATTTATGTTGCAGTATGTAAATATATTTTATTTGTAGTTTATATGATAATCACATCAAGAAACAACTTCCACAAATTACAACAGCTTCTCTTGAAGAACACAGACAAATTTTTTCTCTCAATGGTTTCAAAAACTGGTAACATAAATTATTGACAGTTTAATATCAATTTTGTATATTATTTATCATATTGATAATTGTTTTATAGATTTTTAGGTGTCTGAACATGTTGATAAAATTGATAACCAACTATGTATATTGAGTAACCCACCATCCAAAATGGTTAAATCTTATAATGCATATGTGGTGAATAGTTTTCGATTTCATACACGTCCATATAGGGAATAAAGAAACAATGAACAGTGGAGTTTTCTTGAGAGGATCGCATCACAGAGAAACTAAAGTTGACTTTTATGGAATTCTGGATGAAATTATTGAGTTGTGTTATCTAGGAAAGAATTACATAATGATGTTTAAATGATGGTGGTTGGATACTGAGAGAGGCATGTGTGTTCATCTGACTCATGGAATCGTCGATATTAAATATAAAAGTTTTCTTACTGTAAATGAACCATTTTTACTGAATCAACAGGAACATGAAATTTATTACACAAAGTATTGTGCTATATCAAGAGACTTCAGTGATTGGTTGAGCATAATAAAAATTAAATCTTGGGAAAATCAGTTTACTCAAACTGAATGTGGTTCTGCTGAAGTGGAAGGAATTGAAATTTTCAAGAGATTGCTCAAAATCTATCTTTTTCACAAAGAGATGTGAATATCGATGATGACACCCCACAATTAAGGATCGATGATGACGAAGATGTTAATGATTTTAGAAATGAATTTGAAATGACAAGGGATGATGAAACTGAAACTCATTTGGATGTTGATGATGCTGAAAAGGAAGATGAATACGTTGACACAGACAACTGCAAAGATGAGGATGAAGATGGACATTGACACAGTTAAATGACGGTTATAATAATAACTAATATATATCTATATATAATATTTATTTTCAACTATCTGCTATCAATAATTATTTTGTGTTTCAGATGGATCCTAATATATTTCGTGAGTTGCAAGAGGCTGATCTACCTTTGGATGAGGGGGATTTTGGATCATCTGACCCTCAAACTACTGGCGATTCATGGGGTACACAGCGGGGGCGCGGTCTTGCGCGAATGATGATTCATGACCCTATCCCCAAGTGACGTCCATGTCTTGGCCTCGATCCATGCACACAGAGGTATGGTAACCTATATATTTTAGATAGATTTTATTAATTTATTTATATATATACTAATTGTTTGATTATTTATTCCTTTTCATAGTTTCGCACATGTAGCTACTGGACAGGGGAGCTCTATCTTGTGCAATTATTTTTCTCAGCGATGAATCACATGGGAAAAGATTCCCATTCATGTGTGGCGCGACATGTTTGATCATTGGCTGGAACGTAAATAAATAATATTTATTTTGAAATTTATTTTATTAATAACTTGATATTATAAATTATTTTTAGGTTTTATGGTATCCCATCGATGATAGCATGCGTGACGCTATCCACACGGCATGGAAGGTGTCTATGCGTGACTGTTTCCTTCAGTTTTTTCACAATTTGGGAAGAGCAACCCTTAAGAAAGCAGGAGTGAAAAATTTTGATGAGTCGTGTAGAGCCCACCACCCAGAGAAAATTCCATCTCACGTTTGGGATGGATTATGTTTACACTGGTTGGGTGGTGGATTTTAGAGGAGATCTTCATTCAGATGATAGAATCGAGGGAGATAGGAGGTGACACATCGAGCTGGTATCCGTACATTCATTATTCATAGAGAGCATCTAGTAAGTATATTTTTTAAATATTTTATATAACTTTAAATATAAACAGTTTATTTTATATTTTTGTAGGCATTCGAGCATCCCGATATTATGGAGTTCGACGTTTATCGGAGGATGTATAGTGATCCCACCACTAGAGAGATTAGAGGTGATCACCATCGTTAGATTGTGGTTAGTATTATTTTTTTTCAGTTTGTCAATTAATTGCATATAATATTTTCACCATTTTAATTTCAAATTGGAATTGAAGGAGTCATACGAGGCTGCGACAACTCAGACATAGGCTGAGAGTCCGGATGAGACGACTGAGCAGACCAGTGCCCACCATTTTGATGAGGCAGCATGGATGCAGACGACTCTATATGGATTTGAGAGGGGCTGAGTAGTTGGTATCAGCAATCATTTGAATCTTGGTACTTATTATGGTACTGTTGTGATATTGGTGTCCAGCTCGAGAGGAGATCGTGGAAAGGCATCATCTTCTGCCTCACAGTATCAAGAGCAGTTGCAAACTTAGGCTAAGCTTATAGAGAGTTTGCATAAGCAGCATGAAGAGATGTGTTAGCAGCACCAGCAGCAGAAGCAGCAACATGAGGAGGAGATGCATCGATGGGAGCAGTAGTGGCAGCAGCAGCATCACGAGCAGATGAAGTACATGCGTCGTCTAACTCGTAGTTTAGGGATGGGGTTTTCTCCACCATCTCCTCCACCTCCTCCACCTCCTCTAGAAGACGACCCCACAGTGATTTGTTTTTTATGTTAAAAACATTTGAATTCACGATTTGTAGTAATATGAACTATTTAGAGTTTCTATTTTTTATATTAGAGCAAATATTGCATAATTTAATTTGTTTTATTTTTAATACTTTATTATTTATTATTACTATTATATTTTTTAATATTTGTTTATTTTACTAATAATAATAACAGTTTATTATTTTTTATAATTTTTTGTAAATATTGAGAATTTTAATAATTTTTTATTTTATTATTATTTTAATAATATTAATATTAATTTCTTATTGATCATAATTTTATTAAATATATTTTTTAGTATTATATTTTTTAATGTCTGTATATTTTACTAATAATAATATTTTTTATTTTTTTTATTTTTTTAATAATAAAAAAATAATTTTTTCATTAATCAAAATTTTATTAATTTTTTTTATTATGTTTAGTATTTACGAAGGGACCTTTTACGACGGGATTCCATCGCAAATAATCTAAATAGAATTTTTTATTATTAGTATTTGTGATGGGACGGCGGGGCCATCACAAATACTATTTGCGATGGTCCCGTCGGAAATTTTATATATATATATATAATGTATATAATCGGATGGATATTTGCGACGGGGTCGTCGCAAACAAATGTATTTGCGATGCCATTTTCTGCAACGGGATGTTTGCGACGGGATCCCGTCTCAAATAGGTCGTCGCAAATATCTATAATTTCATTAGTGTATTATTGATGATTCTACACTCCTGTAACTCATTTCTTCTGTTGTGAAAAATCCTTAGGACACAACTCATGTTTTATAGTCTACGAATTGTTGGGTATGATCTTGTAAGTTATAATAGTTTTATAATACTATTAAGATTATTTTATACTGACATGTGATCATAAATTAATATCTCCAATTTTACCCTTAATAATAATCTTATCCCACCCATTCATATGTGTATATTTCCATAGGTTATAAAGAACTATTTTAAGCATGAAATTTATAATAAGGGTGTTATATGATAAGAACTATGTGGGATATGTTGAATATATTTTAGGAAATAATTTTATTATGTATCTAGTCTCCAAATACACTAAAAATTTATAGTTCTGGGGAATTAATTATTATGATATGTATTGAATATTCTTCTAAAATCATGTAATATTTATATAAGTGATTCTCATGTTGATTTAATTAGTATCCAAATAGGGTGTAGTTATTTTTAAAAATTAAGTTACGAGAAATTAGAGAATGGAACCAAAAAAACCTATGATAAAATAAAGTGATATCGGTTGAACCTAAAGTTATATAGGTTGATAATAATTTTCTATAACTTAGGACATAAGAGGAATGATTTTCAAATGATTTATCCCTTTTATTATTGATGCTTGATACTCAAACTAAAGTTTCTGTCTTTAGTCAATGGTTGGAACTAGGAGGAATCATCTTAAGGATAAATGTGACCTCCAGTGAAATTATTGTACTCACAATAAAAAAAGTTCATTGAGAGCTTTGATATAAAATCATGTATTTATCCTACCCAAAATCTTTTAATATATGAATGGTAACATGAATCATGTTGAACTTATACATGTATAATGAAATGCACAAATAAATCTTGAGTATTTTATTTTTCAAAATACTTCTTTATTCAATGGGTTCTTTGATATACTAATTATATAGTAATGTATTAATAATATAGAAAAAATAGTCTATGTTCTCCAGTGCTTGGACCATGAGAAGGTCGTTTTGGTTGTGTATTATTTGGAATGTTAAGTTGATCATTCATGGAATCTTATTAAGAATATGAATAAAGAGCAATATATTGAAACCATGACATGGAAAGATTTTAATAATGTATTTTTAAATAAGTATTTTAACACCCCATGATTTTAGAATATGTCCTTTTTAAATTTATCTTATATAATGGCTTACGTTACATTGAACACCAAGCAACAAATGATTAAATATTTTTATTTTATTATGAAATTTGTCACCTAGCTATTGGAATGGAAGTAATGAAGGAGATTAATTAAATTAAGAAAATATAGTTTAAATAAGTTTATAAAGTGCATTTTTTGGTTTCCAATTAATTAAAAATGAAAATAAAAACCAATTCAACATAAAGGATGTGTTTTTAAAAAAAACAATTTTTATGACTACAATGGAATTTTATTTTAATAAATTAAATTAATCACCATTAATGAAATTTATTAATGAAATTTATATTTCACATAATAAATCAAATGTTTTTAAATTCAAACAATATTTGTTATTGATAAAAGATAAAAATAAATACAATTTTAAGCGTAAAAAGATATATTTTCTAAAAGAAAATTTTACTACATTTTAATGGAGAAATTATTTTAAATATAAAATTTGAAAAATTTAAAAATTATATTTGAAAAAATAAACTTCATTTTTAAAATAGAATTTTTTATATTATATTAGGCTGATTTTTTGGTATTTTTCAAAAAATATTTATTTTCTAGTAAATATTGAAAAATACCAAATTTTATAAAATTATCAACTTAATTACATAAAATCTTATGTAGGATTTAACTTTTACATAAATATAACTTAATAAATCTTTATTTTTATATAATATAATTTATTTTGTTTTAATCCTCATTATATCTTATTTTGGTATAAGTAGTTTTTGCACTTAAAAATGCATTTTCAAGAAAACCATTTTCAGTTTCCTTTTATCAGTTAAATTTTAAATTAAAATCTACCTCTTATATGTTTTTAATTTTAAAAAATTATTCCACATTTGGAATAATAATGTCCCAATTTAGTAAATAGGATCCTTTTATTTTTGTTCAATATGAATAGTAACTTCGGTAATTTTTATTACCACAGTTAAAGGATAAATTTGGAAATTTAAGCTAAAAATAAAAATATAAGGATTATAAAATTACGAAAAATTTTCATAAAAATTTATTAGATTATTTATATTATACCCTTAACACCTAACTTAATAATTTGAGTTATTTAATGGACTCTGGTCCATGAAAATGTCTTTGATATTTTTTAAAATAATGAAAATTAGAGCGTCACATTAATATTTCTAATAATTATATAATTTTTAATATGATTTTATTCAGAAGATATAATATACAATTGAGATAATTTTAAATATTAAAGATTTGAATAGATCAGGTTTTTTTATTTTTTATTTTTAAAGAATAAATATTTACCTTAATTTATTATACAACGACGATGCATTAATTATTTTATTAATGAAACAATAAAATAAATGATGATTTTAATTAAAAATTAAATTAATCTGATTTAAATTTTTTTCAAAAATTAGGGCCCATTTTTTATATCTATATGTTGAAAAATATAAGGGTGATTTTTTTAGATTTTTCTAAAATAGTTGAAATTTTAGTGAATAACAAAATTTTATTATTTGCCAAATTTAATATTATAAGCTAAATAAATGAATTTTTGAGTCATGGATGGTTTATGGATTATATAAAAACCATTGTATCAAAATCACGTGCACTATGTACTATACATAGTCATAAGAATCATCACTATTTATAGTCTTAAGCCAAAATAATAAGATAATGAATAAAATAATCATTAAACCACTCTAATATCTTTATAAATACCACCCCTCACCACCCATTCTCCTCAAAC
The DNA here is from genome assembly GCA_963277665.1 of Viscum album. Classification (NCBI taxonomy): domain Eukaryota; kingdom Viridiplantae; phylum Streptophyta; class Magnoliopsida; order Santalales; family Viscaceae; genus Viscum; species Viscum album. Next base: position 219,372,060 of record OY728127.1, on the reverse strand, counting down.
ATTATAACCCTTTTAGATTGTATAATTTTTTCACATTTACCTTAAAAATACTCTTTCCCATATCCAAGACCTGATGGTATGACCAAAATACTAAATCCAAGTGTCTTATGGAGGTTCCCAAGGAGACGATATCTAAGAGGTAAAATCATCCTCCTTTCTCTCTTAATTTATTTTCTTTTCTTATACTCTCATAACTTACCCTATATAAAGTTTAATATTGAATCTAGTACCATATATATGTTTTAGTTTTATTATTCTAATGGAATATCCATCATCAAATCTCTTATCCTCTCATTTTTAATGAATACGTCGTCTGTGATGTGTCGATTCACCGCCTTTGTGGATGATGAGTTTTCATTTTTCAATATCACCTTCAAGCACGATCATAAAGAAATTAATACTATCAAATATATTTTTATATACATATTATAATTTACAAAAAATTATTTAACCAATATATTAACATAATTTTAAATAGAATGATTCAAGTTCACGATGGTCGTAAGGTCTACCAAAATATATTAAGACATTTTCATCAACATTTTATATAATGAATCATAAAAATACCATATAACTAAATGATACATGAGACCATTTAAAATTCTATAAATTTATTAATAGTAAATAATTTCACTTTTGGAGAAGTTATTACAATTTTAAAAGAACTCCCATATTTATATCAAGGGAATCGACCATAAGACCAAGAAACAAACTCCCTCGGAAAAACCAAATTAAATGTTATAGCTCATCAAAATGGTCATAAATGAAATTGATAAATTTATAATAAATAAATTATATTTTAAATAATTTCTATATTAAGTAATTAATGAATATAATATTATTATAAAGTACTTTAAGTACAAGTGCAGAAGGCTTTTAGACATAATGTAAGGGTTTTCCCATGTCACTTTTATTTATGTGAGATATTCCTTATTGAACACTTATTTCATGGATGTGCCATTTGTATATTTCCATTTGATATATAATATAATTAATACCTTTATATTTATGTTACTAAATATTTTATTTTATAATTTTTACTTTTTTTACGCTTCGACTGATTACAATGCCGTAAGAGAATTCTTAACCCAAATTCCATTCATTGGCTTAAACTTATAATCCAATCATTATGTCGGGATATGAATATCTATGAAATGTATTTTCATTATATTATGATGTATTTTCACATGATTTATATGTTTTTACAGTTTCTTCATATAATTGATTCATTTAGTTAACCCTCACACTTTCTATTAAAAAATACATTTTTAAATGATCCTTTTTCCAAAGTTTAAAGGAAATGTTTTTTTAAATATTATATGTCATGATTGGGTATTTCATATTTAATGAAACCTTAATTACATTAGGAATAATTTACAATTTCACAATTTCATTTTCAAATAATATTTTTTCGTTTATAATTGCATGGTTTTTAAATAAATGATTGAAAAGTAAATAAGGCATTTTTCTCAGTAAAGTTTCATTGATTTTGTTAGAGTATTATCATCTATGTCAACAAAATAAATTTAATCATATTATTAATTGAGTTTAATATCTTATTATACCACATACCATATCTTATTTAATGGTTTATGATCATTTTGAATGTTTATATACTATCTTGATACCACTCACCATATTACATTGAATAGTTTAAAATTATGTTTACAGATTGTGGAAATTATTTACATTTCATATGATAGTTTCAATATGAATGTATATATGGATTATGTTTTACCCCTTTCATATGAGGAATGCAGTAGACTTACTAAGTGTTTTTAGAGTCCCTATAGATCACCTCGATGTATCAGTAGGTCTCATTAGACAAACTAGGCTAGGTTTTCGGCAAGGCCTTACATATTTATGTACACTTCTTGGTCGAGGTCTTGATGGTATGTTTTAGAAATCCTGTATTATGAATTACCTCATTATATGATTAGTTATTTAAAATCCATGTTATTAATAAACTATTAGAATATCCATGTTTTGTTTTCATTATCATGGGATTATTTATATGGAATTATTTAATCATTTTTATTCCTAACATCTTAAGCATAAGATTATGTCTTAGTGGCTTGTGTTTTTAGTTATTCACCTGGGATTATTTTGTATGTTTATTTATGATAGATTCTTCTATATTCTTACCCTTACTGAGAATATGAGATCACCCCTTCCTTCTGTTTTAATCTTTCCTAGGTTTCCAAGAAGTTTATTATGATTAATATGGAAGGATACGTTAAGGGAAATAATGGTCTTCTAAAATAAAATAAGTTTTTATACTTTATTACTAAAATTTATTTTTTATTTTATGTATGTATCTTTTTTTCCAAGACTAATAAAATATTTGGTCATTTAGGAAGCATTTTTTTAATCATTACATTACAGTATAGAAAGACACTGACACCAGGATACTAGGGTTAGGGGTTTTATAGTTGATATCAGAGGAAGTTTAGTATAAACCATGGGAACTATGATTATAAAATCATAGATTTTATAACATAACCCTAATATAAATATTGAGGATAACTATATAAGAATAACCCAAACAAACCATGTTTATGAGATTAGATATGCATATATTTTTCAATATATGTTAATTATTTCCATAGTTTTGGGATGATACATTATGTTTCATAATTATATGATATAATCTAGTGTATGTAATATTTTATAAATAGAACATCATAGAAGCAATGAGAAACATACCAATTCACAAGATCCAAACACAAAGGAGGATCAAATGTTTCATTGTATTATGCCAATATTTCAAATGGAACAAGTCTCCCAAACATTATCATCATATGAAGATATATTATCTTGTACTAACGATACAAATAAATATTTATCTAAGTATAATGGATATAAAGGGAATAATGAGAACAAGAGTAAAACTAACAAATTATTGGATAAAGGAAATCAGATAAAGAAGTATTTTCCCACTTGTGATACTTGGAGAAAGAACTCCCGGGTACTTTCTTAAAAGGAATGACAGTGTGATATAAGTGTGGAGATAAGAGCCACCGTGATTGTGATTTCAAGAATAAGATAATTGGTTTTTATGTACAATTATTCAATTTCAAGTATATGAGACACTACACAAATCATTTTCTCAATCATCAAAGGAATATACCCCAAACAGGGATAATGGATCATGGAAAATATTCTAACACTACCTCAGATGAAGATGAATGATTAATATGCATATGTTTGGATTCAAAAATTATTTTATTTTAGTATTTTATCTATAATTCTTGGGTTATAAGAATTATTATATATATAAGGATTTTACCACAATACTTATTCAAGTAATTGGAAGCATTTGATGAATAACACCACTAATCAAGAAAAGTGATTCTGTTGTAAGTTGAACTTCCTTAAAACACATGACTTTGGAAAGATAACCCTAAATATGTTCTTGATTTTGAGATTATAATAAATAGGTTTTTATGGTAATGAATTTATGACCATGAAGGTGGTCAGTTATCTAATGTTTTTTTGTTATGCTGTAATTATTAGATGTTTTGATTTAAGGAATATATCCAATAACCAGAAATTTTAATCATGGAAGAATGCATGTTTTTATAATGTTTTAAAGGCTATTAACGTATTTATATCTTTAATATGTGAGAATAATAGTTACATTATTTGGGTAAATTTTATGTTAAGTTTATTTTTGAAATTTAGTGACATTCCTTCTAAATTTTTGGTCTTTGAATTTGGATAGGCTTATTTTTGATGATTTATAATCATAATTACTCAAGGAATGGATTAATGATATTATTGACTAAGAATAAATTATGATTTATCATATTATATGACCTTTTCTAACCATTTTTATTTCAGTAAAAATTTAAATTTCTTAAGTAATGACTTGTATATATTATGATTAATAAATTTGCTTCATGCAAAAATATTTGGATTGAATATCCATTTACAAATTTTAGAAATAGAGTAGATATAGGTAGAATAACAACCAAAGAATGAGATTTTGAAATGAAAATCAGTCAGATAATTTTATTTTATAATGTGATTCTATGGATAGTAATAGAAACCATAAACTAGAGGAAAAGGATTTTGGAACACAAACTTCATCTGTTTACTTTTCATTCTAAAAAATCAATGGTCTTTTAACTAATAAACAATTTTCAGTTTTGTGATGGTAGAATTTCTAATGACCATGTTATTTATCACTATCCATTAGAGCATGATAGTTAGATTTTTCTTTTATGACTATGTTTTTACTTTCCACTAATTTTCACATATTAGAAATCCTAATTTGGTGGTGAACTTCACATTTTCCTTTACCTCTATTTCGAGGGAAGTTTTATTGGCACTTTTGACACATGACATTTCCACAAGGGTATTGTAAAATAAAAACCCCATGATTAATAATCAAAATATTAAAAAAATGGAATAAAACTTATTCAAATAGGAGTGAATTTAACACCCCCATATTTTATGGTATGTCTTTTTTAAATTCAAATGATTTGATAGCTTACATTACAAAAAACATTGAGATTAAAAAGATGATTTGATATTATTATTTAATTTTAACAGTTATCACCATGACATTGTAATGAATATAATGAAATAGATTAGGTAAATTATGAAAATAAATTTTACACATATTTATAAAACAAATTCATTGGTTACCAATTAATTAGAAATGAGAATAAAAAAAATATGAACATAAAGGACGTGTTTTTATAAAAAACTATTTTTATAACCACAATGGAATTTTATCTTAATAAAGTAAATTAATCAATATTAATGAATTATGTTAATTAAATTTATATGTTACATATTCCATTAAATGTTTTTAAATTCAGCCAATTGTTTTTATAGTCATAATATAAGAAAAAGAATCCATTTTAAGTATAAGAGGATATATTTTCTGAAAAGAAATTTTACGTCCTTTTAATGTTGCACTTATTTTAAATATGAATTTTGAAACTTTTATAAATTTTATTTTACAAAATATCTTTCAGTTTTTAAATCACACGTAAAAATTATGTTAGGGTTATTTTTTTGGTATTTTTCAGAAAATATTTATTTTCCACTGAATAGTAAAAAATAATGAATTTTATAAAACAATGAATTTCATTATATTAAACCATATTTATGATTTTAAATCGATGTAAATGGAACATATGAACTATTTAGTTATAAATTATATAATTAATTTCATTTTAATCATCATTATACCTCGTTTTGGTATGCGTACATTTTGTTATTAAAACTGCATTTCTAAGAAAATTGTTTTTAGTTGCATTTTATGAGTTTAATTTTAAATTAAATTATACCATTTATATGTTTTGAATTTTAAAAAATTAATTAAATATTTGGAATCATAAGAGATAAATTTAGTAAATATATTTCTTTTATTTTTGGTCAATATTGATATAAAGTTTGAAAATTTCTATTACCACAATTTAATGGTGAATTATGAAATATAGGCAAAAAAATAATAATGATTAGTTTATTACTCTATAACTTAAAAAAATTTATTTTTTGATATATATTATACAATTTAAAAATAAGGTTCTAATTTATTATATTTTTTATACACTTTTCCATGAAAATTACTTTGATATTATTTAAATTAAATTAAATCACTAAGTGTCACATTCATATTTTTAATAACTATATTATTTTTAGTGTGGGTTAACTAAGAAGATATATTAGACTATATATATTATTTTTAAATATAATATATTTATCTACATCCTGGTATTTTATTTTCAATTTTTAGTTAATAATTATTTACCTTAAATAATTATATAATGATGATGAAGTAATTATTTTATTAATGAAATAATTATAAAACTGATGATTTTAATTAAAAATTAAATTTATCAAATATTGAAAATTATTTTCATAAAATAGTGTGAATTTTTTAAATATAAATTTAGAAAATTTTATAGGGTGATGTTTTGGGATTGTTCTAAAATAGTTGAATTTTTGGTGAATAGTGAAATATGATAATTTGTGTTATTTAACATTATAAGATAAATACATGAGTTTTTAGTCATGAATGATTTATGGATGATGTAATAATAATTATTTTTAAATAACATTCACAATTTACTTTACTTTATAATAATAATCATCAATATTGATAGTCTTGAGAAAAAAATAATAAACTAATTAATAAAATAATCAAAAACACCCCTCACGACACCTTCTCCTCACACCTTTTAAGAATTTTATTTTTAAAAAATTATACCCATTTACCTTCCCAATAATCTTCCCCATTCCCAATACCCTCAAGTATTACCAAAAGACCAAATCTAATGGTCTCAAGGAGGTTCCCAAGGAGATGATATCCAAGAGATAAAATCCTCCTCCTTTCCATATTAATTTGTTTTCTTTTCTTATACTCTCCTCAACTACAATATCAAAAGTGGAATGGTAACTCTAGTGTGTTATATATTCTATATTTTTATTTTTGTAATGGAATATCAATCATCAAATCTCTTATCTTCTATTTTTTTGAATAAAAAATATCGCCCTTGATGTGACGATTCACCGTCTTTGTGGACAACGAGTTTTCATTTTCCATTACATCATTATAGGACATTAATAAAACCATTATTATGAAAAAATAATATTTTAACATATATATTATAAATTATATAATGTTATAAAACTAATATATAAACATAATATTGAATATAATGTTGCAAGTTCGTGATGGTAATAAAAACAGCCAAAACAAATTAAGAAAATTTCATAACATTTTATCTATTGAATCATCCACACACCATATAAACAAAGGATACATGAGACCATTAAAAATTATATAATATCATTAATACCTAATAATTTTACTTTGGTATATGTTCTTACCATTTTACTAGAACTACAACTTGTTTTATGTGAATTTAATACTGATACACATAATTAATTAATTTGGTTAACCATCACACTTTCTTTTAAAAAAATACTCTTTTGAATAATTTTTTTTTCCAAATTATGAATGATTTGTTTTTTAAATTTATACAGCTTGATCTTATCTTCCCTCTTTCATGACGCCTTAATTCTTTGTGGAATCCTTTATAGGTTTACAATGTAATTTTACAATAAATGTTTTTCTTTTATAATGGGGTGGATTTTGAAATAAATGATTCCAAAGTATAAGGGTATTTCTCTAAGAAAAATTTCAAACTCTTTTTAGATTATTACCATCTATGTAAACACCCTACATTGAATCTTATTCTTAATTGATTTTGACCTCTTATGATAGTATATACCATATTTTATTGAATGGTTTAGGATCATTTTTACTAGGGATGTACTATCTTGATACCATTCTCCATATTACTCTAGATAGTTTATGATTATGTTTACTAATTGTGAAAATTATTTACATTTTATATGATTATTTCAATATGAATGTATATTTTGATTATGTTTCACCCCTTTCATATGAGTAATGCATTGGACTTAGTAATTGTCTGATGGGTCCCACTATAGTTGCTCGATGCATCGGTAGATCTCATGAGACAAACTAGACCAGGTTTTGGCCACGACCTTACCCATTTATGAAGACTTTTTGGAGAAATCCTTGATGAAATATTTTATATTTCACACATTATTCATTCACTCATTATGAGGTTAGGTGTTAAAAATCCCTGTGATTGTAGAACTAGTAGAGTATCCATGCTTAGGTATCATTGTCATGTGATTATTCATATGGAAATATTTGTTTATATTTTATTACCAGCATATTTTTCTCAAGATCATGTTTTAATGGAATGTGTTTTTAGTTTTTAACCATTCCTTATTGCCTATGTTTATTTATGATATCTTTTGTTGTATGATTTCCCTTATTGAACATCAGATCTCTTTCCTTTCATATGTTAAATTCTTTACGAGGTTTCCAAGAAGTTTATTATGATTTTATATACAGGGTTACACTAATGGTTATATTGTGGTTATCAGAGAAAATAATTTTTTAATTTATGCCTAAAATTTATTTTCAATTTCAAATATGTATATAGATTTACAGGGCTACTAATCTATTTAGTCCTTCGAGATGTGTATTTTAAAGACCCGTAAATTTCAAGGAAATTTTTTTCTTAATTTTCTTTGGAATTTTACAAGAGCGCAGTTTCTGACGGCACCTGATTCCGAGTCCCGGTGTGCCCGGAATCATTTTCCGAAGTTTGGCTCGGGTACGTTCAGTGAACGGACGAGCGGGTTTTTCTAACTTTTGAACCGGTGCCCGGAATCGAATTCTGAGGGCACCGATGAAATCACAGCGCCGGTATTCACTTAGAAACGCCTCTTCCGGAGTTGCGTTTGCTCGGGTATGGTTTTTAATTTTTGGGCTTAAGGTTAAGAAATAAAATAATTTTGCGACAACTTTATTTTATTTCACTTAAGCCACTTGGAAGCCACTTGAAGCCACTTAAAGGCGGCTTGAACTGAGTTGAACTAGATAGGATGCTATCCAGAAATATCCTACCCCCTTGGTAGGATATTTGTGAGGTGGGGCCCGCACGAGCCCCGCCGTTTCTTTCCGCTGAGAAACGCACCCGTGAAAACCCGTCTTAATGAAAGTCAACTGACGCGTTTTCTAAATTATTAACAGACCATTTAATTGGGCGGTTTATTTCGTGAATTAAATGGGCTGTTTCTTTCGTGAATTAAGTGGCTTGTTTCTTTCGTTGAATTAATTCAACGAATTAATTCAATCGTTTCTTAACCTGTTTTCGTGTGTTGGCATATTAATAAAATAAGACCAACCTAAAATCTTTGGGAAAATTTGAGAGGATTCTTGTTTCTTCTTCTCTCTCGCGAAGAATGCGAAGAACGTGAAGAACGCGAAGAACGCCGAACCCGGAAATCGACGACGCTTCCGTCTGAGACGTTCTTCCACGCTCTGATCTCCGATCACCGACCGTTTGAGGTAAGTGATGTCGTATTTTCCTCTCAAGTTCTTTTCTTTTCGTTTTAATCGAAACACAGATTTAAATATTAATAATTTAAATCTATTGTTCTTGGTTCGTTGAGCTTGCTGACTCAACACCGGATTCCGCGACGACGCGACGCCTCCCCGCGACGACGCGACGATCCCTCTCTTCCGCGACGATCTTTTCCGCGAAGAACGCCCGCGCGCGACGATCGAAGAGGTAGGGATTTTATATTGTGGGAATTACCCCTTTTTAATTTTTTCCCGTGAACGTTCTTTAAAAATTAATGAACCGGTTTCGAATGAACAATTTTATTTTTATTAAAATTGTCGGTTCATGTGTTGGACAAAATTTTCTCCCGGTTGTTTATCTCTAACGCGGAGGGTGCAGGCCAAACGAACACGGCCCGATGACCCTCCGTCGTTCTTCGTTCTGTGCGGTTTTGACGGACGACGACGGAACGTGCCGCAGCGGATGTTTGACGATCCCGCAGTAACGAACGGATCCCGGGAGGAGCAACGGCGCAGACGGGAAGGAAAACGGGCCACCGGAGCGACGCCGGCGGCCTGCGGAAGTTGCCGGCGGCCGGAGGCGGCGGGGCCCCGGCGCGCCGCAGGACGAGGCCGCCGCGGCTGAAGCCGCGGCGGCGGCGGCCAACGGACCCGCGGCCGCGTGGGTCCGGTTCGCCCAAGCGGGACGCGGCAGAGCCGCGTCCGCGGTTCGCCAGCGCGGCCCACGCGGGCCGCGACTTCCTCAGGCCGCGGGTCAATGCCCGCGGCGCTCGGCCGAGCCGAGCACGGCCGGTCCGACCGGCCGGGCCGGACCGGTCCTACCGGGTCGGCCCGGGCCCGTACCCCCCTTCTTCGGACGTTTTCGTTCAAACGCCCGTAACTTGAGCTTCGTGCCTCCAAACGACTCGCTGTCAGCGGAAACGCGATCCTTGGATCGAGACGGTCGTTTCGGTATATTTCACTCAAGGTTTCGGAATACTTTGAGTTCGGTCGGGTTGGTTCGTACATGAGACCAACCGGGCCCTCGGAGCGGAAATGCTCATATCTTGAGCTACGGACGTCCGATTGACGTGTCGTCAGCTTTGTTGAATTCCTCTAAGTGAGACGGATCTTTTGGCATACTCCGCCCGAGGTATGGATGCAGGTGGAGTGAGGTCGGGTTGGTTTTGCCTTAAAAACCAACCGGGCCCCTAGGACGAAAATGTCAATAACTCTCAGACCGGGCGTCCGATTGACGCGTCGTCTGCGACGTTGAGTTCCTGTTGACGATACGGAACTTTTGGATACATCAACTTCGGACTTCGTGACAGTTGATGTATCAGCCTCTCGGCTCGTGGAGCGGACCCTCCCGAACGAGCTTGCTGTGTGCGAGAACCCTAGGCTGGCTGCGACTGCTACTTCGATAGCGACGACTGTGCAGAGATCCTCCGTGGACTCCGACGACGACCGTGCAGAGATCCTCCGTGGACTGCGGCGACGACCGTGCAGAGATCCTCCGTGGACTGCGGCGACGACTATGCAGAGATCCTCAGTGGACTACGACGACTACTTCACTCAGCGATCCTCCTTGGATCAGTGCTACCGGTCCTGTGTGGGCCCGATCCTGTGTGGGTCCGATCCTGCGTGGGTCAGCGCTCAGCAGTTCTGTGTGAGCCAGCGCCTACAGGTCCTGCGTGGGCCCGGTCCTGTGTGGGCCCGATCCTGTGTGGGTCCGATCCTGTGTGGGTCACTGCAAGGTTAGTACCTATCGATCATGCGTGGGTCCGACGATTTAGATGGTTCAGTGATCATCTTTATCGTCATCTGAAGAAGTATACCTGTGTGAGCTGAATCTTGTGTTTCTCTCCTTGTGGATTGTGTTGAGCTATCCTGTGTGGATTTACTGTTTACTCTCCTTTGTGGATTGTGTTGTTCTATCCTGCGTGGGTATGCGTTCTGCTTTCCTGTGTGGACTGGGTTGTGCTAGGGCTCGGACGTTGGAGTCGATCGGGGAATTGATGACTTAGGTATATATATGGGCATATACCTAAGCCGTGTCAGATGTTACTTCGTGATTGTATCTATTCTTCGTGATTTATCCTTTGTGGATTTCGGGAGACCTTCGGGGGTCTCGGGGTCCCTACTGAGTAGCTTATACTCACCCCTGCACGGGCTATGCCCGCACTTCGTGGTGTTGGTTGCAGACGACGGGCAGCGCTGATCGTGGAGGAGGCGTGTGGAGCAGGACAGTACCTGGAGGTGGACCACTGGGCGGGACGTACTCGGAGTGATTAGGTGGACCCGAGGAGCAGTGGAGGCTATCTGTACCCACCCTTCAGGTGGGACTTCCAGAGGACGGCTCGACGCTGCAGTTTTTCCTTTCAGTTGCTGTTTTTTCTTTCAGTTGTACTTTACAGTTGGGCTTGTATTTCCAGCCCCTTTTACTTTCAGCACAGCTTGTACAGTTTTTACTTAGTGTTTACTTTTCCGCTTGCTTACTCTGTGGTGCTTGTTTACTTTTCAAAGGCAATGCCTTCCCTTTTTGTTGGGATTTACGCCTTGGTGCTAGTCGCCAGCCCCTGGCCTATGGAAGGCGGGCTTGGGTAGTCACGGCACGGGCCCCGAGGACGGGTCGTGACAAATTGGTATCAGAGGTGGTCGGTTCTACCGCAGACTCTGATCTTTCTACTATGTGAAGCAATAATGTTTAGCGTATTGAGTGTGGTTATCAGTCCAGGGAGTCCAGTGTTGGTGTGGCGGCCGACGTATCCATACACCAGGACCCTGACTTCTGATTCCCGACTTAATGCACGGAAACATTGATTGCATGTGTGTTTCAAGTTTTCTTTGTGATTACTTGTGTCAGCTCACCAGGTATACTGTTCTGACCGTGGCATACTTGTTTCCTTTTCAGGATGGCACGACGATAGCAGCCAGCTAGGGTTCCTAGAGTAGGGCGCGACGATAGCCCGCCGAGCGACGAGGCCTCGGTACAGGGCCCGTTGACAGCAGAGGCACCGGCGGTACCTTTACCCGCCAAGCCCCCGATGCTTCCAGCACTGGAAGCTGACGATGCACGACGCCTCGGAGCTCTGCACGAGTTCCAGCGCCAGCGACCACCCAGGTTTCGTGGGGAGTCGGACCCCCAGGCAGCCGAGGACTGGCTGGAGGCGGTCGTCCGAGTTTTCAGGCTAGTGAGGACACCAGCAGACCTCATGGTGATCCTCGCGGCGAGCCTACTGCACGCAGCAGCCGGACGCTGGTGGAGCCTGATGCTCCAGGTACACGATGAGGCCACCCTCATCTGGACGGACTTCGAGAGCCTCTTCCGCTCAGAGTTTGTCCCGGCCACCCTCCGTGCGGTGCGCATTCAGGAGCTCCTTCAGCTGCGGTAGGGCAGCTTGACGGTCGCTCAGTACGCGGCGAGGTTCACCGACCTATCTCGCTACTCGACAGACATGGTACGGGACCCCTTCTTCTGGGCCTGGACCTTCGAGCAGGGATTGAGACACGAGATCAGGGCATCGCTGATCTCCCTCAGCATCCCGACCCAGGCAGGAGTACTGGAGCGAGCCCTCCTGATCGAGAGCTTCCTGGCTGAGTCCACAGCGAGACCTACCGCAGGGCGGCAGATAGCGGAGTCTTCGGCAGCAGGTAGCCGACGGATGACTCAGGGTTCCAGGCAGACCAGGCCTTCCGGCAGACGACCCCGGGACACTGGCTCAGCGGTGCGGGGCACACAGCGCAGAGCCAGCCTTCTGAGAGGCAGACAGTGCTACGAGTGCGGCGGGCAGGGCCACATGGCTCGTGACTGCCCGACCCGTCGTACCGAGGGGCAGCAGACGGTGGAGGGACCACCCAGGCAGAGGTAGAGGGTCAACCGTGGTGGTCCACAGGGAGGAGGCGGACGAGGCAGAGGAGCTGGCCGAGCAGCAGGTGGTGGGCGACGCTTTGAGGCTATGCCACCACCACCACCAGGAGGCCCGCCCCGACCACAGGGAGCTGGCGGGCAGAGACAGGCTCAGCTCCAGGCAGCAGAGGCCTACGACCACGGTGCGCCAGAGATGATTCGAGGTACGATCTGTGTCTATTCCACCCTTGCTGCAGTTCTGATAGACACAGGAGTGAGTCACTCTTTCATAGCCACTGCCCGTGTTCGGAGCTCGGAGATTCTGACAGAGCCGTTGGCTGGATCCTTACGGCTAGAGACTCCTACGAGAGCAGACTCGACGATTACACACTGGTGCCGGCAGTGTGAGTTTACTCTAGGAGGCGAGAGCTTCGGCTGGGATCTTCTTGTAGCGGCGTCAAGGCCTTACGACGTCATCTTGGGCATGGATTGGTTATCTACGGTCCATGCTCAGATTGACTGCATTAGGCGCAAGGTGCGATGTGTGCGCACTGACGGGAGCAGGTTCACCTTCACCGGCGAGAAGGGAGCCTTAGCAGCACAGGATGGACTCACGCAGAGGAGAGGTCAGCCCATCACTCATCAGTTGGCTAGCCTCATCCTGGGAGCAGTTGACGTGCGGAGTCCCAGTTTTCCTGCAGTGGGGGATCAGTACGCGGACGTCTTTCCCGACGATGTTCCAGGACTACCTCCTCGCAGAGAGGTAGACTTTTATATTGACCCGTACCCCGGGATAGCCTCGATATCCACTCCAGCATATCGGATGGCCCCCGCTGAGCTTCGAGAGCTGCGGGTACAATTGGAGGACTTGCAGGGCAAGGGGTTCATCCGACCCAGTGTTTCGCCCTGGGCTTCCCCGATTTTGTTCGCCAAGAAGGCGGACGGGAGCTTGCGACTGTGTGTCGATTATCGTCGCCTGAATCAGGTGACAGTGAGGAACAAGTATCTGCTACCTAGGATTGATGACCTCTTCAATCATCTCAAGGGAGCATGGTGGTTCTCGAAGATAGACCTCAGGTCAGGCTATCATCAGCTTAGAGTTTGAGATGAGGATGTGCAGAAGACGGCCTTCAGGTGTCGGTATGGCCACTATGAGTTCTCGGTTATGCCTTTCGGCATGACCAACGCTCCAGTAGTGTTCATGAGCCTCATGAACAGGATCTTCCAGCCATACCTCGATCGATTTGTCGTGGTCTTCATCGACGACATTTTGGTGTACTCGACGACGGAGGAGGAGCACGCCTACCACCTGCGTGTTGTACTAGACACACTCCGAGAGCACCAGCTTTATGGCAAGATCTCGAAGTGTCAGTTCTGGTTACATGAGGTCCACTTCTTGGGGAACGTCATTTCTGAGGCGGGATTTGCAGTGGATCCCGCGAAGATCGACGCAGTGCTAGCTTGGGAGCCACCCAAGAGCATGACAGAGGTGCGGAGTTTCTTGGGCCTAGCCGGATACTATCGGAGGTTTGTGTCGGACTTCTCCAGAGTTGCGACCCCACTCTCAGCATTGACGAAGAAGGGGAAACCCTTCGTGTGGTCAGACAGATGTCAGAAGAGCTTCCAGGAGCTGAGGCAGAGATTGACCAGCGCACCTATCCTGAGGTTGCCTGAGGAGGGAGTTGGATACGTAGTCTACTGCGATGCATCAGGGACCGGACTCGGGTGTTCCCTAATGCAGGAGCGGGCCGTGATTGCCTACGGGTCACGTCAGTTGAGGCCTCATGAGCAGAACTACGCTACCCATGACTTGGAGTTGGCAGCAGTGGTCTTCGCCCTGAAGACATGGAGACACTATCAAATGGGCGAGCGCTTCACAGTCTTTTCTGACCACCAGAGTCTTAGGTACATCTTCTCTCAGAAGGACCTGAACCTGAGACAGCGGCGATGGCTTGAGTTCCTCCAGGACTATGACTTTGAGATAGTCTATACTCCTGGGAAGGGGAACGTGGTGGCTGATGCCCTCAGCAGGAGGACGGGCATCCATCTACTTGAGGAGGCGACAGAGCAGCTAGCCGCTTTGCAGATATCCTTCGTGGATAGAGACGGAGCAGCCTTCCTTCAGTCTCTCACAGTCTCTCCTCCACTTCTTCAGCGGGTCAGAGAGGCACAGCGTGGGGACGTTGACTGTGAGACACGACGTGCACAGATATCCTCGGGATAGGCACCTGATGGATTCTCCCTTGGAGCAGAGCACGATGTCCTTTTCAGAGGACGTACCTTGGTACCAGTCGCTTTACGAGAGGCAGTGCTGAGAGAGTATCACACTTCTCCTTTGGCGGTACATCCTGGAGTGGCGAAGATGTACCAGGATCTCAGACGATAGCACTGGTGGCCGGGAATGAAGAAGGTTGTGGCAGAGTTCGTTTCACGGTGCCTCACCTTCCAGCAGGTGAAGGCAGAGCATCAGGTACCAGCAGGTTTGGTACAGCCCTTGGAGGTCCCGGAGTGGAAGTGGGACGGGATATCTATGGACTTCGTGACTGGACTTCCACGCACTTCCAGAGGTCATGATTCCATTTGGGTGATTGTTGACCGACTCACCAAGTCGGCACACTTCTTACCCATCCGAGAGCAGGGCTCAGTGGAGAGCTTGGGGCGTCTCTACGTTCAGGAGATTGTACGACTTCACGGTGTTCCATCGACTATAGTATCCGATCGGGACGCTCATTTTACTTCCCGGCTTTGGAAGGGGTTGCAGGAGGCGTTCGGGACGCGGCTACGTCTGAGCACCGCCTTTCACCCTCAGACGGATGGTCAGACGGAGAGGACCATTCAGACTCTCGAGGACATGCTCCGCGCATGTGTCCTCGAGTTTGGTCGCAGCTGGGAGGACCACCTACCCTTGGTGGAGTTCGCGAACAACAACAGCTACCACTCCACCATCGGGATGGCACCCTACGAGGCGTTGTATGGCAGACCTTGCAGATCTCCTTTGTGCTGGACAGACCCTGGAGAGTCAGCACTTGTGGGACCAGAGATGGTCCGGGCTATGACAGAGAAGGTCCAGGTCATCCAGGAGCGGATGAGGACAACATAGAGCCGGCAGAAGTCATATGCTGACAGGAGGCGGAGGCCACTAGAGTTCGAGGATGGCGACAACGTCTTCTTGCGGGTCTCACCTCGACGTGGTTTGAGGAGATTTGGCCGAGGCGGCAAGTTGTCTCCACGCTTCATCGGACCCTTCCAGGTCCTCAGCAGGGTTGGCGAGGTGGCTTATCGTCTGGCTCTGCCACCTCAGTTGCACCGGGTACATGACGTCTTCCACGTATCCCAGCTGAGGAGATACATGCACGACCCGACACACATCATTGACTATGGGGAGCTAGACGTGGATGATGGAGCGACTTTTGCGGAGGTTCCAGTGGAGATAGAGGAACGACAGGAGCGGGTCCTACGTGGGCGATCGATCCCTCTTGTACGCATCAGATGGCAGCACGGGAACCTCCAGGAGAGCACTTGGGAGCGGGAGGCTCAGATGCGTGCTCAGTACCCACATTTGTTCCCCTAGTTTTTGATGTATCTTTACGGGGACGTAAAGTCCTGAGGTGGGAGTAATGTAAAG
The DNA here is from genome assembly GCA_963277665.1 of Viscum album. Lineage (NCBI taxonomy): Eukaryota > Viridiplantae > Streptophyta > Magnoliopsida > Santalales > Viscaceae > Viscum > Viscum album. The sequence goes on along the minus strand of OY728127.1, from coordinate 219,355,677 downwards.
ACCCTTAAATTTCAAGGAAATTTTTTTCTTAATTTTCTTTGGAATTTTACAAGAGTGTAGTTTCTGACGGCACCTGATTCCGAGACCCGGTGTGCCCGGAATCATTTTCCGAAGTTTGGCTCGGGTACGTTCAGTGAACGGACGATCGGGTTTTTCTAACTTTTGAACCGGTGCCCGGAATCGAATTCTGAGGGCACCGATGAAATCGAAGCGCCGGTATTCGCTTAGAAACTCCTCTTCCGGAGTTGCGTTTTCTCGGGTGTGGTTTTTAATTTTCAGGCTTAAGGTTAAGAAATAAAATAATTTTGCGACAACTTTATTTTATTTCACTTAAGCCACTTGGAAGCCACTTGAAGCCACTTAAAGGCGGCTTGAACTGAGTTGAACTGGATAGGATGCTATCCAGAAATATCCTACCCCCTTGGTAGGATATTTGTGAGGTGGGGCCCGCACGAGCCCCGCCGTTTCTTTCCGCTAAGAAACGCACCCGTGAAAACCCATCTTAATGAAAGTCAACTGACGCGTTTTCTAAATTCTTAACAGACCATTTAATTGGGCGGTTTATTTCATGAATTAAATGGGTTGTTTCTTTCGTGAATTAAATGGCATGTTTCTTTCGTTGAATTAATTCAACGAATTAAGTCAATCGTTTCTTAACCTGTTTTCGTGTGTTGGCATATTAATAAAATAAGACCAACCTAAAATCTTTGGGAAAATTTGAGAGGATTCTTGTTTCTTCTTCTCCCTCGTGAAGAACGTGAAGAACGCGAAGAACGCGAAGAACGCCGAACCCGGAAATCGACGACGCTTCCATCCGAGACGTTCTTCCATGCTCCGATCTCCGATCACCGACCGTTTGAGGTAAGTGATGTCAGATTTTCCTCTCAAGTTCTTTTCTTTTGGTTTTAATCGAAACACAGATTTAAATATTAATAATTTAAATCTGTTGTTCTTGGTTCGTTGAGTTCGCCGACTCAACACCGGATTCTGCGACGACGCGACGCCTCCCCGCGACGACGCGACGATCCCTCTCTTCCGCGATGATCTTTTCCGCGAAGAACGCCCGCGCGCGACGATCGACGAGGTTGGGATTTTATATTGTGGGAATTACCCCTTTTTAATTTTTTCCCGTGAACGTTCTTTAAAAATTAAAGAACCGGTTTCGAACGAACAATTTTATTTTTATTAAAATTTTCTGTTCATGTGTTGGACAAAATTTTCTCCCGGTTGTTTATCTCTAACGCGGAGGGTGCGGGCCAAACGAACACAGCCCGACGACCCTCCGCCGTTCTTCGTTCTGTTCGGTTTTGACGGACGACGACCAAACGTGCCGCAGCGGATGTTTGACGATCCCGCAGTAAAGAACGGATCCCGGGAGGAGCAACGGCGCAGACGGGAAGGAAAACGGGCCACCGGAGCGACGTCGACGGCCCGCGGAAGCTGCCGGCGGCGCCCCGGCGCGCCGCCAGATGAGGCCGCCGCGGCTGAAGCCGCGGCGGCGGCGGCCACGCCGGTCCGGTTCGCCCAGGCGGGACGCGGCAGAGCCGCGTCCGCGGTTCGCCAGCGCGGCCCACGCGGGCCGCGACTTCCTCAGGCCGCGGGTCAACGCTCGCGGCGCTCGGCCGCTCGGCCGAGCCGAGCTAGGCCGGTCCGACCGGCCGGGCCGCGCCCTGGCCAGGGCGGACTGGTCCAACCGGGTCGGACCCGAGTCGGGTCGACCCAGGGGGGGTCGGCCCGGGCCCGTACCCCCCTTCTTCGGACGTTTTCGTTCAAACGCCCGTAACTCGAGCTTCGTGCCTCCAAACGACTCTCCGTCAGCGGAAACGCGATCCTTGGATCGAGACGGTCGTTTCTGTATATCGCACTCAAGGTTTCGGAATACTTTGAGTTCGGCCGGGTTGGTTCGTACACGAGACCAACCGGGCCCTCGGAGCGGAAACGCTCATATCTTGAGCTACGGACGTCCGATTGACGTGCCGTCAGCTTTGTTGAATTCCTCTAAGTGAGACGGATCTTTTGGAATACTCCGCCCGAGGTATGGACGCAGGTGGAGTGCGGTCGGGTTGGTTTTGCCTTAAAAACGAACCGGGCCCCTGGGACGAAAATGCCAATAACTCTCAGACCGGGCGTCCGATTAACGCGCCGTCTGCGACGTTGAGTTCCTGTTGACGATACGGAACTTTTAGATACATCAACTTCGAACTTCGTGACAGTTGATGTATCAGCCTCTCGGCTCGTGGAGCGGACCCTCCCGAACGAGCTTGCTGTGTGCGGGAACCCTAGGCTGGCTGCGACTGCTACTTCGATAGCGACGACTGTGCAGAGATCCTCCGTGGACTCCGACGACGACCGTGCAGAGATCCTCCGTGGACTCCGACGACGACCGTGCAGAGATCCTCCGTGGACTGCGGCGACGACTGTGCAGAGATCCTCAATGGACTGCGACGACTACTGCACTCAGCGATCCTCCGTTGATCAGTGCTACCGGTCCTGTGTGGGCCCGATCCTGTGTGGGTCCGATCCTGCGTGGGTCAGCGCTCAGCAGTTCTGTGTGAGCCAGCGCCTACAGGTCCTGCGTGGGCCCGGTCCTGTGTGGGCCCGATCCTGTGTGGGTCCGATCCTGTGTGGGTCACTGCAAGGTTAGTACGTATCGATCCTTCGTGGGTCCGACGATTTAGATGGTTCAGTGATCATCTTTATCGTCATCCGAAGAAGTATACTTGTGTGAGATGAATCTTGTGTTTCTCTCCTTGTGGATTGTGTTGAGCTATCCTGTGTGGATTTACTGTTTACTCTCCTTTGTGGATTGTGTTGTTCTATCCTGCGTGGGTATGCGTTCTGCTTTCCTGTGTGGACTGAGTTGTGCTAGGGCTCGGACGTTGGAGCCGATCGGGGAATTGATGACTTAGGTATATGTATGGGCATATACCTAAGCCGTGTCAGATGTTACTTCGTGATTGTATCTCTTCTTCGTGATTTATCCTTTGTGGATTTCGGGAGACCTTCGGGGGTCTCGGGGTCCCTACTGAGTAGCTTATACTCACCCCTGCACGGGCTATGCCCGCACTTCGTGGTGTTGGTTGCAGACGACGGACAGCGCTGATCGTGGAGGAGGCGTGTGGAGCAGGACAGTACCTGGAGGTGGACCACTGGGCGGGACGTACTCGGAGCGATTAGGTGGACCCGAGGAGCAGTGGAGGCTATATGTACCCACCCTTCAGGTGGGACTTCCAGAGGACGGCTCGACGCTGCAGTTTTTCCTTTCAGTTGCTGTTTTTCCTTTCAGTTGTACTTTAAAGTTGGGCTTGTATTTCCGGACCCTTTTACTTTCAGAACAGCTTGTACAGTTTTTACTTAGTGTTTACTTTTCTGCTTGCTTACTCTGTGGTGCTTGTTTACTTTTCAAAGGCAATGCCTTCCCTTTTTGTTGGGATTTACACCTTGGTGCTAGTCGCCAGCCCCTGGCCTATGGAAGGCGGGCTTGGGGTAGTCACGGCACGGGCCCCGAGGACGGGTCGTGACATGTATTCTTATAATCATGACAATATAAGATAGTAAGGCACTAACTCCAGGGTACTAGGGTTTAGGTTTTTACTATATTTTATTTGATTTCTTCACACTAAAATATAGAGGGAATTATAATAACTAAAGTAGATTAATGGTGAATACATGGTCACCTATAAGAAATATTTCACCAGACATGTAAGGCATATTTATTTTTTCATTATAAATAATGATAGAAAAATTGATTGATTTTTTGGTGGGTTAAAACAAAATCATTGAAGTGAATTGTATATAAGATACTTTTATAGATACTAATAAGTCTTTTGATGTGATATCATGGTAGAAATATAGGGTGGAAACATCTATTGTTCTCATGGTTTTCTGGAAAAGAAGAGAAAATTGAATTTCAATGGAGATTCAAATAATAAAACCCATTGAGTTAAGAAAACTAATATTTATTCATACCAAAAATATCATAAGAATTATAAGTTAAATTGCTATCAAGGATAGTTAAATTCTTCAAGTTTAGAAAATAGGGTATTTGAGTATATCAATACCAACCTGATTTGAATAGGTCAACCCATGAAATTAATGGAGAAAAATATCAACCAAATGTGCCACCTACACTCTAACATAATACTTATATGAATTAAGAAAATTACACCAACCAGTGTATATATACATGGTTTAATGATAAAAAACAATATAAAAAACCTCGTAATCCAAAGGTAAAATAAAAGGATTATGAAATCATAATTTATTATCTGGTTCCGGAAAATGAAGTGGAAGAAGGATCACTTATCATCCACTATAGTGATTTAAATGTATTATTTGATTCAGTTTCTACTTACTATATTATATTTAAATAATTTTTTAATATTATCACATAACCACCTAAATGATTAGATGATTATTTATCAGTGAAAAGACTAAATGGTATTTTGATTTAATTTGAAGTCTATATTTCCTCCTTGATACACTTTTTTGGGACCATGCTTCCCAAAAATCTTGTTCTTCTTCCTATAGTAGAATTTCATTTTATACATGGTTTTCCTCTCTCTATATAGATCTCCTTTCAATTTTTATGGAAGGGGATTCATATTAGGTATTCAGAATCAACATGTGATCATCTATTAGTCTGAGGATGAACATGAACATCTAATGTAAATTACCTCCATTATATTGGCCTCACTCCCATTAATGTGGTGTATTTATTTCAAAAGGTAGGGTAGAATGTAAACATTTAATATTTACCTATTTTTAGGGAGTATTCTGATGTATTTTCAAAATAGTTTCCTAGTATTTTCCTAAATTTTGAAGTTGAGATTTTAATATAACTCATACCTAGTGTCACACCCATTTCATGAACTTCTTTTTGAATAGATTCAATAAAGTTCTAATATTTGAGGAAGAAACTCCAGGATAATATATAAAAGGGATTAAAACACCCTAGTGTGTCACTATTGGGTTCACATATTCTTTTTACTAATAAGAAATATGAGATAATGTGACTATTAATTATTTATTGGAAACTTAACAAGATCACTATAAAGATCAAATATCCTCCACCCCAAATTGCGGACTTGTTTGATCAAATTTATGAATCCCAATAATTTTCCAAGATTGATCTTCGATCTAGATATCATCAATTAAGGGTAAAAAGAGAGTATATACAAAATATATTATTCCATATAAGGTATGGATATTATGAATTTATAGTCATTCCATTTGGACATATCAATAACCCCACTATCATTACAGATATAATGAATTTAATATTTAGTGATTACCTTGATCAGTTCATATTAGTCCTTATAGATAATATTCTCTGATTTCTCAAGATCAAGGAAGATAATGATGATCATTTGAGTATTGTGTTGTTAAACATGATAAATGATAATTATTTTTCCAAAATTTTCATGTAAAAATTATATCTATAGAAATTATCTTTTTTTGGCCACAGAATTACAAGAAATGGAATTTTGATTGATTCATTAAAAAGAGTGATGTTATTGATTAATGAACTAAACTAATCACTATGACTGAGATCCACAATATTCTTTAATTAGTTGGATGTTATAAATTATTTTTGAAAAATTTCTCATGGATATCCAATAGACAAACCAAGATGATGGGGAAGGGATACAAGTTCATTTATATAGATTAATGTGAAGAAAATTTCTGGGATTTGGAGATAAGGTCAGTAAGTTCACCTGTAATTACACTACTATATAATGGAGAAGGGTTTGTAATATATATTGATGCATCAAATAAGGGAATCAGATTTTTTATCTTGTAGAATACAATTTTATTTTAATTTTCTTCATGAAAATAGAAGGTTACTGTATAAAATTTTACAAATAATTATTTAGATATGGTTGTGGTAAAAGTTTCATTGAAAATATGGATACATTATGTTTATAGTGAAATTTGTTATATATATACTAATCATACAAGATTAAAATATATATTCAAATAGATATATTTGATATGTTCCAAAGGATATCGTCAGATTTGATTAAATATTTTTACTATTCAATACAATACCCCCTTATGATGGTGAATAAGTTGGATGACGCTTTGATTTAGAAGTAATATGTTAGCTTATCCATGATGAGGATTTATAGAGATCCAATATTTATGGACTTATAGAGGATGAATCTTGAAATCATGATGGAAGGAATTAAATTCCATCTTTATCATATGAATGTTCAACCATCCAGTTATGTGAAGATTAAATAGGTATAGAAGGATAACGATGATCTATAAAACAAGGTAAGAAAGTTTCATAAGTTCAACTTTGATAGTGATAGAATGGTTAATTCTAGTAACCATGTATGTGTCCCACAAAAACCAGAATAAAAGAAAGTTCTATTAAATGAAGCTAATTTCTCATCATTATCTATCCTTACTAGGAGAATAAGGATATATATATATATATATATCAAATTGAATTTATGGTGGAAACAATGAAGAGTTATATTATAGATTATGTATATTGATTCATATAATGTTAATAAGATAAGGATGAATATAAGAAATATAAGGTTATGATGTGAACATTACCCAAAATTGTATGGAAATATCAAACAATCACTATGGATTTCCTCATTGGACTCTCCAGGACATCTAAAGGTAATAATTCCACTAGGGTAAAAAAAATTCCTGAGGGAGTTAACTCATTTCATTACTATTTGTTAATATTTATCACTTGATCTATTTTTCACAATATACATTAAGTGGTAAGGTTGCATGGAGTACTATTATAAATCATATCTGATCAAGATAAGAGTTTTACCCTAAGGTTCAAGATAATTATTCATCAAGAATTGAATAAGGGGTTGAAACTCATCACATCATATCATCCCTCGAAATATGGTCAGTCTAAGAGGACTATTTTAACCATAAAAGATTTGTTGAGATCTTACTCTATAAATTTAAATTGCTATTGGGATTAACACCTCAATCTAGTTGGATTTTTCTCTAAAAATAACTTTCAATAAAACATTCAGATGGATCTTTATGAATCCTTATATGGAATTAGGTGCAGAACTACCACATGCTTGGAAGAATTTGGAGAAAAATTCCATGAGGACCTTGGCTATCTAAGAAATGGTAGAGAAATTTAGAGCCATTTATAAGAACATCTAAGTAGCTCAGAGTTGAAATAAAATTTATGTTGATAATCCATAAAGAGATATCCAGTTTGAAGCTTGTGATAAGGTATTTCTATTAATATCACAATTGAATAATTTTTTTCTATTTGGAAACAGAGGGATGATGAGCCTAAGATATATCATTCATTAAGATATTTTAATCATATTGTGATGGTTTCTTATCAATTGGAATTTCCAAAAAAATCTCTTGAGTTCATGATGGGATCCATATAGCAACTTTGAGGAAGTAAATAATTTACCCTTCATATATAATGAACTCAAGAGTTTTTACAAATTGAGATTGATCTTTTGTATGAGGAACGACCAATAGAGATACTGGATCTTAGTGATAAAGTTGTACGGAAGCGATCACCTGGTCAATGTTTCTTGGGGAAACCATAAATTTAAAGAATACATGTGGGATCTTGAGGATGTAATGAGGTAAATGTGTCCTCATTTTTTTATTTATAGTAATTTAATTTCTAGGGTGAGATTCTTATAAGGCGGTTAAATGTAACACCTTGATATTTTATAACATTCCACTTTAATAAATTTGATGTGTTTGGTAACTTATGATGCACACAACACAAAACATAAGAGAATAATTATTTTTTAGAATAAAAAAGGGAATATATTATAATATAATTAAATGAAACATAAAGAGTAAAATCTATTAATAATTATAAGATGTACTACTATAATTTTTCTTTGTTAAAAATGTATTTTTTATGAATAATATTTTAATATATATATTTTATTTTAAAGTTATTTTGTCTTATTTAGAGTATGAAAACTCTATAAAGTTATGCTTTAAGATTGTATAAAATCGAAGAATCATTCATAAAATGATTATAAAATGGTTATAGATAAAGATAAATTCATTTGAATGTAAAATAATATTTTTTAGAAACATTTCTTTTATGAGTGAAAAATATTTTTATATTAATAAATTAAATAAAGAAATATTAATGAATTATGATAATGAATATTAGGGATAATATATTCAATAAAATAAATTAACATTCATCTAAATGTAATCAGTAGAGAAGGAATGATAATAGAATTAACTTGGGCTTAACGATATTTTTTTATTTCTAAAAATTGTTTTCATACATTTTGTCCATTAATTTTTGAATTAATTTATAAAATTTTGATGAATTGACTCTTGTAAAATGGATTCAAAATTTAGAATAATAATAACAAATATTACTTAATAATTTTAACTTAATTTTTATCCATGATAAATTTTTACCATGGTAAAAACTATATCACCACAGTATGGGTTAATAGGGTAAATAAGGGGGTTAAAAAAAAGAAAAGGATTTAAATATCACTAAAACTTTTATAAATTTGACTAATTTAGTGAATTTTGAACTTAAATAGTTCTATCTTAAAAATTGGATTAAATTGGACCCCCTTTCCATGAGGAATTCATGTATTATATTTTAAAATTCTTAATATTTTTTGCGGTGTCAATCCCCTCACTTATAAAATAGAACTTCCTCTTCTCATTTCCCCACACGAAACCTTATCTCAATAAATCACTACCCAAATAACTTTTAAACTCTCCTCCCCAAATCATATTGGGTTTTTATTCACAAATGTCCCATATAATAATGCTTAAGGTATTTTTCAAAGGATGTTATCCATATAAGAAGTATATGATCTTACCAACCATTTTAATTTTTCTATCTTCATAAAATTATTTAAAACATTACATACCCGTATTAGAATTGTTATATTAGTATATGTTCTATGCTAAATTGTTTTATGTTAATGTTATAATAATTTTCCATCTCCTTTCCAGATAATAGAAAATGTAATATTTACTCATGCATACATGCAGACAACTACCGTAATGAAGTGATATTTTTCATTTTTCATCACCATATCTCATAGATGATTTTGAATATGGATTTAATGAATATATATGATATATTTATTAATATTTAAAGATAAATTAAAATTTACTTTTCTTTCTTTCCATCCATTGAAAAATGGAAACATATGTTAGAATCCTATAGAGGATCACACCCTGAGGGGGGGTGAATCAGGGGGTTGACAATTATTTCATAGATGAGGATATTTTCCTCTCTCCACAAGGAACTATAACATTCCCCAATCCAGAAATCTATCATTTTTTCAGAAAGGGTTGGTTATAAGACTTCAAGCATGGCTCCTCATATACCAGAAGCTTCCAAGTAGCAGCAGGGGTGTGAAAAGCATAGTGGGGAGACTCTACCCCATGATATAATGTGTCATAGTACTTAAAAAATCATAATAAAATGGAAATAATAAATTTAAACACATAGTGAAAGAAAAAAACAAAATCCACCAAAATATTCCAATAAAGAAATAAGGAATAATATAATGACATGATAGAATGTAACTAAATGTCATGCTTGGAAAATACAAGAAAATAATTGAAGTCTCAAATAAAAAAATCAAAGTTCTGGGTCCCAAACCCCATTTTATTCCCATCTAAAAACTCTAGAACAACATAAAATAAGAAATCAACTGCAGAGTACTTTTCCATTTTCCAAACCTACATCCATAGAATCTTCTTGGGTACCAAACGATGACCCAAATAAGATGTGAGTATAAATAAGTAGGTCGAAACCACCATGTCAAAACAAAACCTATATAATAATAAGTTTATTCAATAAATAGATAAACATGTGTATTAATTAATTCAACAATTAAATAGATAATATAACCTACTTTGGCTTTATACTGAAATATCTCTGAGCAAGTCCTACAACCATGCCAACCACAATCATATAAACAATGTAAGATAACCTTCTTGGTGCCATGCTAGAATGTCTCTAAGAATATCTTATAACCATTTCGACCTCAATCATATAACCTAGGTAAGATAAACTACTTCAATTCCATGCTGAAATTTATTTGAGCATGTTTTATGAGCATGCCAACCAACCCCATATAACCATGGTATAGTCAAAACAATCTAGATTAAAGCCCTATAAGAATTAAAACATTTCCAAGTCAAAGCCCTATAATCATTCCAACGTGGGACTAGTCATAGACTGCTCTATATAATCATTAAAACATGGACTAGGCTGAGCCCACTCAATATCAGCATTACATCATATAAGTGTAAAATTTCCTTGGCCAGCCCTGAGATATAAGAATTTCAACATGTAAAACAATTCCTATCATATATCATGGGTATCATAATATCACATCAAAATTCTTGATGGTTAATAAGTAAAATTACATTTCTTTTTTCATATGTCACTTGAAATTCAATTCACGATTTATTAACAATTATATCAATATAGAAAAGTCACAATTTATGGATTATATAATAAGAAATCACCCTAGGTCACATGTCATGCTAAACATACTTTAAGGAATTATCCAATTAAAAATCCATTTGAAACCAAATGATTTTTTGGAATAATATCATTGAATTATTTAATTGACTAATATGGATGAAATGATGTTGAAATAACAATATAGCATAAAATTTGAAATTATCAATCCATAGGGTTAAGATTTGGACCACAACCTTTAACCAAAGATCCAAAAATACTTCGGAAAGACAATGACCATGAGGAATAATGTATGGATGATTGAAAATAGGTTTCTAGATCAAAACTAATCAAGATACAAACCAACAATTCAATTAGCCAAAGGATTTCACGAAAACTGATGGAGAACCAAAGGGAAGAAATAAGAAACCTATTGAAAGGAACTTACTAGGGACTAAAGATACAAATGAGACATCTGGAAAGGAGTTTGGAACTCCAAAATCACCAATAGAGTTCCACAGGTTTGAGAAAAGAGGTGATTCATTAAAATAGAATTAATTACAGCTGCATAGCATGTTTAAAATAGAAAGTCAGGTATTTACAGGGCATGTAATGTGGTTCACATCATGTAAATGTTTTTAATGGAATTTTACAAAAAAACACATAGTCTTGGATTCATTTTGTTAAAACCCTCAAAAAATTACATGACGTGAAATCCATTTACATGGAATGTAAATGTTTTTCAGTTGATTTTTCAGCCCAATTTTCTTTTAAACAACCCGAACTAGATTTAAAGCTTCTCAACTCACCAAAAACCTATGAAAAACTTATCCTATTAATTATAAGACTTGATTAATTAATATAATCATACATCCCATAAATTTAGTTCATTTTCTCAAATAAGTATATCCATATCTAAATAATATTAAACCATTAAGGCTAAATATAAAAACTCAAATTGGGACATACCTAGAAAAATACAAGATCTTACAGCCTCCCCACCTTATAAAATCTAGTCGTAGAGCTTCTGTAATAATCAATGTGAGGTCTCAGTGAACAAGTATGGCCATCGTGTTCACATATCAGAATACCTCTCCCCGACCTCTGCTTGAACTTTCCCATGCTACCACTATACCCAAACCAGCTGTATATTCTAACCCCAAATATATTTATTACTACTTTCCACAAACCATATAAGTTTCACCTCAAAGTACATATAAAAAATATCTATGTTTGTTAAGTCTATCACATCAGAAGGTTCTGGATGATATCTATTTAGTTGTGACACGTGGAACACGTTATTTAAGAAACTATTTCTCCATGGAAAGGATAAATGGTACACCACTGGACCGACCCTTATAACTATTTCAAGCAGCCTGAAAAACCTAGGTGTTATATTTCCTTGTTTCTTAATATAGAGTTTCCCCAATCTAGGTTACAACTAAAAGAAAACTTGATGAAAAACTTAAAATTCCATAGGTTTTCTCTGATGGTTAGCATAATATTTCAGCCTAATGTGCATGGTAACCTGCCACTATATGATCAACTAAACTATTTTAGACATATCCTACACAAGACTAGGCCCGAAAAGTGCTGACTCGCATATCTTCATCAAAAAAAGAGGTGAACGGCACAACCTTTCATACGACGCCTCAAAATGTTCCATTGGGATTGGTGTTTGGAAGCTATTACTATATGAAAACCACATGAGCTCTATATGTTTCTCCCATAAAACCCCAAAATCTGAAACAGATGATCATAACATATCATATGGAACCTGAATAGTCCACTTAGATTGACCATCAGTATAAGGATAATAGGTTATTCTTAAAAGATCTCACAATCCCAGATCTTTCTAAATACCCTTACAAAAGAAAAATGTGAAATAAAGATCACTATAATGAAATGATACTTCTCAAAACACCATGAAAATGAACCACCTCGTACAAGTAAAGGTTCCCTAGATCATTAAATGTAAAGGTTTCCCTAAAAGGTAATAAGTGTTATTCCTTAATAATTCGATCAAAAAAAACAATACATGACCATTCTTATGGTTTTTCCTAGGTAATCCCATCACAAAATCCATCGTGACATCATCCAATTTCCACTCTAGGATGGGTATGTGCTGAAAAAGCCTAGAAGGCCTCTGATACTCGGGTTTAACCTACAAAAAAGTGAATAATCTATCCATGAATCTTTCCACCTCATTCTTTATTCATTACCGCTAGTAATATATATGGAGATCAGAATATATCTTCAGTAAACCGGGATGTACTTCCCATCTAGAATCTTGAAACTCCCTCATCATCTTCTCATGCAAGCCTGTATGAACTCATACACAACCACTTAAAAGAATATAATTTCTACTAATGGTAGACCATCCGGATGGTGAGTCCCCACCACATAAGTTTTATTTCAAAACTGAACCCTCTATATTAGATAACTGTTCACTCTTAATTTGATAAAATCATGGGTATAACTAATGCCAAAGTGAGAGCTACTTATTCACGAGATTCTGGAACATCCAGAAGCATGTCTAAAAAAATATCCACTATATTCCATTTGGAACCAGACTCCCATACTACCTCTATCTATGTATTTCGGCACAAAGAGCTGGAAATGATGTTTCCCTTTCGTTCTCTATATGTCAATTCAATGTCAAAAGACTATAGATACAAAACCAACCTCATGTACCGAAGGTTAAGGTCTATCTGAGAAAATATTTACCTGAGGCCCTTATAATCCTTGTATACCACAAATCTCTCATCCATGATATTGTTTCTCCAAAATTTTAGGGCATGTACCACTGCTTTCAAATCTAGATCATGTGTAGGGTAATTCCTCTCATGTCGTCACAAATTCTCAGAGCCATAAGAAACCACATGATCCTCCTGCATTAGAACTAGTTCGAGTCAAATTTTGGATGAATCACAATACATGGTATATACTTTAACCTACAAAGGTAAGGTGAGGATAAGTAATGAGTTAATACAACCCTTCAAATCTTGAAAACTTCTCTTATAAGCATCAAACCGAACGAACTTCACCTCTTTCTCAGTCAAAAAAGCTGGGATAAATCTTGGATAAAATACTAAAAATAACCTGTTAAAGCCTTAATGTTCCAAATTTCAAATATGTTCTTGGGATTTTCTCAAGATACCATTACTATTAATGTCTTCAATTCCTCTAACAATCCGACCTCTAAGATGATATGTCCCAAGAAGTGCACTTTATTTATCTAGAAACTCTATTTAGTTAGCTTGGCATTTTTCTTATTCTCTCTTAATGTACTCATGATGATGTCAAGAAATTTGGAATGATTATCTCATTATTAGGAGTACAATAAGATATCATAAAAAACCATAAATTGATCAAGAAATTGATGAAAGATCATATTCAATAAGTCCATGAATACCACAAGCGCATTAGTCAACCCAAATGACATCACTAAGAATTCATACAATCCATACCTGCTCCTAAAAGTAGTATGAGGTGTGTATGATAATGTCACCCTTATTTGATGATATCTTGATCTCAGATAAATCTTGGATAAGGTCTTAGATTCTCTTAAGTGATTGAAAATTTCATCAATGCATGGAAGCGGATACTTCTTCTCTGTCATCACCTGGTTCAAACTTTGACAATCCACACATAAGCACAATGATCCATCAGCCTTCTGGATAGGAGAACTGGTGAAACCAAAGGAGATGTACTAGGCCATATGAATCCTTTATATTATAGATATTCCATCTAAAATTTAAATTCCGGAAGCTCTGTTGGTGTTATTCGGTAAGGCGAGATAGAAATTGGCTCTACTGCCAGCACCAACTCTACCATGAACTTGATCTCTCGATTGGATGGTAATCCATAGAACTCATCATGGAAAAAAAATCAAAAAGTTATACCTCTGTAGGTAAAAAATATTACTACATTTCACCATTATCTAGATCAAGACTAGTGATTTAATCCATGATACAATCCAATCTGCCCTGAATTTGTCTAACATGACCATGCTGAAGATCCCACTCACCCTGGTGAGAATAGATACTTCCTTATAGATATAAGAAGAAAAATATCCTCCTATAAAATTCAATATGATCATGACATAGAACTAACTAACCCATACTAAGAATCAAGAAGAAGCTTGTTATTTATAGAATGAATGATTCCCAAAAGAAATGGTAACCACTAATTTTATATGATGCACCATGAAACATTTGATATTCTCTGACCAAACTCCCAATGGTTTGTAAATGGTGTAAAAAACATATAATATTTCCATATCCAATCCCAAACCATACATTAAAAGAGAAGATAGAAAATAATGTGACACTCCTATATCAAACAAAACATAAGCTAAGGTAGATGAGACAAGTATCGTACCTCTGAAGGTACATGGTCGTGCATCCACATTAGTTGAAGTAGTGTTCATTACATGAATCTGACTTGTCCCTTTGTTATGGGATCTATTTTGACTACCTCAAGATATTTACCTTGCTTGGTATTGTTGATCATGAATTATGGAACCGCTTCCCTTTCCTCAGCTTGAATGGCCTATGTAATTCTAGATACCAACCCATTGGGGGGTAGTTGAGCCCCTTCTCGACTCTATTTCCTATTTTTATCCTCTTCCACTAGTTTTTTGGGGATACTTAAAATAGAACCTCTAAATATTACCAAATTTTTCACAAATACGACACTCAACTATGGGGTCAGGAAACTACATGCATTTTGGAAAAACCTTCCACAATGATAGAACTCGAACAGAACATGATCATGAGATGGTATTCAACTTCCCTGACTACTATTTCGACTACTAAATTATTGTAAAGTGTCATAATGATGATTATTTCCACTCGAAGAAGAACTTCCCTATTGGCCTACTGAAACAATCTAGCAGCTACTTAGAGCCTCTCTCAGATTCCCTTCCAAGACGTGTTTCTATGTCATCACATAATAAAAGATGCTTTATCAAAAATCATTTAAATATGACCTGATCTCATAATAAATACCATCATGGAAACATCTTTTCCTAGAGATCTCATCTGCTACCAAATATTGAGCAAAGTGTTGTACGATGGTAAAATGTCCTACATAGTCCATCGCTGAGAAACCCTCATGAATTAGATGCATGAAATTGTGAGATTTTTCATACCTCAAGGTTTCAGGATATAAATGGATTAGGAACTTCAAGTAAGTCCAAGATCACACATCCTACTTCCCAGATTCCCCTAGAATATCCCACGAACTCTTTTAAGGTCTATGAAGCATATACGCAACTAGATTCACCATCCTATTCATGGGTGTCTTGAGATTCTTGAATATTGTTTGGACTAATTCAATTCAAAACTCGAATTCTTGGGGCCCCCTTCCCTAATAAACATAAGAAGATATTGAGTTTAAAACTATCTTGTCTGCTCAGACCTCAAAGGAATGGTACAAATAGTCTACATCTCCATGGATCACATGAACCTAAGGAATCTATCATGAATCTGAACATCCATATATTCCTCAGGAACTATAGGAAGTTCTAGTTCATTTGAGTTAGATGTATCTTGATTTCCACTATCATGATGCTTGAGTCAAAGATGACAAGGACTCATTTTCTGTAAAATACAAACAAAATACTTAGAGAACTCTCTTGTAACAAATTCAACCCTAATAGGTGACTATGAAAGAGAACCATAGATTTTGGTCTCTATATTGATGGATTACAAGTATTTTATCACAACAAAAAAACTCTTTTCATTTATTCACTGAAGAAGATATCTTATATTATAGTTAAACATGCATGTATATATCACCTGAAAAAATATATATGCCCCTATCATGATCAATGGTTGTCAATATATCTCTACGTGGCTATTATGATGCATGTATTCTCATCTCGTTCCATACTAGGCCATGAGTGTAGACCTCAATAAATAGAAACATCTAAAAACAATATCCTCACACTACATGTGAATAAACTAAGGTGAAATATCATCAACTATAACAAGCACACAAGTCAAAACAAAAATCCCATACCAAGGTACTCAGATTTACCCTATACATGGGTTAACTACTCCCATTCCCAATCTCATTACCAAGTCCCAAAATATAAAATTCTCCTTTCCAAATTTCCCAAAATAAAAGGAAAAGATAAAATAATAACTCCCTCTAATACCACTTTTTAGAGTCCCCTAATCTGAAACTCTCTCACATTGATGGAATGGGTTGGTTATGATACCTCAACACAAATCCATTTATTCTAGAGGTTCCTGACTGGTAGTAGGGTTGTGAAAAGTATGGTAAAGAGAATATTCCCCTAGTATGATGTGTCATAGCATCATAAAAATTCATACTAAAACAAAAATAATCAAAGTAAATATATAGAGAAAGAAAACAAAAAAAGACAAAAAAAAATTAAATTAAATAAATAAGGAATAATGTAATGATGTGGTGTAATGTAACTAAATTTCATGCTAGGATAATACAAGAAAATAATAGAAGAATAAAATAAACTATTCAATGTACTGAGTCCCAAACCCCATGTCCGTCCCATATCCAAAATCCACCCCCAAAAAATCAATCAACTGTAAGTCCATTTCCCTTGTCGAAACCTGCATACTCATAATCTTCTTGGGTTCCAAATGGTGGCCCGAATAGGGAGTGAGTATAACTCAGTAGGTCGTAAACACTATGTCTAAAAAAACAAATCTTATATTTATTGTATTCAATACAACAATAAAAAAGTGTATTAATTAGTTCAATAGCTAAATAGATACAAAAACTTGCTTCAGCTCTATGACGGAATAACTCTAAGAATGTATTACAAAAATTCCAACCACAATCATATAACCAATGTAAGATAAACTCCTTCGACAACATGGTAGAATGTATCTAAGGATTTATTACGAACATGCCATCTAGAATCGTATAACCAAAGTAAGATAACTTTTTTTAGCGCCATGCTGAAAAATCTCTGATCATGTCTTACAACCATGAAAACCACCACCATATAACCATGGTATATTTATAACAATCCCATTCAAATAACTATAATCATTACAACATTTTTGGGTCAAATTCCAATAAGCATTTTATGATGGGACTGGAAATATCCTGCTCTCTATAACAATTACATTATAGAATGAGATTATCTTGCTCAATATGAGCATTACAGTATATAAGTGTGCAAGTGCTAGGGCTAAACCCGATATATAATCATTACAACATGGAACAAAATTACTATCATTTAAAATGGATATCATAATATCACATCACAATTCTCAATGGTTACTTATTTGAATTACCACCATTCTTATTTCATATTCCACTGGAAATTCAGTTCACCAATTATTAACAATTATATCAACAAGAAAAATTCACAATTTTGGGATTTTATAACAGAAAATCAACCTAGGTCACATGTCATGCTAAAAATGCATTAATATTTTATCCAAATAAAAATACATTTAAAACCAATGAATTTAGGAAATAATATCTTTCAATTATTTAATTAAATTAGATGCACACAATGATCAAACAATCACAATATTTCATAAACATAAAAATTATCAAACCATAGGATTAAGATTTATAACCCCTACCTTTAACTGACAATCCCAAAAAGTTTCAAATGGCCAACACCCATGGGGAAGAAGGTGATGATGATTAAAAAGAAGTTCCTTGATCAATACAGAACAAAATCAAAACCAACAATGCAATTGGACAAAGGATTTCGCAATAATGGTTGGAGAACCAAAGGGAATAAAGAAGAAACCTAACTGAAGGATTTTACCATATATTGAAGACGCGAGAATAATATCTATAAGGGAGTTTGACACTCCAAAATTTCCTGGATAATGCCCAAGGTTTGAGAGGAGAGGTCCTACAATTAAATAGAATGAATTTCAACTGCATAACATGTTTAAAACAACCGATCGGGCATTTATATGGTGTGTAATGTAGTTACATAGCATGTAAATGTTTTAAATGTAATTAACTGAAAACCCACCACCTCATATTTTTTTGAAACCCTCAAATAATTAGATGATGTGAAATCCCTTTTCAAAATGTGTAAATGTTCTATAGTTTATTTTTTATCGTAATTTCCTTTTAGACAACCCAAACCCCCTTTAAAGCTTCTCAACATCCCAAGAACCCATGAAACCCTTAACCCATTAATTACCGAAATCCATTAATTCAAACTAGTGTACATACCAGAACATTAGTTCATTTTATCCACCAAGGATTTCCATATCTAATCAAGAATCTTCAACAAAGGATAAAACAGAAAACTCAAATAGATACATTACTAGAAAAGTTGGGATATAATAGCAACACTTTTATTTCTCTCAACCTTTCACTTCAATGAGTGATGAATGCAGGAAATAACATAATATATTCTAGTTGGTTCACCCTCACTATACTACGTCCATGAAGAATGCACAAAAATTCACATATGGATTGATGTAACAAATCTAAATTTTCTATGAATTTATTTGGAATATTATAAGGATTTACTATGGAGCTATTCACCGAGATGGTGTGATATTCTGAGGCCAAATGTACTCAGACTTAATTTTTGAAATATATAAAATATATTAAATATCACAAAAGAATAGTTTTTCTTGAAAAGTAGATTAACCCTTAAGAATAGGCTCATATCAAAAATCTGAGGTTGTCACTGAGTTCAAAGAATGAGTTTTCTTAAGGCGTTACATATCCTTTGAGTGTGTCTGATGTTCAGTTTGGGTGCGGTCGTGGGAGAATGTTTAAATAAATTAAATGATTAAAGTCATTTATTTAATTAAAAAAAATTGAACTTATTTTTCTTGTAAATATTTATATGATGGAATTTCTGGGTTATCCACATAACCCTGGAGTAGTTGGAAAGAGTGTTGGGGGATTATTCTCAAGAAAATGACATCAGATTGGGGATCATCGATCGGTGTGAAACGAGACTTGAGGATATATAATATGATAATGACGCATGCTTTTTATTCATCAGTGATCGATACATATCAAGTTATGAAATTAATTAATTATGAAATATATCTATATTTGATTTATCCTATGATGAATGAGAATCAATTGATTGGAAAGTTGATTTACAGGTTGATCATATTGTGGGTGTGGGATTAATTAAAGAGATTTTGGGAGCAATTGATTATTTTATTTTGTATCGTCATTCATAGTTCTAGTACAATGAATTGAGGCCAAAATGAACATGGATGAGATTCATTCCTCTTTTTATGTTTCTTGTTTTTCTCCCACTTTTCTTCATGTGTTCATCACCGATGTTCTTTTTGGATAGAGGTTTGATGAAATACCAAAAATTCAATAGTTACGCCCCAGTTTCTTAGTTAAATGGATTGAAATTGTGGATTTGGGATTGGTATTGATGAAATATCAACATGCTATGACTCTAAAAATATATCGGAACAAGATTTGGAGAATTCATGGTGAAATATTTATGTATGATGAAGGCATAGTTTCGGGTAGAATTTTTCAGCTAATCAAATGCTAGAGTTTGGCAATCAGTGATAATAAGCTTGGAAAAAAACCCTAGATATAAGTTTCTAGGGCAGGATAGATAGTGATAGTGATTGATTCAAGAGGCCATGTGAGTAACCTTTATAATTCTGGGAATCCTAATATACACAATCAGAAACACATTCTAGGTGTGTCCCGAGCTGTGATGTTAGGTTTTTGGTGGAGGTGATAATTATCACATGATGTGTGACACGTATCACAAGACATGTGACCCTTACTTGGAAGCTCGAAATATACCTCAGAGGGTACAAGAACATGGATAACAGTATATGATATCAAAAAAACTGTGTACTTAGACATGGAAATGACCAGTCTAGGTGTACATGGGACGAAACTTGTACTTGGACACGATCAGAAGTATTTGGGATCAGACACGCCACGTAGTCAGACATGGACACAAACACATGCATGGGTCTTGATAAATGGGTAAGACCTATTGAGGAAGGGATATGCAGTATACTACCAGTACACACCATGTACTACCTGTGCACACCATGTACTACCAGTACACACCTTGTACTCCATTAAAGGTGGCTTGGAGATCTTATCCTCTTCATATTGAACATGTTTTGTTAGGGCATGTTCCCTTTATCCATTCTATAAGGTTTTAGTGTGGGGTCATGTCCTATAAATATGATGGTGACCCTCTATAAAGAACATCTATCATGGATAGTGTTTTTATAATCCTTCAATGAGGCCCAAAATTTGGTCCTATATCATCATTTTATCCTAGGTTGGGATCATACAATTTTCCTGACCAACACTACATGGGTGTTGATCCCTAACTTAGCGAGTTAATAAAGATTGGGTTGGTGTAGACCCCATGCCAGTGGTTGTGATACCATTTTTATTTATTGATCTCTTTAGATGTGTAAAAGCTACTTCTTATACTGATACATAATGATTATGATATCTTATATGGAAATCATAAATTCTTTATGACTCGTGTAGTGTTTTCTCCTAGATTATTGCTATGTGGAACCTTCAAGTCGGAATCATAGACTAGCTATACTATTTATGCCTTAACTTGAGACTGTGTGTCTACTGTTAGTATATCTGGATGTTCTTGTTATATGATATTGAAGTATATCTATGATGAAACTCTTATTATTATTTATTTTATACTCTTAGTGATTTTGGGGTGTCCTACTAGTTATTGTTATGCTCTACCCTATATGGGCTTTTCTAGCATGTTTCATGTCTTTTACAGACATCCGACCATTTGACAGAGTCCATGAGAGACCAAGAATAGATAGATATTAGTGATGTGGAAAGAACATGGTGTGTTCCTAGGATTTCATTGGTAGTATTTCTCACCACTTTAAAGGCTGTAATTGTTTTTAGTTTCTTTTTAGTGGGAATTTATTTGGAGATTTTTCTTTCTAGTAATTGTTTTTGTACTCTGATTGTGGAATTTTTGATGTATACATGAATGGTTATCAATTGTTTTACATTTATTAATTGTATGGTCTTGGAGATGTGTTCATGTGTATAGGTACCTTCAGTGTTGATCTTTAAGTTGGAAAGTGTTATGTCTTTATGGGGGCAGAAAGCAGTAATGGTGGGGAGAATTGTCACACCCGATTTTTCATGTCTTTGTTTTGATCCGATTCATTTGAAATCCTGATCCTTTTCCTGGGTCTTGGGTGAGATTAATGTTGGGTTTTGAAGTGTTATATATATATAATCATCCATCTTTGGGTGTCTCAATTTTTTTTTGGAGTTTTTGTGTAATGGGTGGTAACTTTATGATTTGGGCGAAACCGTGAGCTCATTTCCAGTTTCAAAAAAATATTTTGTTTCTTTCATTAGTCCTTAATTATTTAACATTTTTGACTCATTAAAATTCCTATTTTTCCTCCCCTGACATATTCAAGACTAAATATCCTTTTTTGACCCCTTAAGATTTAATAATCATGGTGAATTTGGGTTATCTATTCAGAAATTGTGTCAGCCCATGGGTCCATTTCCAGTTAAAAAATAATTTTTTTCTTTAAAATATTTCTTATGTTTTGACATTTTTCTATTATTCAACCTCCAAATTGATCCCAGGATACCTAGGTGCACCCCCATTGTCGATTTTAACTCTTTGAAGCTCATATTAGCTGAGTATTAGGGCGTACTTTCTCAAGATTCCTGAAATCACCATTTTTTCTAAGGTAAATTGTATCTTACATAAATCCTTTATCCATCAATATTTTTACCCCAAATAAAATTCATATGGTTATTCCTTTCCAATGTAGAATCTCCAATTAGTTCCATCTGATTACCTTTCCTCTAATTGTGCATATCTAAGCGAATATGAAGATTCATTTAGTTTCCAAGGTGATATTCTCTCTCCTTTCTTCTCCCTCTTCCTTCTCCTTCCATTTCTTCCT
This sequence comes from Viscum album, assembly GCA_963277665.1. Lineage (NCBI taxonomy): Eukaryota > Viridiplantae > Streptophyta > Magnoliopsida > Santalales > Viscaceae > Viscum > Viscum album. The sequence goes on along the minus strand of OY728127.1, from coordinate 219,333,324 downwards.
TGGTAATTATCAACCTAAGGTACTATTTTGGAATGATTTTTGAGGGGGTTTTGGTTCGTTTAGGGAGGTTATTCATTGATCTAGAGTGTTGGGAACCACTGCGGGTGATTTCAGGTGTGTATTTCCTTTCCGCCATGGATTTGAGTTTGGATATCCCTTGAACGAGACTTTATCATTTATTTTTCATCATTATAATGATTTTATAACCTTATTTATATGATATGTGATGTTGTGAAACCTTGTTTATAATTTGTTTGTGTGGAAATGATTTTTTATGCATTATTTTGTTAAAAATATAGTTGTTTCGGTATAAATGTGCACTCTTCTGGCTTGATAAATTATCCCATGAGCTTTCACACTTGGTTTATGGTATTTTGAATATTTTTCAGCATATTGAATTAATTTATGGTGCACAAATGGTATTTTATCCCTTTTTAAGTTTTTTAAATAATTTTTTTTGTTAAAGAGTGCATACCATGCGTTCGGTATATTTCTTAGTTGGATTTTATGTGTCTAGTACAATTTTAAATAATTTGTTTGGATTTAAAAATACATTGTAATAATGAAAAAATTTCGGGATACTTTTATGGATTTCCAATTTGTGTGTGGTTTACAAAAAAATGGGTTTTGGTTTACAACATGTTTTGGCCCGAGTTGCCGGAAAATGACCTGTTTCACAACCGTAGGAAAATGGTTTTTTTAATATATAACCTCGGTGTTTTAAGGGATTTATGAATTTGGTTGGATTCTTTAAATGGTTTGTATACACCACCTTAATAAAATTTAATTGAATAACTTTTTCAAATGTAAGTTTTGAGAAAATGTTTAAAGTCAAGTTTGGCCTTTCCTAAAATTGAATAATGAGCGTTTTACTTGTATATACCATGTTGTGTCAGTTGGGAATGTTTTATGGTTCATAAAATGATTTTAGTAAATGTTTTTAGGGCGGAAAAATATGGTTGGGTATTGTTTTGTTGTGTGTTTAAACTTAAAAGAGTGTTTTTGAATGCGTTTTTGGTTCAAAGCCTCAATACACTCATTGAAATTTTTTTACGAAATTTTTTAGTGGTTTATCAATTCATGAAAGAAATATGAAGCAAGTTTGTGGTATATTTTCATGTTTATGGTTTTGGAATGGAATTTTGATGTGAAATGTGTATTTAATAATATGTGTTACTTGATTGATCACTAAAGGTAATCCCAGGTATCTAGGTGGGCGGACGTGTACTAGTATACTAGTGATCCCGTGGGGTTTGGCCCCTATTTCACATAGAAAATTTGAGGATGAAAACACTAACTAATATTTTGGGGAACACTAGGTTATGGGTATTCTCCCTACTACTGGCTCATGTGCATGAGAACAAATATTTATTATGGTTACATTCACCGAGATACGAGGTACCTAGGGCTCACAACTAACTAGTGCCTAGGGGTGTTTCCTTGACTTGTTCTCATTGGCTATTTTGTACTCACCATCGGCATATAGTGTGTTTGGTTGGTAAATTCATCAGTGTATGTAATTTATTTGAAAGTTTACATTCTTTAAAGAATCCCTCTTGAAAAATAGTTCCATTTTGAAGTTGCACCTCTTTGAAATTTGTTACTACCATTCTTGTTTGTAAAATATGCAAGTTTTTGTCTGGAAACTTTTTATAGAATGGGACCTCATTTAGAAAACATACCTTTTATATTTATTATTTAAAACTTTAAATTCATTTTTATTTTATTTTTAAGTATTTTCATCGGGTATATAATATCTAGCTAACCTACGAAGTTTTAATAGTCACACATATAGTCTTCTTCTATTTTTAGCCCTTATGCAGGTTTCAGCTTGAGTTTGATTGCCTTTGGAGATGTGTGATAATTGTGTTGGAGGGTGACTAGACTGGTCACATGGATTTATTTGGTTATCATGTTTGGTCAATAGAGTTGTTGGTTTAGTTGTAATTTCAGTTTCTGGTACAAATATTGTTTAGTTAAATTTTTATGTTAATATATTTTGGGCTGTCCATTTCTTTCCACTGTTTGTTTGTTTGTTTATATTTGGGATAAATCATTCCCTTTTGTACTTTTCTGATGCCCTTGGTTCTTTTCCCTATCCCAGGAGGATCGGGAACACCTCTCGGGACTTTTCGCGGGCTGGCTTGGGTGACTGGTTTAGGTTCGATTAAGGCTAGTTCCTGACAATTATAACTTTTCTTCCACATCTAAGATTCATTTTTATGATCTTTAATGGATCTAAACTACTTTTACATTTATTCATCTATCTTTCATCCCTATATCTTTCTTTCTCCAACTTCATTCTAGCACATTAGAGCTCTATATTTCTTTCCAAAAAGAACTTCATAAGGAGCTATTAGAATGATTGAGTGAAATCTATTTTTATAAGAAAACACAACTAGAAGAAGTTTTTTATACCAAAAACCTTTAAAATCCAAATAATAATATCTCAAAATATCCTCTAGGGTTTTAATTGTTCTTTCAGACTGACCATTTGTCTGAGGATGATACGTAGTTCTAAAATTCAACTCTGTATCAAGAGATTATTGAAGACTTTTATCCAGAATATTTATGTAAAACTTAGATCCCAATTGGATACAATGTAATGTTTTACTATATAAAACCTTACCAATTACTTAATGTATATCCTGGAAAGTTGATCCAAAGAGGAGTCTTATATGACAGCGATAACTTAGTAAGGAGATCAACTACAATCCATATAGCACTATGAAATTTATTCATTTTGGGGAGTCCAATGGAAAAATACATGGCGATGTTTACCCATTTTTATTCTAGTATGGGTAATGTGTGAAACATTCCCTCGGTATTTTGTCTTTCAACCTTAACTTTATGACATACCAAGAACCAAGACACAAAATCTATGATAACTCTCTTCATTCAATCCCAATAGAAGTATTATTTCAGATTTCAATTAATATTTATACTTATAAGATGAATTGAGGATATATAACTATGATATTTCTCTAAAAAATATTTCTTCAAATCCGTTCTGGATGGAACACATGGTTCCTAAAACTTATAATTCCATCAAGATCAAGTTAAAACTCAGTAATATTTCTATCCTTCTTTTGTAGCTCTAAAACCTCCTTCTGCACCTCTTTAATCTTCACTTGGATAGTTGGTTGATCATTAAATCATGAATGATAATATTTATCCCCTTCATTTAAGATTTCCAGATCCATACTTTGAAAATAAATAAATATTGGATCTTTTGTGATCCTCATCATGGATAATCTAGTGCGATCTTTTCGACTCAAAGCATCGACCACATTGTTCTCTTTCCAACGGTGGAAATTTATTGGGCAGTTATAATAAATAATCAACTCTAACCATATTATTTGGATCGTATTCAACTCCTTATATGTGAATATATAATTGAAAATTTTATATTCAATATACATATCACACTTTTTTATATAAATATAATTCCTCCATATTTTTAATGACAAAATCACGATAGGTAATTCAAAACCATGAGTTGTGTAATTTTTTCCATGAATCGTTAGTTTTTAGCAGGTATAAGGTATACAAATGTCATTATTCATAACTACACATCTCATTTATTTATTGGATTCATCCGTAACGTTTAAAAACCCATCTCTACAAAAAGTTTATATAAGAATAGGTATGATCACTAATCTTCTCTTCAGTTCTTTGAAATCATTCTCAAATTAATTTTTCTAGAGGAACTTGTCTCCCCTATTAGTTCACTTGTTCAGAGTATTAGATATTCATAGGAAATTATCCACAAACCATCCATAATATCCATATAAACCAAGAAAAATATGGATCTCAATCATCATGGTTGGTCTGGTCCAACATTCAATAGCCTCCGTCTTGTATGGATCTACTGATATGCCCACTCTTTAGATTATATGACACAAAAATGAGACCTTTTACAACCAAAATTCACAATTTATAATTTTTTCATATAGTTTATCCTTCATTAGGGTATTTATTACAATTCTAAAGTGATATTAATGATCTTCCTTACCTTTTTTAATAGATAATCATATCATTTATAAAGGTAACCAAAAATTGATCAAGATAATTTTTGAAGACTATTCATTAAATCCATGAAGATAGAAATGGAATTAGTAATACTGAAATGAATCACTATATAATCATAGTGTTCATACCTTGTATGGACTATCGTTTAGGGTATATCATCCTTATTAACCCTCAATTGATGATATCGAGAATGAAAGTCAATCTTGGAAAATTATTGAGCTCTGCACAGTTGATCAAATAATTCATCAATATTGGGAAGAGGATACTTATTCTTGAATGTGAACTTTTTCAAATACTAATAATTATTGTAGAATCACATCGATATATATTTATTTTTAAAAAAAGATAATAGGTGCACCCGAAGGTGACACACAAGGATTAATGAGTACCTTTTTAATTTTTTCCTAATGCTTCTTCTTCAATTCCTTCAACTCAATCGAGACCATTCTGTATGGATACTTTTGAAATTCTTGTGGAACTAGGTATGAGTTCAATTGAAAACTCAACATCATGTTTTCTTGGAAGACTAGTAAATTCTTATAGATATAATTTTAAAAATTCTTGTATAATAGGAATATCATCGATGTCGATTTTTTCCCCATCCATTTTTAATAATCATCCCTTATAAAATGGAATTATGACCTATAAAATGGATTTTATCACCATCCAAATCTCTTACTTATCATCACATTGATAGATGATCATAGGTTGGTTTCAAAAATAAAATGTGTTTTCCCTTCCTTGTCACCTTATTGGGTATTTATATAGGGAAATAAAATCCATTCCTATGATGACATCAAATTTAACCAGAGGAATAATGACAAGATTTTCAGTAAGTACATTCCCTCCGATGTCAACCGTAGAGGGGTCATAGACTTGATATTTGATTGTCATACCATTTAGGAATTTCATTTTAAATTCTACATATAATAATTTGAGAGGAATATTTATTCCCTTATAAAATTCTTTATATATGAATGAATGGGTAGATCGAGAGATAAATAAGACATTATCAGTTATAGAGTGATTTAAAAGTTTACATTCAAAAATTCATTATCACCCCTCTCAATAGATACGATGATCACATGGGATTTATAATTTTCACTTGGATTAAGAGGTTTCGGACTTTGATCATCATCCTTAACCCTTAGGTTTGGTAATTAGTTATAATAATTTCTATTTTCCATACACTTGAAGCACTGAAGTTGGGGAGGTGAATTTTGTGCATCTTTATATCTATTTGCATCAATTGGTAGCTTATTCAAGTCACATTGTAAATCCATTTCCCAGTGACCTTACCTTCCCAACTAGTAAAAATTTTTAGTCCCATTAAGATAATTTTATCTATGCTTCTTCCAATAATTTGAGAATAAAGGAATGATCCTCTTATTCCATCCATGTTTTCTTGATTTTCCTTTGAACTCTGTCTTCCTTTTCTTGTCAAAACCATGAGACTGATATGTAATAGTAACCTCCATTTCCACCTTGATATCACATCAGACAATATATTCGTATATATTGAATTCTCTTATGGATATCTCCCTTAAAATAATTGGTTTTAATCCATTGAATAATTGATCAACCTTACTTTTAGGTTGGATGATAATAACTGAATCGTACCTCATATGTCTTGTAAAATTTTCCTAGTAGGTGCCAACATATTCATCATCATTTTTATTTAACTTAGGTAACTCTTTCCCTAAATTTATATAAAGAACATGTAGAAATTACTTATTGAAAAATAAGTTATTAAACTCATCCCAATCCATGTATTCAATTTCATCCTATTGCCTAATATTCTTGATAAGTGTCCACTATTGATCTTCTTCCCCATCCATACAGTAGAAAAAAAAACAAATTTTTCATGTTCTAAACATTGGATAATGGGAAATATCTTTTTTTTTGTAAATATATATTTTTTAGAAACTATTGGATCAAAGGTTCCACTAAAGGAAGGTGGACATTGCCTCATATAGGGATCAAAAAAACCTTGTCCCCTACTTGAATCGTTTGGAATTTAAACAAGATTTATAACAAGAGAAAGATCTGTGAGAATAAAAAAGAAAATTTTCATTCCATATCCCATAAAATTTGGATTATCAGGAGGAAAAAAATTTCATTTTCCATCATATCAAATATCCACACGATTCCTTTAGGTTCAATCCATGAGTTAAAACCAAAAATCATAGAGTAAGAAACATTAATAATGATGGGTAATTGCATAATCATGAAAATCACTTATAAAATGTCTAAATCATGTCACATTAGTTAAAATATGACACATTAGGATTTTACTAGTTCATTAAAAGTCATATTCTATTTAAATCCTTCATGATGGTTTGTAAAGAGTTTGTGAATTTACAAAGCATATCCACCAACAGTTTCAAACCTGGTGGGCAGCAAGGACTATTGTCGTGCACCTATTGTCAATCGATTCTCGATCAATATGGTGTTTTAGGGGTCGTTACCCCTATGCACATATATTCCAGAGACACATCCACTTGTAGTATCTAGAAATGGATGTAATTTATTTGAAACCACTCAATCTATCTTTTACCAAAATTCCAAGACATTTTCCTATACTTTAGCCCATCGTTAGACTTATAAATAGACATGTACATTGGGATCTCAATACAGTTTTATAATCCCAGTTTCCATAGGTAAACTAAAAATATACTTTGATAACAACTATATAAACATAGTCTTATCATACATAGATATTACATCATTTTTTTGAATATTTATCACATTAGACAAACACATGCTTGAGAAATATAATTTTTTTAGTGCCTTTAGAAACATGGAAACATAAACACTAGACCATTAGTGAGCTTCATAATACCCCACTACATTTTTCACAACTATCAAACGTGTTAGAAATATCATACATAATACATATCTTCATAACTTGGGTAAAGTAAACATAAGAAAAGTGTTGAGTCAATAAGGTTTTCCTTATGACTTTTCCATTCCTTCTTGTTTTGAAAATCACAAACACCTTATCTTTAAGGAAAATCGCTTTTGTAAGGAAAAATGCTTTCTTAAGGAAAATTGCTTTTATAAGGAAAAATGCTTTCTTAAGGAAAAACACTTTTATAAGAAAAATTTATCCTTATCATATTTTCATTAATATTTTTCTTAAGTATGAAATTCGGATTCACTTTCTCGGAATCATAAAAACTTTGATATAAAAGTATTCTGTTTTTAGGATTCGGTTCTGGACAAGAAATATAAGGAAGTTTCATTCCGAATTCCGGATATGAATTCTGACCTAGTTCTATTCCAGATTCAGGATACGAATTCTGAAGAAGAATTCTCATTACGAATTCTAATGAAGAAATCCCATTCCGAATTCTCATTACGAATTCTGAAGAAGAATTCTCATTACGAATTCCAATGAAGAATTCTCATTACGAATTCCAATGAAGAATTCTCATTACGAATTCTAATGAAGAAATCTCATTCCGAATTCTCATTACGAATTCTGATAAAGAATTCTCATTACGAATTCTGATGACGATTTCTCATTACGAATTCTGATGATGAAATCTCATTACGAATTCTGATGATGAAATCTCATTACGAATTCTGATGAAGAATTCTCATTACTAATTCTGATGATGAATTCTCATTACGAATTCTAATAACGAATTCTCATTACGATTTCTGATGACGAATTCCTATTCCGAATTCCTATTCCGAATTCTCATTCCGAATTCACCTATTAAACAGAATCTGATTATCATTGTTTTATGCACTCTGAATTTATTCACTCCGAACTTTCACTCCGAAATTTCTATTTCGAACTTTTATGTTAGAGTTTAAAACGATGTCGTACTTTCTGTTACACTTGTTTTGTTATAAAACGATGTCGTCCATTTTGTTATAAACTAACCGTTGTCTAAGTGACACGTGTACAGGTCCCTCCGAACATTAAGGGAAATATGACCGTTGGAGAAGAAGCCGACCTTACCTATAAATAGGAGCTCATTTGAAAGAGCTCGGAGCTGATTGCTGAAAAAGTGCTTACATGCTGTTGAAGTGATTTCTAGAGAGAGAGTCTCTTATTAACTCTCAAAGCTTCGTGCGACTCCGAATGTTGGTGATTACATTCGAGGGCTTCCGGGGATAGGAAGACAGAGGTGCCGACTACCTTAAAGATCGAGGGCTTTCTTGCTGAGAAAGACAGAGGTTGCCAACTACCTTGAAGTTGAGGGCTTGCGGGGATAGCAAGACAGAGACTCCGATCTTCGTATCGAGGGCTTACCCTGGTGTGGGTAAGACAGACTTGCTTGAAAGTATAAATCAAGGGACCTTTATCCAAGGTTGTTGGATACCCTTCTCTTTGGGTTAAAAGACTATTATCTTGTTTCTAGTAGTTTTACTACTTGTTGTTATTCCGCTGCAATTTGTATCTTAAGGAAAGTATAACCTTCTTATACTTCCTTACTTACTCTGTTTCATTTCGATTCTATACGCTTTAAGGTAGAATCTCATATTGTAACTTTTGTTAAGTTCAGTTCGGTGTTAGAGGTGTTGTGAATCTACTTAGTTTAACTTTGTTAAACTTAGTCCTTTCCTTTTCTTAAGGAAACTTTAGTTGTTCATAACTAACTTTAAAGGTTCCAAAGGAATTTTTAAAGTATACAATTCACCCCCCCTCTTGTATATTGAGCATCTCATATCATATTTCGATCCTACAATTGGTATCAGAGGTTGGAAACCTCTTACTCTATACCATTCTTACATTTGGTATCAGAGCCAAGGTTACTGAAATACTTGTACTCACATACAAGTTTTTCTTGCTCATTTTTCCATTACCGAACTTTGTCATTCCGGATTCTCCATTCCGAACTTTTCTAATTCCGAACTTTTTGATTACGAATCTTTTGCTATTAACAAGTTTGTTTCCAAGTTATTTTTAGTATGGCAGGAATGAATGTTGGATCTATTGACAATCTGAATCCTACAAGGCCACCTATCTTTGATGGTAATGACTATGAATACTGGAGAGATCGTATGAAGACTTTTGTTATCAATACTGGAGTAGACAACTTTGTCATGCTTACTGGTGACTATAAAATTCCTGACAAGGAAGTCAGAACCTTTACTAACCAGGAAAAGCAAGAATATCAACTCAACTATAAGGTACGCAATACTTTATTATGTTCAATGACTAGAAATATATATAGCCAAATTTCTTCTTGTGAAGCAGCTAACTGTATATGGAAGAAGCTAGAGGTTACACACTTTGGGACTTCTAAGGTGATTGAGACTAGAAGAGCTATGCTTAGAGCTGAATATCATGGCTTCAGTTTTCCTTATGGAGAACCTATCTGTAAAGTTCAACAAAGATTTATGACAATCGTCAACAGTCTACAATCTATGGGAGAAAAAGGTTTAGATGATGAAGCTCTTGTGGACAAGATAATTGATATTATGCCCAATGAGTGGGAATCCAAGAGAACAACTATAGATGAGAACAGGAAGGTTACTCAAATTACTCTTGATGAATTATTTGGAACTCTTCTACAACATGAGACAAGAATGAAGAGAGATGCTGAAAACATTAAGAAGAAGAATGGAAATGGAACAGTTGCTTTTACTACAACTTCGAATCAGATGAAAGCTAAGACTCCTGAGAGAGTAACCAGATCCAAATCTAAGAAAGTCATTTTCCAATCCGAATCTAGTGAGAGTGAAGTTTCAGAAAATGAATTAGCCAATCTTGCTCGAAGGATGAACAAGATAGCTGGGCAAATAAACTTTCAATACAAGTATAATAAAAAGGATAGGAATGATAAGAAAGATGGAGAAGTAACTTGTTATGAATGTAAAAGAGCTGGACATATTAGACCAGATTGCCCTATGCTCAGAAAGAAAGAAAGGAAGGAAAGACATTCAGAAAAGAACAGGAAAAAGTATTACAAAGCCAAAGCTAAGAAAGTTCTGAAAGCTAATGACACCTGGAGTGCCAGTGGTGGTGACTCTTCAGATGAATCTTCTGAATATGAATCTTCAGGATAGAAGAATCTTGGTCTTATAGCCAGATTACCCATTGAAAATCATTGTCTTATGGCTAAGGTACGAAATGCTGAATCATTGACCAATGTTTCTTTAAATTCTAATGATAGTAAGTATTATAACTCTTCTGATGAAGAATCATCTTCTGATGAGGAAAATACATTACCTACTTATGAAGAAGTCTCTAGGTTTGCTGAACTTCTTGAGATTGAGAATTCCAAACTCAACAAGAAACTTGATAAGGCAAATTCTAGGAATTCTATTCTTACTAAAGAGATATCAGATCTTTCTAAAGATCTTGATAAGAAAAATGCTGATTTTGAAAATATTTCAAAAAATCTTGAGGAAGTAAGTTCTGAGAAGAACAAACTTTCTAAAGAATTAGAAAAAGTAATTTCTAATAAAAAAGTTTTCAAGCTTAACTCTAGTTCAAAAACTAATGATTTTGAGGATAAAAACTTGGTTGTAAAACTCAAGTCCGAAATTTTTTCCTTAAAGAAGTGTTTATCAAACTTTACCCATGGTAAGGAAAATTTTGATAAGATGTATTCTCAAATACGACCTTTAAGAAATAAATCCGGATTTGGTTATACCCAAGCAAAACCTGTTTTCAGCAACAATTATTTTGTTCCTCAAAGTGCCCCATTTTGCACTAAATGTCAATGTGGTGGTCACTGGGCAAGAAATTGTTCCTTAAACAAAACCCAATCCTTAGGTTTTCATAAAGCTTACTTTTCTAAGAAAATGTGGATACCAAAAATTTTATTGTCCGAAAATCTCGGATCCAAACAAGTTTGGATTCCGAAAGTCTAACTTTGTTCTTAATTTCAGGATAATAAAGAAAGTTCCAGCAACAATATTTGGTACATGGATAGTGGATGTTCCCGGCATATGACTGGTAACAAAAGCTTTTTTGAAAAGATGATCAAAACGAAAGGAGGAAAGGTAACTTTCGGAGACAATGCTAAGGGAGAGATTGTTGGTATTGGTAATATTGTTCTTTTAGGTAAAACTTTGATTTCAAATGTTCTTTTTGTTAAAGGTCTTAAGCACAACCTCATTAGCATAAGTCAGTTATGTGATGAAGGTTACCTTGTGAATTTTAGGAATGATAAATGCTTAGTTCACAATTCCAAGGAAGAATTTATTCTCTCAGCCAATAGGCAAGAGAATGTTTACACCTTAAACTTAGAAGACCTAGGAAGCCAAGATTTACCTTGCCTAAGTGCAATGGAAGATCACTCTTGGTTATGGCATAGAAGATTAGGACACTGTAATTTTAGGAACCTATGTAAACTCTCTAAGAAGAAACTTGTTAAGGATCTACCGGAGCTTAGATTTGATTCTTCTAAAGTTTGTGATCCTTGTCAATATGGAAAGCAACATAAATCTAGTTTTAATTCAATCGGTGAAGTCTCAACAACCGATGCATTACAGTTGGTGCATGTGGATCTTTTTGGTCCAACACAAACTGGAAGCATTGGAGGCAAATACTATGTGTTTGTTCTTGTTGATGATTACACTAGATTTACTTGGGCCTATTTTCTAGCAAGGAAATCTGAATCTTTTTCTTATTTCAAAAGTTTTAGAGCCCAAGTTAAAAATGAGAAAAACCTTCCATTGAAAACTATTCATAGTGATCATGGAGGAGAATTTCAAAATTCTGATTTTGAAACTTTTTGTAGTAAGAAAGGTATTACTCACAACTTTTCAGCACCTAGAACTCCTCAACAGAATGGTGTAGTTGAAAGAAGAAATAGAATTCTTCAAGAGATAACTAGAACCATGTTGAGTGAATATTCTATTGCTAGACATTTCTGGGCTGAAGCTGTAAGTACTGCTTGTTATACTATAAATCGAGTTTTGATTAGACCTTTTCTTAATAAAACTCCTTATGAGTTATGGAATGGTAGAAAACCAAGACTTTCCTACTTCAAGGTTTTTGGTTGCAAAGTATTCATTTTGAATACTAAAGATAACTTACATAAATTCGCACCAAAATCTGATGAAGGAATTTTCTTAGGATATTCCACAACCTCTAAGGCATATAGAGTTTTTAATAAAAATACTTGTACTGTTGAGGAAACAGTACATGTAAAATTTGATGAATCAGATCCTTTTGTTTTTAAAACCTCCCAACCTACATCTTCGGATGTGTTTTCAAAAACTGATTATCAACCGTTGATAGAAGAACCTTCTGATAAGGAAATTGTTCTAGAAGATAATTCTGAAACATTTACCCCAGAAGACTTTCTACCTTATGTTGATGAACAGGTTTTACAAAACCCAAATCAGGTGTTTCTTAAGAATCATCCCAGTGATAGTATCATTGGTGATGTAAATCAACCTGTAAGGACTAGAAGTTCCTTAAGAAATGAAGTAGAACATCTAGCATTTCTTTCTCAATTAGAGCCTAAAAGAACTGATGAAGCTTTAGGTGATGATGATGGGATCAAAGCAATGCAAGATGAACTAAATGAATTCGAAAGGAATAAAGTCTGGACTTTGGTTGAAAGACCTAAGGAAACTTCTGTTATTGGAGTAAAATGGGTTTTCAGGAATAAATGTGATGAAAATGGAGTCATTGTTAGAAATAAAGCTAGACTTGTTGCAAAAGGCTATAATCAGCAAGAAGGAATAGACTATGAAGAAACCTATGCTCCAGTAGCTAGACTTGAATCTATCCGTATTCTACTTGTCTTTGCAGCATTCTTTAATTTCAAACTATTTCAAATGGATGTGAAATGTGCTTTTCTTAACGGTTATGTTCAAGAGGAAGTTTTTGTTGAACAACCTCCTGGCTTTGAAGATGCAAAACATCCTGATCATGTTTTTAGACTTACCAAATCTTTGTATGGCCTTAAACAAGCCCCACGAGCATGGTATGATAGACTTACTGGATTTTTGCTTCAAAATAACTATGTTAAGGGAAATGCAGATCCAACCCTTTTTATAAAGAAAGATAAGAAAAATGTTTTGATTGTTCAAATTTATGTTGATGACATTATATTTGGTTCAACTCAGCAATCTTTGACTGACTCTTTTGCTAGTCTAATGAAATCTGAGTTTGAAATGAGTATGATGGGTGAGTTAACATTTTTCCTTGGTTTTCAAATTTCTCAAAAACCAGAAGGAACCTACATATCCCAACATAAGTATATTAAAGATCTTCTTAAAAAGTATGGTTATGACAACACTAAGAGTATAAGTACTCCCATTGGTACCTCAAACTCTTTAGATCTTGATGAAGCTGGGAAACCAGTAGATCAAACATCTTTTAGAGGTATGATCGGAAGTCTACTTTACTTAACAGCTAGTCGACCAGACTTAATGTTTTCTGTATGCTTATGTGCAAGATATCAATCCAATCCTAAGGAATCTCACTTAAAGGCAGTAAAAAGAATTTTTCGCTACCTTAAGGGAACCATGGATCTAGGATTATTTTATACTTCTGGAAATGATTTTGTTCTAAAAAGCTTTTCTGATGCTGACTTTGGTGGATGTAGAATGGATAGGAAAAGTACATCCGGAACTTGTCATTTCTTAGGAGATTCATTAGTTTCTTGGTCTTTCAAGAAGCAACATTCTGTTGCACTCTCCACTGCTGAAGCTGAATATGTAGCAGCTGGAAGTTGTTGTGCACAAGTGTTGTGGATGCAACACACACTCACAGACTATGGCTTGAGTTTTACCAAAACTCAAATTTTGTGTGATAACACAAGTGCCATTTCCCTAAGTAAAAACCCTGCACATCACTCCCGTGCAAAACACATAGATATTAGGCATCACTTTCTTAGGGATCACACACTTAAAGGAGATATTATTCTTCAGTTTATCGGAACGCAAGATCAACTTGCTGATATCTTCACAAAATCTTTACCTTCTGATAGATTTGAATATATTAAACAGAAGTTAGGAATGATAACCGTATGGTAATCTTCCTCAATTAACTTTCTGTTGAAAAATCTCCTTACAGTAATAAAACTCCTTTTCATAGGGGGAGTACATTTGTTTGATTATCTAACAAAGTTTTTCAAATTTTGTTTTCAAACTTTTCGGAATGAAAATTTCCGGAATGGAATTTCCGGAACAACAATTTTCCAGAAAGGATATTTTCGCACAGAATACTTCTGGAATGGAAGTATTCGTATTGAAAATTTCCAGAATGGAAAACTTTCGTACTGGTATTTTCATAACGGAACTTTCATACTAAGTCTTCCGTATTGACTTTTTGTGTTTACCTTTTCGTATTGAGTCTTTCGTATTGACTTTTTCGTATTAAGGTTTTCGTATTTAGTTTTTCGTATTGAGCTTTTTGTAGTCATCTTTATATTACCCATTACGAATAACTTTCCTAAGCTAATCCGAAAGGTATGATTTCCTTACTGAAGTTTTCGTAATCATATTTTACCTGCTGGCAATTTCTTATAGTTTGTTTTTGGTTTTTGAATTTCTTAAATCTTTACTTTAATAAAACCTCAAAAAGATCGGATTCAAGCTTTCAACCGTTAGATCTGATCTCAGATCATTCTAAACCGTCAGATCAACCGAGGAAGTTGAACCGTCATCCCAATGCCTATATAAAGGGGACCCTATTTTCTCGTCCCACATCGATTTCAAGCTTTTGCATGCTGAAGCTTTGACTCTCTGATTTAAGGCCATTCCAAACTTCAGTCTTCTCAGTTCCGAACTTCTCAGAGACTTTAGATCCGAATGTCTGCAGAGTTAGCTTCTCAAGAGATGTCTTCAACCAAGCCCATTTCTCAGTGGTTAGTCTACAGAGAGCGGTTAGTTCATCCGAATTTCTTCAGCAATTATGATTCTATAATATCAAAGAATATCAAGTTGAATGGCTGGAAGGATGTTGCGATATCAAAAACCAGAAACCAAGATGAAGTCTACTCTGACTTGCTTGTCGAGTTTTATGAGACAGTTGCTTTCTTCGTGGAAGACAATAGAGAAAAATTTTCTTTCAAATCGTATGGAAAGACATATAAGCTATCTTACACCAAGGCTGCAAGCTTGGTAGGGCTGAGTTATGAAGGGGAAGCTGAGTTTATCTCGCACGTTCTGCCAGACTCCTTGGGTAGTTTCAACAAGGAGAAAGCCTTAGAAATTCTCGGATTAGATGATGATAAGGCTCCGAAAATTGCAAGTCTTTCTACAAACTTCCGGATTCTGGAGTTATGGGTGCAAGGGCTTATCGTACCAAGAAAAGGAGACAAGGACAGCTTGAAGAAGAGTGAGATATACATCTTGGATTTTCTGATAAATCTAAGAAAGTTCAACCTGATGAAGCATATTCTTCTCAACATTGATAATTTGAAGAAGGGGAATCTAAGAGCTCAGATAGTGATGTACCCGGCAATATTGTCGAAGCTGATAGTTCGGTGTCTAGAATCCTTCAAGGTTGCTTGTAGTTCTAAACCGAAAGTTTGCAAGATCATGTTGCTCAGTGATGCAACTCTTAAAAGGATGAATATAGCTTTTAACAAGGAGTCAGGGAAATTCATTGATCTACCGCCTCAAGCAGAAGTAACTCCGAAAGTGGCTGATCCGGAATCATCAAAGCCGGTAAGGAAGAGGAAACAGAAAGAAGTGGTAGGTGAAGCTGAGGAACCCAAGTCTAAGGAAGTCCATTCCGCACCTCCTAAGCCTAAGAAGAAGAAGACATATACTGATGAGGTTGCAGCGAAGTGGAGAGCTGACAAGGAAAAGAGGAAGGAAGGAGATCCGCAGTTCGGATTGGATCCTGCAGAGGCTAAGGCTCTGAAAGAAAAGGCTGCTGATGAGCTTGAGAAGCAAGCTAAGGAAAAGAAGCTGAAGAAGAAGTTGTCAGAAGCTGAGGCTGTGCAAGCTTTGTTGAAGTTTAATGAAATGGTTTCAGCAACCATTCCCGTTCCGAGATCTTTTTCTCTGGAATCTCTACCTGAGACTCCAGGAAGAAATCTTGTAACTCCGGAAGAGGCTATTCCTACTGAGGAAGTAGAGCTAGTGGAAGAGGTTGAAGAAGCGGCTGAAGGAAGTGGTGAGACAGGAGATGTGCTCAAACAAGTAGATGAATATAAAGGAACTCCTTCGGAACACCTATCGCTCCGAACATCTGAAGCTCAATCTTCAAAGCTTGCTACTCCTGCAATGGAAGAAGAAAAGGGAGAAGAAGAAGTTACTTGTCAAGAACATATTTTACTTGATGCTGCTCAGATGGGAAATGTGGAAGCCAATGTTCAAGAAGTTGCTGATGAGGAAGATAAAATTGTTCAAGTCTCTGATAGTGAGAACAGATCTCCGGAACAGGTTTCAATTCCGGAAAAACAAAAGGGAAAGCAAATTCTTGCTGATACCCCGAGTTCAGAAAAAAGTTTGAGGAAGGAAGCTGGTAGCTCTTCCAAGAGGAAGTTGGAGCTTATTGAAGAAGAAAATTCTCCTAGCAAGATTTCTGATTCGGAGTCATCATCATTGGGGCACGATTTTGTTGTACAGTCCTTGAAGAAGTTGGTGGGAACAATTCCGACCTTCTCCAGTATTGACTCTCGGTGCCAGATGCTCCAACATACAATGAATCAGAAAACCGACTCCGTATCCATGGTTATGGATAAATGTGTTGAGATAGAAGCCCAGTTCAAAAATTTCTTTATTGGTTACGAAGCCCATAAAAGATCGTGCAAAAGGATGACTAGCTGGTCGAAGAAGAATGTGGAAGAGATGAGGTTGCTGGATGAGTTTCAGGAGAATGTTAAGGATGCATTTCAAACCGAGGACAAGAAGTTTCATGAGATGACTGCCTCATTCGATGAGAAATTGACAGAGGAAAAGAACATTCGGAGTCAGGAAGTAAGAGATCTGAATGGAAAGCTCAACTCTGTTAATCAAAGTTGGAAATTTGAAAGGGATCATCGGATCAATTTTCTAGAAAGGATAAAGTCTCAGGAAGAGAAAATGGAAGCTCAGGAAGAAAAGTTGAAGGCTCAGGAAGAAATCATTCAAGCTCAGTCAGCAAGAATAGTTGCCTTAGAAAAGCAAGCAGAGGAAGATCATAAGGATCTCAAGAAGATCAAGACAATTCTCAAGGGGCTCATGTCGAAGGAGAAAGATCCGAAATGACCAATCCGATCTTTTTGTTGTAATCTGTTTTTGTTGCTGACATTTCAAATATAATGAAAATTGTACTTGTTGTTTCTATTGCTGTCGTTACTAATCTTTTAAGGTACTTTGTTGTTTTGTTTCCATTCCCTCCAATTCATTTTGAAAATCACAAAGGGGGAGAAGGAAAAGATCCTTAAGAAAAAGAGGAAATCTAATAAGTGCTTATCAAAGGGGGAGAAAGAAAAATACCCAAGGAAGATAGAACTCTAATAAGAGTTTGTTTAAGGGGGAGTTTTTCTTAAAGAAACGTCACTCCGGAAATATGAATACGATCCTTAGAGACTTAAAGCCTAAGGGGGAGTTAGTCGTATTCATCTATATTCTTAAACCAAGGGAGATAAGCTTTAATATGTTTCTTTCTTCTTAGAATAGCTTTTTCGTAAGGATGTTTGTGCTTTCCAAAAAGGGGGAGATTGTTGAGTCAATAAGGTTTTCCTTATGACTTTTCCATTCCTTCTTGTTTTGAAAATCACAAACACCTTATCTTTAAGGAAAATCGCTTTTGTAAGGAAAAATGCTTTCTTAAGGAAAATTTCTTTTATAAGGAAAAATGATTTCTTAAGGAAAAACGCTTTTATAAGAAAAATTTATCCTTATCATATTTTCATTAATATTTTTCTTAAGTATGAAATTCGGATTCACTTTCTCGGAATCATAAAAACTTTGATATAAAAGTATTCTGTTTTTAGGATTCGGTTCTGGACAAGAACTATAAGGAAGTTTCATTCCGAATTCCGGATATGAATTCTGACCTAGTTCTATTCCAGATTCAGGATACGAATTCTGAAGAAGAATTCTCATTACGAATTCTAATGAAGAAATCCCATTCCGAATTCTCATTACGAATTCTGAAGAAGAATTCTCATTACGAATTCCAATGAAGAATTCTCATTACGAATTCCAATGAAGAATTCTCATTACGAATTCTAATGAAGAAATCTCATTCCGAATTCTCATTACGAATTCTGATAAAGAATTCTCATTACGAATTCTGATGACGATTTCTCATTACGAATTCTGATGATGAAATCTCATTACGAATTCTGATGATGAAATCTCATTACGAATTCTGATGAAGAATTCTCATTACTAATTCTGATGATGAATTCTCATTACGAATTCTAATGACGAATTCTCATTACGATTTCTGATGACGAATTCCTATTCCGAATTCCTATTCCGAATTCTCATTCCGAATTCACCTATTAAACAGAATCTGATTATCATTGTTTTATGCACTCTGAATTTATTCACTCCGAACTTTCACTCCGAAATTTCTATTCCGAACTTTTATGTTAGAGTTTAAAACGATGTCGTACTTTCTGTTACACTTGTTTTGTTATAAAACGATGTCGTCCATTTTGTTATAAACTAACCGTTGTCTAAGTGACACGTGTACAGGTCCCTCCGAACTTTAAGGGAAATATGACCGTTGGAGAAGGAGCCGACCTTACCTATAAATAGGAGCTCATTTGAAAGAGCTCGGAGCTGATTGCTGAAAAAGTGCTTACATGCTGTTGAAGTGATTTCTAGAGAGAGATTCTCTTATTAACTCTCAAAGCTTCGTGCGACTCCGAATGTTGGTGATTACATTCGAGGGCTTCCGGGGATAGGAAGACAGAGGTGCCGACTACCTTAAAGATCGAGGGCTTTCTTGCTGAGAAAGACAGAGGTTGCCAACTACCTTGAAGTTGAGGGCTTGCGGGGATAGCAAGACAGAGACTCCGATCTTCGTATCGAGGGCTTACCCTGGTGTGGGGTAAGACAGACTTGCTTGAAAGTATAAATCAAGGGACCTTTATCCAAGGTTGTTGGATACCCTTCTCTTTGGGTTAAAAGACTATTATCTTGTTTCTAGTAGTTTTACTACTTGTTGTTATTCCGCTGCAATTTGTATCTTAAGGAAAGTATAACCTTCTTATACTTCCTTACTTACTCTGTTTCATTTAGATTCTATACGCTTTAAGGTAGAATCTCATATTGTAACTTTTGTTAAGTTCAGTTCGGTGTTAGAGGTGTTGTGAATCTACTTAGTTTAACTTTGTTAAACTTAGTCCTTTCCTTTTCTTAAGGAAACTTTAGTTGTTCATAACTAACTTTAAAGGTTCCAAAGGAATTTTTAAAGTATACAATTCACCCCCCCCCCCTCTTGTATATTGAGCATCTCATATCATATTTCGATCCTACAAAAAAGGTGAGCTCAGATGCTCATTAAGGGTAAACAAGGGAAATATGTAAGTATAAAATGAACATAAGGGTATGAGAACATGGGAATAATGTTTTAAAACCATATCCTACATATAATATATATTATACATAAGTTAAGTAATAAATATTTTCAATTCATAAGTCATGAATATTATGATAATCCAAAAACATGAGCCATATGAGAATAACATTTTCATAATTAATATAATTTATGGTGTGCACCTAAGTATATAAAATATTTTCCATATTTGGTCAAAGATCTTTATCATGGCCATCATAGTACACAAAGTCCTTTACTATATAGAGTGCGATCCTCATTCCAGCCTTATATTACTAAACCAGGTTCACTTCATATTCCAACCCAACCATACTATATCAGGTTCACTCTCTATTCCATCCATGTCTATCTCATGAGATATATAAATCATTACCCAATAAATTAAAGGAAGATATAGGTACCACCCATATCATAATGAAACCCATATTTATGTTCTCTATAAGATCATAATAATTCATCATATAATAACCCTTGAAATTAAATGGGTATCATTAAAAATTCATTATGTCATAACCTAAAGAAAAGATAGAAGTTTCATAATCATTTCATCATAGAATAGCCCATGAAAATAAGTAGGTTTCATAATCATTTATTCATTTTATAAGATGTGGAAGATAAAAGGGGTTCATAAAAATCAATAAACGAAAACATGAACCATTCATAGAAATAATATTAATGGAATCCTTATGTCATATACCTAGTAAAGAATATGAAAATGAACAGTTATCATCATATATGGAGAGTGATTTTTATCATTCATTTAAAAAATTTCTTGAGGGTAACATCTTTTCATCTTTGAAAAATGTATTTTTTAAAAATAAATCATTTTTAAAACCTTTAGATTTGAAAATTTCATTCAAAACTTATAAATTTTTATTTAAAGAAATGATTGGTCATGATGTATGAAAATTCCATTCATATCATACATGTTAAAATAATGTTTCCTCTCACATTTTTGGTAAAATCCAAATGAGAATTGTTTTTAAAAAGACATAAATATTCAATTAACTTATTTTTTTGTAAAAAGTTAAAAATGGGTAAAAATTTCTAATAAAAATCCTAATAAACTAAAAAAATATTTTGAAAACATTTTAGAAAACATGGATTTGGAAAGACACATATTTCTGAATGAAGAGAGAAATAAAGTCATATTTTCTTAAAAACATTTTCTTAATATTTTTAAGAACCAAAGAGTATAAAAATGGTTCAATTACTTGAATATATCATGATTCACCATATAAGAATAGAAATCATGAGAATTATTAACAGGTAGATCCTGATTTTTTAACATTGTAGACTTATCATAAATTATCCTGATAAATGATGAGATTGTAACATAAAATCATTACCACTTTGATAACCTAGAATCATAAACCCCAAGAAGTAATAAAATATTTTGAAACATAAAATATCACGAGGATTATTAAATTCAAGATATTAAATTTAAATTGGGTTTTAGATACCCTTTTTGAAAGAATTTAGGTGCATAACATAACATACGTTTCAAAGAAGGAAAATTGAGACAAAAAATAAGTTACTACTTGATCCCCATGAAAGATTAACATAATTTAAAAATTAATTATCCTGAAATGAGGTATATTAATGATATATCCAATCATAGAGAGGAATATACACCACATAAAAGAAAAGAGTGGTGAATATGGAATAAGTGTCCCAGAAATAAATGTCAGACTAGAAATCTATGACCTTAAGTATTGACTTCTATCATACTCAT
Organism: Viscum album; assembly: GCA_963277665.1. Lineage (NCBI taxonomy): Eukaryota > Viridiplantae > Streptophyta > Magnoliopsida > Santalales > Viscaceae > Viscum > Viscum album. The sequence goes on along the minus strand of OY728127.1, from coordinate 219,312,121 downwards.
TAAAACTTACTGTATAATAAATATAATATTATTACACTTCTATCAAAAAACCAAATTCATATATATAAAACCATGTATCATTTTATTATTAATTTATATTCCTTTTTTATTAACAATTCCACCTTAAAGTTATGTTTTAGGTAATATCCTATTTGTTTTCCATATTTGTTTTTTGATTTTTTATTTTTGGTCCTATTTCTCAAATCATGATTTAATGATATTAATAATTTAAAATATTAAATAAATATAAAATATATTCATTATATATTTATTATATCAATACATAATATTTAGCGAAATTAAATGAAATACATTGTTCATGAAGATGGTAGGATATATATATGCATGAATGTTGCTTTTAATTTTCTTGTAGGTTTGATAGGAATAATTTAAATGATATATTATCAATAAATAATAATTTTTATTTCATATATATCACATTTTTATTAAAACCATTCTTAATACATTCCATGTAAATCATGAATGAACTACATCACTTCGCGTTGCGGTAGTCCATCGTACACATGAACAACATTATCATATTCCCGCAAAATGAAAATAATAAAGGTATGTGTGATATAAAAATTATATAATAATATCAATATCATTGATATAAAAAAATAATATATAAATATTACATCAATCATTATTCCTAAACATGAGAGTTGGTAATGAAAAAACAAATGATATTAGTTTGTGGGGAGGTAGTGTGTCGTACACATGATCGTAACCCATTTGATGGAAGTGTGTGTGGTTTTAGGTCGTAAACTTAACATAAAAACATTTTAGTATTTTTAAAATAATATGGTTATTATATAATGAGTATATAAAAATAATTTAAGGGGTTTGAGGAACAAATAAAACAAAAATGTTTGTTTATGAACATTACCTATACTCTGGGTATCCTCCTTATGTTTTCACTAAAATAATTCCATGGTTAGATTTTATATAAAATAATTTTTCTAAAATGAGGGGAGGGAATTTGGGTTGTGATTTGGGTTGTTATTGGTAGAACCAATTGGTTTTGAAGGTGTGAATTGAGAGGGATAGTGGGTGGCCTTTTATAAGGGAGGTGAGTGGCACACTTATAAATTTTGGAAGGGGGAATTCCGCCCAAATTTTATTCATGTACCCATGCTACAATATTGGTCAATAATATAGAATACAAATTATGAAGTCTATGTTTGAAAATAAAATTGATTTTTTAAAAGTTTTTTTATTTTTACATCTTATATTCTAGTTTTATCTACTAAGTGAATTTTGTTTTACCTTAATCACTGTAATTAATTTTAATTTATTTCACTAACCACTTTGATAAATAATTAATTTTAACTTATTAACTATTATAAATTATGTTGTTTCAAAATATGGAATCAAATTTTTCCAATTATAATCATAGAAATTAAAAAATTTAATTGAAAATTAATCCCGTAAACATGATGAGAAAACAAGTTTTTATAGTGAAAATGATCAAAAAATTAAATTGTTTTTATATTCAATTTCAATATGAAATTAATTAAAATAATTAAATTGGATTAATAGGTGTATAGTTTAAATATTTACACATCAAAATAAATATAAAATATAGTTTATCATTATAAATAAATTGAATGAAATGACTGTTTTCAATTAAAACATATTATTATTTACTATTCATCAAAAAATGAAAATTTTTCAGAAAAATATTAAAAATTCACCTTAATATAATTTTAAATTTATGAAATAAAAAATGTATTCCATTTTATAAATTTATTTTTCTAAAAGTTTCAAAAATTAATTTTTCATTGTTCATAAAAGAATTTGAAATCATTTCTCTGAGAAAATAGTTTTTTCAAATATATAAAGGCTTCACCAAAAATTATATATTTTATTATAAATATGTTAAATTTATATAAAAATATTATAATTAATATTTAAAAAGTACTTATTACTATTCACTTTGATAATTATAAGGGATAGGTTGTAAAAATTGAGTTTAAATGACTATATTAATAATATATTGATATTTTATTAATACTTAGTGTTGTGTGTCACACTAGATGACTGATTGTTACATGTAGTTCAAGATAACCCTAGTATTCATGTAATGAAATATTTCATTTGTGTTTCATGTTATGAAATCCATCAATGAAATTTATTTTATTTTTAAAAAATAATTCATACAATCTCATGCTGTTATAACTCGCTGGAGGCACTGACGTGAGTCTCCCTTATTTCCATGACACCAACAGATCATATGGTGGTCTTGGAAGCGATCCTTCTCCGTGGATGTGTACTATGATGGTAGAGATTAGTGACTAGGTCATATGATGAGGAAACTCTGTCATGTTAATAGTTTGACACCCTTTTCAGAAATGAGTTTTCTCCAGGTATATTGAGGGATGTGAACATCCAAGAGATTGTATAGATTTAGTAGGGAAGTATGACTTTGGTAGTGTGCTCATTGAGGTTCAAAACCCTCTCCCAATACTCAATGGATATGGTGTAGGATAATTTATTTCAGTCTCAGAACTTTGAGAGAGGACTACATAGAGTCTTATGATCCATCATGATACCTCTATACATTCCTACATATTCCAGGGTGTAAGAATGTGCTTTGGTAGTTGAGAGTTTCCTAGATGAGCAGACACCGAAAGCTGAGGCTGAAAATGGACATGTAGCAGCTGAGACTTTGGTAGTAGAGAGCTGACATTCGATAGAGGGACCTTTATGTCCAATATGTCTTATAATGTGGTCCGAGGATAGAGTGTCTGTGGTTTAGGTCTCATAGGATGGATCTAGTCATCCTTGAGGGATTTCGTGGTACTCTTGTGATGGAAGGGTACATCTCATGCAAGATTGAATCACCCTTCACGTGAATCATAGAGATACAGTGGATGGAAAACCTAGGTAGAGGTAATGGAAGGATTAGGTTTGTTTACAGTGCAGTGGAATTGGTAGAGTATCTAAGAGAGCATCTGAAGGTGGTAGATGTTTTGACTTGTTACCACCACCACCACCACCAGGTGGGCCATTACAGGATTAGTGAGCTGGGGGATAGTGGTGAGGGTAGCTACAGGTGGTTGAGGCTTATGACCTAGAGGATCTAGGTATGATACAAGGCATGATCTGTGTATTCTATACCTTATCTTAAGTACAAATAGATATAAGTTCAAATCATTTCTTTATTTCCTGTTATCATGTTCTAGAATTAGAGATTCTGATTGATCCCTTGGAACGAACCATGTACTTAATGACTTCTATGGGAGTTGACTTAGTGATAAAACACTTCTAAATATAGTGTGATTTTTGTAAAGACCCTGAAATTTAAAGAAAAGGTTTTTCTTAAATAATTTGGGATTTTACGAGTCGGTGGCTTCTGACAACACTTGATTCTGAGGCCCAGTGTGCCCGGAATCAATTTCTGAAGTTTAGCTCGGGTACATTCAGTAAACGAATGAGTGGGTTTTTATATCTTTTGAACCGGTTCTCGAAATTGAAATAAGAGGGCACCCATGAACTCGCAGTGCCAGTAATTGCTTAAGGGGACCTTTACCGCAGCTGTGTTTTAAGCGGGTTGAGAATTAATTTTTGGGGATTTACTTTAAAATAAATAAAATTGGTGTAGCACAATTTTATTTTATGGTTGGTGGTTATTTCCTCCCAAGGGGAGTTAGAGGTGGGGCCCAAACCCACATAACCTCCCATGAGAGGATATTTGTGGGGTGGGGCCCACATGTGACCTAAACCCTTGAACTTCCCATAACTCTCATAAATCCCCACTAAACTCCCTTGTGTAATGTTGACAACCCTCCTTATTTATGAAATCTCTACACCTTCCCCTATCCATTAATTAAGTGTTTAGAATTTTGAATTTTTAATGCTTGGAAAGATTAATTAAAATAAAGGGAAGCCTTGTTTTAATTTGGTTGGCACTTGTAGTGTTGGGGGAAATATTTGAGAGAGAGATCTTGTGAAAGGAGAGGAGAGTTTCTCCTTGTTGCAGAACACCAATCCTCTGACAAAGGACGATGCACTTTCTTTTCTCTTGTCCAAAACAAGTGGGGAGATGCCACTTCCTCCTTGTATGCACTCTGACGTCATCTACGAATCATCACCCTGTGACGCCGTCTTCTGCGACGCCCGACGTACGACATCAATTATCGAGGTAGGGAATTAAGTTCAATTTTAATGGATTAAAATTGCGCCCCGTTTGTCGTTTAAAATCTTTGTTTGTCCAACCTATTGTTATCTCTTAATGCGGAGGGCACAGACCAAACGAAGATGGCCCGAAGACCCTCCATTTGATCTTGTTTATTTTTGGAATCGGCGACCGGAGGCGGAACGCGGAAGAGGAAGGCGGCGTAAGGGCCTACAGCGCACACACAAAGAAAGTTACGGCCAAGCAGCCGCGGCGGAGGAAGCACGACACCATCGCACCTTGCTGGAAACGCGGCGGAGGAAGCACGGCGCCATCGCGACGTGCGGGGAACACGATGGAGGAAGCCGGCGCCGTTGCACCGGCTATGCAGAAGGAACTAGGGCCCGATTCATGGGCCGCTTCGGCGGAAGGACCGGCCGGCCTGGCGGAGCAAAGCCGCGTTGCCAGGAGGACGCCACGCCGGATGAGCCGTGGCCTGCCCGTGCGGGCCGCTTGCGCCAGAATTACAGTTGTCCGGTTAGGGAGGGCGGTGCCGCTGGTTCGGGCAGCCGGGGGGCCGTGCCCCCCTTGGACCGCTCCGCCTTTGGGCCCAACCAGATGGTCTGGGCCGAGCTGGGCCGGGCTTCGCCCCACCGGGCCGGGCCGCGCCACTTTGGGTTGGGTCGTGACCTCTTCGGGTCGGGCCTCACCCCTCAGGCTGGGTCGCGCGAATCTTCAGGCCGATATGACACCCCTACCAGGTCGGACCCACCAAAACTGGGTGACCTGACCGATCAGCCCACTAGGCTTAACGGGTCGGGCCTGTTTTCACTTAAACGTGAATAACATAAAGGTCGTGTGTCCGATCGGCACGCCTTCTACGACACTGGGATCCTTTCGACGAGGCGGTCCTTTTGCAATACTCTAAGTGAGTTTTGGGAATCTTTGGAAAACGGACGGGATTGGAATGAGTATATTTCCAACCGGGCCCTGGAATGAAAAGGCCAATATCTTTTAGACCAGGCGTCTGATTGACGCGTCGTCTGTCACATTGGGTTCCTTTTGATGAGATGGAACTTCGGGATACATCAACTCAAGACTTCGTGATAGATGATGTATCGACCCCTTACTTGATGAGCGGACCCTCCCAGAATCGAGTACGCTGTGTGCGGAAACCCTAGAGCTGGTTGTGACTGTGACGACTACCGTGTTGGGATCCTCTGTGGGTTCGACGACGAATATGACTGTACATAGATCCTACGTGGGTTCGGAAGAGAGGAAGACTGTACTTGGATCCTCTGTGGGTTCGACAACGATGATGACTGTACTTGGATCCTATGTGGGTTCGGCAGTGATTGTTAATGTACTTGGATCCTTCGTGGGTTCGGCAGCGACGACTTCTGTACTAGGATCCTACATGGGTTTGGAAGAGGAGATGATTCAGAGGCTATATCTAATCATATCCACGCCTCTTCATGAGTACTATACCTATGTGAGCTGAGTCTTGTCTTTTAATCATTATCATTGATGTGATTGACTTATTTCCTGTGGGGACTGGATTGTGCTTGGGCTCAAAAGTTGGAGTCGAACTGAGATTGATGACTTAGGTATATATATGGGCATATACCTAAGTAGAGTTGGTTGATACTTCGTGTTTGTATCTTTCCTTTTTGGTTTATCCATCATGGATTCCGGGATACCTTTGGGGGTTTCGGGGTCCCTACTGAGTATCTTTATACTCACCCCTTGCACGGGCAATGCTCGCACTACATTGTGTTGCTTTCAGAGGACAGAAATCACTGATCGTGGGTGAGGCTTGTGGAGCTTGATGGTATCCGGAGGTGGACCACCTGGCGGGACGTACATGGAGCAGATGGACGGACCCGAGATACTGACGATACTATTTGTACCCACCCTTCAGGTGGGATTCCCGGAGGATGACTTGGTGGTTGATGCTATACTTTAAAACTATTGTACTTTCTTTCTCAGTTGTATTGTACTTTCATTTGGGTTTGTATACTAGCCCATTTACTTTACAGCACTTACTTTTGTACTCTCTTTTACTTAGTGCTTACTTCACTTGGGTACTCTGTTGTGTTTGTTTACTTTTATAAAGGCAATGCCTTACCTTTTTACCGATATTTACACCTTTGTTGCTAGTCGCCAGCCCCTGGCCTATGGAAGGAGGGATTGTGGTAGTCACGGCACGGGCCCCGAGGACGGGTCGTGACAAATTGGTATCAGAAGAGTCAGTTCTAACATAGAACTCAGGACTATGATAATTTATTCTCTATAAAGCAATAGTGTTAAGAGTATTGAGTGTGTTTTTCTGTCCAGGGAGTCCAGTGTGGGTGTGGTGGCCGATGTATCCATACACTAGGACCCTGACTTCTTATTTCCGAATCAGTGCTCGAAAACACTGATTGTATGTGTATTTCAAAAGTTTTATTTGTGATTACTTTGTGTCAGCTCACCAGGTATACTATTTGACCGTGGCGCACATGTTTATTTTTAGGATGGCCCCACGAAGGCAGCCAGCTAGGGTTCCGAGCTATGTGCAAGATGGAAGCCCACCGAGCGATGAGGCCTCAGTGCAGGGCCCCATTACAGTAGAGGCACCAGCAGTACCACTACCCGCTGGGCCACTGATACCACCAGCCCCAGAAGCCGAGAGTGAACACCACTTGAGTGCTCCGTACGAGTTTCAGCGAGAGAGGCCGCCCATGTTCCACGGAGAGACAGACCCTCATGGATCCAAGGATTGGATGGAGGCTATCGTTAGAGTCTTTAGATTGGTAGGGACACAAGTAGACCTTATGATGATCCTTGCTGCAAGCCTCCTACATCCAGCAACAGGTAGATGGTGGAGCCTAATTCTCCAGGTGCATGACAAGGCATCACTACTTTGGATGGACTTCGAAATCCTCTTCCACTCGGAGTTTGTTCCAGCCACCCTCTGTGCGGTGCACATCCAAGAGTTACTACATCTACGGTAGGGCAGCATGATAGTAGCCCAGTACTCGACGAGATTTTCCGACCTCTTGCGCTACTCCACGGACATGGTATGGGACCCATTCTTCTAGGCCCGAACCATTGAGTAGGGACTAAGGCATGAGATCAGGGCTTTGCTGATATCCCTCAGCATTCCGACGCAGGCAGGAGTACTGGAGCGAGCCATTCTTGTGGAGAGCTTTCTTGCTGAGTCGACGCCAGCAGCGAGACCTATTGCAGGGAGACATGTAGCAAATTTCTCTGCAGCCGGCAGTTTATAGATGTTACAGAGGTCCAAGCAGACCAGGGCATTAGGTGGGAGACCTTAAAATACTGGTTCGGATGTGCGGGGCACACAAAGAAGATCCAGCCATACGAGAGTCAGGTAGTGATATGCATGCGGAGGGGAGGTCCACATGGCTCATGACTGCCCGAGCTACCATGCAGATGAGTAGCAGACAGTGGAGGGACATCCTAGGCAGAGGCAGAGGTTCGACCGTAGTGGTCCGATGGGAGCAGGCGGACAGGGAAGAGGAGCTGGCCGAGCAGCGTGTGGTGGGAGACACTTCGAGGCTCTACCACCACCACCACCAGGAGGACCACCCCGACCACAGGGAGCTGGCAGACAGGGACAGGCTTAGCTACAGGCAGTCGAGTCCTATGACCACGACGCACCTGAGATGATTCGAGGTACTATCTGTGTCTACTCCACCCTTGTTTTAGTTCTTATAGACACAAGAGTGAGTCATTCTTTTATTTTTTCTGCCCTTTTTCGGATCTCGGAGATTCTGACAGAGCCATTGGCTCGATCCTTACGGCTAGAGACTCTTATGGGAGCAAACTCGACGATTACGCACTGGTTCCGGCAGTGTGACCTTACTCTAGGAGGCGATATCTTTGGCTGAGATCTTCTTGTAGCGGCGTCGATCCCTTACGACGTCATCTTGGGTATGGACTGGTTGTCTACAGTCCATGCGGAGATTGACTGCATTAGGCTCAAAGTGCGGTGTGTCTGCACAGATAGGAGTAGGTTCACCTTCACCGGCGAGAAGGTAGCCTTTTCAGCATGGGATAGACTTACGTAGAGGAGAGGGCATCCAATTACACATCAGTTGGCTAGTCTCATCCTAGGAGCGGTTGATGTGCTGAGTCTTAGTTTTCCTGTTATGGTGGATTAGTATGCGGACATTTTTCTTGACGACGTTCCCGGACTACCTCCTATAGGAGAGGTAGATTTCTACATTGACCTGTACCCCGGGAAAACACCGATATATACTCCAGCATATGGGATGGCACCCGCCGAGCTTCATTAGCTGTGGGTATAGCTAGAGGACTTGCAGGGAAAGGAATTCATCTGATCCAGTGTTTCACCCTAGGCTTCTTCGATTTTATTCACCAAGAAGGCGGATGGAAGATTACGAATGTGTGTCGACTACCGTCGCCTAAATCAGGTGACTGAGAAGAATAAGTATCCTCGTCGAGGATTGACTACCTCTTTGATTTTCTCAAGGGATCACGATGGTTCTCAAAGATAGACCTCAGGTCAGGCTATCATCAGATCAGAGTTCGAGATGAGTATGTGTAGAAGACGGCCGCCAGGTGTCGGTATGCCCACTACGAGTTCTTGGTTATGCACTTCGGCGTAACCAATGAACCAACAGTGTTCATGAGTCTCATGAATAGGATCTTCTAGCCTTACCTCGATCATGTTTTCGTAGTCTTCATCAACGACATACTGATTTACTCGACTACGGAGGAGGAGCAGGCCTACCACTTACGGGTTGTACTAGACACACTCTGAGAGCACCAGATTTATGGTAAGCTCTCGAAGTTCCAGTTTTGGATTCGAGAGGTTCAATTCTTGGGGCACGTCATCTCAGAGGCAGGAGTTGCAGTGGATCCTGTGAAGATCGAGGCATTACTTGCTTGGGAACCACCCAGGAGCGTGATAGAGGTGCAAAGTTTCCTAGGTATGGCTGGGTACTATCAAAGATTTGTTCCAGACTTCTTCAGAGTTGCAGCACCACTTTCATCTTTGATGAAGAAGGGGAAACCCTTCGTGTGGTCAGATAGATTCTAGTAGAGCTTCCGGGAGCTGAGACAGAGATTGAACAATGCGCCCATCTTGAGGATACCAGAGGAGGGTGTTGGGTACGTGGTTTACTGCGAGACATCAGGGACTGGACTCAGGTGTGTCCTAATGCAGGAGCAGGCGGTGATCGAATATGGTTCAGGGAAGTTGAGGAAACATGAGAAGAAATATGCTACCCATGACCTAGAATTAGCAGCAGTGGTTTTCTCCTTGATGATGTGGCAGCACTCTCTGATGGGCGAGCGCTTTATAGTCTATTCTGACCACCAGAGTCTCAGGTACATTTTCTTGCAGAAGGACATAACCCTGAGACAGTGGTGATGGCTCGAGTTCCTCCAGGACTATGACTTTGAGATAGTATATACTCATGGGAAGGGTAATGTAGTAGCTGATTCTCTCAGTATGAGATCCGGAATTCAACTACTTCGATAGGTGACGGAGTAGTTAGCCGCTTTGCAGATATCCTTTGTGGATTGAGATGGGACAACTTTTCTACAGTCCCTCATAGTTACTCCTCCACTACTTCAGCGGGTCAGAGAGGCACAATGTGGGGACATTGACTGTGAGACGTGACGTGCTCATATTTCCATAGGGTAGGCGCCTGATGGATTTTCTGAATGAGGAGAACACCTCATCCTCTTGAGGGGACATAGCATGGTACCAGTTTCACTACAGGAGGAAGTGCTGAGGGAGTTTCACACTTCCCCTCCAGCGGTACATCTTGGAGTGGCGATGTGTACTCGAACCTTAGACGATAGCACTAGTGGTCGGGTATGAAGAAGGATGTAGCAGAGTTCATTTCACGATGCCTCACTTTCCAATAAGTGAAGTTGGAGCACCAGGTACCAACAGGCTTGGTACAACCCTTAGAGGTTCAGAAGTGGATGTGGGGCAAGATATCCATGGATTTCATGACGGGGCTTCCATGTACTTCCAGAGGACACGACTCCATCTGGGTGATCGTATACCGACTCACCAAGTCATCCAACTTCCATCCGATCAGAGAGCGGGGCTCAGTATAGAGCTTGGAACGCCTCTACATTCACGAGATCATATGGATTCATGGTGTTCCATCGTCTATCATCTCCGATCGAGATGCTCTATTTACCTCCCAGCTTTGGAAGGGGTTGCAAGAGGCATTTGGGATGCAGTTATGCCTGAGCACCACCTTTCATCCTCAGATGGATGGCCAGACAAAGAGGACCATTCAGACTCTCGAGGACATGCTCCATTCATGTGTCCTTGACTTTGGTCACAGCTGGGAGGATCACCTTCCCTTGGTGGAGTTTGCGTACAACAATAGCTACCACTCCACCATCGGGATGGCACCATACGAGGTACTGTACGACCGACATTAAAGATCACCTCTGTGTTGGACTGGCCCTGGGGAGTCAGCACTTGTAGAACCAGAGATAGTTTAGGCTACGATAGAGAAGGTGCAGATCATCGAGGAGCAGATGAGGACTGTACAGAGCAGACCGAAGTCTTATACTAATAGGAGACAGAGACCACTGGAGTTCGAGGATGGCGACCACATTTTCTTACGGATCTCACCTCGATGTGGATTACGGAGATTTGTCCGGGCAGGTGAGTTATCTATGCGCTTCATCGGGCCTTTCCAGGTCCCCAACAGAGTAGGAGAGGTGGCTTACCGCCTGGCCCTTCCACCTTAGTTGCATCCGGTGCATGATGCGTTCAACGTATCTCAGTTGAGGAGATACTTGCACGAGCTGACCCACATCATCGATCACGGGGATCTGGACATCGATGACGGGGCTAAATTCACAGAGGTCCTAGTAGAGATCAAGGATCGATAGGAGAGGGTCCTACGTGGATGGTCTATTCCTCTGGTGCGCATTCGTTGGCAACACGGGAACCTCTAGGAGAGCACATGGGAGCGAGAGGCTCAGATACGTGCTCAATACCCTCATTTGTTTCCATAGAATATGTTGTAAATTTACGGGGACGTAAATCCCTGAGGTGGGAGTAATGTAAAGACCTAGAAATTTCAAGGATGTTTTTCTTCTTTAATACTTTGGAATTTTATGAGTCTGTGGCTTCTGACAGCACTTGATTCTGAGGCCCGGTGTCGCCGGAATCAATTTCTGAAGTTTAGCTCGTGTACGTTCAGTAAACGAACGAGCGGGTTTTTCTATCTTTTGAACTGGTGCTCGGAATTCAAATCTGAGGGCACCGATGAACCCGCATCACCAGTAATTTCTTAAGGGCACCATTACCGTAGTTGCGTTTTAAGCGGGTTGAGAATTAATTTTTGGGGAATTAGTTTAAAATTAATAAAATTGGTGTAGGACAATCTTATTTTATGGTTGGCGGTTATTTCCTCCCAAGGGGAGTTAGAGGTGGGTCCCACACCCACATAACCTCCCATGAAAGGATATTTGTGGCGTGGGGCCCACACATGACATAAACCCTTGAACTTCCCATAAATCTCATAAACACCCATTAAATTCCCTTGTTTAATGTTGACAACCCTCCTTATTTATGAAATCTCTTCACCTTCCCCTATCCATTAATTAAGTGTTTAGAATTTTGAATTTTGAATGCTTTGCAAGATTAATTAAAATAAGGGGAAGCCTTATTTTAATTTGGTTGGCACTTGTTGTGTTGGGGAAGATATTTGAGAGAGAGCTCTTGTGAAAGAAGAGGAGAGTTTCTCCTTGTTGAAGAACACCAATCCTCTAACAAACAATAACGCGCCTTCTTTTATCTTCTCCATGACAAGTTAGGAGACGCTTCTTCCTCCTCGGACGCACTCCGACATCGTCTACGAATCCTCACCTCACGATGTTGTCTTCCGCGATGCCCGACGTACGACATCAATTATCGAGGTAGGGAATTAAGATCAATTTTAATGGATTAAAATTGTGCCCAGTTTTTCATTGAAAATCTTTGTTTTTTCAGACCTATTGTTATCTCTTCACTCGAAGGGCGTAGGCTGAATGAAGATGGCCCGAAGACCCTCCATTTGATCTTGTTTATTTTTGGAATCGGCGACCGGAGGAGGAACGCGGAAGAGGCCGGTGGTGCAAGGGCCGTCGTCAGACACACAAAGAAATTCATTGCCAAGCAGCCGCGAATGATGAAGCATGATGTCTTCGTGCTATGCCAAGAACGCGGCAGAGGAAGCACGGTGCTGTCACGTTGTACCGGGAATGCAGTGGAGGAAGCCGGCGCCGTCGTGCCGGCTGTGTGGAAAGAACCACGACCCGCCTCGCAGGCTGCTTCGGAGGAAGGACTGGCCGGCCCGTCGGTGGGCCAGGCGGAGCAAAGCCGCGCCGCCAGGAGGGCGCCGTGCCGGATGAGCCGCAGCCCACCCGTGCAGGCCGCATGCGCCAGAAGGCCAGCCCGCCTAGCCGGCTGGTTAGGGAGGGCAGCGCCGCCGATTTGGGTAGTCAGAGGGTCGTTCCCCTTCTAAGACCGCTCGGCCTTCGGGCCGAGCCGGCCGGGCCGCGCCCCGCCGTGTCGGGCCGCGCCACTTCAGGTCGGGCCGCGCGAATCTTTGGGCCAGTCCAACACCCCTACTGGGTCGGACCCGCCAAAACTGGGTGACCCGTCCCGCCATCGCACTGGGATTAACAGGCCGGGCCCATTTTCACTTAAACGTGAATAACTTAAAGACTACGCGTCTGATCGAGGCGTCTTCTACGGAACTATGTTCCTTTCCAAGAGGCGGTCCTTTTGCGACACTCTAAGTGAGTTTTGGGAATCCTTGGAAAACAACCTGGATTAGAACGAGTATATTTCCAACCGGGCCCCTAGAACATAAAAGCCAATATCTCTCAGACCGGGTGTCTGATTGACGCGTCGTCTGTTGTGTTGGGTTCCTTTTGGCGAGACAGAACTTCTGGATACATCAACTCAGGACTTCGTGACAGCTGATTTATCGAACCCTTAATCGAGGAGCGGACCCTCCTGGAATCGAGTACGCTGTGTGTGGGAACCCTAGAGCTGACTGCGACTTCGACGACTACCGTGTCGGGATCCTCAGTGGGTTCGACAACGAAGATGACTGTACTTGGATCCTATGTGGGTTTGACAGCGAGGATGACTGTAATTGGATCCTCTGTGGTTTCGGTAGTGATGATGACTGTACTTGGATCCTATGTGGGTTTGGCAGTGATGGTTACTGTACTTGGATCCTACGTGGGTTTGGCAGAAACGACTTCTGTACTTGGATCCTACGTGGGTTCAGCAGAGGAGATGATTCAGAAGCTAAATCTAATCATCTCCACCCCTCTTCATGAGTAGTATACCTATGCGAGCTGAGTCTTGTCTTTCAATCATTATCATTGATGTGATTGACTTCTTTCCTGTGTGGACTGGATTGTGCTTGGGTTCGGAAGTTGGATCCAAACTAAGATTGATGACTTAGGTATATGTATGGGCATATACCTATGTAGAGTTGGTTGATACTTTGTGTTTTTATCTTTCCATTGTGGTTTATCCTTCGTGGATTCAGGTAGACCTTCGGGGGTCTCAGGGTCCCTACTGAGTTTAGTTATACTAACCCTTGCACGGGCAATGCCCGCACTACATTGTGTGGGTTGTAGACGATGGACAACACTGATCGTGGTTGAGGCTTATGGAGCTGGACGGTATTCGGAGGTGGACCACCAGGCGGGACGTACATGGAGCAGACGGACGGACCCGAGGTACCGATGAGACTATATGTACCCACACTTCAGGTGGGATTTCCAGAGGACGACTTGGTGGTTGCTACTTTACTTTATAGCTGTTGTACTTTCTTTCTCAGTTGTACTGTACTTTCATTTGGGTTTGTATAGTGTCCCATTTACTTTCCATCACTTACTTTTGTACTTAGTTTTACTTTGTGCTTACTTCACTTGCGTACTCTGTTGTGTATGTTTACTTTAATTAAGGCAATTCCTTCCCTTTTACCGGGATTTACACCTTTGGTGCTAGTTTCCAGCCCCTGGACTATGGAAGGCGGTCTTGGGGTAGTCACGGCATGGGCCCCGAGGACGGGTCATGACAATTTGACACTTGGAGGTATGAAATTTGTATAGGATCTCTTTATATCAGTAATGAGGCCATACAATATAATCATTGGTATGGAATGGTTATCTATAGTTTATGAATAGATAAACTATTTCATTTGGAGGGTTCAATGTATCCATAGTGATTGAATAGGGTTTTCCTTTTTAGGTGAAAAGTAAACCCAGGAAGAGAAGGGTGGACTAATGCATAGGCGGGTGTGGCTAATTACTCATCATTTGGCAAGCATGACCCTTGGTGTAGTGGATGATATGTGTTTTCAGTTTCTTATATTATTGGAATAGTATGAAGTTGTCTTTCCTTAGGAAATGTGAGGATTACCACCCTACTGAGAGATAGTTTTTTGCATTTATCTACACCCCATGATAGGATCTATATATATTCTAGCATATTGGATGTCTCCTATGGAGCTTCATGATAAGAGGCTGTAGTTGAAGGACTTGAAGACGAAGAGCTTCTTTAGAACAAGTTTTTCACCCTAGAATGCCCTGATATTGTTAGAAACTAATGTGGATGGGAGCTTGAGGTTATGTGTGGATTAACATCAGCTAAATTAGGTGACCATAAAGAAAAATTATTCTATATTGAGGATCAATTACCTCTTTGACCAGTTTAGAGGTGCATGATGGTTCTTGAAGATTGACCTCAGATCATGTTATCACTAGTTGTGAGAATGAGAAGATGATTTACTGAAGATGTATTGCCAATGTTTTTATGGTATGATTTCTTTGTGATTCCCATTGGCATGAAGCATTCCCCAATAGTGTTCTTGGGACTCATGAATCAGATCTTTTATCATTTCTTAGGCTGGTTCAAGGCAGTCTTCATTAATGTTATCCTAGAGTACATGGACTCTAAGTAGGATAACATGAGACACTGGAGGACTGTTTTGGACATATTTTGAGAGGAACAGATCTATGGTAATCTCTTTAAGTTCGAGTTTTGGATTTAGGAGGTCTACTTTAAAGGACATGTTATCTTAGTTTATGGTGTAGTAGAGGACTTGGAAAATCCCAAGGAAGTGTTAGCTTGGGATCCACCTAATAGCATAATGGAGGTGTAGAGATTCCTTGGGATGGAAAGCTACTATTATAGATTTATATCTGATTTATTTAAGATATCATCTACCTTAACATATTTAACCTCAAAAGGGGAATCCTTTCATATGGATAGAGATTTTTTAGTAAGATTTCCTCGAGTTGAGAAAAATATTGATGTGCACTCCCATCTTGATATTTTTTTAGAGGAGGGTGTCAAGTACATAGTTCTCCACCATGTATCAGGGACTGAGCTTGGTTGTTTCCAGATGTAGAGGTAGTAAATGATTGCCTATGGTTCATGTCAGTTGAGACCACATTAGAAGAACTACATAACCCTTGATCTTGAGTTAATAGAGGTAGTCTTCTATATGATTATGGGACGACCCCACTAGATGGGAAATCAATTTATCATCTATTTTGAGAACAAGAGTCTCCAATATATATTCTATTAGAAGTATATTAACTTGAGACAAAGGTGAAGTCTAGAGTTACTCTAGGATTATGACTTCAATATTGTTTATACTCATAGAAAGTGGAATTTGGTATCATATGATCTCAATAGGATATCCTTTTCATAGTTGAAGTGAGGCATCTGAGTAGTTAGAATCTTTGTAATTATCCTTAGTGGATGGAGATGGAGTATCTTACCTCCAGTTTATTTTTTTTAACTCATTTATTTTATAGAAATTTAGAGAGGAAGACCTTTAGGATACCGAATATGAGACCCTAAGTACCCAAATATCCACTGGGAAAACTCCTGATAAATTTTATAAAGGTGGGGATCATGTCGTTATTTTAATAAGATGCATAATGGTAGAAGTGACATTATAGGAATTTGTTCTATGGGAGTTTCATACATATAATTTCGTGATACATCCAGGATCGGAAAATATGTACCAGTACATTAGACGTCAGTTTTGGTGGCCTGGGATGGAGAAGAGAGTAACAAAGTTTGTCTCTCGTTGCCTTACATGTCAGAAAGTGAAAGATGAGAAATAGGATCCAGGGGGTTTAAATAAACCCCTTGAGGTGGAAGAGTGGAAGTGTGATGGGATATACATGGACTTTGTGATGGGGTTACCATATATGTCCATGGGAAGTGATTCCATCTAGGATTTCATATAGAGTCTCACCAACTCATCCTACTTTCTAGTTATTCAGAAGCAGAGTTCTGTTGAATTTTTGGGATGCCTCTATGCGTTGAAGATATTTCGAATCCATAGAGTTACCTCAATGATTTTTTCTAAGCATATAGTTTTCCACACATATTATCTCTATAAGGGATTAAATGAGGACTTTGTAACTCGATTGTGTTTAAATGAGGCATTTCATCCCTTGACTAATCACCAAACTAACCTGACCATTTATGTATTGGAAGAAATTATGTATGCTTTCATGTTAAACTTTGGTAATTGTTGGGAGGATCACATACCATTAGTAAATTTTTAATACAAAAACATATACCATTACACCATAGGTATGACACAATTTGATTCCTTCTTTGTATGAAACTGTAGGTCACCGCTATGCTAGACTGACTTAGGAGAGCTAGCACTTATGGGCCCAGAGTTGGTGAAATGAACTACATAAAAGGTGAAGATCATACAGGAGCAGATTAGGACTGCAAAAATCCATTGGGGTCTTATGTGGACCAATTAAAGAGGCCTTTAGAGTTCAAGGAGGGAGACCATGTGTTCATATGGGACTCACCTCAGTGTTTATTGTAGATATTTGGACCTGGAAACAAGCTATATATGATCTTTGTTTTCAATTTATTGATGCTATATAGAGTTGGTAAGGTGGCGTACTCAACCACTATATTTAGACTATGTAGACAACGTCTTCCACATATTGAAAATAAGGAGATACGTACATGACCTGTCACATTGATATCAAATCGGGTGAGCTGGACATCAAGGATGAAGCCACCTTTGCCGATTACATAGTAGATATTAATGTTAAGTAAGATAGTACACTCCATTATTAAGAGATTCATTTAGTTCAAGTCTGGTGGAACAAATGAATCTTATGGAGAGTACATGGGAGGGGGACCCGGATGCATTCTTTGTACCCATGTCTCTTTGTGTACTCTTTCATAATGTTTTTTGGGTTTTAAAACCCTAAGTTTTGGATAGTGTAATGACTCCTATTTTTCCAGGTATTTATTTTGAATATTATATATAATAATTAAGGAGATAGGCACTCAGACAAAGTAATATTTTGGGGCCTTATGTGTCCAAAATTATTACTTGACATATATTCACTATATTAAATATCGCACATGTTAATTCCTCCTAAAAAAGTGAAATTAATCTTAAATGGGGGATCATATTGGGAAGCTCAGCATACAATTGAGTTTATAGCTTGGGTTTTATGCTAGGCATGACATAACATTGGAGTACATCAGATGTTCGGGTTGGGCGTGGTCATTGTCAAACGTTTAAATAAATTAACTGATTAAATTAATTTATTTGAATAAAAAACCATGAAATTATTTTTCCAATAAATATATGGTTATTAATTAATTTTAGGGTTTGAAGGATAACCTTGGAGTTGTTAGAGATAACGTTAGAGGATCATTCTTAGGAAAACAACATCAGATTGTGGATCGTTGATCAATGTGAAATGATACTCGTTGGTCTCACCAATAACAGCAATACAAAATCATTATTCATAAACAACCAATCCATATTGAGGTAGTATTTTTGTATTTGGTTTTATCCCCTTTTTGTTTTTCCTACGAAGAACATGAATCAATCGACTAAACTATTGATTCTTTGGTTGATTATATTATGGGTGTGGATTAATTGGGAGGATTTTTGGGGAAATGTTTTATTTTATTTTTGATCTTAGTATATCATTACTAATAAAACATATTGTAGCCAACCCAAACACAGTGATGGATAATCACTTTTTTTCATGTTTCTTGGTTATTTCTGACCATTATCCATGCATGAATCATATATTTTTATTTTTTCTACAGGTTTGATGAAATACCATATAATATATTATTGTGCCCCCATTTGTTTGAAAAATTGATTGAAATCATGGATCCAGGAGTGATAATGATGGTAGATCAATTCATGATGATAACAAGGTTGTATCATGACTGGATCAGGGCCATTCGTGTGTGGGTTTTTGACATACGATGGAGACGTAGCTTCAGATATCAATTTATAGAAAATTGGAAGCTGGAATCTAGCCATCAGCAACAAAAAGTTTGGTCCAACCCCATATCCGAGTTTTATGGGTGTGATGGATTGTAAAGGATGTGGATTTGGGAAGTTGCATGTGGAATCTGAGGAATTATGGAAATTGCGATATACACAATGTGTACTTTTGGAATACACATTGTTTTGGGTCCTGGTTGCGGTGCTATAGTTTCTATAGAGGAGACACATATCACATGGCATGTGACAAATGTCACATGGTGGGCCACCCTTACCTAAAATCTCAAAATGTACCTCAGAGGGTGCATAGACACAACCAAGAGTACATGAGCTTGAACACTCCGTTTACTTAGATGCAGACATGGCCAGTCCAGGTGTACATGAAAAGAGCTCTGTAGTTAGACACAATTAGTTGTACAGGGGTTTAGACATTACTTTTACTTAGAAATGGACACTTACACAGGTACAAGCTATGATATATGGGTAAGACATGATGCTGAAGGGACACACCATGTACTACCCATATATATTGTGTACTCCTTAAAAGATGGCTTGGATCCCTCTTCCTATTCAGTTTTTTCAAGTTTTATTAGGTTAATTTCCCATGATCCATTCTCCAAGGATTTAGTATGGTGTTAGGTCCTATTCATAGAATGGTGATCCCCTCTATGGAACATCAGTATTGGATAGAGTTATTGGAATCCTTCCATGAGGTCGGGATTGAGAACCTCTATCATCATCTTTTCTCTATGAAGGGGATCCTTGAATTCTCGTGAACAACAATACATAAGAATCAATGTCCTACTTAGTAGGTTAATCTAGAATTGGTTACTGGTATACCCCATGGCTATGGGAGTGATCCCCTTTATGTGTATCAATCTCTTCATACTTTAAGAATGCTTGTCTTCTGGAGATACCTGATGAGTTTGAAATCTTCAATGGACATTGTTAGTACTATCTGACTCTTGGAGTGCATTATCTCAGACAAGTGCTATGTAGAACAATCTAGCAGGAATCCTAGGATGGTTATATGATTTTAACCTTACCTTGAGACTATGTGTATACTATGATTTTATCTGGATGTTCTTATTATATTCTACTGACATATACCTATAATGAGATTCTTATTATTCTTGATGCTATATTATTATTGATTTTAGAGTGTCCTACTGGGTATTGTTATACTCACCCATGAATGGGATTTTCCCTCACAAGATGTGTCTTGTGCCTTGAAATAACAATTTGACGGATTCCTAGAAGGACCGAGACTAGGAATACCTTTGTGAGATAAAAATATTTAGGTGTGTTCCTAAAGCTTCATTAAAAGTTATCCCCAACCACTTTATAGGTTGGAATTGTTTTTTGTTTCTTTGTGATGGGATTATATTTGGACCTTTTCCATTCCATTACTTGTTGTCATAATTTTATGGTGGCATTTTATATGTATGCACATATGGATATCATTTCATCATTTTATGGTATGGGATATGTGTGTGTGTATGAGTATATTTGGTCAAGGCCTCCCTTGTGTGTGATATACGTACTTTATTCTAGTCGCCAAACCCTATCCTATGGGAAGAATGCTTGGGGTATTCATAGCACAGTAACCTTTGGGATGTGTTTTGAAATCCAAAATCACTAAAATCTTATTTCTTAACAATTATAAATTTAGTGTGGTCTCAAAAATCCTCCTACTTCACTACCAAGAACTATTGGAGAAATCACTACTCTCATTGAATGAGGAACTCACTGCTCCATCATTTAAGTCTTCCTTCATCACACATATGGATGATATGTGATTACGCCAAAAATATTTTTTTTCTTATGCACAATAATTTTTAGTTATAGTTATGATGAGTTTCTTAGAAGATCACATTCTTCGACCTTGAACATTTATGATGATATCTAGAATAATACCACCAGACATTTCATGAAAAACTATCTACTATTCCTTTGTTTTTCTCTTTGTGGTTTTCTATCTTATATACAAAAAATATTTTTACCACTTTTTTTGTAAATGCAATGGTTTGGATTGATTCTCCTAAATCACATATTATGACAAGTGTCCCTTATAATTAATGGGGTCATCATGAACTATGAAATCTGAATCTGGACAGGCTGCGGTGTGGTGTGAGGTAAATTGACATATCAGCTTTTTTATTTCACACCTTGTGAAATGTGGCCAACATTTATACGTAGAATTCATGATTCTATCCATTCATTCTTTTTTTGGTAAAAAACAATGCGACGTAGATTCTTATGGTTGAGAAGATCCGCTTCTCCTAAAAAAATAACTCATCTTGACTTCCTTGACACTATAGTGTGGAGTATTTTTCACATGGTACGGGATACTCTGTGTTAAATAAAATTGTGGAGTAGCCTCATGTAGTTATTTTGTCTCCAAAAATTCATTTTTCCAAAAAAACCCAACACATCACAAGCCCTAGCCTCACCATGAACTCCTTCTCCAAGAGGGGCTATGAGATAGCCTAAGTTCCCAAGTGTGGACACCCAAAAAATTCTAGTGGAACCCACATAAAATCTATATGTATTTGTAGCATGGAAACCTCGGAAGATGTTCATCCTATAAACTACAAGTACCACATCAGATTTACTACGAATAATCTCACAATATATTAGTTGAACTATTCCATAGACTATCCCAAAGTGAGTATTAGTGTCGGCACCCAGCCTCCTCTGTGGTCACCTTGAACTCTATACCATGATCTTTATGTTTTCACCCTTTTTGTGTGGTCCACTTCACTATTTTCATGGTGAACCATGTGTGCTCTAGAGATCCTCCTTAGTTCCATTGTGGCTTGCTAGAATGACTAGTTCCTTAGTTTGATTAAGCTTGCTCCTATATATAGAGGGTCGAGTTGGCTTGACTGCCCAGCTTAGTTAATTTTATTTTTGTGGCATAGCCATCAAGGATGTAACATAGACTTGGGAATATGGAATAATACCACCTCATCCAACGAGCTAAAAATCCTTCCTTCTAGACTTGTACACAAGAAAACACAGTCAAATCTCTAAAGGGATTTTGTCCAATAATATTCCCCTTCGGGTTTGTTGAAAATTCTAAAAACACTCAAACCACTTTCAAACTAGTATATCAATGATCTAATATTCATTAATTCTAATACCACATGAGAAATTATTAGTTTGATTAATAACAATGGAATGAAAATAATGTCATGATCACCTTTGAATCAATTCAACGACAACAAAAATAACTTGAATTAAATTTGAAAAACTCCACCCCTACCGCTCTTGCCCTTTATACCCTTTAAAACACATTTAGATATCTTATTTTGTTTTTTAAATTAACCTAAAGAGTTGAACACTCCAAAATTATTGGAATATGGTTTTATAATACCAATAAATTAAGTTTAGAATACATACCTTTCTTATGAAAAAATGAATTAAGAGTCTGGGTTATTTCTTGGAGTCAATTATGTAGAAAATGGTTGGAATAAAATAGATGAATCATGATTATAAAACACCACTTTGGGCTGTTCTTTTTTCAATATATCCAAAACTTTATCTCATTCACATACATACTCTAAAACCATAATTCCTTGCTCTACTTTCTCCTTTATGAAATTACACTTAATCTTAATGTACATGGTATGATAATTTTAGGTTGGATTCTTATTAAGATTGATAAAAACCAAGTTTTATCACATAATTTGAATGGGATAAAATAACTTAAAACCCACTTCATATGGTTTTTGTTTTATGTAGATAAATTAGGTGAATTATTGAGCAGCAATTATGTTCTCTACCTTGGCGATGCTCAAAGAAATGGATTCTTACTTCACAGTTTTCTATGAAATACATGGAATCTAAAGATAAAGGGAACAACTAGAATTTGAATTGTATTCATCTACCTAACCATACCAATCCTCATTAATGAATCCCACTAAATATTCATATGTATCGTAGTGGTGGTATAACCCATAGTCCATTGTATGATGAATATAATAAAAAATTATTATTAAAAAATTATTGTGGGTCTCCATGGGATCAGTCTGAAAAAGGATTATCCTGAAAAGTGTAAAATAGTTTATTTGACCAAGTGCATGTCAAATAGAGTAGAATTATAATAATTTTATGACACATGGTCACATTGACCTTCTTCCCCAACTCGTTTTTGATAATTTCTATCTTGTCTCCATCATTGTGTCTGTTAGCATTGATTTCTCATTTTTAAATCTTTTTATTATTTCCTTAACAAATTTATATTATAACATAAATATACCATACTCTCATTGAACTATATGTAAGTCAATTAAAAATTACATTTCATTCATTAGAGACATGTAAAATTCATAGATCATGATTTTAGAAAACTTCTTGCAATGAACTTAATTCGTGCCTCTAAAAATTATTTCATCATTATAGATGTGAAAAATAAAAAAACTATTCATTTTCCTTCTTGATTTGGGGATTGGGATTAACTCCTCCTCTATGAAAACCAATCTTCTTTAGGTGTTAGTATAATCTAGAATATTATGCCAATGGAACTTTCTTAAGGCCATACATGGCCTTATTTAGATGGAACACTTTTCCTCCATCAT
This sequence comes from Viscum album, assembly GCA_963277665.1. Taxonomy (NCBI): domain Eukaryota; kingdom Viridiplantae; phylum Streptophyta; class Magnoliopsida; order Santalales; family Viscaceae; genus Viscum; species Viscum album. Next base: position 219,289,088 of record OY728127.1, on the reverse strand, counting down.
AATCAATGAGAAACCCATTTAGTTTCTTAATATATACCTCCTATTAAAGGATACCATTTCATAAAGAAGATTGGACACCGATTTAATATATTTTGAATCCCTTCAGAATAAACATAGTTATAAATAGTATAACACTCTCAATACATGAAATGGGTGTGTACATCTTATCGTTATAAATTCTGATAATTTGGAAATACACTTTTCATAAAATACATGCTTTGTTCTGAATTACCCATCCATATTAACTTAATTTTTTTAGAACACACACTTGGTTTCAATGAAAATTTTATTTCTTTTACTTGAAACAACTTACCATTTATTATTTTTATCTATTTGTTCAAGATATTCATTCATTAGTTTGAAAAAAAATCTCATCATTTTCAGCCTCATTAAATGATTTTGGTTCTTATAATGATAAGAAATTTACCTTCAGATGAGCCTTCATTCTTCTGGTTTAGACCGATGTTGTCCGGTATCTAACAATATTTCTCTAGATTATTTCATACCTTCTTGTTTTTTCCTAATAACCTTTAAAATCCATAATTTTTCTTAATAATATAATTCTTCAATAGAGTTATCTTCATTCCTTGTAACCCCCCTTGAATCCTAAACCTATTTATCACTCTCAGATTCAGATATTTGGTTATTGTCCTAAAAAATCTAGAAACATGTTTATGTCACGTGTCTATCTTCAACCACCACAACATAATTACTCTTAATATTCTTCTGAAGGATTTTATTGTAATGTTTATACACTTTTATCTTTTTTTGAATATCTTATAAATATTCTTCCAACTCCTTAATCCTTAAATTTTCTTCAATTTTCCTTATTGAGGATAAATAATTTTATTCTAAACTCTTAGAAGTTTTTGATAGTTGAATTTTTCTTTAACATATTTCATATGGAGTTCTCTCTTCATTTTCACATTGAAATACTCTACTAGAGATGTAAAAAACTTATAGTACTACTTCTTTCCAATATATTTCCAAAATATATTTTTCAATCAAAATAGTTTGATCCATGTTATTGAATATATGATTTATTCTTTATATAACCCCATTTGGTTTGGGTGTTTTGACAATCGATACATGATGTTGAATTTGGTGATTTCTCAGGTATTCTTTAATTTTATGATTTGTGAATTTGGTTGTATTGTCATTTTCAAACATATGTAGTATCACACCAAACATAATTTTAGATATCCTCTGATATAGAGTGATACATCAATATACCCCAGTCTTGTCTGTTATGGGAATTATCCATTCTATTTTCCATATTCATATATAAAATACAAATAATTCCTATTTCAAAACGTTTCTCTAAGTGTAATGGGTCCAAAAATGTCCAGGTGCCTAGGATTAAGAAGCCTTAAATCCTTCATCTTCTTTTTCTCAGAGAACTTTTGAACAATATTCCTTTTTCGACATTAATAAAATATGTGAGTGCGATAATATGTGATAAGGGTAAGATTATGAACTCTATTCCCCTTTTCCATCTTTCTACAGATGTTTTTATGAAATGGAAAATCCATCTAGGTCATAAGATGTTCTCTTCTTCATTGGATATAATATATAAGTTTTCTTCTCATATAAGATATATATTTCCCTTGGTTATTTTTATGTGGATAATAAGTTAACCATATTTAGCTTTGATAGTGCTAACCATTTTACTTAACTCCACCACAGGTCCATGGTCACAAAAATCTATGACACTAGGAATATTATGACCCATCACATTAACTAAGACGACATCAGTTCACTTGATATCTTTTCTCTAAATTTGGTATTTTTGGAGCCAATAATCTTAAGACCCTCATCATTCCCAATATGAACGATTCCATATTAAAAGTTCTTGAAGTTACCAATAAGGTATTTACTGTTGTTCATATGTTATCTACATATGGTATCCACAATACAGGAACTTGACTTGTTAGTTTCTCTTAATTAAATTTCTCCAACATTATCTTTTTATGCGCTTCCTTTCATCACCCAATTTAGTGTTGAGTATGGCTCCAAAACAACTAGATCCTAAATATCATATTTTTCTTGAAAAACTGCGAATCTATAATCATTATGTACCCTATTGGTTGATGATTCATCCTTTTTTATATCTTCTGTTTTAAGGAATTCTAGATAACACTTTTTTTCATTCTTGAAGAATAATAAATTTCATTATGCCCATAGCCTTTACAATAAAGACAACATTTGGTTGATGAAAAATAATGATTAGAATTTTCACATGCCTATTTGGATAAATATTTCTATGAAAAGGAATACCTACAAATATATAACACATAGCTAGTGTTTCTTAAAATTCCACAACAAAAACATATAACTCTTGATGAATTGGAATTCAACTTGGTCTCATTGTTATTTTCATTTTTAGTGATTTTATGACGAACCTTCTTCTGAGGAGTCTGTTCATGAACCCTTGAAAAATTCACATATTTTTATATATTTTTAAACCACTAAACATGTGGAATATGTATTAATTACTCCTTATAAATTCCTTTGGATTTACTAGTTATATATTCTATTGTACTTTTTTTCATTGTTTCAGGTGTCTATATTCCTTTTTTATCCTCATACTTTTGATGATAATTCACAATTTCTTCTACTAGATTATCAATTCTATTTTCTCTATCACTGATAATTTTATCCAAACCATCAATTATTAGGTTTTATTTTCCAATTTTAATATTTAGTTAACTTACATTCCTAAATTTTGAGGACTTCTAGATATGAGTTTTTCAATTTTAGAATTCATCTATAAGTTTTTTTCTTCTTGTTTTTGTATGTAGAGATTGGATTCAAGCACTAATACATTATAATTATTAGTATTTTCTCTCCATCCATCATTTTCTTCATGAGATGTCTCGATATCTACATTAAAATCAAACTTTTAAATTACACTTTCATTCTCATCATCACAATCATCATTTCTAGGTTTATTTTCTATATCTATTAACACCCATAAATCATTATAGTTCTCAACTTCTTCTATATCTCTTTCTCTTGAACTGTACAATTATTTATAAATTAGATTCCTTAATTTAAAGTACATATATTAAGAAAAATTTAAACCTTATTTTTTAATCATCATGAGAGGTTTTTTCTTCACCGTTATCTTCTTGATACTTTTTGTAATTTTATTTGTAAGATGTCCCACCTTTCACCCATGGACCAACCATGGGGAAGATTACCCATAAATATAAATTTTATTATTTTAATATTAGAGTAAAATAATTACATTAACTCATTAATTTCATAAAATTTTGAAAATTATGTGAATGAGAGTTTCTTCATGGAATCAAAATCCACCTATTGAGTATTTTATTTTTTTTCTTGAAAATTTATTTTCATTTCTCAGTTTATAAGATACTAGCATGTTATTAATGAATTCAAGTGAGATATCTGTAAGATATTTGTCTTCTAAAAACTAAAATTTTGAATCAAAATGATGAGGGAGTCTTCTAATTATTCCATTCATGATATTTTCATCTTTAATATCCTAACAAAATCATCTCATATCTTCAAAAAGAAAATTTAGATGATCCAAAAAGGCATCAATAATATAATCTGAATTTATTCTAAAATATTTATATTTGTTCCACCGAACCCATATCTTGGCCTCCTAAAAATTTGATTCCCCTTAATAAATATTCAAAATATATTCCCATATAACAAGATATGTTTTTTTGAATATTACTTCAGTAAAATTTTTATTAACAAGAGAACTTCCCAATGGATTAATGGATTTGGAATCGACATAAAATTATTGATGATAACTTTCCATAATGGCTTTAATATAAATATTCTATGTTATTACATAAAGTTATAATATTTAAAATTCCTTCCCTAGGATCTGAAATAATGTTTCATCTATAATTTCCATAACTATGAATTATTACCCTAAAATATGGAAACACGTTTATGGTTGAAAATCATTGCCATAATTCCCAGAGATAAGAAGAAAAAATGTCCCACTGATACCACTTGTTATAATACTATAGATGATAACACCATGGGGGGTCATTGGGGTATAATTAATATGAAAATATTTTTTAAATGAGGATATTTTTCTGTCCTCTTTAGGAAAAAATTCAATTCACTCAAACATTCCACTTAATGAATGATGAAATAATAAGAAACAGAAGTAATATTACATAGTTTATCTGCACTAGGGTATATCCAAGGATAATTAATGAAAATGATCCAATAAATGAATTCCCTAAAAGATCAATATTTTACATTTATAAATTTGGAGTAGTCTCATTGACCCTACTAATTCACTACCCTGAAGAGTTAGAGAAATCACTACTCTCCTTCTATGAGGAACTACCTGCTCCATCATTTGAATCTTTATTATTCAAAAATAAGGATGATATGTGAATTCACTAAAATGGTGTTTCTATTTAGAATAAAAATGTAAATTCCTAGCGAGGATTCTACTTTTTAAAGAGTAACTTCTTTAAACTTTAACCTTCTAGATGAGATATGAAATAATACCTCTTGAAATATCTCGAAAAAATCCATGCTCTTCCAGTGTTTTTATCAGTGTGTTTTTATATATGATTGAAAAACTACTTTTGTAACACATATTTATCTAAATCCAATTTTTTGTATTGATTCTTCTAAATCATGAATTGTGCCAGATGTCCCCTATAATTAATGGGGTCATCATGCACCATGAAATTTGAAAATGGAATGTTTTTGCGATTGTATGAGGAACTAGAGTGTAACACCTTGTATTTTACACCTTATATGGTGTGAACAACATTTATATGGTAAATATATGACCCAATTCATTAATTATTTGATATGGTCAATAAAATTATATTTTGGAGTCTTTATTTTTACCATATCCTCTTCTCCCAAAGAAATAACTCCCCTCAACTCTTCCTCTTGACTACCTTGAGACTGTGGTGTGGAGTCATCTCAAATTGTATGATATGTGGTGTGGTTAATATTATAGTGGTTTAGCCTCCTGTAATAAATTTGTTAAAAAAACACACTTCATACAAAAATAAAACCTCCATGTTGTAAGACCTATATGTGGCATGGACTCCTTGTTTCCTAACATGGGAAGTTGTGTAGCCCAAGTTCTTCGTTGTGGACACCTCGAAAAATCCAGTGGAACCCAAATCCATATTTCATGGATAGGGTCAATGGTAACCTTGGATTCAATGCATCTTTTAATTCATGATCCCCACATAGAACTTCCCTTAAAAAAATCTCATAGCATATTAGTTAACTTATTCCAAAAACTGACCAGAAGTCACTATGAGGGTATACTCCCTGGCTCCAATATGTTTCCCCCATCTATTATAGACTATGATAAAAATGATTACAAACCTATGGTGTAGATACATTCACTATGAACTTTATGATCCTGTTTTGTGCTTTCCTGCATCCCTTATGACACCACAACCCACTAGATTGACTTTTTCCCATGTATGGTTGAGATTTCTTCCACACATGCGGGGTCAAGATCACTTGGCTTCCTAGTGCAATTGACCTTCTTTTTATGAAATTGAAATCAAAGTCATGGAATATCCTAGGGAATATGATATTTTACCACATATTTCAATGGGCTATAAACCCTTCTTTATCCGCTTTTCAACAATCCCAACACACACAAACATTCAATGTAATTTTGTACAACATAACCCAAGTATACATACAAACTACAATCTCCATGATGTGATGTAATTCAATTTTCATCTCTTCATTACATGGTATGCTCTGAAAGTGTATATAAAGAGTAAAAAAGATATTCATCACATTATTAATTTTATAGAGATGAAGGAACGATGAATAATATGAAATCACTAGAATATATAAAGAAAAAAATATGTGTAAAACTAAACTGTTGACACCAGAATATTTATTTTACTAATTTATTTTTTAAAAATAGTTTTTGGAAATTATAAGGGAATGTTTTTTAGTAATATAATTAGGAATATGGGTTTGATATAGTAAAATAAAAGTCAAAATTTATTATTTATGAGGATAGATTATGTAGGAATCAATTTGGGACTTTAGGTAAAGATTTATGTTATAATCTCATTTTTTATTAGGATTGTTTATGTTTTAATTTTCATTATATTAAATTGTATATTATTTGTCTCTTAAACCACATATATTTTATTTTAATCTATTTATTTTTGTTGTTTTCAATTAGGCATTCCATTTTCAACTATTTGATACTCAAAAATATAAAGATAATGTTTTTAAGAAAATTCCACCATATTTCAGTTTATAGGTTAGTAATATCTCTCCTATATGAACATATTATTGAAAATGTTTCAATAATTATATTTTCTATAATCAATGATTTTGTAAAGTAAATATCAACTATATTTAAATTTATTTTCAAGAATTTAAAAATAATCTTTTCAAATGGTTTCAGTATGACGTACTCTTGAATTTTTATAAAATTATGAAAATAATTTCTTTATTAAACACATAAACAATGATCCTTTATTAAATCGTAAAATTAACATACAAGTTTACCTGGATATTTCTAATGAAAATAAGATTCCCATAATTTTTGAAATTTTTACTTTTTAAAAGTTACCAAATGAATATGATGTTTTATCTTATTTTTCAAAGAATATTTATAATGATTTTATAAATGTATTTTTTATCTTTGTCAACATATTTTAAGGGTTATTTTTCTTCACTTGGAAAATTATACCATGATACCTTTCACTTCGCTTCTTTGGATGGATTATGATGTTGATGCTTTAATGATGTTTCATGAAACTTGTTTATTTATCAGTGGTTATAACAGAATGATGTATGCTTGTATTTTCCTGGGAATTATTGGTGAATGGTTGAATTGGGAGTGAACTTAAAACCTTAAGGGACTATGTAATTTTTTGTATATGTTTGTCTAATAAATTCATATAATTCATTGGATAACGTTTTATGTCTCATGATCTTAGAAGGGAATAAGAGAGTTTTTTCCAACCCCAAGAGGGAACATAGGTGATTAACTCAAGACTAAGAGGGTATATGAGGGATTGACCCAAGAAAAAAGATGGTACATGGGTGTTTAGACCAATCCTACTATATAGTGAATGTCATGGTGCGTATCCTAGACACATGATCTCAATTTTTTTGGGTATGGGGCATGAACCCCATCCACTATGAGACTTTGTCCTCTATAATTATGGGAAAGTGGAGTGAACCTAATCACCCATATGAATCTATACACTAAATTATGATGCTATGTGTTGTTATCCTTGAATAAGTAAATAATTTTATATGCTTATAATTATACCAAATACTAATGTCTTATGATTATGATCTTCTATAATGGATCCTGATTTATTATTGATGATTCTCCACACACCTGTATTTTTTTAAGATAAAGTGTTATGACACAACTCAGGTTTTATTTCCTTTGAATTATTTGGTATGATCTTGTATGTAATAGTCATGTTCTCATACCCTTAATATTATACTCACTAATGATTATCGATTGAAATCTCCAATTTTTATCTTTACCAAGAATATGATTTCACCCTTTCTTATTTTTTCATTTCATCTGGTTTTTAGGAAATGTTTTAATTACAAAATTTCTAAGAACAATACCATGTGAGAAGAATTTTGTGGGAGATATTGAAGAACATTAATGAAATAAGTAGATTATGTATCTAGAATCTAATCAAACCAAACCATTAGGATTATTAATAATGCATTATTTGGATGTGTATTGAATATTCATCTAAATGGTTGTAATATTTATTTAATAATTATAACTCTTCCATTAGTTTCAGCACATACATCTTAACCCATATTAGGAGTTTATTTTTGGACCGTTTTAATGTTGTATTTATCAGTTTAAATAAAATAATAAATTTAAAATACGATTAAAAAACTAAAATGAACTCCCAAAATTTTACGACATAAATGTATTTTAAAGTGACTAATGAAAATATTTTACCACATTTAATCCATGAGAAAATGAAAATTATTAATCACTCAAACTCAAAAGAAAATATCCAAATTTCAGAAATAAAATTCATCCATAGAATATGTGAATTACTAGTCAAGAATAGTCAACTTTAAAATATTTTAAATGAATTATTGATCTGTAGTCCATAAAATATTATTTTGAATAGATAATAACCTTCCATTTTATAAAAAATCTGACATTTTCCTTAATGTTGAATTTAAAATAAGAAGTAACAATTAAAATAGTTTAAATCTTGAAATTATTTTAAATTTATCCATTTGTAGAATGTAAAAGGCACATAATAAAGCTTAAAATAATATTTTTTTTCCTTATAAAAAACCAATAGATAATTCAAATGTGGAAAAAATCCAGCAACTACAACATAAAACTTTTATTGCACATGTAATATTTTTCAAAAAATGTTCATGGTATAAGAAAATGTAAAAATCAATAATAAAAATTAACAAGCATGAAATCCATAATTTTAATAAAAAAAGTCTTGATAATCCTTATAGTATACATAAATAAATTACTCATTATTTTAGAATGAAAATGATATTCAAAAAATCCTTAAACCATTTCATTCAGTAAAGTATTATACAACAGATATATAAAAATCAAAGGAGAAAATAATTGTGAAAAATACAATAGAAAATCCCCTTATGTTAAAGCCATGATATTTTATGTTCATGGAATACTCTTCCCCCTTTTTTCTTTATAATAGTCCATGGTTTCAAATTATATGCTCCTATAAGAATTAAAAAGTCAATATAATATTTCAATATTTTAACTTAAAATAAAAACATATAGTGAATTATTTTTATTGGAATGTGATTCAAAATTTCTCCAATGTTATGCTCCTATTAATATTTAAAGATATATTGAGCTAATTCTATATGGGTTATAAAATTATATACTCTAAGGTAATGCACATCAATTTAGATCTCTGCATGAACACCAGGGAGGACCAATAAAATAATGCTTATCTTTTAAAAGCATTGAAATGTTACCAAAATAATTGTAATGAATTTAAAATGTAAATTTTTATTTTAAGGTTGTGAAAAAACATCATAGTATTCAAGAATACACAAAAAACATTTTATTTATATTAGAATTAATGAAATAAAAAACAATAAGACATGCCAAGGGTTTAATTCCATGAATCACTTAGTATTATGTCGCTAGTAAACACTAGGATTTTCAAGTTCTAAAGTGAAAACATAGATTACAAACTCTTTGTCGACCCATCATGTATTGTATAATTCTTTGACTTTTCACCAAGATTGGAATATATTCCTCCGCAAGTAGATCTATAACACTATTTATTAACACCCTATGTATGGTTAAAAAACCATACCATTTAAATATAAGTTTCTCTAGAGAAAGATTTAGTTTTTAATAAAAAAGAAACCCTTTCTGATTTGACATAAAATTACTATTTTGGATTATTGAATGCTAAAAATCATTAAGTATTTCTTTGAAAATCCTTTAGATTTCATATGGTTGTCTCCTAATTACATAAATCTCAATTAGTTCTACCATTTTATTCTCACATGTAGTCCTAAATACACATTTCAAATCCTTCAGATCCTCAAAAAAATTGTGCTATATTTCCATGGGGAAGGGGAATGATTTGAAAAAGAGTTGTATTTAAGGAGCCATTATAATTAGAGTCTTTAAATATGTCAAATAATCTCACATGGATTCATCATGTTTAAATTACCTATAATTCCTAGAAACCACACCAATCTTTTATATTTTTTTTTTGAATTCTATATTTAAAATATCAACTTTCCTTTTATATGTTGGATGGTATATGGTTCCAATTTTGTTAAAAAATATAAATATACATCAAATATTATAATTTTTAATTCTTAAAGTGAGTTTTACTTCCCATTATAAAATATTTAGGTTGTCCAAATCATGAGAAAATGTTATTATTAATGAATTTAACAGCATTAATAGCTTGATGGTTTAGAACCACCGCCTCTTCAAACCTCCGAGAAAAATAATCTAAAAATAATAAAATATACAAGTTCAAATGAGAATATTAGAATGGTCCCACAAAATAAAATAAATAGACAAAAAAATATCGACATGAAAGATACATTTTCTATGCCATATCTTTCCATCTCCCAACATTTCCCATTCATTGGTACTTATCACATCCAACAAATATAATCATATTATTTTATAAAAGAGTTGGCCAAAATAAGACACAACTTAGGATCATTTAATCTATCATATCTCCCCTAATGTGTTATTACCATGGTATAGAGTGAAACCTTTCCAAAATAGGGATCACCTCTTCCTCAGGGAAGCGTCTCCTCAAAATCCCACCCGCACATCTTCTAAAAAGAAGTCATTTGTCCCAAAAATAATAGAAAAGATTATAAATGAATTAATTACTTTGTATTTTTGTAATTCCAGTAGATATGATTCTAGGATCTAGCGAATTCACATAGTATATAGAGTAAGTAGCTTGTTTTATCGAAAAAATGAGTATCTTTTCAACTAAAAATGATGAATTTATTTCCCTTTGATCAATGTTCTAAGTATTAGACTGCCTAAAAACGTGATCTTCCACATGGTTTTCATCACCCTAATTATCTCTAATATTTATATCAAATTATTTCAAAAAATACACCTAATGACTCTAGGATTAGACTATTTATTGGCTAGAGGGAATTTCTGGGCCGAATGATCATTGAAAATAATGAACATTGATAGAGTAAAACATTTCCTAAACATAATTAAAGAAAAAAGGTTACAAAAATTAAATCCCAATGGTGGTGAAATTATTTTTAGTTTTATCTATAAGTCTACTAGTATAATACACCACGTAGACCCAATTTTATTTTCTCTACCCCAAAACTACCCCAATAACCATGTCACTAACATCACACATAATCCAAACGGTCATCTTAAAATGAGGGTAATCAATAATTGATGAGGAATCCATAAATCCCATAATAATTTTTAAATACTCAGTGAATTTATCAACGAAGAAATTTAGTTTATCCTTGAACATATGAGAAATAAATGTCTTATTGAACCTTTTAAAATATATTATGAATATCCTATAGAAAATGACATTCCATAACTAAAAATTAACACCCATAACATTTTCAGAAGGGGAAACTTTTCAATAATTTCTATTTTAGTAGTTTCTACCTCAATTACGCTTATATATAGCTTGTGAACCATAAGAATTCATTTAGTGAGCTTGAACAAACATTTATCCAATATCAAGACAAGGTTTATCTCTTGAAACCTTTTTAATTCCAATGTTAAATTCTTTGAGGACCTCTCAAGAGTGTCTCAATGATGGAAAAATCATCAACATAAAAATATATTATCCTCTCCGTCAAGTCTGAAATTATTTTCATCATATATATTTAAAATGTTGTCAGAGTACGACACAAACTAAATGGAATTCATCTGTAAGATTTTGTACCACAAGGATATGTGAATGTGATTCTTTCTTGATCCTTAGGGGATATTTGATCCTATTTATAACAAAAATATCCATAAAGAGGCATTTAAAACTCTTTACTAGCAAAAAAACTTATGTGTTTGGTCTCTTAATTTCATAAAAATAATATTTACATACAGAAGAATAGACATTTCTATAATTTATACAAACTCTCCATTTGGTCACTTTATTAGTCTAAATTATTCATTCACCTCATTGGTGACAACTACGACGCCCATTTTTTTGTTTTAACATGAACATGATTAACCCAAGAGAATATTTTTTTATCGATGATTCTACTATCCAAAAAATTGATAATTTTCATCCCTAAAATCCTCATTTATTTTTGTATTAGGTCACAATTTTTCCTAAACTATTGGGTTTTTCTTTAGGATCAAAATAGATCTTATGAATTAAAATTGATTTAATAAGCCCCTTTATATTACAAATGACCCGACTAATAATAGATTTAAAACTCTTAAAACACTAAAAAACATTCCTCCTAAATTTTTCCAATATTAGCTGAGAAGATGACTTGTACTGTAGAATACTCACCCAAAAATGAATATTTTAGGAGAGATGGAAATGGATTAAGATTCAATTCAAGTGTTTATTGAATAAAGTGAAGAATATTAAACCTATGTGGACCAAGGTGATTAATATATTTATAAAATAACATGTGGAATCGAGATAAATCGTTTTTCCCCAAACTGTTATCCATAGTGGATAACTCCCCACACTCAAATTCCAGAACTGATTTAAGAATGTTTTTATAATAGAACTCATAAAGATGATCAAGAAAATATCCCTCAAAAGAATATAGGGGTTTATTATTCTTAATAAAAATCTCACATACACATTTATATAGGTTTGGATACAATATTTATTTTTTCAACGATTACTAATTACTATTCTTCCAGTTTATCAATAGGTTCCTAAAATTCCATCAACTCAACTCTTAAGTAGTTTTTATTAAGTGTGTGTTCTTTATCATTCTTTATAACATTTTACTGTTGTATTTTTTCAAACAAATTATATATTATATTTCCATTTGAAACATATATCACAATTATTCTTGTAACTAAGAATGTCCTAAAAATAATGATAGGGAATTACTTATCATTCCATATCAAAAATTAGGAAATCAGTATGGAAAAACATTTTACCTACTATAATCATTAGTTCAACCACTCTTCCAATCAGTTGAGTAATTAATTGGTCATCCAAATGTAAAATAATAGTAATGGGTTGTAACTCTAATATTATCTCATTTTAGAATAATAAAAAAGTAATAAGATTTATTTTCACACAAAAGTCACAGAAACATTTGAGTTGACTACTATTTTTTGATGTGTAAGGTATAGAAGCACTATTTGGGTCTTGGAGGTTTAGAGAAAAGTTATTTAGAAGTACAATAATGCAGTCATCAGCCAAGATATATATAGAAAAATCCTCAAAATTATTCTTATTTGGAACAATATTTTTTATTGATTTCAAATATGGTAGGTTTTGAACCATATCTTGGATGAATGGAATGTTGACTTAAAAAAATTTTAGACAACCCAAGGAACATAAAATGTTTTGGTTTAATGTTCTTTTTATTTACTATTTATGGAAATTTAATGGAAGGTAAATTGTTTATTAAAATAGTGGGTATTCCGTAAGATATTCTTAAAATATATCCTTTACTTTGTTCTATTTCAATTGTAAATCTTTTCCACTATTTTTCAAGTTTGATAGTTGAATTTGTCTCAGTTAATTTTAACCTTGTTTTTCTAAATTCTTGATTATAGGTTTTCTATTTATTGGACTATATATTCTTCCAAATTTTTAGTTTGAACTTCCTTATTCTCTTTTGTTACATTGTGTTTAGTTTTCAAACCACTTCTTGTGTATATGTTCATGATGCTATCCAAAGGTTTGATCACAGTGGTTCTTGAAAAATTTCTTTTCCCTAAAAGTCAAGTCACCTTATAGTTGATTAATTTATAAATTTAGGTTATAAATCCTTGAATCAATATCATATTATTATGATTCATAATCATCCTTGTATGAATCTAACTTTCATAGCATTTTTTGCATCACCCTTTTCATTCCCCAATGAGAATTAGAGGCATCATCCCTATTTTGGTTTTGAAACTATGGTCTTTGATGAATATTGAAACTAGGGGTAGTATGTTATCTAATCTTTCCTTTATCTTTCCGAGACTTATATAGATTATCCCTGTGGAAAGGGATAGAGTTATTATAAACAGAATCATTGTTGGTTTGAAGCCTATGACTATATACTACAAAATATACATATTCTATGGGTTGATAAGGAATCCCAAAGTTTTTAAAATACTCATCATAATTCTCAAACATCCCATAGTGATTATATTTTTCTCTAAAAGTTTTTTCTTCTGATTTTGACAAACAGAACGTTATTAGAACATTGATTTGAATTCCAATTAATTACATATTGAATTTGGTTCGTGATTGTATCTAATTTTGAGTTCGTTTATATCCCCGAACCATTGTTTCATTTGCCAATGTTGAATTTTATTCTCCAAGATGATTTGTGTTGAGAATTAAGATAATGGATGTTGTAAATTTTCCACAACTCCTTTTATGTTTTATTAGTATAATAAACTATTATTGAATATTCTACCAAATTTTGTCTTGAATATAATCTACCATCATTGAAAGCATCCATAACGAGATAATAGGAGATAAAATGTTGAAAAAGCTACCAGGATGGTCCCAAAACCAATCCCATACTTCATGAATATCCCCCTTCATCCTAGAAGAAACTAGAAATATTACACCCAAGCTTTCCTTTTAACAATTTTAGATAAAATTTAGATATAATAAAGGTGTAAATTTGGTCCCATGTTTCATATATGTTCTTATATAATTATAGAAACCAATTTCTATAATTTCCCTTTAAACAAAAAGGGAGCACCCTAATTTTAAGCTCATCCACACCCAAGCGTTGCAATTGCAGCTACATAAATAGATTACCAAAATGTCTTATGAAGGATAATGAGTCCTCATTGGGATTTCCATTTAAACAAGGTAGTAGTGATAGGTAAAACTATTTTAGCTCAAAATTTATAACTATATAGGTTATCTTAATATAACAAGGGTTACCTAATAACCGAGGGAGTTGATACTACCTTATAATAGGAATTTCTATTTTCCCATAATAAAGATTATATTGAATGTTCCATTCATTATTAAAAATATCATTCTATTAAAAATATTTCATTTCTATAAATTATTTTTTAATGCTCTATTTTTTTTATCTCAAAAATTATAGCCACTAAGTTTCTAGATTTTAACCTATTATAAATATATTAAGAATTTAGTAAAATTATTTTATGAGTTTGATTTTTTTATCAGAACACATGATTCCCTCTCCACAAATAATTAATAATTTTATGAGGTCATTGTTAATAAAAATATTTATTTATAGCTTTTTAACACAAGTAAAATAGAAAATTGATTCAAATACATAGGTTTGGAAATATAAATGAACCAAAATCAAGAAAAAACATAAATAAGGAAAAGAAATAACAAGTTTAATGAGAAACTAGTGATAAATTCATGGTGTTATGTATGACTGGATCTAAAAAAAAGTTAAAATGAGTGAAATTGAAATTATATTAAATAAAAAGAACCTAAAAACATAAGGAAATAAATTATAAGACTAGGGGAATTTCAATTGATTCATATTTTATAAAATATATTTGTTCAATATTTAAGATGAATGGTACAATTTGATCAAATACCAAAAAATATAGTCAAAAAATATGCCAAGAAGTGAACTAGATACTAACTTAATTTTGTATTTTCCAAATCCAGATCTAAGTCAATAACAAAATTAAATAGTTTTGTTCAAAAAAAAATTTATATATCAATATATCCTAGAATTTGTCTCCTCTTTAATGAAAATTTATTTTTTTCTGAAATTTGTTTTCAACCAAAATTAAAAATATATCCATTTCAAAGTTAATAAAAATCAATAAACATTGATTTATGGTCACTTGAAAACATTATTTTTACTAAATAAATTAATTTTAAAAGTGTTGATCCATCCATGAATTAAAAATTCAATAAAATAGTACAAATAAATAATCAAAATCAATTTTATTCCCCAAAATATGTTTAACCAACAACTATATTCGATTCATTTTAAGGAATTTCATTAATTAAAATTGAAGAATTAATAGTATATAAAAGTTATATAATGAGAATAATCTTCTCAGTCAAGTTTTTCATATCTCTCCATTCACCTATTCTCTCTTTAAGCCTTATAAAGGAATGCACTCACCCATATGATTCTTGATTTTAACTTTAAATCTTCCAAGGTACTCAACTTTGAAGAGTTCAGATTAGGTTTCCCAATGTTTCACTCCTATATCTAGTGCTGAGAACACATAAATTTTACACACTATATTTGATACTTATCCATAATTACAATATAATACAACATTTAAAATTGAAGGACCATTTTAGGTATACCATTTTATATAATTAAAACAAATATTTAACTAGTAAGACCCATTTTTTGTTCAAAATATAAATGTTCACACTATATAATTAACTATTTAATCCATAAAAATCCGGTAACATCCCCCATATATTCTCTAAACAAGACAATATTTTGTAAAGATATTACTTATTATTTTTCTTCATAACCAATCTAAAAAGATTCCTAAGAAAGTGGTGATCTCACATGCCTATAATCCATAACCATAAAAGATCCTAAGAGAATATAATAATAGAATATGTGTACAATAAGGATATATAATAAATTTATACCCAAAAATCATTGATATTAAATCACTACATAAGTCTTGGAATAACATAATATAAGAATTATAAGAGTGTGTAAATACAATTCAATAAACATGATCCGTGAGAGCATAAAATAGTCAAGATAATAAGTATAACATTGTGGTATAAACATGGAAATTAAATCCACATATCAAGTCCACTAACCAAGACAATAATCACATTGTTTTCAAGGGATAACTATCCATGTACCTTCTTAGTATTGTGTTAATCCTCCCGTAGATCCTTGGTCTTAGGATAAAACCTCCTACGTACCCCATTGGCTTGGGATAAATCATCCCATCTACCCTTTTGAGTTCAGGATACATAAACATAACCCATGCATTCGAAGAAGATATAAGACTCATCTTATCATCATCCATACATATGTGTTCCATATAAAATAAATCATCATCATATTTTAAATAACTCTAAGAAATAAAATGGATTTTATATCCTTTTAAAATGGAATAATATAAGTAAAATATTCATAATTCCATTGATAATCCTATCATGATATTGTAGAGAAGGATTAATAACAATACAATGATATTCATTTAATTTATAGGTAAAAACTATTCAGTCTTGATAATAGAGAATATGGGATGACAAGATATAGATTTTGGTTTGTATTTAAGTTAATAATTTTCATAATCAATTTATGTATATGTATTCAGGTGAGCACCCTTTAATCAATGGTTTAAAAAATAGGGCATTAATAGAGGAAAAAAATTATAATAAAAATTTAAGGTTATATACAAAATCTGATGAGTAAAGGAAACTTAAGTGATGGATAATTTATCTTATATAGATTTAACATTTTTTATTTATTAAAACATAATAAAATAATAAATTGGTAGATGAAGAATAATTTTATAAGAATAGTCAAGCTTTAAATTGAAAAGCATGATCAAAATGAAAGTTTTTCCATGAAAATCCTTCTAAATATAACAAAAAGGATAATGAGAAAAAATTACGATATAGAGATATTTATCATGAGAAAAATATTCAAAATTATATGATATTTTTTGTTAGGAAAATATTTAAAAATAAGTAACTTTTTTTTCTAAAGATTTCCTAAGAGATAAACTCACCAGTTTGTTTGGGAAATTATTTTTAAAATTGGTTGAAAAGAAAAAATTTAAGATATATTAAAACACTAATTTTTAGTAAATCACTAATCATTGAGTCTTGAAAAAGACACTATTTTTTATAGAGAAAATACTAAATAGAAGATAACACATTTGATTTTAAAAAGATAGATATCTTTTTTATATATTTTGAAACACCCTTGTTGAAAATCCATATCGTAAATAGTGTTTTAAATTTTTCTTTTAAAAATATATAAATTTAATTATGGAGATAATATAAAATAACCCATATTAGAGTTCCCAAAGAGTGATGAGATCTTTGGTGAGAAGGAAAATATATATATAGAAGAAAAGATCTATTCGAAAGAATTCAAGTTATTCTTTCCAATGATAAACTTTTATTTTGAAAAGTATTTCATAAATGAAGATGATATCAATAAAAAAAGTAAATTTCCTAGGTAAAAAATTTAAATATCATAGATAAATGAATTTGGATGATAAACTGGGCTAATAAGATCATCATAAATTAGAGAATTGATGAGTTAAGTAGAAGGAATTTTTTGTGAGAAAACTATTACAACTTGAGTAAAATTTTAATAAAAACCCCTTCAATGAGATAGAGCTTTAAATTGAACATAAATTACCATGAATTATGATTGGATCATGATATTTAATTTTTAATGGTTAATAGATACACCTTACAAATAAAACATAGTGTATAACAATAAATATTCCTCAATGTGTGAAAATTTGAGGCAAGAAACCCATACAAGAAGCAGAATATTTGAGGTAAGAGTCATTTTATAGTTAATTCATAAGTAATAATTATAAAACAACTATAAAATAATATTTAAATACATTTTCATGCATTAATTTGGTAAAATAAATAAAAAATGGAACCATAGAGTTCAATAAGAAATCTTGTAACTCATTGGATGGAAATTGAGTTTATAAAAATCCTTACAATCTTCATTTCCTTTGAATCAAAGTATTTTTAAATTAAAAACATTATATTGACATTTGAAAACCAATAATTACATAAATAATATTAGAGTAATTCATAAGGTAGTGATCAAACCATATTAATTTTTTCATGGTTTACAATTAGAAATATGTCACAAGACATTGAATTTGTTAAAAGAACCCCTTAACTTATTCCTAATTCATTCTGTGCATGCACTTAACTTACTAGATAACAAAATTTATTTTATAAAAATCTCTTAAGAACCTTATTGATTTATATTTCATATTATAAGTTGTTTCTATTATTATATTCTGTAATTCATTATGTAGTTTTTTTCATTTTTCAATTACTTGGGGTTGTTTGGTCAATTTTTACATATCTCCATATGTATATTGAAAATACTCAATGGTATATATTTGAAATTCTCTTTTTTGGATTAAATTTACAACGAATTTTTATTTTTAATATAATTTATAATATTTCCAATAATATATATTATAATAATTAAAAAAATTGTTTTATTATTATTTTTCTATATCACCAGTAATTTTATTTCCATAGTCACCAATGATATACCATTATATCATTGTTTTTGTTGGTGGTTAAACTGAACAATTAATAAACATGCTATAATTAATGGATAAGTGTGATTATGAATTTATTTATTTATAATACAATTATTACCAAATTTTAATGAAATACTTTATATTTTAGTAAATTGGTGAATCATATTTGAAAATATTTATAAAAATAATAAAATACTATAAGTACAAAAGTAAGTACATCAATTTTGTGGATGTGGAAGTCTCCGTGTACGCACATATAAACATTTCATTTTTAAAACAATTATATTATAAATATCATTTCAGTAATTCAAGAATAACAAATATGTTTTATATTATATACCCAAATGTCAAGGGATAGGCAAAACTACTCCTATGGAAATATATTTAAATAATTAGGTGCACAGGATAACAAATTCACGGAGCAACTATACAAAGGCGGGTATAGACCTCATTGCCAAGATAAGCCTGGACAATATCATTACAATAGTCAGGTAAAACAAAGGACCAACTGGAACTGACCTCCAAAATTTCTCTCTTAGAAAGCGCATAAGAAACCCAATTGGCATCATGATAAACATGTGTAAATTCAAGGGAAAGCACCTCTAAAATATAAATACATTCAATCCATGCTAGTAGGATCTTCCATGGCACATTCTGCGAATTATCTTTACAGATTTGAATAGAAATAGATGAATATGACTCCAAATATAATTGATTCCAACCATAGTGAATAGAATATTTAATTGATTTAATCATGGCCCAAATGTATGATTAAATTGCAAGACTATTGCCAATAAAATGGAAGAATCAACCTTTCACAAACCCCTAATGAGTTCGAAATACACCACTATATCCACCAGGTCCCAGTGCACCCAAGGATACTCTATCAACATTGACTTTAAGCCACATAGAGATTGGAGTTATCCTTTGAACATACTTCATCATAAAAAGTTTCTTGATCCTACCATTCACACCTAGTGATCTCAAAAGAACAAGGTTAAAAACATCATTATCCATAGATCCAGTTTGAATAAGGGAGTTTGTCAGAATTGCGCGATGCATGAACATAACACCATTTCGAAAAGAGGACTTTGTGTTTCTGAGAGCTAAATATTTTCTTTCCCTCCATAAGAAATAGAAGACACTCAGAGAGGTATCAAACCAAAGGGAATGGATCTGGTCACTTCTCTCCTTGCTGCAGATGGAGTGCAGAAGATCCTTTACGGACAACAAATTTAGATAGCAAGAGAAGAGATCCTAAAAATACATCTAGAGGATACATGTGAATCAATAGGAAATAAACATATGAAGATAAGTTTCATCCGCCTCTAAAAAGAGGAGACATACCAGATCCAACTGGACATTAGTGCCCAGTAAAAAATACTGCATTGGGTGGTTCTGTTTCCAAATTTTCCAGACAAGGATAGAAGAAGCAGGTGGAATGAAATATTTATTCACACCTGTGACATGTGAGTGAAGGATCAAAGAGGGAACACAAAGCATTCAGTATTAATATCTCTTGGAAAATATCCAATTAAAATTGGGAATCCAATACAAAGAGTTAGAATCCATAAACATGTATCGTGAAATCTGTATACACAGGTGTTCAGGTAACAACCCATTCACAGTCACAGTACTACATTGATCAACAATAGTAAGGTTTTTTCAAAGATAGAGGGATAAAAAGATCATCACAAATGGTTCAAGAAACCAAGGGATCATCCAACAGTTTAGTGAATATTTTTCTCATACCATCCATCTAGAAATTTCCATAAGTTTAGCATAATCCTACTTGAGGGAAGGCCAAACAGAAGAAGTTAGATTATAGGCATACCCATGGGAAAACTTCAACACAAAACTAGAAGATAGAAACCCCATAGAAGGATCAGAGATAGAGAGAAGATTCACACAAAATTTTTAATCAAATTATCCTTCAAAAGTCTTAAATCTTTCACCCCCACCCCCCCCCCCCCCCATTAGGATAGTTTTGATGCAGCCTTTCCAGGCCACTGTGACTAAAATTTTCTCATAAATTGTTCCAGTCCAGATAAAATTTCTGGTCTTATGAATCAATCCTTTTATAATTTCCCTTGTCCATCTATATAGAGTGAAATAATAAACAAACATTGAAGTGATTATTGAATTTATCGAAAAAAATTATTCCATCTTGAGCCATATTTTGGCCTTTCCAATTCATCAGTTGATTAGTAATTTTAAGAGCAACATTATCAAGATGACATCATTTAACTGTTCCCCAAAACATAGGCATACTATGATAAATGAAGGGTAGGGTTACTCTCTTCATGCCATGATTCTAAGAAATTCTATTCTTCCTCAAAATGGTAATTCCTTCACCAAACATAACCAAGGACTTTCCCCTACTAATAACTTGGCCTGCAACTTCTTCATAGTGTGTGAAAATTCCTTTGATATAGGAAATGGTCCATTTTTCTCCCTTTCCAAACAGTAAAATTTCATATTCATTGATCAAATGAGAGGGAGCGAAGATATTCTTCCCAATTTTCATCTTATAATACCAACCAGAATTAGCAAGATCATTAAGGCACAAGCTCAAGTAGTCTTCTGAAATAGCAAAGAGTAGTACAGAGAGAGGGTAACTCTACCTTAGTCTTCTTGTACATCGAAATAATACTCCAGGGGATCCATTAATAAGAAACAAAATCCTAAAACTTCCCAAGAAGAATCCAAATATTCCAAAAAAAATCTTTGTGAAAACCCTTTAATTTGACGAATATTTAAAAGAAAACCCCATCCAATAGTGTGAAAATCGTTAGAGATTTCAATCTTCAAAGCCATGTTACCAAATATTTTCCTCATATTCATGACATTTCCACATTTAGAAGTAGTGAAATGGCAGTTTTGTATGTTCTGTCCTTGGGAAAAACATAATTGATTACTAGAAATAAGTCCCTGGGTAATTTCACCCAACCTTTGAGTCATTATTTTACTAATAATCTTGGGTGTGGTATTACCAATGGAAATAGGTCGAATGTCCTTAATATCAAGCAAAAACTCCTTCTTAGGGATTAGAGAAATAAAATTAGAATTCATTCCAAAAGTCTTAAAAGAAAATTAATAAAAATCCATCACTGCATTTGGGATATCATGATGGAAAATATCCTAGTAGAACATAGAGAACATGTTGGTGAAACCATTAGGACTAGACACACTATCAATATTCAAAGATAGGTAAGCATCATATATCTCCTTGGCACTAGTAATTTCAATAAGTCTTTTATTTTTAGCATCATTGGTATAAAGATCAAAGCAATTGACAATTTTATCAGAGTTTTCAGCTCCATTATCTGAATAAAGCTTCTCAAAGTAGGTCGGGATAGCTTTTTCAATCTCATTCTCATAGGAGAACACATTCCCTTTAATACTGATGACATTAAGACTTCTCCTAGATCTATTTTCCCTGTACATAAATTGAAAGAGTTTAAAGTTCCAATCTCCCTCCTTTAACCATCTCATGTCAAAATGATTCTGATTTAATATATCTTTAAGTGTCAATAGATTGTCCAGATTTGAAGCAGCTTGTATCTCCTCTTGGGATGTCTCATCTTGAGACATATTATCTTGCTGATAGTTTAACAAGAAAATTTCAGCTTCTTTAATGTCATTATAAAGGGAGGAAAAAGAAGGTTTTCTCTATTGTTTTAATCATTGTTTGACTTCCTTTAATTGACAACACAAAAAATGTGAAGGGCTTCCCAAGAACTCAGTTTTCTAATCATAAAAAACAATCTCCCTACAACCAGGAATGACCACCCATGTATTATTGAATTTAAAAACAATTAGAGCTGACCTCACCCTATTTCCACAAACCTTAACAAGAAGAGGATTATGATTAGAATATAATCTTGGAAAGGTCACTATAGAAACATCCATTGCACTATTAATACTATTCAATTGCACAAAAAATATATTCATCTTGCTTCCCTTCTGTCCATTGATGGTATACCTACTCCATGTAAATTTAGTTCCAGATACGGGAACTTGAGTCAAACCACATTTATCTATGCAAGAAGAAAAATCAGAAGCTGATGTATGACATAAATTATCCCCAGTTTTTTCCTCAGGTCTCGGGACAATGTTAAAATCATCTATTAAAACCCAACTATTGTTCATACCCTTAGAAATATCTACTAGATTCCTGCACAAAGAACATATCCTTGTATAAATACTGAAAGCAGAAACCTAGGTTACCAAAAGAGTGAGACAATTTATGCTTCATGAGATAGTCACAAACAAAAAATCATTTATGTGAGATGTAAACAAAACACTATGATGCTTCATGAACCATAAGGATTCTGCACTGTCACCAACTTGGTTATTAGTAACAAAGGAATAAACCAATGAAAACCACTTAAAGGAACACCAATTCTCAAATTTCATTCGTGGATCTGTAATACCAACTAGTAAAGGATTATTGGTCCGAATGAGATGCCTAAGGGACTTAACTGTGGGAGAGTTCCAAATCCCTTGGCAGTTCCAAAATAAGACCTTCATTTCTTTGACTTGGGCCTAGTAATAGGAAATAATGACATTGTTTTTTGTTTTTCTTAGATAAAACAGTAACTGACTCATCATGGGAACGAATACCTGATTCTCGATTCAGAGTGGGAGATTCATTACCATCCCCACATGATTTCTCAAAACTGATTAACGAGAATCGGTTTATGGAATCCATTGGAGAAAGTAAATTAGAAGGGTGCCTTATTCTTGTATCCATATCTGGATGGACCTGGAGAAATTCCCCATAATGTTATCCATGATTCTGGACACCACCTATAATATCAAGAGCATCACCACTGGGAGGAATATACATATCCATTGAATCATTTGATGGAACATCAGAATAGGTAGTGTTCACTAACACAACTCCTAGAACAAGGTCCAAGGTAGCAAATTTAATATGATCAGTTGGGTCTGTTAACCCAGTGGAATATGGAGAAGGGACTTCAACTAAATTCAGATCACACATTTGAGGATCAGGAATAGCACCACTAGTAGGTATAGTGGTATGTGCTATAAAATATTCATGATTATACTTTCCCTCCTAAGAAGTTTTCAATAAAGGGGCAAGAAGAGAAGACCTTGGTAGAGTAAAATGGTCCATAACTTTAGCAGGAAAATGATTAGGTAATGTAGCAGGATCCTTACCATCAGAGATCTGAGTAGGATCTCCTACAGTGGCCTAGATTGAATTCCCCACATTAGAGTATTTCTCATTCTGAATATCTGATGCTCCTTTAGAGTTAGAGGGATCCAACACATTAAAACTTCCCTTATTTCACCTACAAGTCAAATCGTTATGTCCTATAATTTTATATAAGTTGTAGAGCTTATGCCTATTGCAATCTGAGGCCATATTCCTGAAGAAGTAAAATTTCAAGCAAAACATAGGCTTCCTCTCTTAAATAATTCCATGAGTAAGACTATAATCCTTAGTGGTCATCACCAATTCTTCCACAAGGGTGGAAGAAATATCATCTTCAACCAAAATCCTTTTATAGTGGAAAAAAGAGGGGTTTCCAGTTTGCCTATCCAGCATAATAGGATTACCAACAGATGAAGAAATATCCCATAAAATTTGTTGGTGCCAATGTAGCCAGTTAAGATTACATACCTGTATCCATAATTGAGTATAGGTTTTATTTACAGAATTTGAATCAAAATTCATATCCCATTCATGAATCCGGAGGAATCCAGGCTTTAGAGTGACTTATCCAAGACTCCACGAACACCTCTTGAATTCATCAGATGAAAAAACAATATAAAAACCCCACAACCCATCACTATCATCTTATAATCAACAAAATCCTTGACCGAAGCAATCCTCTTGGCATGTTCATTGAACTTACAAGGTTTTACCCCTTTCAAAATTAGAACCCGAGCAATTATAGAGAACATACATAATTTCACCCTTTCTTCAATAACACTTTGATTCTTTGAGACATGCGCAGTGTGCCCTTTTCTAATAATCCTACATGATGGAGTAGATTCAAAATCTAGAAAAGAGATATTACCTGCACTCTTCGCAGCATCTTCGAATCTTTTCATTGATCCATCTCCATATCGAAGAGCACAAGATTTAGAACGACCTTTCACATAAAGTTTGAGTAATTATTTTTTTCCAAGGTAATCCTCCGCCAAAGTTTCGTGACCAGAGGGCCTTTCTAGATCAACAACATTTGATCGAGGTGCAAGATCACCGAGTTAGGGTTGCCTCTAGGTTCCGCACCGCTCTCCGCCTTCTTCTCTAGGGGAACATCTTATATATTTAATAATAAACACCATCATTATAACCATCCATGTGCGGAATTTATGAAAAATTAAATATGTTGTTTGTGGAGGTGTTTGTCATCACGTACGCACTGTTGATGTTCCGTTGTATTTCTTAGTGGATGGAAGTGATTAAATCATGGTTTTTCCTTTAATGTAATCAAATTTTGGTATAATAATTATAATTGTTTCATTAAATTAAGGTGGTTAGAAAATGTTTGAAAGGGTATGATTTAGAAGAAATGATTAAGAAGGAGGTAATATTTATATCGAGAACTTTAGTTTTCCTTTAAAATATCCTCGAAATGGAGGTCTTAATCTACTTAATAGAAATTAAAGTATTAAGGAAGTGGGAGAGGATAATGGGAGGTAAAATGGAATAGTTTATTAATGCAATTATAAGGTAATGTGTAACTTTTTGTCATCTATGTTCTCCCTTTAAGGGGTGAAGAGGAGGGAAATTTTGGAAGTACATTTTTCATTTTCAAAAAATGTAAAGTTTCTATTCATGGGTAAAAGTGACAAAAAATGAAAAAACAGGTAAGGAGACGTGATTTATGGTCAAAATAAAATGCAAAAATAAATTTCAATTTTTTTTTTCATTTTTTTGGGTTATTTCCTCTTAGTGAATTAATTTTTACCATTTTTACTTTTTTGGGGTTAATTATTTTTTAAACATAATAATTAATTTTAATCGAAAAAAATAAAATTGAAAATTTTACATAATTTTAAACTTCAAATTTTAAATATGGAATTTATTTAATAAAATAAATTTTATAGTGGTGTGAAATTTTAATTTTTACATAAACACACATAACATGTAACTATAGTTTTTTAGGGAAAACGTGTTATAAGCTTAAAATTTATCTGTAGGCTAAAATAATTAATAATTTATATTTTCAAGACATAAATTGGTTAATTATAAAACATATAAATTTTATTTGGATTTAAAATAAATCTAAAACATAATTTTAGAAAAATAATGTTTAATTAAATTAAAATACCAGAAACGTTTTTATTAGAATTAAAAATATTACTTTTGTTTTATATGGTTAAAAATTAGCTTTATAAAATTTAAAAAATATTCTTAGAATATATAATTTATTTATTTTATCAATTAAAATTTATTATTAAATTATATTTCTTTTTTATATACTAATAAATTAATAAAACGAAATGATTTTTAGAAAACTGTATTTCTTTCTATACATAGAAAAAACACTTATCTTGGAATAATCCCTAAATTTCATACTAAGTCAATTTCTATATATGGAATTCAAAAATTTAAATTATTTTATCAAATTATTACTCTAAAATTTTGAAAATTTTGATTTTGAAATAAAGCAAAAAGTATAATGATAACCCCTTTTATTGAACAATAACCTTTTTCACATTATGTGTCCTTAATATTATTTCATCCCAATTTATTTTTTATAGAATTGATTATATGTTATTTAATATATTGAAACATTATATATTATCATTTAATATTGTTTTATTTATTTTATAAGATAAAATATTTTATACTTTTAGAAATTATTTGGGATAGAATATTGTAAATCACATTTCTTATGTATCCTCAAAATGCAATATTTTTTAGTTGAATAACATATTTTTATTTAGTAGATGCTTTATATTTTTTATAGTTTTATTAATATTATTTATCTATTGGGTATTGAATTTTTTCATTTAGATGGTGTACATAAAATAAGTTACGAGACATATTTTTTGTTTAAGTGAAAAATTAAACATTGAAATATTAGTTTGTTACATTATCTCACTTTAAATAAACCGCTTCCTTGAAATTTTAATTATTCCTTACTAATAAAAGTAGGTGAGGGTATTATTAACATATTATTTATCTGTGATATAAATTATAATATATTACCTAACTATCTCTCTTAGGCTATATAAATTTATTTATATTTCCTCAAACAATATTAATATTTCATAAAATTATATTCACATTTGTACACCCTAATCGCATATTTTCCATAATTCACCTTTCCTATAACTATTTGATTCTCAAAGACATTAATAGGTTGTGAGAGTATATATTCCTCTAAAAATTAGGTATACCTTTAACCCTCATACATATTAATTGATAGTTCATAAAGTCACAAACTCATAAATATATATCAGAATCTAAAAAATGAGATGAATTTCACTAAAAATATCATGGATCGCATTTTCATTAAATCAATAATCAATTCCAAGTCTATTAATACTATATAACTCACCTTCCTCAAAGTCAATTAACAATTTATTGACTCAATATCAATATATTATAATAAACCCTGGAGTTATCTGTGCCTAAATCATAAGTACTTCAATAGGTAACCCCAAAAATATAACTATTTCATAAGATCACTTTTCAAGGTTATTGATACCATTTTAAATATGATTCCAAACCTTTAAAGTAAAAATAAAAAAAAGTAAAATCTAGATATTCTTTACATAATCCTCATAACTTTTAGAATATAACAGAGTATCATCGATAAATATCACTCACTAATGAGGGTAACTAAGAGTATGAAGATTTAATTTCTATTATGATAGCATCCTCACTACCTTAATTTAGACCAGGAAACTCACATTTTCTATAATAATAGATATATATTAGGATTATCAACCATTTATGTATTCCACCACATTGAGCTACAATACATAGTTATTTTCTAGATACATTCCTTTCTCACATTCAATTTCATGATCCTGTTTCAACCAAATACTATAAAATTAGTTTGATAACATATATAAAGTTAATATATAAACAAAAATCTAATGATGTCTTCACCATGTATACCTTCATTTTTAACATATGATTCTTTTGGTATAACCAATAAATCTACTTGTTCAATATTTTCTTATCCATTTTTATTTTTGTATTAGGCTCTCTAACTTAATTTTCTAATATCATACTCAAATACTTCAGAATATTTCATTAAAGAGAATATAAATATACCATATCACATCCCATTGGAGTTTCAGAATTGGTATATAGCTAGGAATCATTTTTATGAACTAGGTGATGATTGATTAAATACCCAACACACAATTTTTCAATGATATTACCCATAGGTAAAAACATGCCAAAGAGTATATCCAATTATCATATTAATTTATGGATGTTATTTCTAGGATAAACACACAATATATACCTATATTTCCTATTGTTTTATTATACTTAATGTTATACTTATTGTTTTCATTAATTCTCTCTCATCCTAATATAAAAAACACAAAATAATTCGTATAACCAACTTAAAGGTTTATCTATGCCTTTGAATCCATGATCATCCTTAATTTATCAATTCTTAATGACCTTTAAAACTCTTAATTTATGTTTAACCAATAATATAATAACCAATAATGCTATCTAAAACCTCCTATGATACCAAATCAGGTGTACCAAAGACGCACTCCTAGATCCAGTGATAGAAACACATATCTTTTAAACAATAGATCTTATATACATAAATAATTATAAGATAATGAAACATTTACAACAAAATTTTCATTAGTATTTTCGAGTTTTAGAGAATTAGGACAATTATTTAACTAGTAACTCTCATGTTATTTCTATCAAATTGAAAAAAATTTCCACTATATAAGAAACTACTTAATCCATAACAATACTTAAACATCTCTCACAAATCCTCTACAAAACATACTCTTCTAGAAACAACTTACATAATAATTTTCTTTATAACTTGATAAAATGGAAGCATACTAATGGGATGATCTCTAATGCTTAGTAAGGGAAAACATAAGTGATAAAAATAAATTATTATAACATACAATAGTATGAGAGTATACAGTATGATAATGATACATAATAAAGATATACCCATTTAATCATAGAATTAAAATCATATAATAAGGATTTAGTTAACATAATATATTAATTAGAGGAGTGTGAAAGCATGATTCAACAAAAACTATCCATGCGAGAATAACATAATCATAATGTTAAGAATAATTATGTGGTATAAACAAAAAGATAAAAAACCTATATCATGTTTACACACCATGACATTCATCACATTATAGGCTTGGGCTAACCACATGTGTACCTTCTAGGGCATGGGCTAATCCTCCTATGTACCTCTAGGTTTTTGGATAAAATCTCTTGTGTACCCCTTTTTCCTGGGATAAAATATCGATCATACCCATTTGATTTGGATAAATCCCCCCATAAAGGCTTTTCCTTGGGATAAATCATCCCCTTTACACTTTGACTGCCGATGAATCCTCCCATGTAACATTTTTTCTCATGAGACATAAACATAAACTATTATATTGGATGAGTATATAGGGTCCCATCCATCATAATACACACACACACGGATATATATATATCTGTGTGTGTGTGTGTTCCACTTAAAATCAATCACAATTATATCTTATGATAACAAGGGAAGAGAATGGTTTTCAAATCTTTTTCATGTGGAATCACTTAAAGAAAACATTTATAATTAAATTAAAATTCATAACATGATATACCCTTGGAAAATAAATGAATATCGAAATATAATTAGTAAACTTATAAGTAAATACATTTTATTCAAGATAATAGAAAATATGGTATTTATTATATATAGATAATTGGTATACGCTTAATTAAATAATTTCATCAATCAATCAATTTATAGGTGTTTGGGTGAACACCCATCATTCAATGGAATCCAAATATCGCTTTCAAATAGGAAAATAATTAGAAAAAAATTATAATTTATGAACCAAATATGATTAAGGTATACAAATATAGGGATTCACTATTTCTATAATATATTTTTAATTTTTATTATCTTTAAAATCAAAGGCAAATAATCAACCAATAGATGAAGAATACATTTGTAATAATAGTCAACTTTTACTTTAAAAAACAAGATAAAAATTATAATTTTTTTCATTAAAAAGCTTTTAAATAAAACTCATAGTGTAGTGGAAAAATACTAATTTTCAAAATCCCTAATGACGGGAAATATGATTCAATATAATGGGAAAAAATCCTTTTGAAAATGTTTTAAAAAAAAGTTTCTTTTCATATTTTTATAATGAAATTCTAAGATAGTAATTCACTAGTTTTTTTGAAAATTCATTTCTACAAAAGTTTGGAAGGAAATATTTTAAGATGTACTAAAAAATATTTTTTTAAGGAATAATTAATAATTTATTTATAAAGAATACATAATGTTTTTATAAAGAAAACATAGAGTGGATGATAAAACATTTAATTTTGAAAATATGTAAAGATTTTATAAATATTTTAGAATACCCATATTAAAACCACACATTTTGAAAATTTAATTAGATTATCCTTTTAAAAATTGTTAATGATAATTATCTAAATCATAAAAAAAATCAATAATAGAGTTCCCAATAAAATATTAGAACATCGGTACGGTGGAAATATGGGCATGGAGGAATATATTCATTGTAAATAAAGAGATTTATTATTAAAAATGTTAATATTTTATTTGATAAGGTGTTTCACAAAGGAAGATGATATAGATGAAAATAAGTATATTCACCAAAGACCTATTAAATTACTATATATAAAGGAATTGGGATAATATATGGGTATTAGAAGATTGCAATCATGCACATAGTCTATAATTCAAGTAGATTAAATTTGAGTTGAGAAAACCTTTATTGAGTGAGTAAATAAAAATTAAAATCCCTTGAAAAAAATATAGTTTTAAATTGAACTTATAATTTCATTAATGATTCAATGATTATAATAAAAAATATTAAAGGGGATGTTGATGAATTTTTATAAAGAAAACATGGTGTATAATAAGAAATACGTCTCAAGCGGTGATAATATGGGACATGAAACCCTTACAACAAGCATAATATTTTAGGTAAGAGTCATTAAGTACTGAATCCATAAGAAAGAATATTAAAAATATATTAGTTATGTATTAAATACATTATAAAGTATTCATTATGTATAATAAATCAAGCTTCTAACAATAGAGTTCAATAAGAATTCTTGTAACTCAGTAGAAGAAAATTGAGTTATAAAAACCATTACAAACTTGGTATCCTTTGAATAGATGTCCGTTTAAATAAAGAACCATATATGGGTAATAAAACCCCAATATTTATTATTTTCCAACATCACAATTAATTATTCTTCCATTTTCAAGCATAATAGAAATTTATTGCATCGTTCATATAGTTGGTCAAACCGAGAAAAAAAGGAACATGCTAAAATTAATGGATAAGTATAATTACACATTGATTTTAGTATAATACTATTCTTATACATATATAATGAAATTATATATATTTTGTTATGGTGGTGAATTATATTTTATAAGAGATAAAAAAACATGAAAAGTCTAGATGAAAAAATACACCCCCTTCATTAAGGTGGTAGTTCACACATACGTACATATATCGTTTTCTTTTTTCAATGAATTATATGGATTGGAAGTAAAAATTAATTTTTTATTTTAGAATCATGAATATATTTTATATATTATATTTATTACCCAATTTTATCATTATAATTATAAATTAATTGTGGTATGAAAAATGGAAGACATCGATTCGTGGAGGTGGTTGTCCGCACATATGCACAATTGATGTTCCTTTATTTTTCTTAGTGGGAGAAAATGAATAAATAAGTTTTGTTTATATAATATTATAACATCATGGTATATAAATTATACTAGTTTCCTTATACAAAGGTGTTTATAAAATTTTTTGATGAGTAATTTTAAGAATAAATGAATAAGATTGAGGTAATACTTTCATTAGGAGCTTTATTTTTCTCTTACAAATATCATTGGAAATGGAGGCCTTAATAAAAATAATGGTTACCAAAGTAATAATGAAGTTAAATAAGGTTCTTGAAATGAAAAATATAATAGTTCTATAAATAAATTTTATGAAAAAGTGTAACTTTAATTGGTGGAGGGATTCCCTTTTATAGGTGAAGATGATGGAAATTTTGGAAGCACACTTTATACTTTAAATAATGTAATGTTACTATTCATGGCTAAAAGGATAAAAATGGAAAAAAGGGGAATTGTGGGAATTGTGGGAGATTCTTGGTCAAAATAAACCACAAACATCCATTTGGAAACTTGTTTTTAACATTTTTTGGGATATTTCCTCTTTGTATTTTTTTTCGTTTTTACATTTTTTAGGGTGATTTATTTTTTACCTTAATAATTATTTTTACAATCCAAAATAAAAAAAATTACCAAAATTAAAAAAATATGATTTCAAATTGAAAAATTATTTATCAAATAATATTTCTAATGTATTGAAATGTTAATTTTAAAATAAATACACATAACATGTAAAAATAATATTTTTAATAAAAGTTTGTATTTAATATTAAAATTTATGTATAAGATAAAATTTTCTATGTTTTTGATCTTCAAGAAAAAATTGGTTTATTATAAAAAATGAATTTTATGTTTCTTTCAAAGAAAGCTAAACCTGAATTTTACTTGAATTACATTTGGAGTTACTGATTGTTTTCAACTATTTTAAATCCTTATAGATAATCATTATTGAGGAGTTTTTTAACTCATTAAGAATGTTCCTAATGGGTTGATATCAATTTGTAATTTGTAGAAGTGATCCTAAAGTTGAGGGTGTGAAGAAATTATTTTACTAACCTCTTTGACAGTTTCTTCTAAATAGGAAAAAAACCAGTTATTTAAAGACTTAAATTTATGATTCGTACAAGAATACCTACATATAAGAAAATTCTATATAAGAAAAATTTGCTTATACTTGAATTCCTCAGTGTATTAGATTTCTACCACATCCTTGAATTATAACCACATATGTGAATTTATGTTGGAGTTTTTCTCCATGTATCTATTTATTTTTTAAGAATATTATTTGATCAGAGATCCAAATTTATGTATTGGATTTTATTTTAAATAACCACATCTGAAAATTTTGCGAAATAAAATTTTGATTTCTTGAAACTATGAGGTCTAAAATAATGAAACCCAATGATGCAAAAAATGATCTTCATTACCTAAAAAATCACATCTAAAATGTTATTGAAGATTATTCAAAAAATATTTCTCAAATTATGACCACAATTCATATCTTTTTTATGTTCTAAGTGGTGTTATCTGAAAAGATATTGTGCTACTCAAAGTTGTTGCTATAATTTATTATACTCTATCTATAAATTATAGAATTTCTTAAATGGGTTTGTTCTTTTATTTTATTTAGTTATTATATATATTTATAATAAATATGTGATGAAATATAAGTTAATTTGAGTTCTTTTGTATTTTTGTTGTAGAATTCCTTTGAAAGGTTAAGATAAGTCATACCTATCATGATGTGAACTAGTTAAGGGAAATAAAATAATATGTATTATTATGATTTTTGTTTAATTTTTTTGTTGTACATCAATTAGGCTGAATTATATATTAATAACTTCATGTAGGAGAAATTTCAGTCATATGAGTAAAATTATCCTGAAAATAAATTTTACATGGGATAATTTATTGATCTACACATTTAAAGTCATAAGAATACAAAAATGGGACTTCTATATTAATTATTTTTACTAGTAACCTTAAAGTATTCATATTATCCCATTTGAGATAACATATTTTTATGGGATCAATGGAGTTCTCTTAATAAATCCTTTTAAAAATATTGATTCCAAGAAGGTTGAGTGTGTGTATATAACAAGAATATGAGATTTTGTTAAAAAGATAGAAGACTAGAGCGTGAGTTGAACCATAATAGTGTAGAGGAAGCAAAAAAACACTTTGAGAGATTCTTGTAAATTATATAATGATAAAATACTATAGTGATAAAATGATTGAAATAACACTGTCAGATGTTATTTGAAACTATGTATGGAGAGGAAAATATAGTGATCAACAAAGGGTGTCTAAAGAAAAATCATAGTTGTCGTTATTTTATTACAGTGAAGCTCATGTGTTTATGGAGATATTCTGAGTATTATAAGAAGTTCTTCAATGTATCTACATGAAGTGAGAAACAATTCATGAATATTTAATAAGGATCGAGGAGGGAGAACTAAATCTATTGTCACTGAGGTAACTTTTCTCTCAAGAATATATATTTCATCTTTTCAATATATCCTATATAATGGTTGTGTGAATCTATGTTATATTGTGTGAATATTGAGAAACATATTATTACTCTATTCCCACACATTATGCATTTAATTCTTTGTTTGTTGTAGTACATAATTTATTGTTGGGAGGACTAACCAAACTTGATAAAGAGTAGGTTACCCAAGAAGGGATTGGAACTTGTAAAAATCCACTTTTTCATTGTTTATTTATTTAATGCATACACTAGTGATATTATGACCCTCTACATGAGTGAATTGTACCTTAATGGGTTGAAAATGTTGATTTAAACAATATTGTTTTTTAAAAAACTAGTCTCTACTGATTCATCCCCCACTTATTATAGATGTTACTTGATCCCAGTTACTTGAAATGGTATTAGATGTAAGGTTCCTTTATTTTATTCATTGAAGTTCCCATAGTGGATAAACCAAATTCTATAAATAGTATGGGTGTGCCAATATTTTAGGGAAAATGTTTCACATTTGGAAGAATTGAATGTTTCCATATCATCTATCCATTCATTAGAGGTTCGAGATATTATTGTATTATTTTCCTCCCATTGAATGAAATTATTCAATAAATCTGATGGACCAAATAGATAAGGAAAATAATGTAAAAGTACAAAATTTTATTCTTATATTCTTATCAAAAAAGGTTTAAATAAAATTAAGGGGACTTCAAACGAAAAAATAAATCTAGGATAATCTATAAAGTATCCACGAAGGAAT
The DNA here is from genome assembly GCA_963277665.1 of Viscum album. Taxonomy (NCBI): domain Eukaryota; kingdom Viridiplantae; phylum Streptophyta; class Magnoliopsida; order Santalales; family Viscaceae; genus Viscum; species Viscum album. Next base: position 219,254,064 of record OY728127.1, on the reverse strand, counting down.
TGTGAATGTTAACGATGAAATATTAAAAATCTAGATATGTAGTTTTGAAGCTGATAATAGGGTTGAGGAAGAGAATATTGATGACTATTTAGCATAGTAAAATGATGTTGTTAGTAATATCTAGGGTTTTGGTAAAAAACATAAAGACTTTACTATTGTTAAGGGGTTTATAAGTAATTTTCTTGACATTTTTCCCAACATCTCATATTTAGAACATAGAAAGTGTATTTCCCTAGACGAACTATATAAATTCTCAATGTTTTGAAATTATAAAACTTATATCCCTCAAGAAAGAGGTAAAAGATGAAATGGATTTTATGGTCATAAGAAAATTAAAAATTAAATAATCAGTTCAAAATTGAAATTTAAGTGATTTTTAATATGAATAGGATGAATAATACCTTCAAAGAATAATTAATATTATATTAAAATGATTTAATAAAGGATATATAAAGGGGAAAGGAATTTATCCTCTTAGAAGCTATGAATTTAATGGAATTGGTAACTTTTCTATAAATATTTTTAAAAATAAGGAACCATATTATGAAATTGATAAGGATAAGAATCTATACAAAAATAAGTGATATATAAGTTCAAAAGAGTCATCTAAAAAAATAAAAATAAAGAAATGATTCTCTAGACGTAAGATAAGAGACATGATAAGTAATAGAAAACCACCATTCTAATCATCTATTAGGGAATATGAAATTGATTCTAGATATAAATTTACAAATTTCATGCCTCGTGATTAATTTTTTTGACACTTAAATTAGTAATGAATATGGACCAGAACCAACAGAGTTTGAACACAGGTTTAAGTATGATCTTGAATATTTCATGGAGTAGAATACCATTCTTGATACATAAAATAAAAAATTGGGGAAAGATATCAGGATACTCATTTAAGAAAAGAAATTTTTTTAAAAGAAATAACAAACTCATATTAATGAGATTAAAAAATTCATATTGATGGAATCTAGATAGGAAATACTGTAAATGATCTTGAATTTAAATTTTATTTAAAATAATAAGAATTTTAGTAGATATAATCCATGTTTCTTGGATATAATAAAAAACTCAAAAGTTTAAAGTTGAACTACAAAAATATTGTTTATGTTAAAGTGAAATCCATTAAACCAGTTGAGATATCTGTTAAAAAATCCCTTGTTAACGTTTTACCTAAGTTTTTTTAATTACGTCTAAACTAACTATACAGGTTATAAATAAAAATATATTCAAGAGTGAACCATAAAAAATATATAGAATCATTCTATCAATTCAGTAGAATAAATTAGGTCATCTAGAAGATATTTTTCTAAAAAAGAAAAAGAAAAATATAGACCGAAAGTTTATAAAAATAAAAAATTTATAGATAGAATTACTTGAATAATTTTTGTGATCTAATAATATTTAGGTTTCATGGGAACCTATAGCACTATATAGTGGTTGGACACAAAGCTTGAAAATATTGGTACAATATTTCATTTACCAGGATGAGATATGTAGTTCAAGGAAATTATCTAAAGAAGTAGAAATCACATTTTCAAAGAAGAAAAATTAGAAAACAAAATGTCTCAGGAATATAGGCTCAGAACATATTTGAGTGTCTTTATGTTATTTATGGGAGTTGTGAGAAAAAAAGTAAATTGTGTAGTAAAATATATGACTTGATTAGATGGATATAATAAATATTATGAGAAATGTATGATAGTTTAGAAAACCAGATGAATATATTGAATTATTTTTTAATATTCCATTGGAGGCCATAAAAAGAACAAGATCGTGGATTCATGATAGAGGGCGGTCCTACCACAGGAATAGTGATATTAATATTTTAATTAATATTTAAAACCCTAAAGGTAGAGTAGTAGCATTTGGAAAGGATTGATCATTAAAAATTAATCTTGTTGGATCAGCTAATATTGACCCTCAAATTTTGAAATTAAATGTTTCTCTATATCTGGAAGGGTTGAATCATGAATTATAAAGTGTAAATAAACTCACTAATGATGTTTATGAGGTTAGTTTCAAGAAGGAAACTTGTGTCATAAAATCATTAGAGGTTGGAAGAATCATATATCAATGAAAACGAACAAATAAAAACATAATTCTAATAGGTGATCCCACCAATTAATGTTACTTGAGTGAAAAAAAAATTAAAGTTTTTTTGTGGAATAGAAGTCTTGACCATATATTCAAAAGGACATTAAGTAAAATTATGATACATTATTTTTTGAAATATATTCACAAGATTAAGAGTGAATAAGATGATATATTTGTAATATGGGAAAAGGGAAAGATGACTCAAAAAAGTAATAAAAGTTAGGAACTATATTGACCATTCCCCAGGAACTTATTCTCATTGATCTATAAGGCCCACTGAGATAAAATTAAAATATATATGACTTATATTTCATAACATTAAATAATGGTTTCAACCGAATGACCAATGTGAGGTTTCTCATGAATAAGTTAGATTCACTTTATATGTTTATGGTTTTCAAAAGATAGGTTAAAAAGTAATAGGGACTTCACATTAAGAAAGTGAGATTTGGTCATGGGAAGGAGTTAAAAGGTGTTGAATTTTAAATTTACCACACTAGAGTGAAACAAAACAACAGTTTATCACACCTTATACACCTAAAAAAATGGGGTCATAGAGAGAATTAATATGGGTGTTGTGGAGATGAGCTACATAATGCTTTCAAAAAATAAAATTTCAATGTTCTTTTATGAAGAGGTTGTGTGTGTTTCCATACACATAAAAAATAAATTTCATTTCATACCAAACGAAAATTTCACCCCTTATGAAATGTGGAATAAAAATAAATTGGATACCAAGTAATTTAATGTTTTTGGATGTCACGACCCGTCCTCGGGGCCCGTACCGTGACTACCCCAAGCCCGCCTTCCATAGGCCAGGGGCTGGCGACTAGCACCAAGGCGTAAATCCCTGTAAAAAGGGAAGGCATTGCCTTTTTAAAGTAAACAATCACATAGAGTAAAAGCGGAAGAAGTAAATACTAAGTAAAAACTGAGTACAACAGTAAGTGCGGAAAGTATAAAGGGGCCGGAAATACAAGCCCAACTGTAAAGTACAACTCTAAAGGGTAAACTGCAACTGAAAAGTAAAGCTGTTACGCCGAGCTGTCCACTGGAAATCCCAGCTGAAGGGTGGGTACAGATAGCTCCTCTGCTCCTCGGGTCCCGTCGTCCGCTCCGAGTATGTCCCGCCCAGTGGTCCACCTCCGGGTACTGCCTCGTCATCATGTCCACCTCTGGGTACCGTCTCGTCGTGAGGTCCTCCTCCGGGTACCATCTCGTCGTATAGTCCACCTCCAGGTACCGTCCAGTCCTCGAACACTCAGCCTCTGTCAGCACTGCCCGTCGTCTGCAACCAACACAACGAGGTGCGGGCATAGCCCGTGCAGGGGTGAGTATAACGATACTTAGTAGGGACCATGAGACCCTCAAGGTCTCACTAAAACCAACAAAGATAACCACATAGAAGATCTCAATAGATAACCTCTACTTAGGTATATGCCCATACATATACCTAAGTTATCAGGTAACCCATCTCAATCAGGAGGAAACACAAGGATTGTGAAATCAACGGATAACTACTACCCTGGTATATGCCCATACATATACCTAAGTTATCAAGTGACCCATCTCAATCATGAGGTAAACACAAAGGTCAAAAGTCTCAGCTCAAAATAGGATTTTCATTATCGAAACCGTAACTGCTGAAGAGCTCCGTCTCTGGAGTGTACAGTGGTCCTGTCACGACTCCGAGGTACTGCTCACAAACCTAAGACTGCTGAAGTACTCCTCCTGTCGAGTACCGCGGGTCAGCCACCCAGACACAGTAGTGCTTCCCGTCGAGGTATGTCACCCAAACACAGTAGTGCACACCCCCTAGTAGCCTGCTGAGGTACTCTCCGGATGAGTACCGCGGGTCTGCCCTGTCACACAGGTAGTGCTCCGTCCGCCATGGGTCTGCACCTCAGAAAGTAGTGCTCCATCCACTGGGCTAGTCGACTCACTCCAAGTCGAGTCGGTCAAGCAGTCGTCAGGTCTCAGTAAGTTACACGGTCTCTGTACTCCGCACGCTCGTCACTGGGAGGGTCCGCTCCACGAGCTACAGGTCGATACTCCAAGTATCTCAAAGTCTCAGGAAGAAGTATCTCAAAGGACCGCCTCATCATAGAGGTCTCAACACAACAGACGGCGCGTCAATTGGACGCCCGATCTGTGAGTTATTAGCCTTTTCATCCCAGGGGCCCGGTTAGTTTCGTGAGCGAACCAAACCCGGCCGTATCTCAACTGTACCCCTAAATCTTGTAGGATATACTCATAGGGACCGTTTCTCAACGAGATCACCAACTCCGTTGACGATTCGTCAAATGGACTTTCTGTCAGAAAAGTATCAGCCTTTCCGTTCCAGGGGCCCGGATGGATTTCGGTGCGATCCAACCCGGCCACTATCCATCTGCATCCAAATCTCGGGCGGAGGATGCCAAAAGTTCCGTATCGTCAACAGGAACTCAACGCAACAGACGGCGCGTCAATCGGATGCCCGGTCTGAGAGTTATTGGCTTATTTTTGTTCCAGGGGCCCGGTTGGTTTTTAAGGCAAAACCAACCCGACCGTACTCCACCTGCGTCCAAACCTCAGGCGGAGTATGCCAAAAGATCTGTCTCACTAAGAGGAATTCAACGAAATAGGAGGCGCGTCAATCGGACGCCCGGTCTGTTAGTTATTGGCATTTATGTCTCACACCCACCCTGGGAAACTTCCCAAGAGGTCACCCATCCTGATCACTACTCTAGGCCAAGCACGCTTAACTATGGAGTGTTAACCATGTAGGCTCCCGAAAAGGAAGGTTCACCTTGAGTATAGTATACCGAAACGACCGTCTCGATCCAAGGATCGCGTTGCCGCTGACGGCGAGTCGTTTGGAGGCTTGTAGCCCAAGATACGAGCATTTGACCGAAAGTGGTACGAAACTCGGGGTCTAGGCCTGGGCCGACCTGGCCCGACCCCCCCTGGGTTGGCCGAACCGGATCGACCCGCCCCGGGCGGCGACCCGGCCCGATGACCCGGCCCGGCTCGGAAAACCCGGCCCGGCCGGTGGCGCGGCGGCGCGGCCTGGGCGCCGTTCGCACGCCGCGCGCGGGGGGCAAAGCCCCCGCCTTTCCTCAGCTGGCGGCGGGGCAACCTGCCGCGCCTAAAGAAAAACGGCCCCCCTCACGTGGGGGCCTGCCTTCGAGAAAACGGGGGGTCGCCTGCCCCCCCCCCCCCCCCCCCCCCTTGTGAACCCCCCCCCCCCCCCCCTCCCATAATGGGGGGGCCATTAAGGTTGGCCGGGGGAAATTATTTCCCCCAGTTTTCTCCCTTCCGGTCGGCCCGACCTGGCCGGCCAGTTCTTCCTCAACGGGACCGGCAAAGGCCAGTCCCCTTCCGGCTTCCGTCACCGGCTGCCCGGCTGGCCGCCGGTCTTCTCGTTCCGCCGCGGCCCGGAATCGGCCGCGGCCTTCGTTGTCCGGCACGGCGCGACGGCGCCGCGCCCTTCCGCCGCAGCCCCGCTCCGGCCGCGGTGTCTCCGACTTTCTTCGACGTGGCGCGACGGCGTCGCGTCCTTGCATTATTTTACGACGCGGCGCGACGGCGCCTCGCGTTTCTTGCCGTATGATCCTGCGCGGTGCGACGGCACCGCGCCACACCCATTTTAATCCATAACAAAATCAACATGAAAAAGGAGGAGGGTCGGCCGTGTTTGTGCGGTCCGGCACCCTCGCGTTATTTGCTAACAATCGGCCTTTAATGAATGATAAACTTTCACAATCTTTTAAATTAAATAAAAAGATTTGGAATCAAGGCCCGACAAATATAAACCTTCAAGTTCGAAGGAGAGATCCACATAACTATAAAAAGTTAAAACCCCTACCTTGATTTAAGAGGTGACGAGATTCGGCGTCGCGAAAAGAGATGTCACGGAAGAAGACGTCGTCGGTATTGCGAGTATGGCGTCGCGGAAGACGGTTCCCGATATCGTGGTGTTCTTCGTCGATGTCCGATTGTTCTTCGCGTTCTTTGTCAAGAGGATGAAGAAACTTCAAGACTTCTAAGCCTTCTTTCCAAAAGCTCTCAAACAACACAACCCAACCAAATGAAATAAGTTCTCCACTTATTTAATTAACTTCACATGGCTTTTGAAATTCAAGTGTTTGAAATTCAAAAGACTCACACAACTCACCACCTTAAAATCAACTCATTTAAGACATAAGTTATAACTAAGTTAAAATCATTTAAGTGGGAGTTGAGGGGTTTTAGAGGATATGAAGAGGTGGTGTTCGTGTGGGCCCCACAACCCTCATAACCTCCCAAGGGATGTTGGGTGGTTACCCAACTTCCACCATGAGCTAACACTTAGAGTAAGTTAATAAAAATTATAGTGTAGTTATAAAATAAACTTCCATAATTTTTTATTATCAACACTCGTGTAAACGCAACTCCGGAACAGTAGTTCCTAAGCAATTACCGGCGTTGCGGTTCCATCGGTGCCCTCGGAATTCGATTCCAGGCGCCGGTTCAAAAGATAGAAATTCCCGCTTGCTCGTTCCCTGAACGTACCCGAGCCAAACATCGGAAATTAATTCCTGGCACAACGGGCCTCGGAATCAGGCGCCGTCAGAAACTGCATTCTTGTAAAATTCCAAAGAAAATTAAGAAAAAATTTTCCTTGAAATTTCCGGGTCTTTACATTGGAAGTATATATTTTATAAAGATAAATGGAAATAAGTTGGTAATGTTTGACTATATATATGATCAATTTTTTTATTAGGTAATTATCTGATGGAAGTGGGTTTGTATTCTATAATTTTTTTTGCAAACTTTTTTACTATTCATAAGGTATGTTTTCTAAAATCCAAAGAAAATCAGATTAATTTTTCCAAGAAGAATTTGATATTTCAGACATAAACAATGTAAATATATCAAACTAGTAGGTAATAAGAGAAGATAAGATCAGAAAAACTATTTAGGAGGTTGATTCAGAACCTACTAATGATGGAGAAGAAGATTTTTGAGGAAATACAAAGTAGTTTCAGAGGTTATAAGGGAATTTTAAAACTGATAATACCATTGAATAAAAAGGAGCTCATATTTAGACAAGAATATGGATGAAAATGGGAAATCACACAACACTAATTTTATAGAAAAAATCACAAATTATGTCTAAAAATTATAAGAATATTTAATGGGTATAAGATATGAATGAAAAGTTGTTTTAGATATAGAAAAGTTTCATTTTGGATATGGTCCTAGGACCAGAAGTTAAGATTGTCCTAGGAAGCAAATGGTTGTTCAAAAACAAGCTGAATAAAAATAGAGCAGCATCAAGGAATAAATCTTGACTGGTATGCAATGTATATACTCAAATGGAATTCATTTAAATTGAGGAAACCATTTCCCCAATATAAAGTATTGAAAAAATTAGAATGTTTCTAGCTATGTTCGCACACAATCACTAAAAAGTGTAGGAAATGGATGTTAGATTAGAATTTTCAAATGAAGACCTTGAGAAAGATGTCTTTATTGACCAACCAAATGGTTTTATTATTGATTGAGATTAAAGAAAAGTGATTATACTAAGAAAGGAATTATGTAGCTCGAAATAGGCTCCATTATCCGGGTACACAAAACTAGATGGATGCATGATGGAAATGGGTTTCACTATTTTAAAGGTTGAATTTTTTATATGATACAGATATCTATTGGTACTCTAAATTTTATAGTTCATGTTGATGACATAATTTTTTATTATAGCCTAGATTTTATATTTGGAAATTTTTCTGAGATAATGAATGAATCCTTTGAAATATCCATAATTGGATATTATAGATACTTTTTGGTGTTACAGACTGAGTAGAAATAGGATTATATATTTCTATGTCAATAAATGTATTCTAGTGAATTATTTAAAAGGTTTGGTATGGAATAATACAGAGTGGTTTCAACACCAATTTCTATTGGAACTATATTTGTTAAATATTATATTTTCAACAAGATAGATCCAAAAGAATTCATAAACTCATTATTAATCTATTGTATTTAACTATACCTAAACCAAACATAGCTTTTTAAGTGAAATTTTATGCCTAATTTCAGTGTGGCACAAGGGATTAATAAATTATTTCTATAAAATGATACTTAGATATGTTATGGGTATAATTAGTTATGTCTTTATTTACAAATTCACTAAAAACATGAAGTTACTTGGTTATACAAATGCACACTGGTTAGGTGATTGTACCAATAGAAAATCCACATTAGGTGGAGCCTTATTTATCCGTGAGATATATATATGTTGGTATAGTGGAATACACTTAGAATAATAAAGATATAATATTCGGTAGTCACTCATGGATGTACACAAGTATAATATATTTTTTGTATAGTTATCATATTTTAGATTTGAAATTTAGAATCCAATAATCATTTTGTGTGAAAATTAGAGAAAAATAAAACATTCAAATAATGTTGCAAAACACTCCAGATCTAAACAAAATGACATCATGTGTCACTTATTTAAATAAAGAATTGGAAATTAGGATATCATACTAGAATTTATTTCTACTTAGAATAATATTTAAGATATCCTTATAAAATCAATGCCAAGATAGATATTATATATGTTGTGGATAAAAATACATGTTCATCCCTCTCATATCATCTAATTAAATGTGGAATGACCACCACCACCCACATGGATTTTGGATTTTATTGATAAAAGGAGAGAAATAGTGTCAAAAGTATATACAAAAGGGGAAGATAGTTATTGGTAAAAGGATGATTCATCACAAACATTTCATTTGAAGTCACGGATAAGGCTAAATGAGCAAGTTTTTTGTCTATGATATTTGATGCATGAATTGATGGTGATTTCATATATATCACTTGGATGAATTTTTGTAACACTAAAGGATGAAATTATCAAAAAAATATAATATTTACTCCATTTTTGGTGTGTGGAAATTATCATATGGGATAGGATATGATATGATAATTCTCACTTAGTTTATAGAAGTTATAATAGAACAAGGTTTCCTTAGTAGAGATTAATGAAGTTTCTAACCAATCCAAAAGGGGGATATTACTTTGGATTTGTTAATAGATTACATATTTTTTCAGTCAATATGTATAACCATTTTATATTTTTGTTTCATTATTTTAACACATGAAGAAAAAATTTTATTGGTTTAGATTACATTGGAATTTTTAGAAAAGGTTTCATATTGTTGGAGTGAGGAATAATGTTTTATAGACATGCATATTAGTTTTATTCACATAAGAAAATATTTAGATATGAGAAGAATTATGGATATGATTATATCCCTATATATTATTTATATTGCATATATGAATTCAACCACATAATAAAATTCTATATAAGAGAAATTTTCATTTGTAAATGCCTCAATATATTTATTTTCTACTTTGTATGAGAATTCAAACAACATATGTAAATTCATGTAGGAATTTTTTATGTGAATATATTTCTGTTGAACATATTAAATTTTATCATTGATATAAGTCTATGTAGGGGATCTTGTTTTATAAAAACACATATATAGTTTTGGATACATATAGAATGAGTTTTCCAGAAACAGTGTATAAATGGAGTTTTCCAAATACCATGTGTTCTAAAGGAATCAATCCTAACGATGACACAAAAAATCTCATTATCAAAAAAATAACATATAAAATTTGATTCAATATAATATATGAAATATTTTGAAAATTATTACTATGGTTCAAATATGTTGTATGTTATGAGATGTTTTATCAGAAAAGTTGTTTTGTTACTCAAATTTGATTCTTTAAATGAAGAAACTATAGATATCAATTATTGAATTTTCTAACTTGGATGATGCTTTGACATTATTTACCTTTTATATCAACATTTTATTAATAATTTATTAGAGAATTGTTTATTTTTTTTATTTGGTATTTTTTGAAGATGATTTTGTCAAAGAAGTTGATCGGTGGGATCTATATCACGTCGCTAGCATAATGATGAAAATGAATTACTGAGGATGATTCAAAAGATTGTCTAATTTTCTTATTTTATCTCAAGTAGAATATAGAATATATCAATTTGAATGTACTTATATTGTCGCATTTCGATCATCTTAATTAAAGTACCACAAAAATAAATTCCACATGGGATACTTATTTATTCATGCATTGAAAATCCCGAGAAGCTAAAAATTAAAAATATAGAATCATTATTTTTGTTTAAAACCTTATTATATTATTGATGTTATATTTTTTGTAATGTATTTCAATGGGATAAATTTAATTCTCATAATGAAGCCTTTTGAAAAATATTGAATTTTAGAAGGTTGAAATTGTTGATGTAAAGAAAATGAGTTGTACAAAAATAGAATAGTGAAGATTTTAAAGTAAGCATAACAAGAATAGTTTAGAAGAAGTAAAATAAGACCATGAGATCTTCTTAGACATTATATAATGTGATAGAAATAGTGTGATCAAAGAATATGTGTGATGTTAAAGCCCATTTATCATTATTCTCATCTTTTGGAGCTCATGAACTCAGGGAGATTATCTGAGTTTTAGAATTTTTTATTTTATGGAAATTTAAGAAGTGAATAAATATTCTTGAATATTTCAAAAGGCTCAATGAGGGAGATAAATATTTTTTTGGAATAAATTTTCCCCTCAAAATGATCTTTATCATCTCAGATATATCTCATATATAACAGCAGTTTGAAATTGCATTGTTCAATGTGACTCAAGATAGATATACTGTGACTTTGTGACAATACTATAAGTGTGATAATTTTTGTTTTTATAGTGAATAATATGCGGTTGGCGAGACTAAATTTTTTTTCAAGGATTAGGTTTCCTAGGAATGGATTGAATACTGTAAAAATACTTGTATTCATTATTTCTTTAATTTATGGCTTCACAAGTGAGCTTGAGACTCCCTACTCAAGTGAATCGAACCATAACAAATTACATGGGTTGACTCAATCACGATAATAAATTATAAAAACTATCCTCCACTGACACATCCCCCATTCTCATTGGAGTTACATGATCCTAGGTACTTTATTATGAAAATAATTCTAAATTAAATGAAAAGGTAAAAAAATTGTTAGAATTAAAAATATTACTTTTTATATAGCTAATCACATGTTTCGTAAATTTTAAAAAATTTAGTTAATTTGAATATATTTATTCATTTTAATAATTAAAAGATTTTATGAAATTACAATTCAATATTATGTAGTAATAAGATACCATTTTGGAAAAAACATTATTTTTCACAAATCATCTAAAAACCACTAATCTAAGAAAAATACATAAAATTCATAAGAAGTCAATTTTTACCTGAGGATTTCAAAAATGATGTCTATTTTATTAACTTTATATTCTAAACTTTTATATTTAGTTTTTAAAATAAAATATTAAATATATAGAAAATCATTTTTATTGAAAAATAAAATTTTTACACATTTCGCGTACTTAATATTATTTCTTATCAATTTAAATTTTAGATAGTTATAATATATTAGTTTATATATTGAAATATTATATATTATCATTTAAAATTTTTCCAATTTATTTTATTAGGATAAAATATACAGTACTTTTACAAACTATATTAGAAAAAACTATTAAAATACATTTATTATCTATCTCCTATATGTAATCACTTTTAGTTGGATAATATATTCTTGTTTACTAGAGGTTTTATAATTATTATAGTTTTATTTGTAGTATTTATCTATTAGGTAATGACTCATTTTATATCAGTGGTGTACAAGAAAGAAGTTATCAAACATAATGTCTATTTGATAAAAAAATTATATACTGAAATTTTGGGTTGTTCATCAAATCCTTTTGTTCTTATTTTATATTGAGATAAATAGAGATCTTGTGTGAGTTAAATCTAGATATTTTCTTGGACGTACTAATAAATTATTTTATTTTGTAAAATTTAAATATAATACATCGTAGTAATTACTATAACAACCATAAGGATTTTCAAATAAATATATAATGTAGTGCACACAACACTGAGTCCCTGAGAAACAAAACATTGTTATTATAATAGTTATAACCTAGCCATTAAACATAGTAATATTAATTATAATAACAATTATTAAATGTTATTTACAATGGTTTCACATAAATAAAACATATTTATAAAGAAATATAATATTTTTGGTAAAATAGACATCATTTTAGAATTTGGAATTTTAAAATTAATTTAGTGTAAATATTTAGTATTTTTTTGAGAAGTTTCATTTTTTTGTTGAAAAGTGAACAATACTATATTATGGTTAAAAACTATATTTTTATTTTAAATAATTATTTTAATTTAATATTTAATATTTTTGTCACAATATATCAATTATATATATGTTAAAACAATTTAGATTATTGGAATCATTTTATATTGAAATTAGATATAAAAACTTATTGGACTGTTGCATGTCCTTTTTACCCACCTTCTCCCCACACCTACATAATTAGCATTAAAAGTAATTTTATCACTTCTGTATATTGAATTTTGAAAAACATACATACACTATTCTGATAAATAATATATTTATTGCCTCATAGGATCAACTTAATTTCTAGTGAATAGTAACTTGAACCATTATAAAAGTGAAGGCACCGTTAGGAATAGTAATATGAACCTTATGAATAGTAACTATCCAAATGAATATTAACAACACCCATGAGTGTATAAATAATATGTAGGCATATTATAAATTAAATTATGATATAATTATATCATAGTATAAGTAAATCAATTTTTAATAAAATTATTAATTAAGTACTGGTATTTTTATGGGTAATAAATATTTAATTACAATTTTATAATTAATAAATAGATTTAAAAGATAGTTAATTTTTATAAAATATATTCATAAATCATTATTTTGTTTTTCAATGATTTTAGGATAATTTAATGAGACCTTAGTTATTTTTTCAGGTTATTATAAAATTAGTTTTAATTTTTAAAACTGAATTTTTTGAGTAAAATATGATTTTAGTTAAAAATTAAATTTCTAAAATTTAGAAAATTATTTTGAAAAAAGGGATTTCATTTTTATATTCTACACATCAGAAAATTTCTATGGTGATTTTTTTTGAGATTTCGTTGAAATACTTGAATTTTTTGGTGAATAGTAAAATACGGTATATGTACATTATTAGTTAGATACACTATTAATTGAGGCAAGTCTGATGTAAGAACCATGGGTTAGAACTAACTTGTAAAAATTACAATATTTAGTCACCAGAATCAACAATATTTCTTATCTTGAGTAAAATTATAAAATAATGAATAAAATAATGAAAAATCACCCCTCTGCTCCACTATAAAACCGACCCCTCGCCCCTCTTATACTCACTTCTATATGAATTGAATCTTGTCAATGTTCTTACCAAATCCTCTTTAGTAGTACATCCCCACCTCCAAAAGTTCTTGGTCTTACCAAAAGACCAAAACCCATTTCATTAAGGCGGTTCTCAAGGAGGAGTATTCAAGAGGTAATATCCTCTTCCTTTTCCTTTTATTTTCTTTTCAAGTTCTTTCTCTTATTATCTCCTCACATCCTATATACAAATGATCATTATAAATCAATTTTAATTTATATATTTTAATTATTCCATGTTAATGTAATAATAATCAACAATATCCTTACTCTCTCTCTTTTTATTTTAAAAATGAAATCATCATTTAGGAGGTGGTGATTAACAACCTTCGTGGATGAAAAACTATCATTCTTCAATTCCTTAATCAAGGATGCTCATGATACCATTTTTTATGGTTAAAAAAGACAATAATATATTTATCATAACATATTTAATGTCTTAGAACATGTATATATATAAATAATACTGATTCATATAACCAAACTAGTTTGTTGTGAATGAAAAACCGCTAAAATAAAGCTAAATGATTATCATTAACATATAATCTAATGATTTATCATCATAAATGGAAAAAAATAGTACATAATACCATTTAAACTTAATTATTATCATAAATAATATTTAATTCCAATTTTGGAGAATTAAAACCATTTTACATGAACTCCATCACATATAATCAAGCGAACTCATCATGAAAATCAAGTAAATGAACACTCCGGAATGACATAATTCAATATTATAACTTATCAAAAAGGATATAAATTAACTTAATAAAACTATAATGAATATAATACATGTATAAAAGTTTCTTAGTTAATTTATTATTGTATTTAATTTTATTATCCAAGACATTTAGGTCAAGTGCAGAACTCATTCAGATATAAGGTAAGGATTTTCTCATCTGACTTCCATTTTTCTTTTAGATTTTCTTTTTTAAAAACTATTTATTGTGTATGGTGTGTGTATAATGACCATTTATTTATCACATCATGAATCTATTTATTTTTTTTATTATTCAATTTATCATTTTATGATTATTAATTTTGGGGTATATGATTCGATTGATTACAAACAGGTATGGGTTTTCTACCCAAACCTCCATTTTCTTTCTGGTTACTCTTTTTCTCTCTTTACCCTAGTGAAATTATTAATTTTTCTTATGTAATCCACATATATTATCTTTTAATGATATATATATATATATATATGTATCAATCATAGTTCTTCCTTCGTTTATGGTGATTTATATGTTTTAAAAGGATCTTTCTAAAATTCATCCCGATAAACTAGGCCGATTCAAGGGAACTTCTCAAAATATTAAATATTTTTAAGTGATCTCTTTAATATATTTTATGCCACCATTATTTTTATAAATAACTCATTTAATTAGGAAAAAACTATTTTAGTTCACTTCTATTTTGATATAAATATTTCTCCAAAAGAACACTTCATTGAAAAGTAAAAGAGTATTTCTCCCAAGAATTACACAATTATTTTATAAGAGTATTTTCATCTATTTCAACACTCTTGTTGATTCATATATTTAATTGGGATTAATATTTTATTATATTATATACCATATTTTATTGAATGATTTTTGATTAGTTTGACTATGTATGTTCTATCTTGATACCATTCACCATGTTACTCCGAATGGTTAGTGTTTATATTAAATAATTGTGGAATGTTATTTACATTTCATATATTTGTTTCAATATGAATTTATATGATAATTATGTTTCAATGATTTAATATTAGTAATTAATTGTACTTAGTAAGTTTCTAGTGGGGCCCTTTAAATCCCCTTAGTGTATCGGTATTCCTAATGAGATAAACTAGTTTTTATTTTTACTTGTTTAGGTATAGTCTTAGCATGAGGCCTCAATAGTATGGTTATGAAGTCCAACATTATGAATTATATCACTATGAAACTACTAATTTATAGTCCATATGATTATTCTACTAGTAGAATATCTATGGTCTTGTTTTATTATGGCATTATTTATTAATATTTTATTCCTACCATATTATTCTCAAGAATATGTTTTAATGACATGTGTTCTTTAGTTATTCACCATACCTTTTTAATTATGAATCCACCATATTAATTAATGTTACAAATCATTTGAGCTCACCCCTTTATTATTTTTCTTTTCCCAAGTTATGAATAAGAAAACTTTGAATAATATTTCAAGGATTCAGTTTATTTCATTTTATTATTTATCATGTTTTATTTTGTTTTCCCAATATATTATGGGTATCATGAATGTAATATAATCTTACTGGACTACTAAAATGATCAGTCCTTCAAGATTTGATTCCATATAATCATTCTAATGTAATAAAATAATGCAATAGCTCTGGGATTCTAGGGTCGGGGAATTACAGTTACTCTTATAAAATTTCCAATTACATATATGAAATTTATTTTTTACTTATACATGTATGTCATATCCAAATTTCACAATCAAAAGGAATCTTATGAATTTTCACTTTTTATCGAGGTTACTATTATGATTTCACTACTGGGATAATCGAATCTTATGTAATTAAGACCTTACAAAAATTTTCTATATACCTATACTAAATTGTACTTATGAAGGTTAAGGATAAGTCTTAATAAAGTTAGGATTACTCTTAAAAATTCGTTTACTTTATCAAAATTTTCCATGAACGAGACATAATGACTCTTACAAAATTAATGATGACTCTTATGAGATCCACCATTTTCCAATTCAATATTAGCATCAAGAAAAAAATAAATGTAATAAAATTTTCTAAACATAAAGTGATTTCCAAAGAGAATCAGCAATGAATTTTCAGTCTTCAACGTAGAAATATTATTTTTTTCAAACAATTATACATAATAAAATACGTAACATTTAAAATATGGATTCCAAAAAACTAAAACCATTATAACTTCCCAAAATAATATTTCATTCAAAATTCCACCAAAAATTGAAGTATTAAATATTAAAAACATGAAAATTAATGAAAAAAACCATTGACCAATTTAGCAAAAAAATTCATATTTCCAAACATATATTCATTGAAGAAATATCATCATAATATAATCATGATGTTTTTAAAATTAAATTTAATAAAAATTTTGCTACCAAAATCATCAGAAATTAATAAATTGGATGTCGAAAAAATCGAAAAAGATTTACTTATGTGACCATATTAAATTTACTAGGGTGTAATAAAGGTCAAAATTAAAATTCTAAATGTATTCCACCTATAAAATCTATATTGATTTTAGATATTTCTAAATGAATATGTCATTTAGGCATTGTTGGTCTATATACACTAAAAATTTCTCTCTATAAAATAAATCTCACCCACACCTTAATGTATACATCCCCATAGCCAACTCAAGTTTATGGGTGGGGTAACTGATGAAACTATAGGATCGTGATCTATAATGACTTAAAAACCCATAGTTTATGCATAAAAATATATGGTGTGACATTCACTAATATTTAGAAGAATCAATATAGGGTATAGGTTTAATCTCAACCAAATCACATTAAAATATTATTAATATTCATTTCTCCACTAAAAAAATATTTCCCTTCGTTTCAACTTAGTCATCTGAGATTACATATTTGATAAATTCTGAAAATATATCATGTAATTATAAGTAAGGTCAAAGAAGATTCTATTTTCAAAGGCACTATTGGGGTTCTTAAAATAAAGTTAAAAAAATATATTATCAAGATCCACATATATAGAATTTTTAAAGGACACATTACCTATGAATTTGACATCATTAATAAGAAATATTATTTAGAAAACTTAGTAAATAGGTGAAATTATTCTAAAGTCTTAAAGGAAACATGAAGATGGTTCAAATGCACTTATTTTTATTTGAAATAAACCATGATATCATTCAAAAAATACCATGATAAAATAATCAAGGAACCTTTAAAAAATATGGTTCATAATTTACTTGAAAGGTATAGGATATTTAATAAGGCTAACAGAAATTACCAAATATTCATAATGGTTATATCTCCTCCAGAAAATAATCTTATGTATATATTTCTCCTTCCCCCTCAATCAGTGACATATAGAACTAAATTAATTTTTTTTAAACACATTTATCCTCTCATAATATCGTAGAGGTAATATATTAAATGGAAAGGATATTTTTTCATAATGGTCACCTAGTTAATCTTTCAATGTTAAATATAAATAGAAAGGTCACTCATCTTTTGTCATTGTAAAATAGAACTAAAGCTACCCTGATGTTACATTTGGAAGAATGAATCCTTTTCAATTGGGGTCTTAAAAATGGATTTTAATTTCCTTAAAATCATTATAGAAATTGAAATTAATTTCAAAATTATAATATTCATCATCGAAATAAAATAAATCAAGTGATAAACCACCCTCGAAAATGGAAATAAGGATAAATAATAATGTACGACTTCATTACTTCTTACCACCGTGACAGGAAGTTTACTTCATGAAATTCCATATAAAGTATCAAAGAGAAAACTCTTTATATTGAATTTTTCATTCTTAATATCTTGTTGAAGTTTACTATTACACTTAATTTTGGGATCCTACTCACCCTAAGTAATATGAAAGATCCCATCAGGTGATAGAAACATAAACTCCTAGTGATAAAAATTGATATTAGCCGTAAATATAGTCATATAATTCCTACCAAGGCCATATTTTCAATAATCTTAGTCAAAGAGAAGAAAATACCCACAATATTTCCAAATCAGAGATTGCCACATGATTGTAAAATCACTTGAACCCATGTTCCATCATTTTTCTTAAATAAATATTAATCTCCATAACATAAGTCATAATATTATCTTGAAATATTAATTGATAAATCACTCGAGATGATATAAAATTATATAATAGAGCTTTTTAAATTAAATACAAAACTTTTAGTGGTGAAAAATGAATAATATGTTTAATTTTTTCTACTTTAGACTATGATTTGATAAGTACATGCACAAATGAATATAGTCACTGAGAATTATGATTAAATTGTAATCTCCTATTAAACATAGATCCACACTACATATAACTCTTCCCTTATTGAGGTTCACCCATCATACACACATCTTAGGACATGTATCTCTTTCCTGGGAGGCATTTGAATAAACCTTTAAAGCGTTCAATGAAATCTAACTAGCTAGACTTCACTTATGAAGAGGTTTCTTACAAAACCTTTATAGGTGTACCAAACATTCCCATTGATAACACATATTTTAATCTTTTGGATGTTAAGAATTAAATTTCCTTACTTTCCACACTAATAGAACTATATAATTTTAAAAATAGATGAGTTTGAGGAAATTTTGGGACATGGTATTTTTTCCCTTTGAAAATATTCTATTCTAAATTCCTTATAATTCATCTTCTAACTATAGGAGGAACATTGAATTCAACTTTTAGATACCAAAGAATATATCATGAAACTGATGCCCACAATATCAATATTAATGATCATTAATTTATTATATATGAGATCATATGATTTTATGTTAAATAGATGAATTTTTGGTAAAATGTTTTTCATGAATCCCATTTAACATTGACATGCCTTTAAGATAATATTTGAAAAAATTACTTATATAAATTACATTAACTACAAAAACTATTTGGGTATTCTATATTTAAAAATTAACCTTTATAAAGATCCAAAAACTAACTTTATTTTCAATATTGAAGTTTTATGGATAAAGTTTTTTCTTAAAAATATTATTAAATCCTTTTATGGTGATATCTTTATGTTTCTTAGCAAGTTCAGCCTACTCCTATAGTAAAACCCAAAGATTTTAAAAGAGTAACATCATGTTTTATAGCATATATGATATGAATCATCAAGTTTGGAAGAGAATGTAACACCATGGAAATTTATGATATATTTATTTTTAAATAAATATAATCACTTTGTTTTCTTATGATGCACACAATATTAGGGTTAAATGAAATGTGATATTATATTAATATATTTTTATTTAAACATGATTGTTATATCATTGATGTTAAGTTGTAGATCATGAAAAGGAGTAACTATTTATTAAAATTATATGGTTTAAACTTATATAAAATAAATTCAATTGATATATATTGATTATAAATAAAATAATAATCATTTGAAAGAAAAAGAAATGTTTTCTAAAAAACAATATTTTTCAAAAAGGTAGTCTAGTTACGATTTTTGAAAATCACTTAAAATAAATTTTTACCAATTCTTGAAAATTTATCTGAAAATTTAAATTTAATTTTTGAAATCTAAATGTCAAAATTATCTTTTGGTGAATTTTTGAGTTTTTTCTGAAAGGTTTAAATTTTTGATTAATAGTGAAAAATAATGATTTTTATTGAAAACAGTATTTTTGTTCAAATTAGTTAAAATTAAAAATTCTATAATAAATTAGTTTTAAAGTAAAATTAGTAAAATTAAATTCAAATTTAAATAATTTATGTCATTGGAATCTGTTTCATATTTAATTATGATATAAAAACTTTTTAACTTTTGAATATTTTTCTTTGGGAAAATTTTTTTTTCGACACCTATGTGAGATTAATTTTAAATTTAATTCTACCACAAATGTAGATTGAATTTTTAAAAATGGATTACAGATTTCGAATATGATTAATTTATATTTTATAATTAGTTCAACATAAATTTTCACCGTACTGAATTGTGAAAATTTTGAAAATTAATTATTACAGTTAAGGTAAAAAAAGGTTTATTAGGGGGTTAACTTAAGAATATAATGGTAAAAATGGCATAAAAACTTTCCCAACACCAAATGGATGGGATTATTTTGATCTTATAACTTCTATTATTTGATAATGAACGATTATGGATGATTTTTTTCATGATAAAAACATGTTTATAATTGATTCTTTTCAAAAAATCAATGTGTTTACCATCCCCCATTTATAAAATACCACCCACTCTCCCCTCCTATTCAAACTACCAATGAACATTGGTTGATGAAATAACTTCCAAATTATCTTCATTAATCTTCTTCCTAGATCCTAGAGGTGTTGGTTAAATCATAAATCTAATACAGGAAGGCTTTAGGTTAAACCTAAATAGGTTTCCCAAAGAAGAGGTAATTCTTTTAACTATGTGTTTTCATTTTACTTGTAAAAAAATGGCTGGAATACTCTTTCGAACTAGTACCCAACCCAATCCAACAAATACTCAAAGTTTTTTCTTGATCCCGAAGGAATGGATCCTATAACCCAAGAATCCAACAATAATTAAATGGAATAATTTCACCGAACCTGAAGAAACAACATGGAATATATAAACACATAAAAGATAATAACAATGGAGGATATAAATATATTCCATAACAGGTAAGGAACATCAGATATGATAAAACTAAAAGGGTGAAAACAAAATATCCAAGTAAAAATTCCATATAAAAATGAATATATCTATGTGATAATGTGGGAAAAGTCCCACATTCTCACTACCATCTACCCAAAACCCAGCTGACCAAAAACCATACCGCCTCACTATAGTTCCTTGACATTCCCTTCATTGAAAGACATTACTAGGTCTATACACTACTGAAGGGGTACACATGGTGTGATCTAATAGTCTTAGAGGAGTCTTACCTAGATGCTCTATATCCTGTCTCTGAGCAATAATCGAATCATGTTTAACTTTAAAGAAAAAAAAAAGAATGATAATAGTTTAATAGTTTTTATATCGAAGGCATGGAAAAGAGTCTTATTTCTGTTTTTTTTCACATTTCCAGTTGAGAATAGGTAAATCAGTTTCAAATCAATTCATAAACATATATCACAACAGGAATATCAAATCAAAACAAAGATGCATCACATATCATTCCAAATATATGGCAGTACAATAAAATTGTAGAATCCAAACCACCTAAATCAACCAAGAATCATAGGAAACATCATTCCAAGGATCACAATACGTTATTATATCTAGGAAAATCATACCTAACATAGAAAATAATGTTATTATCAAGTCTCTAGAAATATACATTGAGCCTAGAGAGTAGATTAAAGTCATAGAATGTGAACCCACAAACAGTTCTATCAAGTCCCTAGAAAAATTCTTCTAGGGAGTAAAAGAAATCCCCATGACCAAACCCCCTACAAAGGACGAGAAATATTACTATAACTTCTACCTAAGTACCCAAGGCTTTCTATGTTATCCTTTTCCCAAACCATTTCATCATTTCATTTTTGGAAACCCACTCCTAATACCATTTCACAACACTTTGAAATCCCATATAACTTATCCAAACTAAAAGAAAACCATATTTTATAAAAATAAGGTTCCACAAAAAAAATCATTCATATCATTCCATTTCATTTAATATTTTTTTTTGAAAAATAAGAGCAATGTGGTTTACCAACACAGGCTAGTGAAAAAACCACCTACCTTAAAATTTGGTTTTCACACACTTGAATTGGAATCCACCAAACATAAGAAACCAAAAAAAATAATGGAGTCCCTAAAACCAATACTTACATATTATAATTGATAAAATTTAAAACAAGGGTGGGTGGATAAGAGGAAAAAACACATACCTCAAGATCACAAAACTACCGCACCATTGCCAACAATAAAATGAACCTCGAAAGAAGATCTCAAAACATAAATATGACAATTCAATGAAATGGTGTTACCAAGATCAAATTAAAGAAGAATAATAAATGTTTACTCATTTGGAGAGATGCAACCCAACAACAATAGAAAAAAACCATTGAACGAATCAATTCAGATCAAATGGATGATCCAAAAATCACTGTAGGAGTGCTCTAGATCAATCAGATAGAAATATTCACATCAAAATGTAAGAACGCGGACATTCCTTTCAGGTATGTCTTCCTTTTTAGTAGATTTTGTTAGAAAAGAGGAGTTTCTGGAAATTTTCTAAGTACATGTCATCTACTTTATGAGTACACGCCTTGTACTTACTTGCCATAGCAGGCCGTGTACTGGCATTGTAATAGCCACACACAAGACCGTGTGAGAGTGACATGGAGGATGCTTAAATCTGAGTACGGAGAAGGTGATTACATGTTGTTTACTTAAAAATTACACGCCGTTTATTTTCTTTTTTTTCATTAAACGCACTGGGGTCACATCTAATCGCTAGAACAAACTTATTTTAGGTTTCGTTCGTCTGAGAGTGCTGAGCAGTTATGGCTCTTAGACGAGCCCCTGAGCCTCCATCCACCCTCGGATTCGAAAAATATTGATTGCATTGGAATCACATCGGTGAGTTCTTTATTCTTCTAGAACCTCTTTTCATGATTCCTCTTATTTTCCAAGTTATCATGGGATGAAAATTTTGAACATTTTCTTATATCTAAAATGTTATAAGGAGATTCAAGCTTCATGGTTCAAGTATATTGATCTCCTAACCCCAAGGTAGGTGGTTTGTGCCTTTTTGTAGCGAGTCTTTGAGATATATGTGTAATTCTACACAATACCCATGAACGGGGTATTGTGTGTTTACCTTTTTAGCCTTTTTGTTTCTCTTCTATGCTAGGATGCCAGAGTAGATTTTTATTGATTTTGAATAAGGTAAATTTTTGTGCTTTGGATGTATTTCAATGCATGTTTTGCCTATTTGAAATTTGGGTCTTGGTTTCATATAAGGCTACTATTTACTTTCCAAGCCTAGTATTGTAGGATGGTGTGACTGTTGTGATGTAGAATGTTATGCAAGTATTTCAAGAGGTTTACCTTGGATATTATGCACTGCTAAACATTCTTAACTTACATAGGTCCGTGAGAACCTGGTGTATAGACCATAGGGAGAATTGACCTTGAGGGATTCTCGAGAGTGTCTTTATAATTATACGATGCGAGACTACATGGGGAATTGACGTTGAGTGATTCCTCAGAGTGTCTGTAGTTCCTCGACACGGGACACAGGGGGAATTGACGTTGAGTGCTTCCCCAGAGTGTCTTTAGTATGATACCAGACTATAGGGGGAATTGACGGTGAGTGCTTCCTCATAGAGTCTATACATTAACTAAACCAGAGGGGTGAGACTGTGGATGCTTCCCATAGGGTTTCTTGTACTTGATAGGTAGGACCATAGGGGATAGGTTTTGGGTACTTCCCAAAGGGTTATCTATTGTGTTATCTGTTTTTCTATTGCAAGCTGTGTGGTGTTTTGCATGCTTAAAACTATGGATTGGTTACTGCTTAGTGCTTTCCTTGTTTACAGCTTTCTGCACTTTTATCTGCAACATATTCACTCACTGTTAGGCACAGATCATGTGGTTTTTGCCTACTGTGATTCGTCTCACACTGTGTTTGGGCCATGATTTTTGGCCTAAACAAATTATAATTCTGCTGGTATAGACAAGGGCAAGCGCCCTTCGACATCAGGTATGTGATTGCACTAGAGCGGAGAGCATGGGACCAAGCCAAGGCTTGTGATGCTGAGGATTTTCTCATATTTTTTCCTTTGGTACTTTGGTTTAGTACTGTATTCAACATTGTGACTTGTTTGGATACTTTCCTAGACATATATGTATCATGGATCATTTATATATATTTATGCTCTAGTTTTTTCTTTATCTGTCTTTCGTAGTTTACTATTGTTGGATATTTACCGTTTACGTTGTTGTGCGTTGCTTACTTTCGTTGTGTTCTATTCCAATGAGGAAATAGTTTCCCCCCTATCACACCCAAGGCCTTCGCTGCTAGTCGGCATCCTCTGGCTTTCAGGGAAATGTTTTTGACGCCATGTGACCAACCGGGTACGGGGCGCCTCTGGGTGGCTTTTGGAACTAGGACATTATAAAGTGGTATCAGAGGAATTCTTTTCTATTGACTTACTGTTTGGAATCTAATCTAGTTATATGACGAAATAGATACTTGGTAATAAGATGTTCTCGGGAGTAGCTAATCTGTAAACAAGGAAAATCTCATCTACATCGTTTAATTTAATTTTTCTAGTTTTTCAATTATTACAATTGATTTGATTTCACCTAGAGTGATTCACATGGTTTGTGTTATTGTTTTTTATATTATTGAGGTTTTATTTCTGTTGAAACCCAATGAGATGAGGGTATGTCATCTCATGCATCATATAGGCACTTTCTAGAAATCACTTGTCATGCATTTTTTCCAAGCCATCTAGGATGCATTAGAGATTTCATGTTGTTGTGATAAATGATGTGTAAAGTATCCATGCAGTTTTGATAGTTTCCTTGATAGAAATACCTAATGTTTGATAAGATATTGTTGTGTAGAGATTTTCTTGAATGAATGCCAAAATTTGGTTATTGAGGTGTTATGGTCCCTCATGGACAGGAATTTGGTGGATCATAACCTTGTTTTCTAAGTTATAATGTTTACAAGATTCCAAACTTTGATTCGTGGGGATTATGGGCCCTGATGGATTGGAATTTGGAACTTTCAATGCTTGATTCAGTGTTTTCTAGGTTCCGGAGTAGTTTTTGAGACTTACTGTCTAGAAAAACTGACAATACATGCTATGTAGTGTTAAGTACATGCCATGTGTTCTTATGTTCGGGAAGAAACTATTTTTCTTAAGTACACACTGTGTTCTTTATGTACACGTCGTGTAGTATCTGACCGTGTCATTGGTCGTGTGGGTCAAGACATAGGATGGGAAATGTCTGGTGGAAACAAGCCGTGTATCTTCCATACACACCATGTGGTGTCTACCCCGTGCCCACCATGTCACGATCAACACAGGTTGGTGTCACCCTTTCTTGTACACGTTGTGTCTGCCTTGAACACACCGTGTAGGTTGACCTAGGTACCCAGTCGTGTCACAAACAACACAGGATGGTGTTATCCTTTTTCATACATTCCATGTCTGTCTAGATCACGCCGTGTAGTGTGAGCCATGTGTCAAGCCGTTTCACAAAAAAACACGGGCCTGGTGGAGCTTGTCTAGTACACGTTGCATAGGAATTTTACACGTCGTGTAGTCTTACCATAGGAGAGACGTGTGGCTTAACCATGTAGAAGAACTTGGGAAGAGAAAGAGGATTCAAGTACCCACCGTGTGTTAAGAATACATGTTGTGTGTTTGGGGTGTTACACGACCAGTTTTGGCAGGAGTACACACCCATGTGAATGACATCAGGGAACACGCCATGTAAGAAATGTACACGCCGTGTAGTCATGTTTTGTAAACTTGAATGTTTATTTCTCTTGTTTTCTTATTACGTTCCTTGTTTCAAGTCCTTGATATCGTGATCTAATGTGTGTGCTTGACCTTGCAGAGTCATGCCATCGAGACGTCCTCCGGTTGTATGTTAGTTGTCAGGCGGTGATCAGACACCGGACATGGCGGATCAGGGACTTCCCGCAGATCCTCCTGTTGTGCCAGTCTTGGAACCAACAGTTTTACCTTTTACCAGAGCAGAAGCATAGTTCAGGGAAGTCTTCATGAGGATGATGCAGAATTTTCAGGGAGCGCCGCCTCCTACCCCAGCAATGGTTGATTTGACGTGGTTCTTCCAGCAACAACATCCTCCCACTTTTTCAGGGGAAGGAGGACCTTAGGCTATAGATTCTTGGATAGAATCCATGTTGACAATCTTTGGGTATTCGGAGACGCCTCCCGAGAGGAGAGTCAAACTCTCTACCTATCTGCTATGAGATTCTTCCAAGAGATGGTGGGATGTGGTCTCACATGCGGGTCATCAGTAGGATATGTCTTAGGAAGAGTTCTAGTGCATCTTCTATGACAACTTCTATCTGGAGACCCTGAGGGATGACTGAGCCCGAGAGTTTTTGAGACTTGAGCAAGGTACTATTTCTGTCATGGATTATTCCTCCCATTTCACCAAGCTTCAGCATTTCACACCCTTCCTGGGAGGATATGGGTTATTCCTGGCAAGGAAGTTTGAGGATGTCCTTAGACAGGACATCCTCTCTCAGGTGAATATCTTCATGTTGACTTACATCGCTTCTATCATCAACCATGAACTGATCACGGAGCGGAATCTGAGGGAATATGGAGTTGTGATCTAGGGCGGCTAGACATCTAGAGTTAATGCTTCGCTAGCTGATAGCTGGAAGCACTGCAGGGAGACTACTCTGGGAGATCTGAGTAGGAAAAATGCATCTTCTAGTTGCTAGGTGGTGTGCTACAAGTGCGGGAGAAGCGGGCATACGAGGCCACAATGGTAGAGAGTCCCAGTGGAGTGTCGATCTTGCAGAAAGTTTTGAAACCTTCAGTGTTTCTGTCAAATACTTTCACCAGAAGCTGGTGATAGTGGTTCTTCTATGACTCCTTGTATAAGAGTTGCTCCCCCAGTTTCTCAACAGTCTGGGAACTGGAGTTCTTCCGGATTTTTAAGACGAGGTGGAGGTTGCGGCCGTGATGGTTAGTCACCAGGCTACCAGTGATAGCAGGGTGGATCAGCTCAGAGTAGTCAGGTAGGTTCATAGGGTCATGGAGCAGTTCAGACTTTTGTAGTGGAGCAGACCAATCAGGAGTAGGATCCCGACCCCTCTATAGTTTGAGGTACGATCCTAGTTGTCTCAGTTTTATCTTCAGCTCGTTTCGATAATGGTTCTGTGAAAATCTTTATATATATCTCTATTGTGGAGAGCCTTGGGCTCTATATCTTTTCTTCTACTGTTGTTTTGACACTAGACAACCCATTGGTAATAAGAACATCTAATGTACGTTAGTTCAAGGAGTTCCCTCTTTATGATGGTGGGTGTCACTTCCTTTGGGATATTTATGTTCTAGAGATGACATGCTATGATGTCATTATCATATTGGACTGGAGAGTTCCCTTCCAGGAAGTCGTCGACTGTTATCACTATAGGGTGAGTTTTGTATCACCAGAGGGTGGATCTTTTCTTCATAAGGGTGAGTGTGTTGTCCAGGAGAGCAGAGCGGGTCCAGAGC
This sequence comes from Viscum album, assembly GCA_963277665.1. NCBI lineage: Eukaryota > Viridiplantae > Streptophyta > Magnoliopsida > Santalales > Viscaceae > Viscum > Viscum album. The sequence goes on along the minus strand of OY728127.1, from coordinate 219,226,683 downwards.
ATTTTGGTTTGGGAGCAGTTACAAACCAGATTGCTAGTCTTTATCGAGATGACTAGGGAACTTTACCATTAGACTTTCCTCTAGTGGTGGATCGTTTCAGAGATGTCTTTCCAGAGGACTTTTCAGGTTTGCCTCGGAAGAGTGAGGTATTATTTTCTATTGATCTTGTGCTAGGAGTGGCACAGGTGTCCATTCCTCCTTATAGGATGGCTACACCTGAGTTGCAGGAGCTGAAGAAGCAGTTGCAGGAGTTGCAGGCAAAGGGTTTCATTCGACCCAGTACTTTTCCTTGGGGTTCGCCTATCCTGTTTGTGAAGAAGGAAGACTATTCCCTCAGGGTTTGTGTGGACTATAAGAAGTTTAACCAGTTGATGATCAAGAACTGATATCCCTTACCCAGTATTGATGACCTCTTTGATCAGCTTCAAGGAGACTGGGTGTTCTCGAATATTGACTTGAGGTCCGGTTATCATCAGTTGCACGTTAGGCCATCTGATACACCTCTCACAGCCTTTCGGAGTAGGTATGGTCTATACGTATGTTTGGTTATGTTGTTCAGTCTTACGAACGTGCCTGCAGTTTTCATGGAACTAATGAACCGAGTGTTCCATCCATACATGGACTCTTTCATGGTGGTCTTCAAGGATGATATTTTGGTGTACTCTCACACTCGACATGACCATGATACCTATCTTGAGATCATTTTGAGTACACTGAGGGCGTATTACTTATATGATAAGCTCTCTAAGTGCCACTTTTGGATGGACCAAATTCATTTATTGGGTGATGTTATATCAGATTTAAGAGTATCAGTAGACCCAGAGAAATTGAGAGCTGTAGTTTCCAGGGAGCAGCCAAAGAACATCTTTGAGGTACATAGTTTTCTAGGGTAGGCTGGATACTATAGATGTTTTATGCAAAACTTTTCATGCTTAGAAACACCGCTAATAGGTCTTACCAAGAATGGTGTGAAGTTTATGGGGTCAGATTCTTGTGAGTCAGCCTTTCAGGAGCAGAATGGGAGGTTGACTTCGGCACTGATACTAGTCTTTCTAGAGCCAGAAAAGATCTATACTGTTTATTGTGATTCATCATGTATCGGGCTAGGAGTTGTGCATATGCAGGGAGACAGAGTCGTTGCGTATGGATCTTGGTAGTTGAGGCCACATAAGAGGAATCACCCGGCGCATGATCTCGAGTTTGTAGCTATTGTTCATGCCCTATTCTATTGGAGACATTATCTTCTGGGAGATCATTTATTGGTTTTCACTAAACACAAAAGTATCAAGTACATCTTCACTCAGCGTGATGTGAATGTTAGACAGTGCAAGTGGGTTGAGTACCTACAGTCCTTTGACATTGAGCTAGCCTATATGCCTGGGAAAGGAAATGCAATGGTTGTTGCATTGAGTAGGAGGAATCCGATACAGGAAGTTCGATAGGCTATTAGTGAGTGGTAGCTTATAACTCTATTCTCTGAGATGCATTTGGAGGTGCATGACAGACAGGGGAATACTTTTCTATCTTCTGTTGTTGTTACCTCTACCCTTCTTGATCAAGTATGAATGAGGCAACTATCAGATTCTGAAGGCCTAGTCCTACGGGAGAGTTTGTCCAAAGAGGACCCAATTCCTAGATGGACCATAGGCAAGGATGAGATCTCGCGTTTCTAGGGATGTGTATGGGTGCCAGAAGATATACGTGAGGAGCTGATGTGGGATTTTCATTCCTTAGTTTGGGCAGTTCATCCTGGCGTCACCAAGATGTATCGTGATCTACACCATCAGTATTGGTGTCCAGGTATGAAGAGGGAAGTTGCTAGTTTCGTCATGAGGTGTTCCACTTGTCAGCATGTGAAGGTGGAGCATCAGCGACCAGCATGGCTTCTACATTAGTTACCCATTCCTGAGTGGAAGTGGAACGACGTCGCAATGGACTTCATGATAGGGTTTTCGAGGTCGCCTTGAGGGAATGGTGCAGTATGGGTCTTCATTGATAGGCTCATGAAGGTTTCTCACTTCTCTCCAATCAAGGAGACCTTCAGTGTTGATGAGCTAGGATGATTGTACATCCATGAGATTGTACATCTTCATGGAGTTCCACACTCCATTATTTCAGACAGGGATTCCCATTTTACTTCTCAGGTCTGGTAGGGGCTTCAAAAGGCTTTGGGTACACAGGTACTTTTGAGTACGACTTACCATCCCCAGACAGATGGCCAGTCCGAGTGTACGATTCAGGTGCTTGAGGACATGCTCTGAGCATGTGTTCTGGATTTTGGAGGTTCTTGGGAGAAGAATATTCTTGTTTTGGAGTTTTCCTACAATAATAGTTTTCAAGCAATTATTCAGATGGAACCTTATGATCCTTTGTACGGTATGCCACGCCGATCATCTTTATGTTGGATTGAGGTAGAAGAGGCTACTTTGCTGGGACCCCGCCTTGTTCAGGAGACCACAGAGTAGATAAAGTTGATTCGAAAGAGGATGGATATTGCGCAGTCTCATTAGAAGTCTTATGCAAATCAGTAGAGATGACCTCTGGACTTCAAGTTCAGGGATCAGGTTTTCCAATGTGTCACACCGAGGTTGGGATACAAGAGTATTAGGAGACAGGGTAAGATTTCACTGAGGTATGTCGGGCCGTTTGAGTTTTTGGACAGAGTGGGTCTTGTTGCCTATCGATTGCAGTTGGCTCAGAGGTACCGAGATATGCATGATGTCTTCCACGTTTCTCAGATTCGATGTTACTTTTCAGACCTGTCTCATGTCTTTCAACCCGAGGAGGTTGAGCTCGAAATGGATGTGTCATTTAAGAAGCATCATATCCGGATTATGGACTACATTACAAAGTTTCTCCACGAACGGTATGTTACCTTGGTATGAGTACTATGGCAGCACAAGTGGGTGCATGATGAGACTTGGGAGACGGAGGCTGATGTATGAGAACAGTGGCCGGAACAGTTCATGGTTTCTTCTTCAATGCCATGCTATGGAAATTTGTGGAAGAATTTCTTTAAGGGGGGAAGTTTTTAAGAACCCACACCTTCCTTTCAGGTATGTGTTTCTTTTTCCTGGAGTTTTTGAGAAAAGAGGAGTTTCTAGAAATTTTCTAAGTACAGGTCGTGCACTTTATTGGTACACACTGTGTACTTCCTTTCAACAGCATGCCTTGTGCTAGCCGTGTAATATCCACACACACGGCCCTGTGAGAGTGACTTTGAGGCCACTTAAAGAGGAGTACGAAGAAGGCGAGTACACGCTGTGTACATCAAAAGTACACGCCATGTATTTTTTTCATTAAATGTATTGGGGTCACGTATAATCTCCAGAACAAACTTCTTTTAGGTTTCATTCATCCGAGAGTGCTGAACAGCCACAGATCTTTGATGAGCCCCTAAGCCTCCATCTGTCCTCTGATTTGAACACTGTTGATTGCGTTGGAATCGCATCCATGAGTTATCGCTTCTACTGGATCCTATTTTCATGATTCCTCTTCTTTTCCAAGTTATCGTGGGTTGAACGTTTTGACCAGTTTCTTAGATCTAAGGTGTTCTAAGGAGATTCAAGATTCTTGGTTCAAGTATATAGATCTTCTAACCCCAAGGTAAGTGGTTTGTTCCTTTATATAGGGAATCTTTGAGATATATGTGCAATTTCGCACAATACCCATGAACGGGGTACTGCGTCTTTACCGTTTTTCACGTTTTTGTTTCTCTACTATGCTATTATGCCTGAATAGATGTTTATTGATTGTGAATAGGTTGAATTGTTGTGCTTTGGATGTATTTCCATGCATGTTTTTCCTATTTAACCTTTGGGTCTTGGTTTCCTGTTAGGATACTGTTTACTTTCCTTTCCTAGTATTGTAGGATGGTGTGACTGTTGTAATGTAGAATGTTGGCCAAGTAGTTCATGAGGTTTACCTTGGCCATTATGCATTGTTACACTTGCTTGACTTAAACAGGGTCGTGAGAACCTGGTGTATAGACCATAGGGATAATTGAGGTTGAGGGATTCTCCAGAGTGTCTTTATAATTATACCGTGCGAGACCGTAGGGGTAATTGACGTTGAGTGCTACCCCAGAGTGTCTGTAGTTCCTCAACGTGGGCCACATGTGTAATTGACGTTGAGTTCTTCCCCAGAGTGCCTTTAGTATGATGCACCACTATAGGGGGAATTGACAGTGAGTGATTCCTTAGAGAGACTATACTTTAGCTGAACCAGAGGGGTGAGACTATGTGTGCTGCCCAAAGGGTTTCTTGTACTTGATAGGTTGGACCAGAGGGGATAGTCTATGGGTACTTCCTAGAGAGTTACCGATTGTGTTATCTTTTTTGATGTTGCATGCTGTGTGGTGTTTTTAATTCTTAAAACTATGGATTGGTTACTGATTATTGCTTTCCTTGTTTACGGATTTCTGCACTTTTACCTGCCATATATCCACTGACTGTTAGGCATAGATCTTGTGGTGGTTGCCTACTGGGAATCGTCTCAAACCCCGTTAGGGCCATTATTTTGGGACCAAACAGATTATATTGCAGAAAGTATAGATAATGGAAAGTGCCCTTCTACTTTAGGTACTTGATTTCATTAGAGCTGGAGAGCATGTGACCAAGCTGAGGCTTGAAATGCTGAGGAGTTGCTCATCTATTTTCCTTTTGTACTTTGGTTTAGTATTTTATTCAGCATTGTGACTTGTTTGGATGCTTTCCTAGAAATATATGTATCATTCATCATTTATATATATTTATGCCCCAGTTTTTTCTTTATTAGTTTTCTGCTGTTTAATGTTGTTGGATATTTACCATTTTCGATGTTGTGCGTTGTTTACTTCCACTGTGTACTCTACAAATGATGGAATAGTTTCCCCACAATCACACCCAAGGCCCTTACTACTATTCGGAAGCCTCTGGCCTTTGGGAAAATGTGCTTGAGGCAATGTGACCAAACGGGTACGGGGCGCCTCTGGATGGCTTCCGAAACCCGGACTTTACACAAACAAAAAAACATAGCACTTGTACGGTTCTATAAAATCGTTATGCATGAAAATTACTTGAAATTTATTCCTTTTACATGTTATATAATCCACAGGGACATATAGGCTAAAAAATACATTTTTATTAAAAATGTATTTTTCGACATTAAATGGTGTGTAACCTGTACATGGTTTGTACTCACTTAATGCCATGTGCCGGGTTCAAAAAAAATTCCCTAGAGATATAACACATCATGTATTCCCATTACACGACATGTATTGTTCTAGAAGATTGAAAAAACACCATATTCTTTACAAACCCCCAAACTAACTTTGGTATTTTCTACACTCAGGGAAAACCCCATAAATCCATTATATATTTATACCAATACACCATTAATTCGGACAAACATACATCCCTGGACATTAGTGTATTTTTCTTATAAAATGTTATCCATCCATAAGAGTCCAAATATGCACCCAATCCAAGAGAAAAAAATTAAGAGGAGGGAAAAACCCAGAAGTTAGGTAATAGGAAGTTACAAACTCCCCACCATAAGAATTTCAGTCCCATGGAAGTCATGTGGAAGAGTGATGTTTGGAAAAAAATATGTAACCACTACTCCCTCATCTACAAATCATACTGAAAAGCATCATGAGAATATTATAGTTGTTTCCACATAACTTTTACCGATGAAATCAACTTACCATGCAATACTTCTCTTTGAGAGTCAATGATATCAACTAGATGGTTGGAAATAGAAACATCTAGATATAACTTAGTCTCTTCCCAATATAGAACACTATAGGGGTTATGATTGTATTTCCTGAGCTGTGATATGTGGAAAACATCATGAATCCATATAAACATAACTAGTAATTATAACTAACAAGCGACCTACCCAAGCTACTCAGTGACCTTAAATGGGCAAACATATCTTAGATCCAAATTTCTTTGTTTTCCAGGCTGATGGTAACCCAACCCAGGAGAATCTTTCAAGAAAACATGATCACCTACAGAAACCTCTAAAGGATGATGTCATTTATTTTCATAAGATTTAATTTGAATCTTATCTATTACTAGACACTTATGTATATCCTATATCCTTATTGATGTATCCGGAACCAAACTTTGTCCCACAAAAGAAGATTCACCCACCCCTACCACTAAAGATGTGATATGCATGGGCAACCATACAAAGCCTCAAATGGATCCGTTATGATTGAATATTGATAATAGTTTTTATAAGAAAACTCAGCATGTCCTAGATGGATATCTAAATATCCATCAAAATCTATGACATGGGCATAAATAATGTCCTCCAAAACCTGAATAGCATGCTCTGTCTGACAATATATTTATCTATGAAAAGCTCTAGTCAACCTAAATTGTTTCCCCATCACCTCCTAGAGGCTCCTCCAGAACATCAATGGAAACCCTGGATCCCTATCTAAAACAATTGTAGAAGGAACCCCGTGTAACATAACAATTTTCTGTAGAAACAATTTCCCTAGATATTCAAAATTTTCTATGTATTTGGTCGGGGTGAAATGAGCTTAATTTTTCAATTGATGAATCACCGTTCAGATTACATTCCCCCCTCAGCAAGTCTATGTAAATCTAATAAAAAATTACATGGATATATCATCACATTTCTAAAATAGTAATAGAAAATATTAAAGCAACCTAGAAGGTTTCAAATGGGCTAACATTATATATAGAAAGGTGTAACAATGGGATACATAATCAACAATGTCACACATATCCAACTAAAAGAATTACTATCGCATGGAATAATTCATCTTTGTAGTGCTCAGATGAATGCCCCATAAATGACCATGTAAATAAAAAAAAACCTACTTACTCATAGATTCTAGGAAAAAAATTAATTCCCAAAACTAAGAATTCCATTTGAATAGAGAGACCAACTAGAAATTGTCTCTCCACCATAGAGTGGTTATTTAAATTACACCAAACTTTACATCATGTTGCTGATTCTATAGAATAAAATTAAAGAGAGACAATGATAACTAAACACCAGTTATAACCATACCTAAAACATCATCCTAAGAATCTATATGTAGCTGAGAAAAAACACCCATTAGGTTCCATGCTTTGTTCGATTCGAAAATAGCTTGCGATATAAGTTTCCTTTTAATAGCATCTGCAATGACATTCCACTTCCCTGGGGTTTTGGCGATATTGAAGTCAAATGTGTGAAGGTATTAAAAACATAATCTCTATTTAAGATTCAATCCTTTATGAGAAAAGATATTTCTCAAAATCTTATGATCAAAAAATATAGTGCCTCCGATACTTAAGAAAATTCATAACTGTGAAAATCTCTAAATCATGAGTGGGGTAATTATTATAATGAAATTGAAGCTAAATGGAGATGCAAGCTAACACATGATTATCCTATATGATTGCACAACCCAAAATATTGTCAAAAGCATCACAAAAACCCATATACCCCATAATGTTCTTAGGTACGCTCAAAATAGAAGTCAATATTAGAAGTCGTTTTATATCATTCAATGAAGAAAAACACTATGTATATCTTTTTAATTTCACCCCTTTCCTGGTTTCAGTAGTCAAAGGTGATAAAAATTTGATAAATTCTTAGCGATCCGTCTATAGTGTCTAGTAATTCCAAGGAATATATGAATATCAAATACACTATATGGTTCTTCCCATGAAAAAAATCATTTACCATATCAGGATCGACTAGAAATATATGTTAATAAATTATGTGTCCCATTAACATCACTTATCGGATCTAGAAATTTAACTTCAAAATATTTATATATAAATAGTCACTCCCCATGATTTCCAAAACCCAAGTTAGATGGTGCTTGTGCTCATCCTTAGATATCAAGTAAACCAAAATAGAATTCACAAGCACTACCACAAAAGTGTCAAGATGATTATGGAATATCTGATTAATCAAATACATGAAAATTTCTGGGACATTAGTCAGACCAAAAAACATCACAAGATATTCTTAATGGTCATACCTACTTCTATACTCCATCCTTGGTATATCACACCCCCAAACTAAGATTTGATGATAACCTGACCAATGAAGAATCATAGAAAACCACTTTTACCCATTAATTGAACAATAAAACCATCAATACAAGGAAAATGATACTTTATATTAAATATTACTTGGCCCTAGTTTTTATAGTCCACAAAAAATTAGAGTTAATTTCTTTCATTCTTGGAAAAGAGAATTAGGGATACATAATGTGAAAAAGTAGGGAGAATAAAAACCTTTTCATCGGGTATTCCAACAAAATATTGAGATCTTTCAGCTCTAATGATTTCCTATGATATTGAGATATGAAAATGGGATGTGTACTTGGAACTAGGTCAATACTAAATTCTATCTACCTCTCCAGAGGATGCCTGAAGAAATCATCTGGGAAAACCATAGGGAACTCATAAACCACAACAAAATTATCAAAAATAGAGGAAACATTATTTTAATCATCTAAAATAGCATGCAAAAAACTTCTAAACTCCCGGCTAGAAAGTATTGCATGGACATACCTCAGATCATACTCTACCTGAAACAACCATGAGATATCATCAGCTTCATGAAATTGGACACACTTATGATAAAAATCAACCTCAACATCATGAGAAACAAGAGAATATATCCAGATGATGACATCAAACAAATCTAGATCGAGAATAAGAAAACCCAAGACTAACTCTGCATCAACTATTGAAAGGACACAAGAAGGACACCGAAATACATTCTCTTTACTCTTTCCAAGAGGTGTCTCTAAATCCTTATAAAAGGATATGATCTCTGTTGGAAGGTTAATCATATCAAAAAAATATCTTGAAATAAATGACTGGGAAGAACCAATATAAAATAAGGAAACTACTACTAAAAATTTAAAAATTATGATACCTCTCACTATCACTAGATCCACATCTACCTATACTAGGAACTCATCTACTACATGAAAGTGATTTACTCTCGTGGACAACGTCTAGAGACTTGCAGTCTTAAAAGTATCTAACAACACCAGAGTAACCTTTATAGATGAAGATACCTAACCATATTGAGGTATAGACATATCCAAAAAGAAACACTATAGTTAACCCTAACATACAACATTGTTACAAATATTTATAGGTAAATTAATAGAACTATATGTGTGTCTGACATTTTCACACTAATAGTAAGTCGCAGGCACACCATTATCTGTAAATAGAGGTGTTAAAGAGGCCTACTACTGAGAACCACCTCCACCACTCCCACGATGATCCTACCACTTCCTTCTTTTACCTGGTGTTCCACTGAAGCTACCACTAGGTGGAAGAGAAGGGGAATAATATCCATGATTTCCATAGAACTATCCGCTATCTCTGAATAGGATAAAAGATTCAATATAAATACTTGTGATCTGATTTCTTGTCACAAACCCTAAAACTAATTCTGAGCTTTCATCTATTCATTATTTATAACCTCTTGTGAAATAATGAACCATATTTGCATACCGATTAATTTACACCAACATTGAACCCTCTCCCTACCGCAAATATAAGAACCCCATGGACTATTCTTCCATCAGTGTAACTATAAAAAATATTTGGATGAAGAGAGACTTTAAACCCTTCCAATACAAACCCATTTTATTATCTACATGTACTATCGAATCACACCAATTATCTCTAGGACACTCATGTATGAAAACCACATACTTCACCTTGACACTCTCAGGTTATCTAGGATGTTAAAGAACTCATTAATCCTTTAATTCTAGCCCCCACATCTTGAGTTTCATTCATAACTTTAGAGGATGGTGTCTTCTCACACAAGAACTCCTATTAGTGATATTTATCTCCAACAACTCCCAACTATAGTTCAATAATTACTTTCTAAACTTTTGGCACATTATGGTCAACAACACAAATTTATTGCATGATGCCCTCGATAAAGATGAGATCCATTGAATTATTCTTTTGAGAAGGACGAAATGAACCCCACCCGATGAACTCGTATAACAAGTCTTAGAGTCATACTATTTCACACCAAAACAAATTAAATTTTCAAAAAATAGAATAATCTCAATTAAAATTTAGAAACTCATATGAAAAAACTAAGATTAACTTAATGAACTCAAGACATGAGATACACTTCCCAACATCCCATAGTAACTTCAGTATCATCATTGTAAAAACTATCTTGTAACTCACTGTAATATACCTCTCAAGTACATAAAATCCAATATCTTTTCTACCAAGTGTACCAAAGCAAGAAATCTTGAGGATAAAAGACATTTGATACCACTTTGTAATGAACTAGCCTAAATTCCCTCTCAAACTAGGACTCTAACTTATCCTCCACATACAAGAAGGTAATCCCAATCCTCAGGGGTAGAAAAATAACACTTAGGCATTAAACAACAATTAGTGGGAACGATTTACCTAACCAGAAGCAAAAACATGGCTTATGTAAACACATAACATCGATAAAAAATGGTAGATATGAATATATTATATAACTAATAAGAAACATTATAAATGATACAACTAAATAAGTAACAAAAGAAACTCCTTGAAAAAATATAAACAATAAAGGACTAAAAAGAAAATTAGACACTTCATCATATCCGGGTTGTAATGTGGGAAAACTACAACCATCCCATTATCAACTACCCAAAACCCAACTGATATAAAATGTCACTTCCTCACTATAGATCCTCCCCTTTACCTACATCGAAAAACATGAAAATTTAATAGAAATAATGATGGGGTATGCATGGTGTGGGATAACATGTTCTGTAGGGTCCCACTGTGGTGTTACATTTCACGTCTCTGAACAATAACCGAAGCATGTTCAATAACAAAGAAAAAAATACATGATAATAGTTTAAATGTTTTTATGTCTAAATCATGAAACCAATTTAATTTATCATTTTACCATATTTCTAAATGATAATAGGTTAATTAGTTTTAAATAAATTCATATCCATATATCATAGAAGACTTATCATGCCAAAATAAATCATGCATCTTATATCATATCAAATCCATTGGAGAATAACAAAACAATAAAACCAAATAGCTGAAATCAACCAAGAATTATAGTAAACATCATGCCAGGGATCAAACTAGGTAGGGTTATCAAGGAAACTCATACCTAACATAGAATATCATATGTTCATTAAACCTCTAAATACATTCATTGACCCAAGAGAGAATAGGAACACCCCATACTGTGAACCCCACAACTGGTCTAACAAGTTCCTAGAACAACAAGATTCGAAAGCATAAGAAAGACCCATGAGAAAGCCCCATGATAGTGGATAAGATGTATTACTGTAACCTCCACCTATGAACCTAATGATTCTCATGTGTTCTGTTTTCCAAACAATCCCATCAAACCATTTCATAATTTCAGGCTTTGAAAAACATTTCCTAAAAACATTTCACAATGCTTTGAGAGCCCTTTCCAATTACCAAATCCTTGGTAATACTATATTTTCTAAAAATTCAGTTACATGAACACGAAAAATTATCATCCATATCATTAAATTTAATTTAATTTAATAATTTATCAAAAATAGGATCAATTTAGTTCACCAACATAGGCTAGAGACAGAACCAGCTACCTCAAAACCTGGGTCGCACATGCCTACAATGGAATTCACAATACGTAAGGAATGAAAAATTAAAATAGAGGCCCTAGAACCAATAATTAAATATCATTATTGATTAGATTTAACAAAAGGGTTGGTAGAGAATATGAAACAAAGAAAACCTCCAGAATGCACAACGACCGCACCATAACCAATAAGGAAATGGCCCCCGAATAAAATTTCCCTACAGATCTAGAGAGAATCAAGAAGAAATATAACCATAAGTAAATGGACATGATAACACAATGAAATAGTTTTATCAAAATCTAATCAAAAGAGAATAAAAAAGTTTTACTCACTTTTAAAGACACAAACGAGCCGCAATGGAGGAAAATCATTGAATGAATCTATTCGAATTGAACAGAGGCTCCCAAAATCACCAGAGGAGAGATCTAGGTCAAGAAGGGAGATATATTCACATCAAATGAACCAAAATATCACTTTTAAGGTGCTATAAAATACTTATCCCCAAAAATTACATGTCCTAAATTTCTATTTACAAGTGGTGCAATCCATGGGGATCAAATACGCCGAAAAACAAATTGCATTTTTATTAAAAACACCTTTTTTAGCATTAAATGGCATGTAACCTATATATGGTGTGTACTCCCTTCATGTTTTGTACTAGGATAATGAAATATTACATTAATAAATTACATGTCATTTATTCCCATTAGACTATGCATATTTCTACAGTAGAATTCGAAAACACCATATTATTTACAACAACAACTTGGGAATTATCTCAACTTAGGGAGAAACCCTCAAAGACTTTACAATTTTATCCCCAGAATATATTATTTTAAAAAACATAAATCCATGAATTTTAGTTCATTTTTCTCAGAAAATGTTTTCTACCCTTTGGAGTCTAAATATGCACCCAATTCAAGAGAAAAACATGTAAAGAGAGGAAAAAACCTAAAAGTGGGTAATGAGATATTTCATTACTTATTATAATTACTCATTATAATCTACTTAATATATGATAATGTAAAAAACCTAGTATCTACCATATACTAATATATCATTATGCTTTGTTGATAACTGGTATTTATCTCCTCTTCCATCAATTAGGAAATGAAGTTGTCGATCATGTGTATGGCGAACTACGTCCTCATGAACTGAGTTAATTCATTTTCTATCACCACCTCTTAGATATGGATACAATTATGAATTTAGAATACGTATGTGATATTAATGACATTATTATAATTTTTTAATTATGATATCATATATATAATATAACTTTTCATTCCATGGGGGATATGATAACATTTGTTGTGTGTACGGAGGAAAACTACTACATGAAGCGATGTGATTCATTTTTTTATTACACCTTAAATGGAAGGTATTAATGTTAAAATTAACAAATTTTTTTGATATTTATGACCTAACCATGCTTATTTAAATATAATATAACATTTAACTTCTTACTTTCAAATCCTTTGGAAAGCAATAACGTCGCTCGTGAATATGTGTGGACTACCTCCTCCATATAACAATGAGTATTGTTTTTTATTTTATTTTTACATGGATATATATATGATATTTTTGAAAAAAATTATTACTGAAACTTTAATTAATATTTATTTTCCATTAATTTTATTCATCAAGGAAAATGTAAACATTCACGCATACGTACGACCTTCCTTCTCCAAGAACGATGTGATCCATTTTCTATATCTAGATTTTAATGATTAATATTAATACATATGTAATGAATATATATGATATTTATATCATGGTTAAATTTAAAAATATTATTTAACCATCATGAAATTAAAATTACCAAAATCATCAAAAAATATATAAATGAAAAATGAAGCAATTATCACCCAAAATAGTGATATTAATGTAGAGTTGTTAATAAAAGGGTGATAAAAGAGTATAAGGAAATTATATATGGTTTTAGATATATTATTATAGTTATATAATATATATATTATAAATATATATTTATTATATAAGATTTACGAACACATTTGAGGGAAGTCAAATCTGTGGTAAGGGATTCTTGTTTCACTTTTACTTCTGTGAGATATATGTCATATTAAACACATATTCCTTTGTGTGGTGTATATACTACCCCTTTTGATATTTTATATCATTAATATATTTATATTAATATTATTTAAAGAATCATTTGATGTTATTTTTTTCATGGGGCTTATTATTCAAAAGTTACTAAAGTGGTAAGGGTTTATTTCACAATCTCATCATTATTCAGGATTGTTTTTGTTTAAGCCTTTGTTAGGGGAATTATTTTTTATTTATATCATATAACTAATATATTTCCTTATAATAATGTTTGTAATGAAATTTTATAGTAATAATACTATTTCCAACTCTTCGTTTCTTAAAATGATGAAGAAAATGTTTTTAATAAAATCATACTTATTTCAGTGTTTCATTGAAAATACTTTTTCAATGAAATTTTTTTTGTCTAAAAATGTTGCCAGTTTTTTTTAAATTATATAAATGATTTATTAAATACATTTTTACCCATTTTTTATTTTTTAAATTTTTTTGAAGGAATCCTCATGTCATTTTCTAAACTAGGCCCTTCATATTTTACAAAAAATGTAAAAGGAGTCATTATTTTATCATTTATGGAATATAACTAATTTCCAAAGTCATGAAAGATCAATATTTTAAAGATTAATTTATAAGTTTAAAATATTATTTTCAAATAAAATCATTTTCAATATATTGTGTTAACTTTTAGTTTAAAAAATCATTTCAATGTAAAATAGATTATTTTCCCCAAAAATGTTTTAATTGATTAGTTTGGATTTTATAGCGATCAAAAACATCAACCCTTTATTTTAAATACAATCCAATATATATTTATTGTATTTATAACATCCTTGTTATTTATATAGATGGTTTATGATCAGTTTTATTGAGGGTGTATAATTTTATTTCCATTCACTATATTATTCAGGATGGTTTACGATTATGTTTATTTGATTGGGGTAAGTATTAAAATTTCGTATGTTTGTTATTCAATATGAATTTTTATGTTGATTATGATTAACCTATTTTATATAAGGAATTAATCATACTTAGTAAGTGATACATGGGGACATTTATAGATATCCCCTCATTGAATCAATTGTTTTAATGAGACAAATCAGTTGGCCAAATTAGACCGGATTCTACAATAAAATTTAATCTTTCTTGTTAATGGTTTTGATAGTAGGTTTCACATGTCCAACATTATGAATTCCATAATTATGTGATCACTTATTTATATCCATGTCATTATTATATTATTTTGAATATACATGGACAATTTTCAAGCTCATTTGATTATGTATATGAATTTATTTTATCATAATTTATTCCTGTCATATTGTACTCAAGTTTTTATTTTAATGGAATGATTTTAAGTTACTAACTTTGTATATTGACAATGAATATTTATTCAAGATAGATTCCAATCCGATCTTACACTTACTGATAATTTGAGATCTCTCCTTTATTAGGTTTTATTTCCCTAGGATAACAAGATGTTTTATGTGATTGATATGTAGGGATATGGTAATGGGAAATATGAAGTTCTCAAAGAAAATAGTTTGTGTATCAATTTTAATGTGAATTTTAAGTATGTATATAGTTTACCATGACTAATGAACTATCTAATAATTTGGGATGAGATTACTTATATGTTATCCTAATATAATAAATTAACCACTCACTCTAGGCTACTAGGGTCAGGGTCTTTATTGTTGGCATCAGATTATGGTTAGTAGAAACATTGGGAACTTGATTTAGGAAAACATTGATTAAGAAAAATAACCATATCATAAACATTTTGGACAAGTACAGAAGAAAATGTTATTGTTTTTTATGGTTGATATTAGGTGGGTTTCCATAAAAATATATCCCGATCTACGTTCTATAAGTGGATTTGTTTTTGGAATAGATGTACCTCGGAGTAACAACTCCCAAAAAGGCACATCAGGCTTAACTCAAACTTTAACGGGTACATGATAATTCACCTTAATTCATAAATATTTTAAAACTCCCATGGGATATGATTTTGTTAATTGACATTTTTTTTACAAACCATTATGATTGATTCAAAAATATTTTTATGATTTTAAAACTTTATCAAAGAAAATATGATTATGATGATGAGATTAGCCAATTCATAACATTTTCAATTTATTTTAAGTGTTTCAATATTTTTGTATTAGAAATTTTCTTTTATAATTTTATATTCTAATATTTAATATTCCATTAATTATAAATTCACTTCATAGAAGGAAGATGAATTTTATCAGCATAGAAACTCCACGTAGGTATTTCCCTCATTAGAAAGATAAAGATGCTGAAGTTAGAGCTGTAGTTGGAAGTGAACAAATTATAACTATAATGGGGTAACTGACTCAGGTTATAATTAATGATCATTACCATATAGAATATCATAATTATTGACTATTCAAATTAACAATGTCATAATACTTTGTTTTTTAGAAACCTTAATCATTCAATGGGACTACAAATCCATTTTTGGATGAGAAATGGATAATTAGATTAGATAAGATACTTATCTTTCTTGGAATTAATGTAAGGGAGAAGGTCATCCTATAATTTTATTATCTCTCTAGATATGTAGATCAATGGTGGTATTTTATTCACAACCCTAAGTATGAAGCAAAGAAAAAACCTGGAATGGAAGGATTTTAATGTACTCATATTGGAAAAGTATTTTCCTTGGGATTAATGAGTGGATATGGAGAGAAAATTATGGAGTCTAATTAAAAAGAAAGTTGATTTTGTTTGATTACGAAGCCCAATTTATAAGGTTATCAAGGCATGTTATAGACTACATATGTAATCCAAAGAGCAAGATTTTTTGTTTCTTTGATGGGATTAAGACAATTATTCAAAGGGAATTATTCCCATAAACTTTATCATCACACAAAAACAAGGTATCATGTTCTATAAAGATAAAGAAATAAATATCCAAGTCACTTTGTTTATAAGGGAAGTAATATTATTAAAGGATGGTAGAGAAGAAAAACAGATAATGGGTAGAAGGGAAAATATGATTTTACCACATGTGATTGTTGGGAAATAAAGATCATTACTTGAAGAGAATGTAATTTTTTTAATAATTGTGGAGAGAAAGGCCACTATGATCATTATTTTAAAAGGAACAAAGAATCTAATAATTTGAAATGATTCAAATATAATAATATGGGGAACTGTGCAAATGAATTCCCCAATCATAAAAGTAATATAATTTAGAAGAAGTTGAGGGATCAAAGACAAGATTATGATTTTAGTAGGGATAATGTGGTATAATGTACTTCTGTATTTAGATTCAATAATTATATTGAGGAATTTTTTTTAATTATTTTCTTCTTATAAGAATCATTAAACTTATAAGGATTTTATTATAATATTTTTTATTTAGTTATTTTAGAGCATATGCTGAATGGTACTAATGACCAAGAGGAAATGAGAACATATTGTAAAACAAATTTTTGAGGGAAGATAATCCTTAATATGTACCCTATGTTTTTATAATAAATATAAATATATGATCATGGGATATTATTTTTATCCTTGAAATTATTTAGTGATTTCATGGCTTATGTTATCTCTGCTAGATTTTACTGCACGTTTTGAGTTTTTGAAATATATTCAACAATATGGGGTATTATTTTTGGAACTATTAATATTTTCATTAATGTTTTATAAATATCAAGGTATTAAAATATTTATTATGAGAAATTAGGATCTACTTTATGTTATTTATGAAATATAATGTTATATTTATTTTAGAAATAAGGAAACCATCCTTCTAAAATTTTAGAATTTGAATTTGGTCTTTTAAATTTTGGATGAGTTTTAAGGTAAAACATTTATGAAATAGATTATGTTGAATTTTTGTAGTTACTAATTAGGTATTATTGATTAATGTTTTTTATTGGATAACTTTTCCTATAATTTTGGTTTTAGTAAATATAGGAGGAATACCTTGTTACTCTTTTACGAATCTTAAGATACATTAAAAGTTAATTTTAGTGCTTCAAACATAAAAAAATTATTTTTTGGATATTTATATATTGGAGTAAGAGATGAAGTGGAAAGTTATTGAAGCATAAACAAAAATGTTGAAATTTATCTTTTTTAACTATAAATACCTCAATTTAGTATATTTCCTTATTTTTATAAAGTAAAATAATTTCTAAACCTTAGGAAAATGATCTTGAAATATGATTTTATCCTAATACCTTAATTTATGATAAATCAATGGCCTTTTCACATTTTACATATTTATGTTTTTGTGTTCATCAAACCTATTTGGATCATCCACTTTATTGTGATCAATGATCACTGTCACACTTTATTGTTATTTATGATTTTATTCCATGTCCATATGTTCACTTCTCATAAATGTTCTCCAACTTGGAAATAAGATTATGTGTTATTCTAGGTGAAATTTTTAATTAACTTTATATCACCTCAAGATGATGTTTTATAAAACCTTTTTATTATGTGGGTTTCTAATAAATTTATTTCCAAATTTTAAATCCTGTTTTACTGAAACCAAGATTATATTATATTGATGTAATTTATTTAAGGGGTAGAACGTAACGCCCCGTGATTTTAAAATAGGAACATCATGTTTGATAAAATATATGACATGAAACATAAATATTATAAGATATTGTAATAACTGAAGACTTTGTGGTATATTTATTTTTATATAAATTCAATCCCTTCGAAAGGGTGGGATGCACGCAACATCGGGTTAAAAATGAAATGTGATATTCTATTAAAATATTATTATTTAACCATGATCATTATAACCTAGCCATTAAGATTTTGGTATGAATATGAATAACTAAATTATGAAAATTATATTGTTTACAAATTTATGATATAAATTGAATGTAAATCTATAGATTAGATATTAGAAATAATCATTTGAAAGAAAAAGATTTTTTTATCAAACACTGTATTTTTCGAAAATGCGGTTTCATCATGCTTTGGAGACATAATATAAAACTAGATTTCAAAAAATTTAAAAAAAATATTTTAAAATTTACAATTTATATTTTAAAAATGAATATAAAAAATAACTTCAGGTGAAATTTTTATAATTTTCTGAAATGTTTTTTTTTTGTGAATAGTGAAAATACTAATTTTGTTTGAAAACTACCTTTTCATTTAAATTATCTATAAAGATAAATTAAATTTTAACTTGGTTTTAAAGTAATATTATTTCAATTATATTAAAATTTAACTAATATAGTTTATTAGAATCAATTTTATATTTAATTACTATATAAATTATTTTAAAAACTTTTGAAAAAATTTCTTTTGGAATACAATATTTTAACGCATCTACATGTTTAATTTTAAATAAAATTATACCACTTATGTGGAATGAGTTTGGAAAAGTTAATTAAATATTAAGAATGAAAATAATTTATTTTATCTATTAAGTTTAATTTTTTTACTGTAATTAATAGATAAAACAATAAAAATTAATTTTTATGGTTAAGGTAAAAATGGGTTTACCTAGGGGTAAAAATTAGATGATAAGAGTTAAAATAAACCTAAAAAGGTTTTAAAAATCATATTTTATAGAATTATTTTGACTTTATAACATATATGGTTCGATAATGACCTATTTTAGAGTCTTCTAGTAAGAAAAGAACTTAGGAAAATTGATTCTTTTTAAAAATTCCATGTATGTCCTCTCCCCCATATATAAAGGCTAACCACTCTCCCCTCTTATTCTCACTAGAAAGGTAATTTTTTTAGCAAAGAACAACCAAAATATATGACTTTCTTCTATCCCCACATACTATAGTCTTTATTTATATCATAAATCCAATCTTGGAAGGATTTATTTTAAACCTATATATGTGTTTTAAAGAAGAGGTAATGTTTTTAAATATGAAATTTTATTTTACTTCTTATTATAACTAATTATATCTATCTTTATATATTGTAAAATAATTAAATTATTATTTACCATATACTGAGATACTATTTTTTTAATTACCTATATCTATATCTTCTTCCATCATATGGGAAATGAAACTGTCGATTGTGTGAACGGTGGACCACCGCCTTGCGAACTGATATAATTCATTTTCCATAACCACATTTCAAATCCAGAAAAAATGTTAGATTTATCATATTAATGTGATATTTATGAAATAATTATACTTATGGAATTATTATTTCACATATACCTTCTTACTTCCCTTTCCGTGGGGTATACACTAATGTCACTCGGTTGTACCGTAGACTACTGCATTGCGAAGCGATGTGCTTCATTTTTTATATTATGATTTATATAAAATGAAGAAAGGATATGATTATTTAATATATGTGATATATATTAAGTAAACCTAATTCTAGAAATATAATATCACATATAACTTCTTTTATTCAGATCAGTTGGAAAACAATAATGCCGCTTGTGAGTACATGTTGACTACCACCTCCATGTAGCGATGTGAAATGTATTTCATTATATTTTTATATGAATGGTAATGAGGATGTATCTGATTAATTTAAATTATATTTATAACATAATAATGTATAATGTCCCATCCTTGAACTTTACAATATCTTGAGTTAAATTAAGAATTCACATTGAGGATTTTTCAGGTTTATAGTTTTAGGGAATTATGCCACAACTATTACATAACAACTCATATATTAAAAGTGAACACTTCTAGTTACTGTCCATTATTTTTCACAAAATAAAACTCTTTAAACATGATTTTATTTTCTTTGATAAAAATATTCATTCATTTTGACCTCTTCCTCCCTCTTACCGATCATTATACCTAGTGGAAAGCATTTCAAAAACTTGTGATAATCGCAAAAATCTCAGTAAGGGATATAAAATAAGTAATGAAACTGTTAGAATATAAATACATTAAACTCCGGAAAACATTTTTAAAAAATCATAATTTTCACCAATAAGACTTAAACTATTTAACATATCTCATGAAATCATAAGATTCATGAAAAACTTCTTAGTAATCATAAGTCATAAAGGTAACTTGTAGCATCCATATCATACTAAAATTGTATTTATCACAGCTACATATGTAGTACTATTCATAGTTACATTTGGAATACCCATCATAGAATATTCTCCAAATATCTTAGTAGTAAACTTATTATTTAACTCCTTCCCATTACCCAATGCATTAGGGAGATATCATGGTCTCACCTGACCTCGTTTTATCATGGAACCACCCATATACATAAAAAATTTCCAAGAAACATTACATAATCAAAACACATAAAGCAAGATTAAATGAAAAATAACATTTCCACATTGAAATAACATTTCATCTTTAGAAACCGCACACTCATAAATTAAAAAACATCATTTTAAAATAAAATGGAAAACAAGAAAATAAAAATAAATACATAACAGTGACATGAAAGTGAGAAATTATGTTTATAGAGAATATGCTAAAAAAATTCCAAGTTATTGAAATAATAAATCTATTTTTACAAAAAAACATTTAAAAATAACATTTTTGAAATAATGTTTCCCATATCACGTTGAAACATTTGAAGGGAATTAAAAATTTAAAATATACTTGTACGTATAAATAAATACTCATAACCATTTTGGAAACATGGGAATTATTGATAAATATTTAGAATGATAAAAATTTAGAACATTTAAAATTATTTTTTAGTTAATGGATCCCTTTCCATTTTAAAAATTTAAATTATAAGCTACATGAAAATATTAAATTTTACAAAACACTAAATAACATGAGAATATATATAATATGGATATGACATGTAAAAGGGGATTCATATACAGCCTCTAAAATAATGATGGTGTATATCATCAAGAAATGCCTCAATGAAAGGGGACTAAGACTAAATCCATTATCATGAGTCTGACTTGTCATGTACAAAATTTATATTCCTAAATAATAAAATTTGGTTAATTTGTACTTAAATGATAACCTTTTTCAAGTTTATTATTCCTTTCATATCACTTATAACCATGTTATAAAAATTTAATAATTATTTAATTTCATATTGGATGTTTTGTCGATATTCGGTACTTGAGTCAAAAATGGAATTGTTATGATGATAATACTCCATGAGTTCATTAAGTCCGTTATCTATAAAATAACATTAATGGCCTAATAATCTATTTTATACAACAATTATAATTTTTAATTCGACCATTTATATTTGGAATGAAAAATAAACAACGTTATAATCATGGAGACGGTAGGCCGTACATACGAATGAGAAACATTTCCATTTTTCATTGATCATTCACTACTGGAAAGAGGGTCTCACCCCATAGATCTATACCCATGGTTTTATAAACCATGAGTCTATCTTGATTAGTGTTTTTCTGTACCCGCAATATTTAATGAATTGTGGGTATAAAAAATCTATACCAACAGTTTTTACTCAACTGTTTGTATAGAGGGGAGAATAATTTTTCCCCACCCATGCACACACCCCTAAGTCATCAGAACCCCCTACAGCTACCTTCCCCCCATGTTTCCCCCACCCAAAACCACTTCACATCCTCCAGTCGACAAATTCCCCCACATCTCCACCTCCTCCAGTCGACGCGCATCGCCCACCACCTCCTCCTCTGGTCTAGCATCCCCTCGTTAGTCGTGCAACCCCTCCAAGGTCAATATTTCCATCACCTAATGAAAATACACCCTAGGTTAGTCATCCCCTTCTACTGGTTCGAGCATCCACTCTTATCGATCATGCTACTTAGGTCAAGGTTCCCTTATAGTCGAGCATCCCCTTTTAATTTTTTTTATTAGGGTATTGATTGACAACAAGTATCTAATATTCTTTTGGCATGGTTAATTTATTCATCGTTTGGTTTGAGTTTTTTTTATTCAATTTTTATCATTTCATATTTTTTCATTTATCTGTGATATATTATTGTTTTTTGGTTTTCTCAAAACACAAAATAGTTATGAATGATTCTAGTGAGCATGAGGTCTATAATTCACTATTCAATTATGTCATCAAGACCATAGAGTCAATAGAGATGAGGTTGTTTCTGGATCATGGAGTATTTCACCACATAAGTATTCTTTCACCTTGTAAAAAGATGATGAATAATGAAAAAAACTTGAAATTACTTTTTTAGCATATGATAATTTTATGCTATGAATGGAATAAAATCAATAGGATCATGATTTTTTCATAGATAATGATCCTATATAGTATTGTGAAAACCATATGGAATTTGTGGTCAAGTGAGTTCTTACGAACTATAGTACACCTCCTACATTATAGAATTCGTATCAACATAAGATATATAGAGATAAATGATCTTATCTCTTGTATAAACACTAAAATATTATTGGGAGTTCAAGTGTGGATCCTAAACATAGAAACTTTCTTGTATTTATGTAGTTCAAGTTCAATAAAATTTAGAGATAATAAGAGATTATAAGTGGAGACACATGCTAAAAATATAAATAGATATGGATGATACACTCTCAGATAAACATATCACTCTTCTATAAACAAATTCAGATATAATTTGAAATGAAAAAATAGAGGATCATGTATAGAGATAGATATTACAACTTGAGTGAATAAAGATTTGGAGGAAGATTAAGAGAATTAATAAAAAAAAAATATAGGTGATATAATATAATTCCCTGAGATATAATCATGTAATTTTTATCTATAAACTCGCGAGAATGTAAGCTATAGAGGGGACTTTGAATTTGGGACTTCTGGAATATTTTCTACAGAATTGTTTCATGGATATTTATACTACTAGTGTAGTATGTTTGTATTATTAATTTTGTATTAATTTTGTATTTAATTATTTTAATCATACATCTTATCCTCTCCTTCCTCCCATGACCATCGATGGTGGAGTTATATTTTCCATTAAACACATAAACAAGACCCTTATGTGAATTACATGAAAATTAGGTGGACTAGGGTTGCTATATTTCATAATGATATTTTGTTACTGACCTAGTTGATTAACTGGAGTACTTGAGAGTAAAAAAATACCATAATTAAAATACAGATATTATTACCGATTAGGGGGCTCCCTAAGATCTATTTTTAAGAACCTATAGTTGAATTCATCAATCATTACTCCACTGACGAATGAACATTAACATAGTATTCCTTCCCATATTGATTGTTTCCAAACAAAAAGAATTATCATTTTTATTATTTTCAAATCACTCAATTTATGTTTAATCCACTGTATTTGATTATAATTTGATCATTCTACATACTAAACCATTTTAGTGGTTAGTTCATGGTTTGAGTTCTTATTTTTTAAAACTAGATTAACTATGGGAATTAATTATTCCCCATGGAATAGTCATGCTTTTTGAGTTGTTTCTGGTGATGGCTTCTCAAATGATTTAGGATATTTATGATTTCATTCTAGCATTCACTTTTGTATTTATCTGTTAAAATTTTTATTCTAGTTCTATGAGTTTCTGGTTGTATCATTGATTCCCAACACTCAACTCATGGAGATGAATAAGAATAAATAATCTACTATGACCCTAAGATAGAGAGTAACATATGAAATAAGAGGAAGGTCAAGGAAGATACCATGGAAGGAGAACAAAGGGAATAATTATCTGAACCAGTGATGGAAAGAAGATATATGGGGATAAAAACTCTATCATATTATTGAAAAACTTGACTAATGGGGTTTTATCCAAATATTCATGTACCCCAAATCACTATGAACCACTTTGAGATAAAACTGATGATAATAAAAATGATATGAAACTTGATAAAATTCCCCAAACATCCTCATGAATACCCAAAATATCACCTTTTTTTAAAACTTTTTTACACAATCCAATTCAATAATATATTAAATTAAAATCAATTGAATGATGAATTTATTTATAGTTCATTGGAAATGTGTTAATACCTGGTTCAAAAGTGTCCCCATCATGGTATAAATCTATGTTTTCTAATAAAAACATTACATAAGGATCCTTTTCATGGTAATTTTTCAATATTATATATTGTAACTATATGTTCGTTTATTAAAAAATAACTGGAATAGATATTTACATTATTATATGACATAGTGAGAAATATATTCTAATGGTAAGGTGAATATGGAAAAAACATTTGGAGTATTGATGGTTGAAAACAATGGATGGGGTTTTTTAAAAACTGGATTCCTTGAAAAAGTATATGGATGTGATGATTACCATGAACCAACTCATTGGTATGTTTTTCAAATATGATAATTATGTAGATTGTAAACATCAATACAATTTCATGGGTTGGATACCTCAACAACAACCAAGTCAATGGAATAGAAAAATTCCATAATGGTTCTAGAAACAAATTTTATCTCTCTAAATACAAATGATATCATTATTGATTAAATTTGTATCATTTCATATTGTTTAATTTATCTTTGATATATGATTGATTTTGGTTTTCTCAAAACATGAAAATATTTATCATTGTTGTGTTTTTAGATATAAATCATTGAAAGTTCACATGATACTCAGTTCATCTTAGACTATAGAAAAGTATAATATTACCTATTCTAGAAAATATTGTATGGAGTAAATGATTGGGATTATGTTGGAAAATCTATCATTGGTGTATCTTACCAATTATAGTACAAAATTTTATAATTTTGATACATAAGAATGTAATAATATTGTGTCCCTATTCATGGTTATAGTTTAGTAGATGGATTTTGATTCTTATAAATAAATTATGTTTTCTGATTGTATGAGGTACTATATAAGGTCACTGCATGACCAGACACTTGGTTCAAATCTTAGTTATGGAAGTTATTATAGGAGGAATTCATGACCCAATAATAGGTAATTAAAAAATAACTCCATTATATTAACAATTAAACAAATTAGTACTTTTATGTTTTAAAGGATCTAAAAACGGGATTGTTTGTTAGATTCTAGGTAGATATGGGACGATAAAATTATCACGGTATTATTCAAATATAATGACACGTACCACTCTATCATAGACATGGAACCTTCCTTGTCCCATTATGGTTTATGTAGTTGATCATTCTTTTATAGGATAGAGGTAAAAAATTTATCTCTGATACTGAAAGGGTTGAAATTGGGCATTAAAAAATCACTTGCATTATAAATGTGAAATAGATTTAACTATTAGGTTTTTATGTTCTAATAGTTTTATTTGTATATTACATATACCTTTTTAAATTTTTTATGCTATTGTATATTCTATTTGATTAGAAATGGTGTCATCTAATAAAATATTATTATCGGGTGGGATAAAAATTGAGTTTTATTTCATCTTCAATTCACTCCATCAAGATGTCATTGTTTATTTATTTATAATAACAACAATTTGTTTCAAATCTTGCCACTTTGATTTTATTTTTCTAATATATTTTATATTAATGACTCTTCTCAAAGGATTATATAAGAATAAGGATCTTAGTGTTTCACTATTGAACATCATATATTTTTGAGACAGAAAAATTATTAATTATGTTTACTATTTCATGTTACCAATAATACCAGTGGTTTATAAGAGTTATAAATTTATTATTTACAAATTCTATGATATTTTAATAGTTTATTTTAAAAAATGACATTCTTGTCACATTTTACAAGTACTGTTTATTTTTTGAAAATAATTAATTGAGATAGATGATATTTACTTAATGAGATTCTGATTGATGCTAAAAACCTAAGTATAAGAAACAACCAAATATATCGTCAAGTAAATCTATCCATTTTATTATTAAATATGATTTCACAGTCTTATAATTTTGAATCCAAATCTTGAAATAGATATTTTTCATCGCTTATAGCATGTGTTATTTCTCTTATTCTTTGTTTTTATAGCTACTAGTATGCTTTGATTAATTTAATAATAAAATTGATTATAATGAATTTTTTAATTATGGTTTACATTTTTTATTGGAAGATAACTGTTTTTACTTATTATAGAATGGATTGAAACTAGAGGTATCATACTGATTAGATTTCAATCGAGTTTCAAAAAAAATGGAGAATTATTTAGATTTTTCATTTAACAATGCTTCAGATGGAGGTTGTATACATTTTCCATGCTATAAAAGTGTTGGAATACTATAGTTAATATTGGAATAAGTTATCTACAATTTAACAGAATTTGGATTTGAAACAAACTATTATGTTTAGTATCACCCTTGAGAGACGAGTCAATATTCTACTATTCATGAATAAAATGAAACAAGTGACATAGAGAATTTGATATTTGATCGGTTTCCATTTTTTTCATCATCCTGAGAGAGATATTATGCTAGTTAAAGAAAGAAATGATATTATTGAACACGTAAAAAATATTTAAGATGATGTTGAGAGAGTGAAAATTTTATTGGATGATTCTTGAGCACTAGTATATCAGGAATGTACTAAAATGACAAAGTTTTAATTTTTAATGTGGTTATATCATGGTAAAATCATGTATGGAATTTCTAATACTTCCATTGGTTATATTCTTACATTTTTTAAGGACTTGCCTCCTGATGGTGTAGCTATTTCCTCAATTTTTATTAAAAGGTGGTTTTTTGGTCAAAAACAAAAACACAAACTTTATTATAAAAGTGAGAACAATAAAGGATTACATGAGTCTAATGTAAGGAATTTTTTGAGCATCCTTGACATAAAGGGGGAGTAACTCAGGATGAAGGTCATCCCTCCAGGAGACCTCGTGATTAGCTCCCCTATTGGCAAGTCCATTAGTGAGCTTGTTTTCTTCTCAGTTGGTATGGGTGACAATGAAGTTGAGTCCCGATAGAGAGTGCAAATAGTCCATCCAGCAGGGATTGAGAGTCCAAGCTAGGTGAATGGCGCCATTCCAAATGGCCTAGACTATAGTAGTTGAGTCGCTCTCGATCCAAATATTATTCTAGTTATGCATCTTGGTAAAAGAAGTAGCATGAATCACACTAATCATCTCAGCTTCTAGAGAAGAAGTGAAGCTACAAGATCCATACAAGCATTCAAGAACCTGGTCCAGGTGGTTTCTAAAGTTGACCCCACATCCATCGGGGCCCATGTTTCCTTTAGAAGCCTCATCAATGTTGATTTTAATCCAACTGAGTTGTTGCAATGATCCTTCTGAAGCAGAGCAGGATCCCACATAGAAATGAGTATTCTAATTTTACCTTCATTAACCTTAAATGAGTTATCGGTATAAACATAGTCATTTCTACCATACCATATCACATGTTGGAGCTCTTCTACAGATGAAATAAAAAGATTCCTGATTTTTTGGGAGTCAAATAAATCCACACTTCACGGCAACTGAGATGTTATAGAGCTACAAGGCAACCATCTACACTAAAAAATATCAAAAATATAGTCCCAAAGTGCAGTTGATGTATCACAAGAAAGGAAGATGTGATTAATATCCTCATGATGCTGATTACACAAGCGATATTTGGAATAGAGATTAATCCTGAAAGATTGTAAATGAATATCAGCAGGAATTCTACCATGATAAATATTCCAAATGATAGTGAGTCTCGAGGCCTTTAACAAAGATTTATTAAAAAAAATTAACCAACTTAAATTATTATCAGCATTGTTGAATAAATGGTTATAGTAGTTTTTTGAATCAATCATACCATTATGAGAAGGTTCCCAAATTAGAAGATCATCAATAATAGTGAAGGGATAACTGTTCACAACATGCCTTATATTATCGGGTAAGCAAGAATTTTTCATTTGTAAAATTTTATTTTATGGTATCATTAGTATGTTCAAGAAGATGAGTGTTATGAACCAAGGAGATGAGGGGTGTACCAGTCTAGTTATCATGCGAAAAATTTAAATTATAATATTTGCTAACCATCCATCTGGAGTAAGACCTAAAAGAAATGAATGTATTCTTGATGGGGGTCCAGATAGAGGACGTCAAATAATTGAAATTTTTATTTCATAATTTATCAAGGAAGCGAGGCCTAAGAAAATATATGGAAGGAGAATTGTTGTGAATGAGGTTCCATGTGAGCTTAGTTTCAAGGGATTCATTAAAATTGTGGATGTTTTTTATGCCAGCCTCCTTTTACAATTGGTTCGCAACAAGAGGACCAAGGAACAGTAACCAGTTTTCTCTCAAGAGTGCTCCATGTCTAGACAATGTTTTTAATGAAAAAATTAATTCATTTCTGGAGACCATCTGACAATTTATAGATCATCATGGAATAAACTAGTTTAGACACAATATTAGATTTTACAATGAAAATTCTTCCATCCATGGAGAGGTTTTTACCTTTCCAATATGAGAGATGTCGAAGGGTTTGGTCAATTATGGGAGAGAAATTGGAAGTTTTAGGCCTGCCCCAAAAGATAGGGACACCTAGATAAGTGAAGGTTAGAGAACCCTCATTGATCCCCAAAACATTGATAATGTTGCTTTTTTCTTCTAGGGGGATATCCTTTTCCAAAGTAAATAAAAGATTTATGCCAAATGACATGCTGACCAGACACCTCTTCATAGTTACTGAGAATACTTTTAAGATTATTAATATTTTTTTTGTGCCCCTCTAGAAAAAAATAATGTGATCAGCATATAGAATATGCGAGTGGGCATTCAAGTTCCTAGAGGCATTGATCTTTTTGATCTTACCTTTTTCCAAAGACTGAGTGAGTAATCTACTTAAATAGTCTTCAACAATTGATAATAGAATAGTAGAGATAGGGTCTCCTTGCCTAACCCCCATAGAAAATTTGAAATATCCTCAAGGGGAACTAATTATTAGAATAGAAATATGAGTTGAGTTAAAAAGATTTTTAATTCTATTGATAAAGGAATCATTAAAACCGAAGTGAGTAAGGACCTAAAAAATAAAGTTTCAATCTATGGTGTCAAAAGACATTGTAATTTTAATCTTAATGGAAACATTCCCACTGTGATTTTTGGTGTTTAAAAGGTTGGTGGATTCAGAGGAAAGGAAAATGCAGTCCTGTATTGATCTTCCTTTTATAAAACTGAATTGATTCCATGAGACAATTCTATTGCTGATTGAAGAGATTCTATTAGCAAGTAATTTAGTGATAATTTTGAAAAGGGAATTTATGAGAGAAATAGGTCTGAAGAGTTGTATTTCATAGGCATTCCCCATTTTAGGAATAAGGGTAAGAAATTGGGAGTTTAAACCATGTGGGATAATTCCTTTATAAAAGAAAGTTTTAACCATGCGACAGACATCATCATGAATAATGTCCCAATATTTGGTAAAACCCATTATTGAAACCATCAGGTCCCGGAGCACTGTGTAGTGCCCCGACCCCAGTAACCCAGATCCTCTAAATTATTTTAATACATTGGCATGATTATAAGGAATCAAGTCCTGTAGGACCGATCAGTTTAGCAGCCTTGGAAAATAGATTACATACATTAAATTTACATTACAATTTCAAAAATAAAACACCACATAGATAGTTATTTGAGAATGCCATTATTCCCATTACCTTACCCCTACATATCAATCATAATACACTTCTTAGAATCTAGGAAAAATTAAACATCAGAAAGGGGTGATCTCAGATTCCCAGTAATGGTGAATAAGTTAGTAGAAGCTATAAACTTAGAAGGAAAGATGTGTGATAAAAACAACAGTCTTTCTAATCATAAACTTGAACATAATATGGAAAAAAAATAAATCAAATTCTACCATATAAACATGAACATGGATATTCTTCTAATCGAATAATCACATGTAATAACAAATTTTATAATGAGGGAATGCCTAACGTCGGACATCATTACCACATATTCAAGACCTTGTGCCGAGACTACAAATAAAATTTTTGTCAAGGCCTTATGCCAAGACACTAGTTTGTCTCATGAGACCTATCGATGCATCGAGGAGCTATAGTAGGCTCCACCCATCACTTACTAAGTCCAATGTATTCCTCATATGAAAACGTTTAAATATAACATAAACATTCGTATTAAAACAAGAATACGAAATGTCAAAACATTAAAGATAAACCACGAATGGTATAAAAATAGAACATCCACAGTCAAACATATCATAACTCATTCAATACAATATGGAATATTGTATTATAATAAATCAACCTCAATCAATAATAAAATCCAGTAAAGAATGTTGACATAGTTGGAAATGATGAGTAAAACTTTTTGAGAGAATTATCCTTTTTGTAAAATCATTTAAAAGTCACACATTTATAAAGGAAATAATTTAAAAGCAATTTCTGAATCAAAGTGTCCAATACCAATTTGAAACTTTTTAAAATAATTATCATTTCAAAAAATTCATGTCCAAATAAATAAATCCTTAAAATCATTTTGAAAACATGGACGTTAATTAAAAAGATTTAGAAAGATAAATATTTAAAACATTTAAAATTTTGATCTTGTTAAAGATTACCTTTCACAAATCCTTAAAATATTCATTTTGAAATAATTTTTATGAAAAATTGAAATGGATGATAAAAATTTCCCTGTAAATACATACACATAATCCATCACAAATAGTAATGAGATTAGAGAATTAACACTTACCTTGCACATTCCTTTAGTCAAGGGTACGTTTAACCTCCTGTACAAAGATCGTAGTATGTTATTAAATTATACCAAAACCATATTAATATTTATGATATCATACATGATTCATTTATTACTTTATACTACCCATTTAATAATAATTTCCATGTTAAATTAACATTTTGGGTAATAATCGCTTTCTTTATCGTACGTGTTTTAACTTGTTACTCTTGACTGTATCAATTAGATCAAGATATAAATACTTCCAGAATATAAAACATGAATTATATATCATATATATTTAGAATATAAATATGTATAATAGACATATATATGAAATGAGAAACACTATTTATGGAGACGTTAGTCCGTACGTACGCATAAATGTTGTTTCCGTTTTCATATCGTATTGAACGGAACTAAGTGAATAATATATATTTAAGTACATATATATATATATATATCTCCAATAGAATTATTATTTCATATATTACATACTTATTAGTAATATATATATATTTATAATCGTCGATGAATGGTGAACGTGGAAATGAATCCCATCGAGTCGTGGAGACGGTAATCCATACGTACGCACGAGGGACAATATAATTTCCTTAAATCTATGGAATTGGATGGTATATTAATTTTACAGAGACTTTATCATGTTATTTTCATTATTTATATACATATTAATCATCATTATATCCATCCAAATAACATAGTGTTGAATACAAAATTACACCACGGTGTGGAGACGGTAAGTCGTACGTATGCATGCATGGTGACATTATCATTCATAAGATGGATAGAATAATAAATATATTTGTTCTATATTTATAACAACATCCAAGTATATAGAATATACTGGATTTATTATTTTTATAATTGAAACAACAAAGAAAGAGTAAGTGGAAGAATAAGAGAACTTGAAAGTGGGTGGTGAAATCATTTCCTCTTCTTCAGGTTCTTCCTTTTGATTTGATCCAGAGGGCTCTTTAGGTTGGATTTATGACTAAAGTAAGGCCTCTAGGATAAAGTTAGGATAGTTAGGAGGATAGTTGGGCTGGGTTTGGCCGAGAAAAATGGCTTTGGAGGTGTGAATTTGAGATAAGGGGAAGTGCCCTTCTATAAGAGGGGTGAGGGGCACCTTGGAAAAAACATAAAATATTATTTTATAATAAATTCATTTTCGGTTTCTAATGGCTCCAAAATAAATTATTTAAATTATAAGGTGGGGATGGGTCTAAAAACAGTCAACCAACAGTTTTTAGACTGGTTTAGGTCACCATATTAACCTTAACCTTTATATTTAACTCTTAGTTAAATAGTTTGACATTTACCATGTCTCTTTGTATTTTTATATTATATGGTTAACAAACTTACTATAAAATGCCAATAGAACCAAAATTGGTTCATTAATGACATATATATTATTATATAAGTATTTTGTCCGAACCTTAGATTTTTAGGATTATTATATCAATTAATAATATAATATTTCTTTTAACAACTATTTTATGTCTATTTTGACACTATTTGGGATTTGCTTTTTTTGTTAAAATCATAACTACATGATTACTTCAAAACAATTGATCTAACCAACCCTAAAATGTCATAATAACCTATAAAATTAGTGGAGTTTATAAAAAGTCTCAAATTATATTAATTTGGATATTTATAATGTCAATTATGTTAATCTTTCATTAATACTGTAATTACTGCATCATCATTATGTCAAAAATAAATTTAATTATTTAATTTCTAAAAATTATTAAAAAATACCATTTTGTATTAAATCCTTCTATATTTCTAATTAATATTTATAGTCGAATTTATATTATGTATAACCCTATATTAAAAATGTTTTATTTATTAAACATTGATTTTAACTCTTTTAACCCTTCTTTGAATTAAATAATAATAAATGTCCTAATCTAATCCAAGTGTATCTAAAGGATCATATTTTATTCCTACGGTTGTTTTTTGTCGAATTACACTTATCCAATAGAATTTTGACATGTGCTAGTGTAAGAATAATATCATTTTTACCCTTAATTACCCTTTTTACTTTTAACCGTGGTAAAGGAAAGTAAAAAGTTACTATTCACAAAAAATTATGTTTATCTTATTGAATGACATTTTTATTACTGGTATCAACCATGTCTCTAAGAGTTTTGAAATTACACTCATAGAAGCGGTAAAATTAAGTTTTATGCAAATTTTCAAATTCTTCTAGGAGGTGGGTAAAAGACGATGAAAAGTTCAATAAAATTTTATATATCTAGTATCATTATAAAATGAATCTAGTGAATTACAATGAAAATATATAGGTATTAAATATATTTTTTTGATGGAAAATGAATTTAAATAAAATAAATAATTATTTTAATAAAAAGTTAGTTTTAAACAATAACTAAGTGTTTTTCAATATTCCTCGAAAATTGAAAGTTTTCAGAAAATTACCAAAAATTTACGCTAAGATAATTTTGATATTATGAATTCAAAAATTAATTCTATTATACAAAATTCAAAACATAAAATTTTCATTTATTAATTTAAAATTAATTCCTGTTGTCAAAACCAAAAGGCGTATTTTTAAGAAATAATAACTATCAAAAGATTGACACTTTTTTTATGTCCAATCTCAATGTGAAATTACATAAAATGACTAGCATTGGATTAAATAGTAAAAATATAATCAATTTATACTTACAAACCATTAAAATATATAATTTAACACTATGAATTATTTTGATTAAAAAAGATGTTTTCAGTTAAAATATAGTATTTTTTACTATTCACCCAAATATGAAAGTTATCAGAAAAACACCAAAATTTATTAAAACTAAATTATTATGTCTCGATTCTAAACAAGAAGTTTATTTTGTCAAATTGAATATATAATAGGTTCAAATATTGTATTTAAAAAGGGTTCACTAATAAAAGGTGGAAAAGGTACATTTTTTGAAAAATACTTATTCTATCTGAAAAAATGAATCAATTGTTTCATCATGTCTAAGAAACTCATAATATGGATTCTAAAATTATAAAGATTATATATAGTTCAAAATTTAGTTAATACTATTCATAACTGCTTTTGAATGGCTAGTTTGGTAAGCCATGGTGCGCTTGAACTCGGTGTTGCGTGTAGTACAAGTTATTGAATTACTTTAAAGAAATAACATACTATAAAACATTGGGGTGTTACATTCTTCCCTCTTTAAATAAATCGTGTCCTCGTAATTTGTAATTTTTCTTCAAAAATAAAAGGTTGAAAATAGGAAATACTTTTGTGGAGAACTCATATCAGAAATTAGGTTCATAAAATTTAGTCTTAATAAGAGAGAATATATATATATATATATATATATGATAAGTATAGTTACATACTTTAACTAATTCCTACCATAAACTCATCTTTCACTCCAAAATATTTCAAAAAATATTCTATTTATCCTAATCGTATAGTGTTCCAAAAAAATGAATTTATAATTAATCTACCAGACCTTTTAAAAAAACTAAATTATTCAATCTAGGACATCATGTGGGATAGTGGTAGGTGATAAACCCTAGTCGCCCTTCGGTTGTGGGTTTAAATCTCACGTCCTTGCTGGACGCGACGAGTTGTCGCCCGACCTCCAGGTTGTCCTTTTTATGGAAATCCAAAAATAATCTCAAACTAGACTTATCCAAAATACTTTTTTCCAAACTCACAGTCCAAAATTTATAAGGAAGTTAAACATAATGAAGATCCCTTTTTCCATGTAATAACATGTGAACACATTCATCATGCATTCTTTTAAAACACTACAACATCCTGAATTACCACAAAACCTTATTGATTACATTCATGCTCCCTTATTTCTTATAGAATACTGGATATACTCCTTCTATCCAAAAATGTTGTAAACTCCAACAATGATGGAATATACAAATCATTAATCAGTTTTAAGGTATTCAAGAATATCCAATATAATTTATCCAAATCAACCATTTCTTATTCCAAAATTACTACCTTAGTATCAGGACCATATAATCTCAAATTCTCAATGAAATAGTAATGCAGTACAATCCTTATTTATTTCCATAATTCATATAACCAGTACATCATTGATACAACACTCAAATGACCCAATAATTTAATAACAACATAAGAACTCTTAATCATTCCTCTTAATCTTTGGTAGTATCATAACTTGATTCTTATCCAATAGCAGCATTTGGGGTATACTCTGATGGCTTGGACAATCATTCGTGTAGTGTCCCAACCCCTTGTAGATGAATCATTGTACATTTGAATCTATTTACTTACCCTTCCAATCACGTAATTGGTGTCCTTTTTCTCCACACTTATAACAAACTCCCAATACTTTTAATCATTTACCAAGGTGATTATTTCCACAATTATCACATATGGTAAAATCCTTCTTTTCCCTCTTCCCTTTATACATATTTCTATCTTCCCTCCATTTCTTCTCTTACTTACCTTCAAATCCATAAGACTGAGAGAATTATTTACTTATCTTATTAACACATGATACTATTTCTTCATATGTTGAGAATACATGGGATACTATTTCCCTTCTAAATATGGGCTTAATACCGAGAAAGATATGATCCTTTTTACTCTTTGGATCATACGTATTGCTGGAGTTCACATTCCTTCTACTGGGTTCCATTTCTATACAATGGCATACACTAGGTCAATTTATTAATTGCAATGAATAATTCCAAACTTGTAAAATACCAAATGTAAATTGAATAGTTTATGGATATAATCCATAAAAATATTTTCTTTGAGGAGGTATATACTTGTAAACCCTTCATAATGATTTGTAAATAAAATCATAATTTCCCTAAGCATATCCCCCGAGAGTGTCATAACCATGAGTGCAGTAAGGCTCATTTTCATGCACCAGTTCCCATTCGGGTCTAGCTCAAGGCGGTGTTTTTGGGTTTTACCCCTAGGTACTTCTATGCCAAAGCCACCTCTACCGGCTCGTATCCAGACAGGGATGTATTTTCTTGGAAAACTCACAAAATCTCTACATTACCAAAATTCTAGGAAGATCTTCTACTCTAACCCTCATAGTCTATCTTAGGGTGATGTGCTCTAATCAAAGTTTATATAAATCTAGTTTTCAATGTTATTGCTAAAATACCTCTGATAGCAACTGTAATGCCCTGACCCTAGTTACCCAGAGCCGGTGTATTATTTTAATACATTGGCATTATTACAAGGAATCAATTCCCGAAGGACCGATCAGTTTAGCATCCTTGGAAAATAGATTACATACATTAACTTTACATTACAATTTCAAACATAAAACATAGCATAGATAGTTCTTTGATAATTCCATTATTCCCTTTAGCTTAACCCTGCATATCAATCATAATACACTTCTTGGAATCCTGATAAAATAAAACATGACAAAGGGGTGATCTCAGATGCCCAGTAAGGGTAAATAATTTAGCGGAACCTACAAACATTTAAGGCAAGATGTGTGATAAAAACAACAGCCTTTATAAACATAAACTTGAACATAATATTGAAACAAATAAATCCAACACTACCATATAAACATTCACCTGGATATTCTACTAGTCGAATAATCACATGTAATAACTAATTTCCTAATGAAGGAATGCCTAACGCCAGACATCATTACCACATAGTCAAGGCTTTGGGCCAAGACTACAAATAAAATTTTTTTCAAGGCCTTGTTCCAAGACACTAGTATGTCTCATGAGACCTAATGATGCATCAAGGAGCTATAGCGGGCTCCACCCACCACTTACTATGTCCACTGCATTCCTCATATGAAAAATTTGAAACATAACATAAACATTCGTATTAAAACTAACATACAAAATGTCAATACATTAACCATAAACCATGAATGGTATAAAAATAGAACATCCACAGTCAAACATATCATAACTCATTCAATATAATATGGAAGATTCTATTATAATAAATCTACCTCAATCAAAAATAATATCCAGTAAAGGATGCTGACATAGATGGAAATGATGAGTAAAACTTTTTGGGAGAAATATCCTTTTGTAAAATCATATAAAAGTCACACATTTATAAAGGAAGTAATTTAAAAGATATTTTTCAATCAAAGTGTCCTATACCACTTTGAAACTTTTTAAAAGAATTAACATTTCAAAACATTCATGTCCATATAAACAATTCCTTAAAATCATTTTGAAAACATGAATGTTAATTAAAAAGATTTAGAAAGATAAATCTTTAAAACATTTAAAATTCTGATCTTAATAAAGAGTACCATTCAAAAATCTTTAAAATATTCATTTTGAAATCATTTTCATGAAAAATGGTCATGGATGATAAAAATATCGAAGTAAATACATACACATAAACAATCTATAATACTAATGAGATTGAAGATTTAACCCTTACCTTGTACATTCCTTTAGTCGAGGGTACGTTTAACCTCTGGTATGAAGATCATAGTATGTTATTAAATTATACCAGAACCATATTAAAATTTATGATATCATAAATGTTTTATTTATTACTTTATACTACCCATTTAATAATAATTTCCATGTGAAATTAACATTTCGGGTAATAATCGCTTTCTTTATCGTACGTGTTTTAACTTGTTACTCTTGATTGTATCACTTTGTTCAAGATTTAAATACTTCAAGAATATAAAAAACAATTTATATATCATATATATTTAGAATATAAATATGTATAATAGACATATATATGAAAGTAAAAACACCGATTATGGAGACGGTAGTCCGTACGTACGCATAAACGTTGTTTCCGTTTTAATATCGTATTGAATGGAACTAAGTGAATAAGATATATGACATTACACACACACACACACACACACATATATATATATATATATATCTCCAGTAGCATTATTATCTCATATATTACATACTTGTTAGTAATATATATATTTTTATAATCGTCGATGAAAGGTGAACATGGAAATGAATCTCATCGCGTCGTGGAGACGGTAATATGTATGTACGCATGAGAGACAATATCATTTCCTTAAATGTGTGTAATTGGATGGTATATTAATTTTACAGAGACATTATCATGTTTTTTCATTATTTATATACATATTACTCTTCATTATATCCATCCAAATAACATAGTGTTGAATAACAAATTACACCACGGTGTGGAGACGGTAAGTTGTACGTACGCACACATGGTGAAATTATCATTCATAAGGTGGATAGAATAATGAATATAGTTGTGACATATTTATAATAACATCAAATTATATAGAATATAATGGATTTATTATTTTATAATTGAAACAACAAAGAAAGAGTAAGTGGAAGAATAAGACAACTTGAAAGAGGGTGGTGAAATCATTACTTGTTCTTCTGGTTCTTCCTTTTTATTTGATCAAAAGGGATCCTTAGGTTGGCTTTTCGGCCAAATTATGTCCTCTACGATGAACGTAGGATATTTTGGAGGATATTTGGTCAGGGGTTGGCTGATCCAAATGGATTTAAAGGTGTGAAGTTGAGAGAAGGGGAAGTGCCCTTTTATAAGAGGGGTGAGGGGCATCTTAGGAAAAACATAAAATATTATTTTATAATAAATTCATTTTCCATTTATAATGTATTATTTAAAGGATAAGATGGGTATGGGTTGAAAACCACTCAAACAATAGTTTTTAGACAGGTTTAGGTCACCATATTAACCTTAACTTTTAGATTTAACTCTTAGTTAAATAGTTTGACATTTACCATGTCTCTTTGCATTGTTATATTATATGGTTAATAAACATACTATAAAATTCCAATCTAACCCCAATTGGTTCATTAATGAAATATATATTATTATATAAGTCTTTATTCCTAACCTTAGATTTTTAGGATTATTATATCAATTAATAATATAATATTTGTTTAAAAACTATTTTATGTCAATTTTGACACTATTTGGTGTTTGTTTTTTTAATCATAACAGCATGATTACTTCAAAAAAATGATGTAACCAACCCTAACATGTCATAATAACCTATAAAATTAGTTTATTTTATAAAAATTATCAAATTACATTTATTTGGATATTTATAATGTCAATTATTTTAATATTTCATTAATATGGCAATTACACATCATCATTGTGTAATAAATAAACTTAATTATTTAATATCTAAAATTTATAAATAAAATACCATTATTTAGGAAATCGTATTAGCTTTCTAATTAATATTTATAGTTGAATTTATCTTATGTATAACCCTATATTAAAAAAAATTAGTTATTAAACTTTGATTTTAACTCTTTTAACCCTTGTTTGAATTAAATAATAATAAATGTCCTAATCAAATCCAAGTGGACCTAAAGGATCATATTTTATTCCTAAGGTTGTTTTTGGTCGAATTAAACTTATCAAATAGTATTTTGACCTGTGTTGGGGAAAT
Organism: Viscum album; assembly: GCA_963277665.1. Taxonomy (NCBI): domain Eukaryota; kingdom Viridiplantae; phylum Streptophyta; class Magnoliopsida; order Santalales; family Viscaceae; genus Viscum; species Viscum album. Next base: position 219,187,065 of record OY728127.1, on the reverse strand, counting down.
AATAATATCATTTTTACCCTTAATTACCCTTTTTACTTTTAACCGGGGTAAAGGAAAGTAAAAAGTTACTATTCACCAAAAATTATTTTTATCTTATTGAAAAAAAAATCTTAATGATAAAAACCTTGTCAATCGGATTTTTGAAATTCCACTAATAGAAGCTGTAAAATTATGTTTTATGTGAATTTGAAAATTCTTCTAGGAGGTGGGTAAAAGACGGAGAAAAATTCAATAAAATTTTATATTTCTAGTATTATTACAAAATGAATTTAATGAATCACATTGAACATATATATGTATTTTGTATATATTTTTACCTAAATTAAATTTAAATAAAATAAATAATTATTTAAATAAAAAGTCAGTTTTAAACAGTAACTCTGTATTTTTCACTATTCATCAAAAATTGAAAGTTTTCATAAAAATACCAAAAATTTACCCTAAGGTAATTTTGATATTACAAATTCCAAAATTAAGTCTATTTTACCAAATTAAAAACATATAATTTTAATTTATTAATTTAAAATTAATTCCATTTGTCAAAACCAAAAGGTGTATTTTTAAGAAAGAATAACTATCAAAAGATTGACACTTGTTTATGTCCAATCTAAAAGTGAAATTACTTACAATGACTAGTATTTGATTAAATGGTAAAAATATAATCTATTTATACTTCCAAACCATTAGAATGTATAATTTAACAATATACATTATTTTGATTAAAAAAGTTGTTTTCAGTTAAAATATAATTTTTTTTTACTATTCATGCAAATATGAAAGTTATCAGAAAACACCAAAAATTTATTGAAACTAAATTCTTATGTCCTGATTCTAAATAAAATGTTTATTTTGTCAAATTGAATATATAATAGTTTCAAATATTTTATTTAAAAAGGGTTCACCATTAAACGACAAAAAACATGCATTTTTTGAAAAATACATCTTTTATCTGAAAAAATGAATTAGTTATAACATTATGTCTAAGAAACTCATAATATGGATTCTAAAATTATAAGGATTATATATAGTTCAAAATTCAGTTAATACTTTTCATAACCGCTTTTGAACAGCTAGTTTGGTAAGTCATGGTGCGCTTGAACTCGGTGTTGCGTGTAGTGCATGTTATTTAATTACTTTGAAGAAATAATGTACTATGAAATCTTGGGGTGTCACAACTGTCAGGGTTGAGGCTAAAGATAGTGTCTTTTATTTCCTGATCTAAAGTTATTCTATTAAGAATAGAGTTGTCATCTCCAGACACCATAGTTAGAATCACATCAGGGAGAATATCCTTATCAATGTTAGGACCATTGAAGATATCATAGAAGTAGGATACCACAAAATTGGAAATACCTTACTTAGTGTTAATAAGATTCCCCTCATCTTGAAGATAGTAAAGAGGCCTAAAAGCCTTTCTAATTCTATAAAGTGATTTGTAGAAATTCTTCTTCCTATCTCCATCATTGATCCATTTGGTTTTAAAAATTTGTTTTTTGAGGTTGTCCTTAAAGATAAGTAACGTGACCAGCTTAGAAGATATGTTGATTTCATGCTGGGAATTGCTGGTGAAGTTTTAGGAGGTATTTATATTTTGAATTTGTGTGAGCTCATTCTCCAGAAGGGTAATACATTGTCTATTTATTTAGATTTATTTTTACACCAATTATTTATTAATTGCATTATATTTTTCAACTTCAATGGACAAAAAAATGAGTCTCTATGTTCATAAATATTAGCCTATGAGGTTTTGATTATGTTCACACAGTCAATATAAGAGGACCAGGCATTGTTATATCTGAAAGGAAGCCTAGGTTTGATAAGATTATGGGAAAAATTAACCAATATAGGGTGGTGATCAGAGAAAACTTTTGGAAGGGTGATGCTTGAAATGTTATCCCATTTATCCAGGGATTGATCATTAAGACCTACCAAGATTACTAGACACTACTCTATTATAATGATGTCTATACTAGCTAAATTTGGAACAAGTTAAATTTACCTCAATAAGATTATTAGTTTCAATGAATATTTTAAATTCTCTAGAGGAAATAGTGGATTAAGAAGGGCCCAATTTCTCACTAAGGACTAAAATGGAATTGAAGTACCCAACTATGAACCAAGGATTTTGAATAGTTCTACTACGTTGAGTGAGCTCATTCTAGAGGGGCCTCCAATTTTTAGATCTATTGTTAGCAGAGATGAAAGTAGTAAAAATATGAGTGTGCACAAATTTGAAATCACAAGTAAATATTTGATTCGTGATAGTATGAATGTTCACATTTTTCAAGGAAGATTAAGAAAACATCCAGATGGTTTCAAAAGTCTTATCATTATTACAAGCTCTTAGAAAGAAATATCCAAAAGGATATAGATGTAGAAATTTAGAACCCTAATTAATTTTTGGTTCCGCAATGGAAAAAAATTTAGGACGATTAATGCAAAGAAACCTTTTTAAGGCATTAAAGGTGTCAGGGTTTGCAATGCCTGGACAATTCCAAAAAAACAAATTCATTTAGACATGTTTTTACGGGGGTTGTCCCATTCCTTTGTGCACCCATATGCCTTTGATCTAGTAGTAATTCGAGAAGGATTGGATTGAGTAGTTCTGCCTTGCTTCACCTGTACAGCCAAAGGGGAAACCAAAGAGGTGTTAGTAGCACATGCACTAACAATTAGATAAGATTAAACCTTACATGGGGGGACTTAGAGCCAAGACCAGATTATTTTCCATATTTGAATTAGGATCCGTTTGGATAGGTGCTTTTGAGACCTGCTTAATAGCGTAGTTTTTGTCCCGAACAATAGGACAGTTGTGAGAAAATAGGCGGACAACAGTATTGTTTATCCTCCCAGGTTGCAAGGAACCTTCTGGGAGGACAGAATTTCTTTCCTATTGATTACCCATGTTGACCAAGGGGGCAGTGTTGTATCCAGGATCAACATGGATAGTAAAAATCTTTTTCTCATATGCGGGGAGTATCTAAGGCTCAGTGATGGAAATCTGAGCATTAGGGGAAATTATTTCTGAGGCAGTAGGGATGAGATGGGGGTTGTGATCAGTGTAAGGATGGTCCAATTTATTTGAAAGGGATGAGTGATCATTAATCCCTTTAAAGAGCTTTAATGGGGGGGATCAGTTCATTAGAGAGGTTCACAATAGGAGTGGAGACCTTTAAAGTATTACAGGAGGGGCCAGAATAAAAATGGTAATGCTTAAGGATCCCCAGATTTCTGTTTCAATGTCCTTCCTAATAACCTATTCAATAGATTCATTATCCTATTCCTCAGCAAGGTCTTCCAATTTTTTCACATTCTGATCTTCCATATGACCTGAGATTTTGGGTTTAACAACCCATTTCTCCTCTTTCCTCCTAGATATTTTAAGTTTATCAAATACAGGTTCTTTATCTTTCTTTTTTTTCATTCAGAATAACTAATATGAGGGGATTGTTTATGCAAAATCATACAATTGAGGACTGAGTGACCTACAATTTTGCAGTATTCACAGTAGGGGGGAAGCCTTTCATACTAAATTTTCACCATAGTCCTCTACAAATTAGCATTGAAAACTATAGACAGTGGTAACTTACTTTCCAAATTTACATCAATCGTAACTCGAGCAAAGATACCTAGGTCCCCATTTAATGTTATTTGATCAATTTCCAGGGGAGTAGCAATGCAGGAAGATAAATCATTAAGAATATGATGGTGTTAGAAAATCTAATTAAGTTTGTTCAGCCTAACCCATAACTGAGACGTTGTGTTCCTATGATTGTTAGGATTGAAAGAAAAATACCATTCATAAATACAAAGGAAATCAGGTTTTAGTTGAAGGGTACCTAATTTCCAATCAATGTCAAGATTATTTTGTGTAGAAAGGAGAATATGGAATTATCCCTTACTAATCAGGACCATTTTCCAGTTTGATAAATCCCAACATAATGCAATTCGAGGCTTCAAATCAGAATAGGACCAGGGTTTGTCACCTTTGAGATAGGAAACACAACCCATAATTGAAAACTTACAGAGTTTTGTGCACTTCTGTAAAGTATCTAGGTCTGCCTCAATAGAAAAACATCCATCTTCCATTTTCTTTATATTTGACAGCTTCATCGATGGAGGTTAAGAGTTATCTGAACCTCTCAAAGCCTTGAGAAAGGATATCCCTTTGATCCACATATTCGTTACTAGTAACAGCTCAGTTTTCTCCAGATACAACACCTCCTTCACATGTTTGCTCGTGGGATCAAAGGGAAGCTCCCATCTGGGATCAAACAAGGCCATGGAGAGAAGATTAAGTGAAGTTAATCTCATCTTCGAATATTTTCAGCAGGTTAGGGTTCGAGAAGCGGGTTTTCACATCAAGAGCTATCTTCATATCAATAGTTCCTCAAATCATTACAAGACCTGGAAGTTAATTACGCATCTTGTATTTTCTACTAATAAAGTATATTCTTTTCCAAAATATTGTATTTTATTTTGGGAGGATATAACTTATTGTAATGACTTTAAAGAATGTGGTACATCTTGATGGAAGAAAAATGTCGATGGGACACTATCTCGTGTACCACGGAAAGTCATGCGGCACTTTCCATTTATTCCCAAACATCAAAATGTATCCATTTATATAAAAATATAATCCAATATGTGATGGCATGATGATGAGAGAATTAAAGGTAATTATTAGTTGGTTTATCCTACAAATGGATTTTGATTGAGGACATTTGATTCAAAACATCCTGATTTTGAAGCTGAGGTGAGTAATGTCGGGTTGGGTCTATCCTGTGATGATTTCAATCTTTTTGGTTTGATTCTTACTACTCACAACACGTGGACATTTTTTTATTCATGTTTATAATCTTCCTCCATGGATGTGTACGAAATTAGCTTTCACATTCATGAGTACACTGATATTTGGACCTTATGATCCCTGTAATGATATAAATGATTTCCCTACTTCTGTAATGATGTCTAAGTAGAGAATGAAGGTAAAATAGTCATGTCCTATTTTTATGAAGAATACATGATCTAAAATGATTAAATATCATTGCAGTTTCTGTTTCATTGGGCATCAACGATTCTTGTCAAAGGATCATCAATACCGGAAGAATCATCAGAGGGTTGATAATACAGTTGACACTGAACTACCACCTAAATGTATGTCAGGAAGTGATGTTCTTAACAATATGATAGATTTTAATTTTTCCTTAGGGAAAAGGACAGTTGAAATAAAAAAAGAGAAATAATGATGACACTGAATCCACTTTCAATTAGAAAAAGATATTTTTTTGAGTTTCTATATTGGTCTACCAATTTGTTAAATCATTGTTTAGACGCAATGAATATTTAGAAAAATATGTGTGAAATTTTGCATGAAATTATTCTAAATAATAAGTGGAATACTAAAGTTGTCTTCCAATCTCATCGGGACTTGTTGGATTTTGGTATTCAAACAGAACTTAATCCTATGTGTGTTGGTGAAAACAAATGGAAAGTAACTTGTGCTTATTATGTAATGATACAGGTATAGAAAGACAAATTTATGGTAGTATTAGAGAATATCAAGGTTTGTTATGGATATTCTTGCAACATATCTAAATGATTAAATAGAAGAGATTTGAATCTAAGATCCCTAAAAACTCATGATTATCACATCCTTCTTCCTGAATTGATTCCAATAACAATTTGGCATTTTCTATCCAACAATGTAATGGTGAAAGTAATTTGGTTGTTCCCTTTTTTATATACCTTTCTTCTAAAAGGTTATCCAGGTTATTCTTGATAAAAATGCAGTAAGATCAGCAGTTAATTGTATGTGAGTTGGGAATTTTTTTTCCTCAATCAATTTTCACCTACATGCTACACTTACTAATTCTTCTTCTAATTGAGACAAATCTTGTGGGAATAGTAACTTTTTATTTGATGTATCCCACTAAAAGAAGTATCTGCATAATGAAATCATATGTTCAAAAAATGAATTATCATGAAGGTTCTATTGTGAGATTTTATGTGGACCAATTTTGTATGGATTTTCGTTCATTGTATTTGTCTGTTTTGAGAAGAAGACATAATTTTCCAACAAGAAATTAATATGATTAATATGAGTAAATTCATCCATCATTTCTATATCTTCCCCAAATTGGAAAAAAAATTATGTCATATACATTGGTTTTGAAGAGCGGGATATGGAAAATCAAACAATCTTGTTTAATTATGGTTTCTTTAAAGTCTATATCAAGTGAGTAATTTGTAAATATATATGTAATCTAATGCTATTTTATTTGACATATACCTTATACATTTGTTATCATTTTATGTTGGGAACATAAACAAATTATAAGTATAGTTCACCGATCTTTTCCTTTGAGAAGGAGAGAAGATTTTCATATCCAAGAGTTTCCAGCTTGGTTCAAATAAAATGTATGACCATTACATTAAATAGATTAATATATATAACCATTTAAACGTATTATTCATATATATTTCAGGTATTGAGTTTACCTACAAACTTTTTTTCTCAAGAATTAAGAGCATTGTCTTTTTGTCCCAATTCATTGGTTGTTGACTAGAAATCTTTAATAATCAATGGATATAAATTTTTTACAATAGAGAGAGTGGTGAAAATCAGAACACAACATGATGGAATTATGTTAACTACTACAATGGATTGTTATGCCAGTGCATTATATAGTTGACAATGATATGAAGATGCGTATTATTATGGGATGGTTGAGAAAATATTATTTTTGGATTATTACTCTCATGGTCGAGTCACTATGATGAAATGAAAATGATTTGATTCAATGGAGTGACACGGTAAATTTACTAATTATTGTAGATTTAGAGTTATTGAAATGAGTTGATTCCTACATACTGATGAACCGCACAATTTGGAATCAATGGAAAACAAGTGTTTTAGGTGAAAGATAAACTAAGAATTGATTACTATGTCATTAATGAAGTAATCCAAAGACATATTTCTCATGATGTTCAAAATGAAATTTCCACCATTGAAGCACCAACATTTTTGACCAAAATATTTCATTTGACGACACAGATTGTCCCATTCTAAGAGTTGATGTTGAACCTGACTTAGTGGAGGGTAATATATAGAAGTAACCATAGATATTCATAGTTCATTCAATTTTCTTTAACATGAGTTTCTCAAGTTTGTATTAATGTAATTAATTTAATTTATTTTTATTTTGTAATTATATGTCTATTTTATTATTGTATGTTTTCGTTTGATTTAACTATATTTATTTATATTCATAAAATTGGGTTTAGAATCAGTTTTCAAAAATGTATAACTTGGTTTTAAATTATCATTACTTAATTATGTTATGACATTGTTTGTGTTCTTTGACATCTAAGTTGTATGCATGATTTGTAAAAACTATTTCTAAAAAATATACATTTTATTATTATACAGATTATGAAGAAGACTATAGAAGCTCAGAAGAAGATATTATTTTATGTTGATCCTGATAGATGTGAGCATCAGTGGCCTTTAGTGGGTAAAATAATTATAATATTTATCTTCCTCATTACATATAATGTCTTTTTCATATTCTTTATTTAATTTTTTTTAGGGATATACAGATCCAGAGCTTCCTCCTACCAGTATTGTTTGAGTTGGGATCCTCCTAGACCTAGATGGAGCACCCATCTTACCACTTCCCACACTAACCCATTAGTGGACATCCCATCTACCATGCATGTCTATCCTCCACTTGAGACTCCTTTGGTGCTCCCATCCATGCCCCAATCATTATCTCATTTTTCATCTTCTTCTCATTATTTTTTTACATTGAATCGATTAATATTCCCACCATTACCATATCCATATCCATTCATGCATCCCCAGACCTAATACCCATATCTTGACATGTCTAAGATGCACCTTTTCCAACCATCCGTCCTACATATATTGAGTTTCTTCCTTTAGTTTCCATCAGTGCATGAAGATCATAAATATCCATAGAATGTAGTGGAACATATACTTCTTTTGGAGCATGTTGATCTAGAATAGGTCATAGATGCCTCACAACCTATTCTAGATCACACATCATGTTTTTTATTATAAATGTGTAAGATTATATTGTTTCATTTTTTCCCATTGTATCATCTCTTAACTATTATTTTCCCCCTTATCTAATTCAGTGAGATCTTTTAGTAGGCGATGTGAGTGCACTCATATGCAGGAAGCATGGAATCTCCAAACTCAGATTATAGTGGATTAAAATCCTTAAAATAAAATGGTAGGTAAAAATTATAGTTAGTGTATATGTTTTATGGCCAATTTATCCAATTACTCTAATATCATTCCAGTGGAACAGATCTCATGGAGACATATCAGTGATGACATCAAGGATAGGTCATGAGTGCAGATATGGGTAAGAAAATTTTATAAATTTATATTTATATTAGTAATGTATTTATATGAATTTAAAAGTTCATTTTAGAGCCAGTTTTACTTTCTGAATGGTGTTGATTTCAAAACATCTAGGATGAGTGATATTGGAGAGTTATATTGGTCATACAAGCAAGAGTTGCATATTGGTTGGAGGAGTAGAGTGGGTACTGATTTAGAGAGTGTACCCACATACCCTGACTATCCAAATAGTTAATATCAAAAAATGATCATACATTAGAAGACTATATATTTTAAGGTAGTATAATTATTTATTAGTATGTATATAAAATTTAATTCTTATTAACTGTATTGATTTTTTGTTTTTTAGGAAGTTTCATTGAAAAAAAAAGAACACAGATGAAATAACATATCTACACACATTAGGGAACACTAAAATGCATAAGCATGAGGTGCACCAAATACTTTCATATGAATTTAAATAATTTCTTCATTTTTATTTTTACTTAGTTATCTTGTCATTGAAAATTGGAACAAACCCAAGAGCGCACACCTCAATACCTAGAAGAAATGACATCAACAAAGAACCACCCAAAAATGCATTCATAATTTTTTTAGAACTGTTGATGGATTAAAATTCACTAATTTATTTCATTGATAACATGTACTCATAAAGTCATCATATATTTCCCTTGGTTAGTCCATATTTCATAGAAATGACACCTTATACCAGTAGGAGAATGATTGTCTATTTTTTCTACAAAAGTAGAAAAATTCCTTAAAAACCACTTCAGAAAACCCCAAATTATTTATGAGGGTCATTTACCTCAATGTTTGAAGGTCTGGGATCCAGCTTACCTGAATCTATATTTATGCATTTATCATATATGGTTGTAATTTATATTTTTCTCATTTATCATTTTCAGTAAGCTGTGTTGGGCATCGAACGTCCTGTACCTCATGCCAAACTATTTTTCTCCAGTAGATAAAAAAGAATGTAAGTGGAATAAATGCATATACAAAATATAGTATTGTATGTTTGTTTATTTATAATTCAAATATTCATATGAAATTCATAATTTAATTTGTTTTTTATAATTTAAATACTATGCCTTGGAGGCCCTCTATGAGAAGGAAGAAGAAAATTTAGAGCCACATGATCATTTGAGTCAGGTGTTAGGTGTGGAGCACCTGGGGAGAGTCTAATGTAGACCAATAAATAACATCATCCCCTCTAGGTATTGGTCCTCATAGGGATCCTCTCAATCCTCTTAGACATTTGAGTTGGAAAGCACATGTGTAGAAGCAGATGAGTCCAATATAATAAGTTTATAAGAGCATAAAATAAGTAAGTTGATGAACAATCTTTTCTAGAAAGCTATGTATGTTTTGAGTCAATCACTACCATCAGAGGCTCATGATACATTTCATTCATGTATGGAATCAATTCTCTCTCTAAATGATGCCTTGGGTGAATCCTATGAGGTTCCTAGTAGCGATGATGGTGGTGGAGATAGGGTTGTTGGTGGTGAGTAGGTTCTTGATGCTGTTGTTGATGATGATACTGTTGATTATGATACTGATGGTGTAGTTGGTAATGGTGTTTCTAATGATGATTATGATGGGAATGATGATTGGGAAGTGGATGATGGTGATGGGTGGATATTAATCCCCTCTATTTTTGACTTAGCAGAGAGACTTGTACAAGTACTTTAAGAACTTGAACTTACTATTTGTATGAATTAGGATATACAAGTATGTTTTATTTGATTTATAGGTGAAACTCGGTTTGTTTTGTGATGGAGGTTTTTTTGGACTGATGTACTACATGTATGATGTGAATTTCTTCATGCAATGAAATGAATTTTGGATTATGTTTTCATCAGGGCTGTCAAATGGGAATTCTTTAGGTAATTTTACATATTTATACGTCAATGAATTCACCTTTCATAAGTACTTAGATTTGGTTTCCCTGAAGATATACTCCACAATCAATGCATTAAAAGGGATACTGTCAAGAATATGTCGAGTCAGGTATTCAAAAATGACAACAATAATTTACTTAAACTTATACATACATATACTCCACTTCAACCTACATATTTCTTATGATATTGTCTTTTAATTCCTTGTAGTTCCATTACTATATATTTTTGAAATAACAGAGGTTTGATCTTAATAAATCTAAAGAGATGGGTGTGGTGAGTTCTCGTTTTCTTTTATGCCAAATTATCTGTTAGTTTTTATTTTATCTTTTCTATTTTATTTCACATCACCATATTTTATTTTGTTTAGGGTTTCAAGAGATTTACAAATTCAGAAGCGGAACACATTTTATGGCTACAAAAGATCAATGGAGGCAATTATCCAAAGGTATATTGATGATTACGTATAGAAAAACTATAGTCAAAGAAGATTTATTATTTTTTTACGTATGTGTTTCACATCATTTTACCTCTTTGACACTTTCCATGCACTAAATGTAGAACATTATAGTGGATGTAAGGAAAAGGGAGTCAATGAGCGGCCCCATGTACATCTAGAATTTCCTTTCATATTCTTTTCCATGAATGGTTTTGACCTCTTTATATGTATCACATGTTCAGGTTTTTTATACTCTATGCAATTAAAGAAGAGGATCATATCATGTTTCATTTTTGTTGTTACATAAATATTTATTGGCATGTATTGATATTTATGTTATCACTTTGACATTTTTTTCTATATTGTTACATCTTTTTTAATTAATACCTTACCAAATGTAAGAATATGTGATGATTTTAGAAGTTTACTTTCAATAAAAACTACTTATTTTTCAGGTTGTCGCAATGTGTGATGTGCTATTTTACATTATTTAAATCGATGTTTATGAAAATGTGAAACAACAATACTCTTACATGTCTATAAAAATATGAAACAACAATAAACACACATGTATATTTTATAGAGTATTTCTATTCTGTTTTACATTGTTGTGTTGTTCATAAATAGTAAAAATGTGAAACAACAATACTTTAAAAAAACTTTTAAAACAACACATCACATTATTATATAGTATTTATGTTTATATATTTAAGAGTATATACTTTTTTGATGTGTTAAAATTTTAGATAATTGTAATATAAGTCTAAAATGGAAGTATCCATAGAGAAATGAGATATGGAGAAGTGTCTGTATGATCCATCTATACCTTGATGCAATGGATTACATCATTTTGGTGCTTCTCAATGATATTTACCCTGATTATATTGATTTTATATTTTGGTTTTGATTTATTTAGTGATTAATTATTAGACATTTTTAATTATATAGGAACTCATGTGCATCAAGGATAACTGGAAAGAGCTTGAAAATATGTAATTTGTTATAAGGTAAGTTCTCCCTATGATTTATTTCATTTTATATGTGTTATCATTCTAATGTGTTTTATCTGATTCACAAATAATCTTCTAGAAATAAATGTTTGTGAAAATCAATTCCATGGTTGAAAATACAAGGTTTGTGTTTGGTTCATCTTATGATGGGGATCTTAGTGCATGGTTGCATCTGAATTTGATCAACAGTTAAAGTAATTTTGTTATACATCCAAAAGTTAACTCTTATATCGTTTATTTGTTCTCATACCTTCTTTATCATGATTTTTGAACCCATTTTTTATTCTGTGAAAGTTTTATTAATCTTTAAATTTCCCTCTTATTCTTTTATGTCGTATGTTATTTTAATCCAATTTTGAAGAAGATTGGGGAGTTAGCAAGAAATGATTGTAAAGATATGCTTCACGAAATTAATCATATGATTGAACACAAATTTATTTCGAATTATGAAGCATTAAAGATGTCATTTGGTGTTGGTGTATGTTATATTTTATGATTGGTGATTTCCATCAATGATACTTTTGGACTTTTTTGAGCTTTGTTAATAGGAAAAGAAACTCTACTTAAGTAAAGAAGGCTAATAAATTATTTCACCAAGACTCTAATAATTTATTACATGAAAAAACAATATATTTTTTGATTTCTGATATATAATAGGACAATACAAGCATCATATAAATTGACAGTTGTATTTTTATCAATTTTCCTCATGGGTCATGTCAACTAGATATTCTTTAATAATTATAGGTTCGTCATTTCCAAATACAGGATGTCACCCTATAGATAACCACCATCAAAATAGATTTAGAGTTATAATGATTCTATTCTATTGCTTCAACATCCAGTTTGTGGATAGTTGGGGGAAGATATATCAGTTTATAGACCTCACAAAGAGGTATCTCGACACAGGAATTTATGGTAGATCTTCACCCAATTTCAAATTAAGTAGACCCACCCACTGAGTGTATGTTATCCCTATGAAGTTGAATGAGTCTACTCATAGATCGATCGCACCATATGAGTTACAATGGCAAAGGCCTTCTAGGATTTTGATCAATAAAAATACCTATTGAGTTGGATGATACTACTCATAGATTGATTTTTGTTTATGAGTTTTTGTGGAAAAGCCCTCTTAGGTTTTCTAACAATACAAATCCCCCAATAGAATAGAATTTTCTCGCGTCGATGAGTCACATTTTCTGTATGGTTTAGAAACCTTCACATCATATGTTTTTTATATCTTTGAGTCTTTTAAATAAAAAAACTAGACTTTGGTATACATTGATAACTCAAATTCATTTTGAGTTCAATATACCCTTGCTATTATTTAAAATCATGTTTATATAGGAGTTTAATATATTGACACTAAGGATATTATGTGTTTAGAATGTATTGTACTTTTAGTAGTGTAACATATCTATATACCTGAATATATCAAGGATCATGTACATAAGAAGGTACTCATTTGAATCCACACTTCATAAATGAATAAATTTGATTTCATATAATGAACTAATGTTAGTATATATATACATTTGATCTATGTCATGAAAATATTTTATGAAGTTTTAAACTAGATGTCGACTAACTAATGTAACTCACCACTATTATTCAGAAATGGAGAAAAAATGTTAAATATAAAACCAAAATAGGTAGATTTATAATATACATATGTATATGAGTTCCTAAAAAGTGAAATTATTGTAATGAAAACAATAACACAACACAGCCCACTCCACACTATGATCATCATTTCATGGGTGAGTACTCTACATGGTTTGACTAGTGTTGGAGAGGGATGATGCACTCATGGTCTGGATTGTATCACCCCTAATCCCATAATAAGAAATTATTTTTATCACCATACTAATAAACATATTGTTAATGAGACATCATCAAACCACCAAAGATATTCTAATATTTAATTCCTAGATCAACATCCCCAAATAGTTTCATACACTGTGAGAATTACATCCCCATATAGTGATCTAAATCACCCTAACATCTTCAGTACAACTTCAACATATCATTCCTTTTAAATTGATGGTTAGTACCATCATCCTATGTTTCTAAAATTCTATAAACAATATTAAAATTCAATGGTCAATACCACCTCGTGGTCTCTTTCCTTTATGCATGTGACCGTAACAACATCATCTCTATGGTGAGAATAAATTGTCATTACCCAATGGGATAAAAATCAAAATAGAAAACCTCAATAATTATCCATGATAGGGGTCATTACCACTTATGTCATCATGGGTAGACCACATCACCCCAAACTCTCACAATACATACCCATTATGTTCCTAAGGAACCATATCAAGAAAATAATTCCCTAATAATACCCATTACTTCATGGTGAAAGTTTCTGACCATGCATAAAGTTGATAACATAGCATGGGTAGACTAAACATGGCTTGGACCATCATTAATCACATAGGGATACCCCTGTGCTTCTTATGTGAACATTGAAAAACATATGTGATACCATTTTTAATCACCCAATTTCCCTAGCCATGCCCGTAAATAGTATTTTGGATAAAAACACCAATAAAAAAAGGAAATTTCTAGGCACAAACTACCAAGTACTATTAGAGACCTTCTCATTGAATCCCATAGTCAAATTTTTCCAATGAGGAAGCTATTGAGAAACCAAATAAAATGAACCAAAATGATTATTTCCATTGAAAATCACTACAATAAAGAAAAATTAGAAATATATGATGGAGAAAACCAAAGGATTATTAGGCTTTCCCATGAAAATATCCAATAATATATGGAACCTAGAACCAACACCTGATAGAAAGGGTCCACTCTTTGGAGGAGAACATTGAAAGGAAAAGGAGGAATATCAAGCTCCATGCTCACTGGCCAATCAAAATTAGGCTTCCTCATTTAAATAAAATTAAAAAAATTAATGAATCTAATTAAAATATAAAATAATCCTTAGGTACATGGTAACTGAACACTGGTTATGTGCTCCAAATCCACTGGGTGGTTGTTAGAACTAACAGAACCACACCCTCCCATTCTATTTGGCCCACCAAATACCCATTACTTTCCACTGGGTACCTATTGGATTTTTTATTCAAGATAGATGTCCAGAAACAAGGAATATATTTCCAAATCCATCCCTTGGTCCTTCATTGAAACATTTTATAACTCAAATATGACCAATTATGCACAATCAGGACGAAATTATAACTAAACCGCCTCACTCAAATGCCAAATCCATCACAACATCCCCAACATAGAACGAGTCTTCCTTGAGTTGTATCCGAGTACAAAATTGAACAACCCTAATCGAGACTCAAGTGTTCCATTCACCATACTCCAGAAACACCATAATGATTCTAAAGATGTATGTCCATTTGATATCACACTAAATAACAGACACAAAAAAATTGATTTGAACTACATGAACTCACTCCTATAAGATTTACCTACCTAGTTATTCCAAAATAAAACAAACCAGTATGATGATGGGTCTGTACCAAACTATCTTTCCAAGTTCCAAATATACCCCTATCACTCATAGTACCTAGTTATTAACCATACCATTACAGATATCCACGTATCCTACCAGATTCCCAAACCCTAACTAATAATTTTTCAATCCATATATAAATAACACACATCATGTTCAAGACACTCTTAAACTGGGGCTTTCGTATAGAGAGGTTTAATGATACTTTTATTAATGACAACATCAATTTTTATAAAATCTATGATGATAAATACTGAGAATTTTATGATTATCTTGACCATACATAATGATAACTAGTAGTATGGAAAACCATTGAAGTGATTTATCTTGATTTGGTATGTTCATTTATCATGTAATGACTTATCAAAGATAGGGGTATCTGTTGACCTCCTAAAGAAAGAGGCCATGATAGATTGGATACCACCTAATTTCATGTTTGAGTTTCATAGTTTCCTTAGGATACTAGCATATTAGTACTGTTTTAAGTTTTAGTGATCCAATATTTCAACCCACATGAATACCATTACCCAAAAAAAGAATATATTCCACAATACTTACCATGGTCAAAGAGACTTCTAAGAGTTGAAGAAGAGTTAGATGTTTTATAATTTCTACAAGAAGAAAATGTGTATGGGGCGTTCTTTGATTATTCATGGTCTAATGATATATTGTGTTTTGTAACTGGTTTGTAACTGATTTTTATTCTAGTTTGTATTATTTTTATAGGTGAAGTATTGAAGGAAGAATGAGGGTGGATAACTGCAGCATTTTTGGGAGAATCATCTATAACCATGATTCATTGAATTGTGGGTATATTATATGTGTTGGTAGCGCTATACCCACAGTTCATTGAACCATGGGTATATTAGATGTGATGTGAAAATCTATACCCATGGTTATTTGAACTATTGGAATAGATATATACCACAATTCACTTAAATTGTGGGTATTATGACGTTTTCAGGGGATATACCCACAGTTTTGTAGAAACAATGGAAATAGGGTTATACCAATGCATTAGTAGCCCATGGTTCAAGAAACAATGGGTATAGGTGATATTTCTAGAAGTGATTATGGAAATAAGGTAATTATTATTTTATCTTTCAAGAATGGTCATGATATAATTAACATCATAAAAATTATTTAAATGTACTTATAAGTATCATACAAGTGATGTGGTGAATAAAAATGATTCACATCACTTCATGGAGGTCGTAGTTCACACGTACGCATTAACAACGTTATCATTTTTATGTTCATGGAAAGTAAAAAAATAATCGATATATTATTCTCTTATAATAATAAATATGTCATAAATATAATATACAAACATTAATTCTATCATTAGGACCAGTCTTGATAGTCAGTAATGAAAAATGAACTATATTAGTTCGCGAGGTGCTAGTCCACCATACACAGAAAAGAAATTTTCATTTCCCATTTGATGAACTTTTAGATGGATTTGGGAGATGATATAAGCATAATAAAATCTCATCATATTCAGGATATTGGAGTTATTATCTCATCATGGTTGGAGAAGATTTGAAGGATGTGGAAGAAGAAATAAAATTGAAACACTTAAATAAAAACATTACCTTTAATTCAGATGAGCACCACTACTGGAAAAATGACATGTACCCAGGGTTCAAAACTATGGTTATAACCCCCAAAACCATGGGTGTAGGCTAAACCCATGGTTTTGGGAACCATGGAAATCTGTGGCATCAGTATAGCTCTATGGCCTATACCCACAGTTTTCCAAACCATGGGCATTGGTTTTTTCACCGTTTCATAGCACTATACCCACAGTTTTAAAACCATGTGTATAGGTTTTTTTAAAAAGTCGACCATGATTTTCGATCTCACACCCTCCTCTTCTAACACTGAGTGCCTCACCACTCTAGATACTTGACTTATGTGTAAATATTTCTACATTTACCTTAATATATTAATCTAAACTATGGATATAGGAAGTAAAACCGTTAGTATAGTATTTTTATGCCATATGTTTTTGTTCCTGTGGATTTTTTCCACTGTTCCCAAGGGGAATATATAGCCACTATTCACTCAAACTCTGGGTATTGGGATTTTTTCTCAAAACTATACCCATGGTTTCCCCAGAGAACCCTTAGTATATTTTTTGAACCGAGACTTGTTCCCATAGTTTCTAGAAAACCATGGGAATAGGTTCCAAAAAAACCTCTATAACCACAGTTTTTGGAGAATTGTGGGTATAGGGGAACCTATACCCACTATTTTTGCAAAACCATGGGTATCGGTTCAGAAAAACGCCTATACCTGTAGTTTTTCCTCAAAACTGTGGGTATAAAGGGGTTTTCCAATACATGGACTTTCTTAACCCCTTAAAACTTTTAAGTAGGGTGTTATGACTAAAATAATACCTAAATAATTTGGTTATAGGGATTCTAGGAAGAGGTTTGGGAATAGCTTGGATGAACAAAAAGATTTTCAAAGTGTGAGTAATAAAGATTAATGAGTCCCCATTTATAAGAGAGGGAAGGGGAACCCTTAAAATTATTAAAAGTATTATATTATTATAAATTCAATTTTGATTGAAAATGGGTCCAAATTCAATTAGTTATAATATAGGATGAGTATAAGTCTGAATATAATAATCCAATAATAATTTGACATGTTTTGGATATTTTTTAATCCTTATCTTTTAATTTTAACCCATTTTATTTCTTACCATTTTATAAAGTAATTTACATTTTGAGAGTTAAAAATATTTTGTGAAATTAAGAAAAATGACATATAAAATAGTTATTAATGAAATTTTTAAAGTTTTATAATATTTTTTTCCGAATATTATTTTTTTAGAAATTTAATTTCATTTAATTAAATATTTTATAATTTATGTTATGAATTGTGTCAATTTTGATAATATTCATCACTTAAATTTTTAAAAAATCACAACAATTTGATTATTTCAAAAAAAAACATCATTAAAACATCTATTAAATTTCAAGGCCATCCATAAATCTTTTTTATGGCATCAAATATTTCAAATTATATTTATTTTAAAATTAATAATATCATTTATTTTTTTCTTTCATTAATAAATCTATTGCTGCATCATTTTTGTGTCATAATTAAATTTAATCATTAAATATATTGAAATTATAAATAAATTATCATGATGAATTTAATTATTTTATATTTCTAAGGAATATTTATACTCAATGATATCACTTATATAACCCCGTATTAAAATTGTTTTATTAATAAGTGACAAGACTGTGATATAATTTCCTTTTACTTTAAATTAAATATTATAAATGTCATAATTATACCTATGTGGCTTAAAAAGGTCCAAATTTTGACCCAATGATTGAATTTGTGGAATATAACTCATCCTATAAGATTAGTACAAGTTTTATGGTAGTTTTATATTATTATAATATTATTTTTACCTTTAATTACCTAATTTAATATCAACCGTGGTTAATAAAATACTAAAAATACTATTCAATAGAATTATTTTGATTCTATTGGACAAAAAAATTTATACTGATTAAAACCATGTATGTTAGTTTTTTAAAATTAACTTTATTGAAGTGGAAAATAAAAAATTAAAATGAATCCCATTTTCGGAAGGAAAAAATGAATTTTTAAGTAAAACGTTCAAATATTCACATAATTTCTCTATTCACTTTCAATATGAAATTGATTATAATGAAATAAATTGTATTAAATTATAACAACTTAATATAATTACACTTTAAAATCAATTAAATGGAAAATATAACTATATAAATAAATTTTAAAAAAAACCAGTTTTGAATTAAAATGTAGTGCTTTTCGCTATTCATTTAAACAATTAATTTTAGGAGAAAAATACCAAAATTACACCAAAGTAAATTTTAATTTCCCTCTTCCAAATAATAAGTAATTTTTTTAAAATATAATTTATAAAATTTTCAACAACCAGATTTAAAAGTGTTTCACCATCAAGAGCTGGTAAAAATTCCATTTAGAAAAAAAATACTCATTTTATTCATAAAATTGAATTTATTGTTTTATAATGTCTAGATAACATATAATATGAATTTTAAAAATCATAATTAATTTATATTTCGTTAATATAATACAAAAATAGTGATTTCATTATTTTATAAATACAATTATATGAACATAAATAGTTGTTCATAAAAACACATCCTTTATAGTCAATTGGTTTTTATTTTCATTTCAAATTAATTTTCTAACCAATGAATCATTATATAAACAAGTATAAACCCAATTTTCATAATTTAATTAATATAATTTAGTCCCTCCATTCTAACAGCTATGTGATAAATACGATTTAAAATAATAATATTAATAATATATTATTTTTCAGTATAACTCAGTCATTGATGCAAGGTAAGATTTTGGAGAAACCCATTGTTGCATGTTGAGTATGCTATCATAAAAAGCATACTTTATAAAGTAAAATTTCTATTTAATTCATAATTAATAGTAAACATAAAAAATTATTATTCTATATTTACCTAGGATGTTACATACTTTCCCCATTTTGGAAATTTCATCCACACAATTTTAAGTTTGGGCTCTATAAATAAGGTTTAACTTTTCTAAATTACTTCCTTGAAATCCCACATCAGAAAAAGAGTCAATAAAATGTACACATTAAATTAAATAAATTTAAGTACAAAGTTTACATGAGATAACACGTACTAGGATTTCATGTAAGAAAACATGGATATGGAAGAGAAACTAACCAACATTTTCTGATGGAGAGTGGTAGAAAACCTGAACGAGAAAAGGTTAAAATTCAGAAAAGCACAATTTTGTGGTGGATTACCATGGTTAATGGTTTATCAATATGTTAATCTCATGGTATTGCTCTCACCAGTGTGGAAAATGATTCATTGATTCTACTCAAATCAATCAAAGGTGTGAGCTCTATGCCCTGGCCATCACATATACTATTCGTAAATGCAGGGAGTAATTGGTTAGCAATATTGAGCTCACACATACCTAGAGAGAAGGTGAAATGGTTGCGGATTTCTTGGTTTCCCAAGACTTGCCTAGTTCCTTGCATATCATATTTTGCAGCATTGGTTCCCATCCCCCAGAGTGTATTAATCATATTTGGGTTGATGCCCGGGGCTTGTACTATTTTAGACATTCTTGATTTTTTCAACCTTTGGCCCCTCAATTTTTAAATTAAAACTTTCTGAATTTCGATGGATGGATGGGTTAAACAATCTATGAATTCAAAGAAAGAAAATTAAATGGATAAATATTTTGTTCTAAGATCCTTTTCATTGAGTTATGTAACTATTTTACTGCATATAATAAGAACATAAGGAAATATACTTACTTGATAAATAGAGTTTCATCAACTAATCAAATTCCCCCAAAAAATCATCCTTTTCTATAAAAGTTGAGTTTTCAAGTTGAATTTTTCATGCCTAAAACACGAGAATCAACTTCTATAGAATTGCATAATCTAAAAAGGATTAACTATATATTTCTATTGTATTAAAAAAAATAACCACAACCAATTTTTTAGGATATGATAAAATTATTCTCCAAAAGGAAACCATTAGATGATGAAGACTACACTTAATCTCCAAAATTCAACTATAGTACCAAAAGTTCAACATAGACCATTAAACAAATAATTGTCTTCAAAATCTGTTAAAATAATCCAAACTGAGTTTGAAACCCAAAAATTAGAAGAATTTTATCACATAGTATTAAATAAAATCGACCACTCTTAATGTATCATATCCAAAAGTAATTTCCAAAATCACATATCATCCAAGATAGGTCAATAATTTCCCTAAATAACA
This sequence comes from Viscum album, assembly GCA_963277665.1. NCBI lineage: Eukaryota > Viridiplantae > Streptophyta > Magnoliopsida > Santalales > Viscaceae > Viscum > Viscum album. Next base: position 219,166,002 of record OY728127.1, on the reverse strand, counting down.
TAAATATCTATAAGTACACAATTAATTCATAGATTATTGAAAAATAAAATTCAAGAATTCGTCCTAAAATAAAATACCATAGTATTCTATTTCCCTTAGGTATATAGGTTTCGAAAAATAGTGAACATCTTCCAAAATAACATTTATCACTAAACCCTCAAATCATTTTCCTTTACCAAGGATATCCATTTGATAAAACATAAGTGCCCAAATCAACTTATTATTATTACCTCAACTTGTTTAACTAAAAAATTAAATGATATACTAATGAGGGACTTCTCATAGGCTAGTGGTAGGTGATAAATACTGGTCTCAATTTGGTTGTGAGTTCGACTTCCATAGCTTTGTCCGATGCGATGAGTTTTCACCCTTCCTGTGGGTTTTACATTTCCAAAAAATTATATAATTTTATAACATTCCCAAAATGAGATGAAATCCTCAAAATTAACCATAACATGTTTTATTCTCAAATTTTATCTCATACCTTTCATTTTTAAACCCAAAATTTAATAACCCATAATTACCTCAAAATCAAAGATCATATAAATGCTAATGGATATCCATTCCTTTGTAATTTTTTCCACACAGGAAAAGATAATTCATCATAAAATAATATTTTCACATAACAATCTTTAGGGATACACATACAAGAGAAAATCTTCCTAAGTAATCCTATAATCAAAAGAGCATTAATAATTTTAAACATTTAATCATCCTAAAATCTACAGTAATTCTTGAATCATTTATATTTATAATTTTTAATGGGTTTTCATTCTTCATGTTCCCTTAACCACAATTTTATATCTTATTACTAAATTATTTTTTCCTACATACAAAAAAATGAATCATGTTTTAAGATTCAATAATGTCAAAACATGAGTTAAGAAATAATCCATAACTTTCATAGGTCATTCTCTATTTAAACATCTTCAATTGTAATGGAATTAGGTGTTGATAAACATATGGTTTTGGTATTTCTGATCCCATTCCCGAACCTTCTTCGTAGGACATATATTTGCATGATGACCATACTCCCCATATCTTAAAAATTCAATTGATAAATCAGAATGAACTTCTTTACCTTTATTAGAGTCAACTGAATGCTTCCTTTATCCATGGCAGGTTATTGATTTATGAAATTCATTACCACATCTATAACATCTTCTATTCAATTTAACCCATTTTCCTAGGTTATTATTTCCACATCCTCGACACATATTTCTTTGAATATACTGGCCTTTATAATTATTAACTGAAGTTCAAATGGGATTCATTTCTCTCATAAATGATGCATTAGAATACTCACCAAGGCTCTAGTGGTTAATAATTACTCCCAATAGATGGTTTAGAATAACCATGAGAGTTCTAATTACACCTTATATTTCATTCAGTTTCTTATTCAGAGAACCGAAACATTTTCCTTCATATCCATTATTACTTTGGTGCCTACTAGATCCATCCATTTACTAAAACCAAGAAGGATAATGTTAGTATATCAATTAAATCATCATATTAGGAAGATAAACACTAAGATATACTTATTCATGTTATGTCAAAATCATTCAATTTATCTACTATAACTATGAGTCTTTATATTATCCTAACTATTGGTCTTATATATAACCGGTAACTTATTCTTAAATATCACCCTAACCTCTAAGGTCATCTAAACCAACCTCTAATACCAACATTAAGGCCCAAACTTTAATCATAACTTAATCTTGAGTTAAGTTAATAATTTTAATTTAATTCCCATCAAGGATCTCTTTAGTATTAGAGATTTAGAAAATCATGATATAACTCATACTTAACAACTCAATATTATAAATTACACACTTCTACCCACTATCCATTTTTTATGAAATAAAAAAAATTAAAAATAAAAATGGTTTCATTTCACGTTTAAACTTCATAACTTTTCCTTGATCCCAAACCTGACTTTAATCTTCATTAAATCCGGTGGAAATCATTTCAAAACATGGTATGAGAAAAAAAATATTCATAAGGGATACACAAAGAAGTAAAAATATTAGTATTGAAAAAAAATTTAAACCATGAATAATTTATCATACTTTAATAATTTTCACCTTTAAGAAGTAGTAAATACACTTCACTGAATATAACCTCATTGCTTACAATTTTTGTAATCAATAGATTACCATAAAACCTATATAAATCACATATAATATATAAAGGTAACATGGGACATAATCATACTTAAAGAGGGTAACCATGTAGTCCACTTCCACACATATCACTCTTACAAATAGAATATCCATACAACCGACTTCCATACACAATGCATTGTAGGTTATAACATAACTACCAATCCTTTGTTTATAATGGAAACAACAGTATTTGGTTTATCACAGTACCACCCATATTTTTTAATCATGTAAATACCATTAAAATGTACAAAGACCATCATAACACATAATATATTGAAATTATCAACATTTCTCTCATAAAATTTCATTTTCAATCATAGTAAATAATTTCAAGATATTTAAAAAGTAAATCCATTTTGAAAATAATATTCAATACCAAAATACCAAAAAATAGGAATAAGGGATTTATTTTCCCTTTTATAACAATAATACATTTAGAGGAAGAGAAATATTAAATGATAGTTACAGTGCTAGAGAAGTCACCGTCGCCACATATGTTACAAAAATATTCCTTTTCTCATTTTTTAAAGAATGTAAAATCCTTCGTATAAAAATATTACTTTTTGAAATCATTTTCTATAAGGCCACATCCTTAAAAATTACATAATATTTAGTAACATCAATAGTTTTACTTTCATTAACATTTTGAATCTTTTTAGGCTTAGATATTTAGGGAATTTGGCCTTAACTCATACACAACAACTCAAGTATTACAAATTAGAAACTTCTAATCCCAATCCATTTTTTTAGAAAATAAAAAAAGTTTAAAAAGAAACATGGTTTTGTTTCATGTTTAAAATTCATAACATTTCCTTGATCCAATAATTGAATATATTATTCCTTATATCCTATGAAAAACATTTCAAAACATGGGATTGGAAAAAATGGCTTAGTAAGGTATACACATAAGAGGAAAACTGTTATTTATTCAAAAACATGTAAACTATGAATACTTTATCATAACATAATACTTTTCACCATTAAGAAGTAGAAATTGAACTTCACGGAATATAGGCTCATTTCTTACCTTTTTTGACATCATAATATTACCTTAAAACCCAAATAGAGGAGAATATAATATATAAAGGTTACTTGGGACATAATCATAGTTAAATAGAATAAACATACGATCAAATTCCACACACATAACTCTTACAAATGGTATAGACGTACAACTGAATTATATACCCAATGCATTAGAGGTTATAATGTAACCACCTGTACTTTTTTTATCATGGAACCATCCATCTCTGGTTTATCACATAACCACCCATCTTTGTTTAATCATCTAACCACCCATGAAATGTCCAAGTACCATTATATAATCATAACACATAAATGAATGAAATTATCAACATTTCACTCACAAAATTTCATTTTCAATCACAAGAAATCATTTCAAGATATTTAAATAGTAAATACATCATAAAATCCTATTTCAATACCAAAACACCCAAAACGGGAATAAGGGATTTCTTTTCATTTAATAAAAAAATTAAGGCATATAGTGGAAGCCAAATATCAAATAATGGTTACAGTGGTGGAAAGGACGTTGCATCTCGTACGTTAAAAGAGACATTCCTTTTTGTCATTTAGTAAAATATTTACTGGAAAAATATTCTTTTCGAAAACCATTGTATGATATTAAAACACAGTGGTTTTAACTATATACTTTATAAAATAACATGGTGCATATTACTGAATATTTCTTAATGAATGGAGATTGAGATGAAGCCCTTACCTTATATTCGATTCATCACGTATGTTACTTTTTATTCCGGAATAATAATGTTAGGTTAATTTATACTTTCTTTAAAACCTTTATCAATATTAGTTTTCCCTTTATTTACCTAATTTATAATGTTATAATAGTTAATAAATTATTTATGTTCATGTCAGACATTTTTTCGATATTCGGTACTTGAGTTGAAAACGACCATGTTTGATGTCACTATTCCATGCGGTCATAAGTCCATAATATCCACAATAATAATCATGAAATTATTATCATTTATAAACATAAATTATACATTCAAATCAAACCATGAATTGTGGTTATGAAAAATGAACAATGTTATATTCATGGAGAAAGTAAGCTGGACGTACACATGAGTAATGTTTTTTATTTTTCGTTGATCATTATGGATAGAAGTTAAGTATTATTTTATCTTTTCATAAGTAAAATAACATCATTAATATAATATTAATAATTTATATATATATATATATATATTACAAGTAATATAATGACTAAAAATGAGTCACATCGCTTCATGGAGGTGATAGTTCACATGCACGCACGGACGATGATATTATTTTTATAAGCACGAAAATTAAGAAGGTAATTGATATATTTTTATCTTATAATTGTTAATATTTCATGAATATCATGCATGAACATTAATTATGTTATTATAACCATTCATGAGATAAGGTTATGAAAAATGAATTAGATCGGTTTGTAGAGGTGATAGTTCACACGTACACCCGGACAATTAATTACTTTCCCACTTAATGGAAGTGGAGATGGATTTAGGTGATGATATTAACATAATAACATATAATTATACTGAGTATTATGGAATTATTATTTCATCTTTTAAGAATAATTTTTGAAGGAATTGGAAGAAGAAATAAAATAAAAATATTTAAAGAAAACAATACCTCTTCTTCGATTGATCACGTTTGAAGAACACCATAAAAACTCTAAAGAGGGTTTTATACCTAAAAATATGCCTCATGAATGTGGGGAGAGATTCTAGGAAGGTATTTCGGAAGATATTTTATGAACCATTTTTTTGGAAGTGTGAGTAATAGAGATGAATGAGAGTCTTTTTATAGGAGAGGGGAGGGGCACCCTTGGAATTATAAAATGTATTAAATTTAAACAAATTCAATTTCGATTCTAAATGGGTCCAAGAGAATTTAGTTCTAAGATAGTATGAAGAGGGTTGAAAATATTATCATACAATGTGAAATATTCAAGTGTTGATTTTTTAATCCTTATCATTTTTTGTAAACCTTTTTAACTCTTATCATTTTGTCAAGTATTGCACTTTGAGAGTTAAAATAATTAAATCATGTCAAATGACCAATGAATGAGTCATTAATGAAATTTTTATAAATATCTAAAAAAAATTTTAAAATATTTTATTTTTACAAATTTTATATCATTTAATTATATATTTTATTTTTTAGGTTTGGAATTATCTCAATTTTGAAACTATACATTACTTGACTTTTTTAAAACACTCATAACAACTTGATTCATTAAAAAATATTAATTCATATATAACATGTGAAATGAATCTATAAAATTTTTATATGAAATCAAATATTTCAGATTATATTTATATTAATATTATTAATAACTTTTATATGATTCTTTCATTAATAAATCTATTATTGCATCATCTTTTTTGTCATATTTAAATTTAATTATTTAATTATTGAAATTTATAAATAAATTTCTGTGATATAGGAAATATTTTTATATTTATAAGAACTATTCATATCTGATGATATTGCTTATATAACCCCATATTAAAATTTTTATAGTTATGAGAGACATGATTATGATATCTTTCTCTTTATTTTAAATAAAATGTTATAAGTGTCAAAATCACACAAAAGTGGCTTCAAAATGTCACAATTTCAGAAAACGTATTTCCTTGGTTGAAAATAAATTATTAAATAATATTAGGACACGTTTTATGGTATTTTTATAAAATTTATAATACTATTTTAACCTTTAAATACCCAATTTATCCTTAACCATGGTAAAACAAATAATTACTAAAGTTACTATTCGTAATGTCAAAAAATAAAAGGGACCTATTTACATAATTTATTCCTCCTGATTCCAAATATGGAATCAATTTTTATAAACTAAAAACACATAATTTTTTTAAATTAATTTAAAATTAATCCCATTGACGAAATGAGAAAACGAGTTTTTAATGTAAAAAATTCAAAAGATCACACAGTTTTTTATATCCAATTTCAATTGGAAAAAGGATACAGTGAAATAAATTGGATTAAATTATAGAAAAATAATATAATTATACCATTAAACCATGTAAAATGATAATTTAATAATATAAATAAATTAGATGAAAATGCAGTTTTGAATTAAAATGCAGTATTTTTCACTATTCATTAAAATATGTATTTTATTACAAAAATACCAAAAATTCAACCAAAGTAAATTTTGATCTTGGTTTCAAACAATAAGTTTTTTTTTCAAAAGAACATATAAAAGTGACAAAAAATATATTTAATAAGGTTTCTCCATCAGAAGTCTGTAAAACTACATTTTCAAAATAGTAGAGTATTTTATGCTTAACATTGGATCTATTCTCATTTTAAGCCTCTTGAATTTATTGGAAGAATATAAAAATACTGAATAAAAAAATTTAAACATAATATATTTAATTATTTTTATTCCCTCTAATACAATGACTAGCTGATAACTACCATTTAAAATTATATTATTATTATATATTATTTTTTCTCGGAATAACTTAGTCTTGTATGAAACATAAGATTTTAGAAAAACCCATTGTTACGTGTTGGGTATTATATTAGACACAACATACCCTTTAAATTAAAATTAATATCTAATTCATAGATATTAATATATTTTGAAACGTTTTATTATATAATTACCTTGGATGTTTTATACTTCCCTCCTTTTGGAAATTACATCCTCATAATTTTTTTTACATATCAAATTTGTGGAGGTATTTCTTCCTCATATAAATTTATGATTCCCATGTTTGATTTTCAATCATATGGGTTTTCCATAAAACCCTAACATGATAAATCACCTTATTCTGCAACACTTACTCTTTACAGTCAAGAATCTGGACTGACTGCTCCTCAAAAGAAATATTTTGTTGCAACTGAACTACTTCTAGACTCAAAATATGAGATAGATCTAGAATATAGTTTCTTAACATTGAAACATGAAAAACATTGGGTCCCTAGGATAGAAACATAGTTAAATCCAATTAGTAGCCAACTGGTCCAAATTTTTCTAGGATTTCATAGTGTCTTATGAGATGAGGACTCAACTGCCCCTTCATACCAAAATGCATCACACTTTTCCTTGGAGAAACGTTATGAGAAACAAGATCCCCCACCATAAAATAAATATCCTACCTCCGGTTATCCGCATAACTCTTTTTCTTTCTTTGTGCTGTCCTCATGTGTCTTTGAATCAAATTATATTTCTCTTATATTTCCTCTACCAATTATGGTACCATCAACTTCTTTCCACCTAATTCATTCAAAAAAGTTAGAGTTAGACATAACTTTCTATATAATGCCTCAAATGTTGCAATCTTTATAATGGAATAAAAACAGTTATAAGAAAAATCAACCAAATAAATATGTTGATCCCAAATTTCCTAGTAATCCACTAAAAATGCACGTAGAATACCCTCCAATGTCTGAATTGTTCATTATGACTAACCATCTGATTGAGGAGTAAAAGTTGTACTAAAATTTAATTCAGTACCCAATGACTTCTGAAGGACATTACAAAAGTTATAAGTGAAACTTGGATCACTATCAGATACTATAGAGAGGTTAAATCCATGTAACCTGAATTTCTATTTAATATACAACCAAGAAAGTTGATCCAAAGACATAGTATCTCAAATAAGAATAAAATGAGTATATTTATTCAATTGATCAACAATAACCCAAATCTAATTTCCACCTTGAAAAATCCTTGGTAATCCCACTAAAAAATCCATGGATAGATTTTACCATTTCAGTCTGGCACTAGAAAAGGATGAATCATACCTTATGGTAACTACAACTTTACATTAACCTATTGACAAATCAAACATCTGAGGGTAAAGTCAGCAATATATCTTTTCATTCAATCCTAGCAATAACACTCCTGATGGTCTCTTTACATCTTAGTGCTACATGGATGAACAAAAAACAGAGAACTATGATCTTTAGATAAAAAATCATTCTTCAAATATGAATCATAAGGAACACATAATGTATTTCCAAACCTCAAAACATAATCTTTATTAATGTTAAATTTAGTTAACTTTCCCTTCTGAACCAATTCTACCTTTTTATGCAACTCATTGTCTTCTTTCTGTGATTTCTTAATTTTTTAGGATAGAGATTATTTCATTGCCACCAGAAACAAAATAGAGGAATTTCATTCACCAATAACTTCCAAGCCAAAATTCATCAAATCATTAACCAAAAGATCTCACTCCAAACGTAGCATGGTTAATGTAGCATTAGTTTTTTGACTTAAATAATCGACCACTTTATTTTATTTTCTTGGATAGTAATAAATCATACAGTAATAATACTTGATTAATTATAGTCATATCATCTTTCTCATATTAAATTAATTCTGAGTTAATGTATACTTTAAGCTTTTGTGATCATTATATATTTCACACTTTATGCCATAAAAATTATGCCTCTAAATTTTTAATTCAAACACAACAACAGCTAATTCAAAACCATGCATAGGGTAACTTAGATCATGAGGTTTCAACTAACGCGAAGCATAATAAATTACATGATCGTGCTGAATTATGATAAAATCAAGTCCTTTTAATGAAGCATCACAATAGATAACAAATTCACCATTCCTAGAAGGTATGAGAGAAACTATATCATTTACCAATATTATTTTCAGTTCCTGAAATAAATCATCGCATTCTTTTGTCCACATTAACTTAACTGCATTATGTGTCAACTTAGATTGTGGGACAGATAACCAAGAAAAGTTTATATAAAAACCATCAGTAATAACCCACTAATCAAAGAAATCTATGAATCTTTGTGATATTGGTAGGTCTTATCCACTCTTAAACAACTATTATTTTAGAAGGGTCAACACTTATGCTATCTTTAGAAACAATATGACCATATGATGACTTTTTTTGAAAAAAAAAATCTTAATTACTAAGCATTCCATATATTTTCATTTCTTTTAAGGGTTTTAAAGCAATCCTTAAGTGACTTTCATGTTCCTCCTAAATTTTTGAGCATACCAAAATTTTATTTATAAACACAACAACAAACTGATCAAAAACTGATTAAAAACTCCTTCCATGAGATTCATAATTAAAAAATGGGAATTAGATAACCCAAATTTAATAACTACAAACTATCAATGACCATATCTTATTTGGAATGATGTCTTTGGAATGTCTTCCTCCTTCACCTTCAGCAGATGGTACCTGGGCCTACAATCAATCTTTGAACAACAGTGAGCTCCTTGGAGAAGATAAAAAAATCATCCATATAAGGCAATAGATACTTGTTCTTAATATAAATGTTATTCAATGCTCTGTAATCAAAACAATGTCTGATAGAACCATCTTTCATTTTCACAAATAAAACAGGTGTACCCCATGGTGAAGTGCTAGGTTGAATGAAACCATTATCAAGGAATTATTGCAAAAAAAATTCAATTACACCAATTTTATGTGTTCAATTTGATAAGTGGGTTTAGAAATAAGATTATCATCCGACTTTAAATCAATAGAAAATTAAACTTCCCAGTCAGAAATAATACAATGCTATTAATCAAGAAAAAAATCTATAAATTCATTCACTACTAGGATGTCACTAATCAAAAATGTTTATATATTTTCAATAACATGAGATTAATAACATTAAATTCCATATTTAATCAATATCTCATATTCTAGGAATGTTATAAATGGTATAAAATCATTGAATAAAACTTTCTGGGATTTTCAGTTAATTTTAGCAAGATAAACTGAAATCCAATCCATACCCAAAATGATATCAAATTCCACTATGTGAAGTTTAAAAACATTTATTGGGAAATACATCCCACAAATGATAATAGGAAGATTTCCATAAATCTTGGTTTCTTTAATACTTCCACCTGGAGTTTTTACCAAAAGTTATATGTCACGTTCATGGGGTGATATTTCTAATTTACTTACAAAGCTCTCAAAAATGAATGAATGTGAATATCCAGAGTCAAATAGAGTATTTGAATATTTTTAAAAGACCTATAACATAACTTCAACAACTTAATTTTATGTTCCCACATCAACTATAGTAGTAGAAAATGTTTTTTCCACACCGCTCGACTTTTGATGTTGCTTGTTTCCACCCTGTGTAATCAAATTTGAACAAGAATTGGCATAAATCTCTAACTCATTAAAACTAATAAATCTTATTTATAATGTTTTATTGCTTGAACGATCATCTCCCTTGAATTTAAGTGAAATATGACCACTATTAAAACATTAGAATCACTTCCCAAACTTTGAGAGACATTCTTAAGGATTATTTTTACCACACTTCTCACAAGATAGAAATTTGGTTATCTTACCTCCAAAATTCATTGATGGTGACTTTCCCATTACCAACCAAATGAATTGATTATTTTTTGTCTCATGAAATAAATGATAAATATGTCATTAAAATCATATAAAAACATTAATTCCGTCATCATTACCATCCTTTAGAGTCGGTAATGAAAAAGAAACTATATCGGTTCGCGAGACGGTAGTCTGCCGTAGTCACAAGAAAAATATTCATTTCCAAGTTGTTCAAATGGGAGATGAATTTGAGTTATCATATTAACAAAATTATATATCATTATATTGAGTATTAAAGAGTTATTATCTCATCATTTTTGGACGATATTTGAAGGAAGTGGGAGAAAAAAGGAAATTTAAATAATTAAATAAAACATTACATTTCCTTCAGATGAGCACCTTTCTTAACACCTTAACACTTATAATGTGGTTCTTCTACCTAAAATAATTTTTAAAAAATGTGGTGAGTAATTATAGGAATATTTTTGCACATATATTCTCCAACCCAAATGGTTTTGAAAGTGTGATTAATGGATAGGAATGTGTGACTTTTTATAGGATAGGGGAGGGGCATGCTTCGAATTATTAAAAGTATTAAATTATTATAAATTCAATTTTGATTACAAATGGGTAAAAATTAATTTAGTTCAAACAAAGGATGTTTATAAGTATAAATATAATCATCAAATAATAATTTGGGATGTTTTAGATATTTTTTAATACTTATCTTTTTATTTTAACCCCTTTTAACTCTTATGCTTTTATCAAGTAATTTTCATTTTGAGAGTTAAAATAATTACCAAATCATGTCAAATGACCTATGAATGAGTCATTAATGTTATTTGTAGAGTTATATATTATATGTTGATAAATATTATATTTTTATAAATTTTATTTAATTTAACTAAATATCTTTTATTATAAGTTATGAATTATATCAATTTTGACACCATTCATCACTTAACTTTTTAAAAAATCATAATAACATGATTCCTTCGAAATAAAGTAATTAAATCATCAATATAATGTCAAGTTCATACATAAAACCTGTGTATAACATAAAATATTCCAATTTATATTGATTTTAGTATTAATAATATCATTTAATTGATTCTTTATTTAAGAAATCTATTTCTGCATCATATTTGTGTCATAATTAAATTTAATCATTTAATTTATAAAAGTTATAAATAAAATATCATGTTGTAGGTAATTATTTTATATTTATATAGAATATTTATTTTCAAATATATCACTTATATAACCCCATATTAAATTTTTTATGTAATAAGAGACATGATTATGAAATATTTGCCTTTTACTTTAATTTAAATGTTATAAATTTCATAATCACATCCAAGTGGATTCCAAAAGCCAAAATTTTGACCCAATGATTGTTTTTGTTGAAAATAAATCGTAAAATAATATTACGGCATGCGTTAGTTTAGTTTTATAATATTATAATATATTTTTTACCTTTAATTACATTTTTCATCTTTAACCGTGGTAAATAAAATATTAAATTTACTATTTAGAAAAAATTATTCGGACCTTTTGAACAAACTTTTTCATACATATTACAAAAATATATGTTAGTTTTTTAAAATTCAATTCATATATGTGGAAATATTAAATTTTAAATTAATATCTTTGTCAGAAAGAGAAAACAGGTTTTTAAGTAAAAAGTTCAAAAGTTCACATAGTTCTTTTATTCAATTTCAATAGGAAATTCCTTCCAATGAAATACATTGGATTAAATGATAAAAATTTAATCTAATTACACTTTAAAACCAATTTAAAGAAAAATATTACTATATCTATAAATAATATGAAAAAGTAGTATTGAATGAAAATGTAGTGTTTTTCACTATTCATTAAAAATGAATTTTACTATAGAAATACCAAAATTCAACCGAAGTAAATTTTGATGTCCCGTTTCAAAATAAGAAGTTTAATTTTTCGATATATGAATTATAAAAGTTTCAAAAACCATATTTTATAAGGGTTCTCCATTAAAAGGCTTTAAAAATGTGTTTTTTGAAATATACTCTTTGTATTCATAAAATTTAATTTATTCTTATATCATTCCAAGAAAGCATATGTGATGAATTTTAAACATAATATTTAATTTATATTTCATTAATATAATCCAAAAAGAGTTATTTTTTTTATAAACACAATTATTCACTCTTAAATTGTTTTTCATAAAAACACATCTTTTATATTCAATTGGTTTTTATTTTCATTTCTAATTAATTTTCTAACCAATGAATCGTTATATAAACATTTATAAGACCTATTTTCATAATTTTGTTAATATAAATCATTTATACCATTATAAAAGCTATAATATAAATACAACAAATTGTATAATATAAAAAATATATTATTTTTCAGTATAACTTAGTCTTGTGTGCAACATAAGATTTTGGAGAAACAAATTATTGCATGTCTAGTACATTATCAAACATTGCATCCTTTTTAAATTATTATTTATATCTAAGTCATAATTATAAATAAGTATGAAGAATTATTATTCTATAATTACCTGGTATGTTACAAAATTATTCTATAGTTGTGAATTAAAATTTATTTTACTTTTGTTCCATCCATCAGGAAAAGTTGAAACAATATTTATGGACACATAGGACCTACGATCTCATTGATTGGTGTAATCCACTTTCTATCTCAAAATTTTATATATTTATATAAATACATTTATATTTTATATATATGATATTTATATAATCTTTAAAATTCTAAAAATTATTTAAACACAATAATATTAAAAGAACCAAAATTATTGAACTAAAACATACCTTAAAAAATGAAGCAATTATCCCTAGAAAAGAAGATTTTAAAAAATAATTTTTAAAAAGGAAGTGGTGAAATATTATAAGTTAAAAAAACATGGTTAAAGATATGTGAGTATGGTTATTTAATTTATTTTAATAAATATATATTTTTTATACAGGAGGTTCGGACAGGTACGAAGGAAATCAGATATGAGGTATGGGTTTCTCATATCAATTTTTCTTCCATGAGACATTGTAATGGCATGGACCTCTCTGGTATATTCCATTGTGAAAATGTGGTGTTAGAGGTGTTTCGAGAAGTCTAGGTGACTTGGGGGTGCGTTTGGGTGGAATTTTAAGGAAATATTAAGGGTTATGGCCTTCGCACGGGAGGCGCACGGTTTGACTAAACAGTGCGGCCAAACCGTGCAAGGCTGGTCTTGGAGGTAGTGGCTAACGCACGGTTAGCGCACGGTTTGTCTAACCGTTCAGACTAACCATGTGAGGAGTGATTGTCGAGGCAGAATCTAACACACGGTTAGCACACGGTTTGTTAAACCGTGCGGACTAACCGTGCGGTCACTTAAAGTTAGATCCTAAAATTGTGGATCTAACTCGTTTTCCCTTTAATCACCTTGTTTAATCCCCTAATCGGCCATAACTCGGGATTACCTTTCCTTGGAGGTAGAATAACCTCTCCCAAGAATTTTGGAGGTGATCCGTAGGCTTCTCTTCACGAATCAAAGTTGGTTTCTTAAGGTATGTGATCCTTTTGTTTGGTTTCTTATATCTACATAGATCTACTCCTCCTCTTCTCTCGGGATCTTAGATATACACCCATTATGGGTAGATCTAAGTGTGTGGATGTCGTTTATGATGAGCTTTGGTCTTGGTTGTGTTAGGAGAGGAGATCTAAGTAGGATTCATAGAGAATCGACCCGGTTTCTTGGGTGCTCATCGACCGTTGTGGTTTCCCTCTAAAACCTTTACAGTAAGAGATTCGTGGCTTATCTAATTGTTTTTGTGCAATCGTAGAGTTAGCATGATTTATTCCATTGGATCACAATGGAATTTACCTAATTAAATACTTAAACCGGATTAAAGTAATTGGTGATCGCATGTTGTTGCTTTGTACCGTGATAACGGTTAGCCTCTTGATTTTCTAGATAGTGTGATATATATTCCTTTCTTGTTAGCATGTGGCTCTTGATGAAATTGATAAAGAACTTAAAGCTGGAATTAATTGATAATTAATTGGATAAAGATAAAGAGGAATATAAATAAATCTCGTTGTTTTTTTTGTGGATGTTGTTCCAAATTGATGTTAATCAAATTGATGTCGATGTACGTGATTAACTTAGTTGGTTGGTAAACCTAAAATCTGTTGGTTCTTTTTGTTTGAAGGCTAGATGCCTTGTTAAAGGGCCAAGATCCCAATTTGATGTGATGTTTGTTTTCCTGCTGCTTGTGTTATGATGTGACCCTGGAGGGGTGTTGTGATATCTTGTGTTGTGATGTGACCCTGGAGGGGTGTTGTGATATGTGGAGGCAGGGAGGACGTGTGGTTGTGGCAGTGGATAATGCCTAGAGTGGCGAGATGCATCAGTTTATGCATGTGGCTGTCGGGGAGGACACCAGGGATGATGGAATGGGATGGATGTGGTTGTTGGATGCTTAGTGCTTTGTTCGGTTGTTTTCCTACTTTACTTTTCCCCACTGATCAAGGAAACTGGTTTTTCTTACCCTTCTTCCGAAGGAGGCAAAGACACATAGGGTATGCCATGTTATTTCTGTGTTTAGACTCTCAAGGGAGAAAGGCTCTACGCTCTTGCTATAGGCGGCAAAGACTCGACAGGTAGTACGTTTACTCACCGTGTTGAGTCCCCTTGTGTTTAGTAGCATAGGTTGCTTTTCTAGAATGCCTGGGAATATGGGAAAGTAATTCTGTAATGAATGTTTGAATAAATGATGTTAACCCATTGGGTTGGAGTTTGATGAAACTTAATGATGAGGTTGAGAACTTTTGAAGGGACAGTGGGTTCCGGATGTGCTGTTAATGGAACTTAATGTGGAATTGTTATTGGTTAATTAATGTGTAAAGAATTAATTAACGTAAAGTGGAATTGATGAAAAAAATGGATTAAGTAATCTAATTAAGTTCTTTAATTGGTTGTGTACTTATAGGATACCTAGTCTTAGTAGTTACAGCCCGGAGTCTGAGAGACGTTAGCTGCAGTTGTGTCTAAGACTAGGTTATGCCCATATTGTGGTTGTCAGTTATAGTATATTCTTTACTTTTTTGTGTTTCTATACGCTACCCCTCCCTATCCGTAAGGGTAACTGGCACCCCAAGGATTCTGAGCCTTGGGGGGGTTCCCTAGCATTCCGGTGGGAGGATGAATGGCTGACTACCCACTTTAGCCCTGCTCTCTTCTCTTGGTAAATACTAGTGCCATTGGCACAAAGGTTAGTTTCCCCATATATGTGTGTAGAGGGATGTAATGGCTTGTGGTTATTTCACACACATATATTATGGATATAGTGTCCTATGGACTACTATAGGTGTAACGTGTATGGGCTGTGATGGCTTGAGGATCCTTACTCGGTGTATGGGCTGTAATGGCTTGAGGTATAATACCTGACATATGATACACGTTATGCGAGCTGTGGTGGCTTCCGGAAACTACCTGGTTACTTTTGGTTGTGAGGATGGTGTGGTGCTTAGCCCAAGTGTCTACGGGCAATCCTTTGTGATGCACGTGGTGTAGATTGTGGAGCTCAGCCCAAGTTTATACAGGCAAGCCTTTGGAGAGAGATGCACAAGAAATATTTCATTGGGGAAAAGCGGAAAACCAATGGGGAAGTAGTAGCGGGGTACCCTTTATATTCTTTATTATATGATATATTCATGTATGCGTTATTTGGTGAGATTATCCATGGTGAGGTTGGGAACATAGTATACCTGTTTGGTGACTAGTTAGTTTCACTGTTGTTCATTGTGCTTTACCATTCTTTCTTTACTTTTTCATGAGAGGATTCGGGGAGGATCCTACTGAGTATGCTGTTATACTCAACCTACGTATATATAAACCATTTTTCAGGTCACTTGGAGCAGGTTGGAGGTCAGGCTGGTTACGACTAGCTTGTGGTCGCAAGAGCTGTTCGGGCTTGTGGTCGCTGCTTTTTTACTTTCTTTTGGGTACTTTTAGTTTTACCCTTTTAGTTGTAGTACTTTTGCATGACATTACATATACACTTGGGTTTTCTTTTATACTTTAGTTCTGACTTGGATTTAGTTGGTGTCTATCTTATCTCTCTCTTCCTCATGTGTTCTCTTAGAGGGTAGTGCCTCCCATTTGTGTGTTTATTATACCCTCGGTGCTAGTCGCCAACCCGGGGCCTACTGGAGGCAGGACTTGGGAGTCATTATCCCCCTTTTCACATTTTCGGCCCAGGAGGGGTACACTTTGTGGGGAGGGGGTCATGACAGAGTGGTATCAGAGATTTGGTTGAGGGATAGGATGGAGTTTGGTGTTAGCACAGGTGAGGTTTCATGGGTTGGTAGGGCAACGGTGTCATTCATGTTTATCAAGTGAGTTAAACACTGGAGACCGGCTGAGACATAGGCATTTAGGTCTCCCTATGATCTTTTGTACGAACCTTTAATTTTACAATGTCTACTAAACAGGATGATACGGGTTGTAGGGTAGAGACCTAGGAAAGGATCATGCATCATTCTTCTTTGTGCCTGTGTTTGAATGGGTAGACCTTGGGATAGGTTAACCTAAAACAAATGAAAGAAAACAATTAATTAATTAATTTTGAGTCTTCCATATTCCAGTCTTAGGAGCTCTAATTGTTTTTTTTTTTTGTAGGTATCGCTCTAGGTCTACATCCTCGTCAGGTTTGCGCAGAACAAGTTCAGAAGGTTTCTGCAGGGTAGAGGTTGACAACCGCGACACTTGGAGGAAGACACTCCGAGAGTCTCAGTGCTGAAGTCTGCATAAGTATGAGGGCTCTGTTTCAAATGCAGTCACGGAAGACTGGTTGGAGGAGGTCGAGATAGGCTTCATCTTGATCCATGCTTGGAAGGAGCACCGGGTGTCCTTGGTTGTGACGATGTTGTGTGGAGTAGCAAGGAAGTGGTGGTTGTTGTTCCTTAGGGATCTTGATGATTCAGCGATCTCTTGGGAGGAGTTCTGAGACAAGTTTAGAGCTGAGTTCCTTTCTTCGACTACGAAGGCATCTATTCGCCAGGAGATTCTTACCATTTGATAGGGGATCTCCACTATTCGAGAGTTTGGAATCCATTTCAGGAACCTTTTACGATATGCTTCGGACCTGTTACCAGATAAGGAGGCCAGGGTGAGGCATTTCGAGGAGGCTTTGCATCCAGAGATCCAACACCAGGTCACCCCATTTTTGTTAAACACATATCTTGAGGTGTTGGCGAGGGCAGAGGTTGTTGAGAGGACTTTGGCCAGGACCGGATCATCACAAGAGAGGGATCGGCATGATTCCTCATGAAGCAAGGTTGTGGTCTGGGGTTCCTAGTTTTCAGGGCAGAAGAGTTTCCGTTCAGCCAGAGCTAGGTCTCAGCCCTTAACATCTCGTTTCTCCGAAGGAAGCAACTCTTCGGCCTATTCCAAGGGATCAGGCACTTGTTTTTCTTGTGGTGGTCATGGTCATCAGCAGCGGGAGTACTCGACCTTTCATAGCGGTCATCATGCACCGGGCACTCCGCTCCAGGTTCCTCCGTTGATGTGGTTCCAGCCGAGGCAGCAGCAGTAGGTTGCACCAGCTTTCGATCAGTAGAGGGGAGATTGGGCGGGCAGAGGACATCCCCATGACACTCCCCATCCTGAGAGAGTAGAGCACGGCCATGGTGGTGGTCTTCATCAGGGTCAGAGAGGTCGTGGAGGAGTCCATGGTAAGCTTCATGCTCTAGTGTTGCCAACTCCAGACGAGCCAGGCATCATTCGAGGTACCCTTTTCTTTTTTTCTACCTTAGTGTATTCCTTGTTTGATTCAGGAGCAACGCACTCCATCATATCACCTACCCTTTTCCATGCCTTGGGATATGAGGTAGAGAGGATTCCAGTGCCCTTAGGGGTTGACTACACTAATGGGAGGTCAAGCTGACTTGTTTGAAGTATGTAGAGATTGTGAGCTAGTGTTGGGGCAGCACCACTCTTGGGGAGATTTCCTATGTTTACGAATACAACCATATGATGTCATCCTTGACATGGATTGGTTGTATTCAGTGCTGGCTATTGTATATTGATACAGGAAGAAGGTCGTTTTATTTTATGCAGATGGAGAGCAAGTGGTGTTTGTTGGTGAGTGAGATCCTTAGATGGGTCACAGGCGAGTTCCATCATTATCAACCATGGAAGCTGAGATGATGCTGAGTTATTCAGAGGTTCGGCAGTTGGCGTTTCCTAGGGTCGTAGAGGAGTACCCTAATGTTTTTCCAGAATAGGTTGTAGCCTTACCCCCTATAGGAGAGATCGAGTTTGGGATCGAGCTACAGCCAGGATCATCTCTTATATCTATGTATTCATATAGTATGGCCCCTTCTGAGTACCAAGAGCTATATATACAGCTTGACGGTCTGTTGTAGTGCGGTTTTGTTCGACCAAGTGTGTCACCATGGGGTGCACCAGTTCTGTTCGTGAAGAAGGCTGACGGCAGTTTGCGGTTGTGTGTCGATTATCTCCGCTTAAACAAAGTGACAATAAATAACCACTATCCTCTTCCATGGATCAATTATTTATTTGATTAACTGAAAGGTGCAAGTTTGGTTCTCAAAGATTGAATTGTGGTCAGGATATCATCAGATGCGTGTGAAGGATGAAGATATCCCGAAGACTGCTTTCTGTTGTCGTCATGGTCATTATGAGTTCGTTGTAATGTCGTTTGGTGTGACGAATTCTCTAGCAGTATTCATGGTATTAATGAATGTTGTGTTCTATGAGTTCCTGCACAAGTTTGTTGTAGTTTTCATTGATGACATCCTTGTGCACTCCACATCTAAAGAGGAGCATTCAGAGAATCTACGAGCTGTTTTGGGAGTTCTTCGTCGACATTAGTTGTTCAAAAAGTTGTCGAAGTGTGAGTTTTGGGTTCGAGAAGTCTGTTTCTTGGGGCATGTTGTGTCCCAACAAGGAGTAGTTGTGGATCCATCGAAGATATAAGCTGTTGTGTCTTGGGAATCCCCCAAGACAATGTCAGAGGTGCGAAGTTTCCTTGGTCTCGTAGGATACTATAGGAGGTTCGTAGATAATTTCTCCCGAGTTGCAACTCCTATGACAGATTCGACCAGGAAAGATCAGGATTTCATATGGACTGATCAGTGTCAGGCAACATTCAAGTATCTAAAAGGGAAGTTAGTAAGTGCTCCAGCCCTTTGTCTTCTAGCTGAGGGAGTTCATTTTGATGTTTTCTGTGATTCTACACATCTGGGGTTAGGCTGTGTCCTCTTGCAGCAGAAGATAGTTGTTTCTTATGGGTCTCGGCAGTTGCGTCCCCATGAACGCAACTATGCCACCCATGATCTTGAGTTGGCAGCCGTGGTGTTTTCTCTTAATTTTTGGAGACATTACCTCATTGGTGAATGCTTTGTGGTTTTCACTGATCATAGGAGTTTGAGGTATGTTTTCTCCCAATGTGACTTTAACTTGCTGCAGCATCGGTGGATGGAGTTCCTACAGTAATATGACTTTGAAATAACATATAAACCTAGAAAAGGGAATGTTGTAGCTGATGTGATGAGCCAAAAGTGATGTAGTGATGTTGTGCCTGAATCCGTTGATTCCTGGAGGGTAATGGAAGAACATTCGGCATTACATCTTGATATGGGAGAAGTCGGAGGTAGAGGTTGTATTTTTCAGATGACGGTGCAATCATCCCTAATGTAGAAGGTGGAAGAGTCTCAATTGGGGGATCTTGAGGTGGTGGTCTGGAGAGACCTAGTTGTTTGTGGTGAGGCCCCTGATGGTTGGTCTGAAGATGAACAAAACAGAGTGTTGTATCATGGAAGGATTTTTGATCCCTTGGCGATGCGCGAGACGGTCCTCAGAGAGTTCCACGGTTCTCCTTTATAGGTGCATCCTGGTGTGACAAAGATGTGTCGATCCTTGAGGATTCAGTTTTGGTGGTCTGGGCTGAAGCGTGCGGTTTCTGAGTTTGTGTCTCGATGTTTAGTCTTCTAGGAGGTGAAGGCTGAACACCATGTTCCTGGTGGTCTTCTCCAGCCATTATAGATTCCTCAGTGGAAGTGGGAGGACATCTCAATGGACTTTGTTACAGGTTTACCTCGAGCTCTGGGAGGACATGATGCTATTTGGGTGGTAGTAGATCATTTAACAAAATTGGTCCACTTCATAGCAATCAAGGAGTTAAGCTCAGTGGAAGTTTTATCGAGGCAGTATCTGGAGGGGGTGTTGAGACTTCATAGAGTCCCAAGGATGATCATTTCTGATCAAGATCCTCATTTTACCACTAGGGTGTGGAGGGGTCTCCAACATGATTTTGGTTCTCAACTATGCCTTATAAATGATTTTGACCCTCAAACGGATGGTCAAACAGAGCGAACTATCCAAACTCTTGAAGACATGTTACGCACTTGTGTTCTTGATTTTGGAGGTTCACGAATGAGGCACTTACCCTTGGTAGAGTTCTCTTACAATAATAGTTTTCACTCCACCATCGGTATGGTGCCGTTTGAAGCCTTGTATGGCCGACCTTTCCGTTCTCCATTGTGCTAGACTAGGGTCGAAGAGTGAGAAATTCTTGGACCATATGTAGTGCAGAATACAACAGAGATGGTTCAGGTGATTCATGAGAGGATGAAGGCAGCGCAAGATCGTTAGAAATCATATGCTGATCAGAGAATGAGACCCTTTGAGTTTAATGTTGGGGATGATGTGTTTCTGAAGGTCACCCCCCATAGTGGGAAGTGAAGGTTTGGTCGTGGGAGTAAGCTTTCTCCCCACTTTGTTGGGCCTTTAGAGGTGTTAGCTTGTGTTGGAGCTGTGGCGTATCGAGTAGCACTTCTGCCAAACATGAGTCAGATACATGATGTTTTTCATGTATCGTAGCTATGTCATTATCTTCATGACAACTCTCACATAATTGATTGGGGATAGATCAAGGTTGATGATGATGCCACCTTTGAGGATCGACCTGTGGAGATCCAAGACCGCAAGGAGAAGGTGTTGCGAGGGTGATCCATCCCTTTAGTTCATGTCTTGTGGTGACACAGTGGCTTGGATGAGAGTACTTGGGAACATGAGTCACAAATACATGCTCAATACCCAGAGTTGTTTGATGTTTAACTCTTTTCGTGTATCATTGTAACTTATGTGGTTGTGGTACATATTTATGAGATGGCATCCTTTGTTGCTTTGGTGTCTTGATCTCTTTTGAGAGGTATATCGTTGGGTGGTTTTTCAGACCCTTTTTCTTTTTCTCTTTAGGTGGGTATTGTATTCTCAAGGACGATAATGTTTTGAGAGGTATCTAATGTAATGTCCTAGACCTCTCCGGTCCATTACTTTGTGAAAATGTCGTGCAAGAGGTGTTCCGAGTGGTCAAGGTAACTTGGGGGTGCGTTTGGGTGGAATTTTAAGGAAATATAAAGAGTTATGTCCTTCGCACGGGAGGCGCACGGTGTGCCTAAACTGTGCGGCCAAGCTGTGCAAGGCTGGTCTTAGAGGCAGTGGCTAACGCACGGTTAGAGCACGGTTTGTCTAACCGTGCGGACTAACCGTGCGAGGAGTGATTGCCGAGGAAGAAGCTAACGCACGGTTAGCACACGGTTTGTTAAACCGTGCAGACTAACCGTGCGAGCACTTAAATTTAGGTCCTAAAATTGTGGATCTAAGTCGTTTTTTCTTTAATCACCTTGTTTAAGCCCCTAATCGGCCATAACTCGGGATTACCTTTCCTTTGAGGTAGAAGAACCTCTCCCAAGCATTTTGGAGTTGATCTGGTGGCTTCTCTTCACGAATCGAAGCTGGTTTCTCAAGGTATGTGATCATTTTGTTTGGTTTATTAGATCTACATAGATCTACTCCTCCTCTTCTCTCAGGATCTTAGATGTACACCCGTTATGGGTAGATATAAGTGTGTGGATGTCGTTTATGATGAGCTTTTGTCTTGGTTGTGTTAGGAGATGAGATCTAAGGAGGATTCGTGGAGAATCTACCTGGTTTCTTAGGTGCTCATCGACCGTTGTGGTTTCCCTCAAAAACCTTTGTTGTAAGGGATTCATGGATTCTCTAATTTTTTCTGTGCAATCGTAGAGTTAGCATGATTTATTCCATTGGATCACAATGTAATTGACCTAATGAAATACTTAAATAAGATTAAAAGAATTGGTGATCGCATGTTGTTTCTTTGTACTGTGATAACGGTTCGCCTCTTGATTTGCTAGATAGTGTGATATATATTCCTTGATTGTTATAATGTTTCTCTAGATTAAATTGATAAAGAATGAAAAGACGGAAATAATTGATAATTAATTGTCTAAAGATAAAGAGGCATGTAAATAAATCTAGTTGTTGTTGTTATGGATGTTGTTCCAAATTGTTGTTAATCAAATTGATGTCGATGTATGTGATTAACTTAGTTGGTTGGTAAACCTGATATATGTTGGTGCTTGTTGTTTGAAGGCTAGATGCCTTGTTAAAGGGCCAAGAGCCCAATTTGATGTGATGTTTGTTTTCCTGCTGCTTGTGATGTGTTGTGACCCTGGAGGGGTGTTGTGATATCTTGTGTTGTGATGTGACCCTGGAGAGGTGTTGTGATATGTGGAGGCAGAGAGGCCCTGTGGTTATGGCAGCGGATGATGCCTAGAGTGGCGAGATGCATTGGTTTATGCATGTGGGTGTTGGGGAGGACACCAGGGATGATGGAATGGGACGGATGTGGTTGTTGGATGGTTGGTGCTTTGTTTGGTTGTTTACTTGTTTTACTTTTCCCCACTGCTCAAGGCAGCTGGTTTTTCTTACCTTTCTTCCAAAGGAGGTGAAGACACGCGGGGTATGCCACTTGCTTTCCGTGTTTATCCTCTCAAGGGAGAATGGGTCTACGCTCTTTCTATAGGGGGAAAAGACTCTATGGGTAGTATGTCTACCCACCGTGTTGAGCCCCTTTGTGTTTAGTAGCATAGGTTGCTTTTCTAGAATGCCTGGGAATATGGGAAAGTAATTCTATAATGAATGTTTGAATAAATGATGTTAACCCATGGGGTTGGATTTTGATGAAACTTAATGATGAGGTTGAGAACTTTTTAAGGGACAGTGGGTTCTGGATGTGCTGTTAATGGAACTTAATGTGGAATTGTTCTTGGTTAATTAATGTGTAACGAATTAATTAACGTAAAGTGGAATTGATGAAAATAAAGGGATGAAGTAGTCTAATGAATTTCTTTAATTGGTTGTCTTCTTATAGGATACCTAGTCTTAGAAGTGGCAGCCCAGAGTCTGAGAGACGTTAGCTACAGTTGTGCTTAAGACTAGGTTATGCCCATAGTGTGGTTGTGAGTTATAGTATATTCTGTAATTTTTGTGTTTTTATATGCTACTCCACTCTATTAGTAAGGGAAAATGACACCCCGAGGATTCTAATCCTTGGGGGGTGTTTTCCCCAACATTATGGTAGGAGGATGAATGGCTAACTACCCCCTTTAGCCCCGCTCTCTTCTCTTGGTAGATACTAGTGCCATTGGCACAGCGGTTAGTTTCCCCATATATGTGTGTAGAGGGATGTAATGGCTTGTGGTTATTTTACACACATATATTCTGGATATAGTGACTTATGGACTACAATAGGTGTAACATGTATGGGCTGTTATGGCTTGAATATCCTTACTCGGTGTATGGGCTGTAATGGCTTTAGGTATAATACCCGACGTGTGATACACGTTATGGGAGCTGTGGTGGCTCCCAGAAACTACCTGGTTACTTTTGGTTGTGAGGATGGTGTGGTGCTTAGCCCAGGTGTTTGCGGGAAAGCCTTTGTGTTGCACATGGTGTAGATTGTGGAGCTTAGCCCAAGTTTATATGGGCAAGTCTTTGGAGAGAGATTCACAGGACGTATGTCATTGGGGGAAAGCGGAAAACCAGTGGGGAAGTAGTAGCGGCGTACCCTGGATATTCTTTTTTAAATGATATATTCATGTATGCATTACTTGGTGAGAGTATCCATGGTGAGGTTGGGAACATAGTATACCTATTAGGTGACGAGTTAGTTTCACTGTTGTTCACTGTGCTTTTCCATTCTTTCTTTACTTTTGCACGAGAGGCTTCGGGGAGGATCCTACTAAGTATGCTGTTATACTCACCCTACATATATATAAACTTTTTTTAGGTCACTTGGACTAGGTTGGATGTCAGACTAGTTACTATTAGCTTGTGGTTGGAGGAGCAGTTCGGGATTATGGTCGCTGCTATTTTTACATTCTTTTGGGTACTTGCAGTTTTCCCCTTTTAGTTGTAGTACTTTTTCATGAAATTACATACGCACTTGGGTTTTCTTTTATAATTTAGTTCTGATTTGGATTTGGTTGGTGTCTATCTTATCTATCTCTTCTGCATGTGTTATCTTAGAGGGTAATGTCTCCCATTTGAGTGTTTATTATACCCTCGGTGCTAGTTTCCAACCAGGGGTCTACTGGAGGCGGGACTCGGGGGTCATTATCTCCCTTTTCACATTTCCGACCCAGGAGGGGTACACTTTGTGGGGAGGGGGTCATGACAAAAATACACTATATTCACCACTCATTCCTTTGTGTGGTGTATATACTTACCCTTTTTATATGTAATATCATGAATATATTTCACTTAATGGTATTTATTGTTTTATTTGATGTAATTTATTTCATGGGGCATATGATTTGAAAGTTACTAAAGTGGTAAGGGTTTATTTCACAATCTCATCATTTTTCTAATTTTTTTTAGTCTCCCAAGGGGGGATTATTTCGGATTTCTTTCATAAAACTAATATATTTATTTTTCCTTTTTTAACCCATCAGATTTTATTGTAATACTATCATTTTTATTCTCATTAGTACATAAAATTATTTATAAAATGTTTTTATGAAAATACGTTTTTATTTTTCTCTTCCGTAAAAAATCACTTTTCATAAAAATCCTTGATTTTTAAACATGTTTTCAATTTTTTTAAATATACCAAATAATTTATTCAAGACATTTTTACCCATGTTTTAATTTTTAAAAAATATTTTGAAATGAACCTTCCTTTTGTTTTCAAAATAAGGCCCGTTTGGATTTTACTTAAAATGTGAAAGGAATATGTGTTTTAATTTGTATGACATTTATGAAATTTATAAGGTCATGACCACTAAATTTTTTAAAGATTACTTTTTAATTTTAAAAATCTATTTTCAAATAAAATTATTTTAGAAATATTTTTTAAACTTTTAGTTTTAAAAAGTAATTAAAGAAAAATGTTATTTTCCTCAAGAATATATAAATGGAATTTTTAACATATTTCTATTTTTCAATGACGTAAAAACTATATTTTACTTATGATACACATGGGATCTATTTTATTGGTGTTATCGTTATTCTTTTTTGGATGGATTTTGATCATTTTGATTGTGGATGTACAATATTATTACAATTCACCATATTACTCTAGATGTTTTATGATAATGTTGAATTGATTGGGGTTAGTAATAACATTTTTCATCTTAGTTTTTCAACATGCATGTTTATTTTGATCATGTTTCAGCCATTGCATATTAAAAAATCATTGGAATTAGTAAGTGATGAGTGAGGATTGTTTGTAGATATCCCCTCGATGCATGTACAGGCCTCTAGAGACAAATTAGTTTTTCCAATGTGATGAGTTCATACCCATAGATTTAAACTATATTGTGAAAGGAATTGAGAATTTTTTTAGATGCCCCAAATTACGTATACCTTCATTATTATATTAGTTATTGAATTCCATGAAATTATTTAAATAGTTATAATATCCATGAGTATGTTTCAAGATCACGTGATTATGTATATGGATTTATTTGATCATCATGTTTTCCTACTATATTATACTCAATTTATTGTTTAAATGGAATGTATTTCAGTTATTTATATTTCTACATTGATTATTCTTATTTATTATTGATATCTTCCATTGCACGCTTACCCTCACAGAGCATATGAGCTCATGCCTTCCTATGTTTTATTTCCCAAAGATACCGAGAAATGTTTTTTCATTGATATATAGGGATATGTTAAGGGAAAATATGGATTTCTTAAAGACAACACTTTATATATTTTATTTTTCAATGGTAATATTAATTTTAAGTATGTGTCTATTTTACCATGACTGTAAACAATTTTTTACTTCATGATGAGAGTCCTTGTATCTTATCCTAATTTAATAAATTAACAACTGACTCTTGGAATCTTGATTTGGGGTCATTACACCTACCATGTGATTCTGAGACCTTTCAACATATATGTTTTGAACTAAATAATGGATGTATAAGGAGTCTATAGGAAATAAAAAAAGTGATTAATTTTATCCATCCATTCATCTACATACTAAGGTCTGTGTTCACTATGAAATGTATGCATTTTTTCTAAGTAAACTATTAGTAAAGATCCATTCATTGATTTGGAACTTTATTAGACTCTCAACCCTTGGTTTTTATGACATGGATGAATGACTCAATGATATTAGATTCAAATATATTATTTTCTTATGGGAAATAATTTTATAGCCCATATCTATGATTAACTTATTCTATTCTATGAGTAATGATTTTATATTACAAAAATATATAAACTCAATAAAAAAATTACCAAAAATTGAAAAAATATAAATTAATCATAAAATAATAAAACGGTATAGATATGTCATAAATAGTTTTTTCAAATTTTCCATGAAGAGTCATAAATATATTTAAAAGTGGTACAATATCATTAGATAATGAAATCAAATAAATATAAATATTTTTTTAATATAAATAGTCTCAAGACCATGTATCTATCCATGATAAAACATTTAGATATCTCAGAAAATGTTTTATGGCCCCATTTCATGGTATATAAACAATCCTTTAAGACTATGTGTCCCGGAATTTCTGATTCTTTTTACTATGAATCTTAAAATCATAAAAAATTCATTATATTTTAATATTAAATATAATAACATTGATTTAAATAAAATAATCTAAAGAATTGATAAAAAAAATCTCATATAAAAATATACCTACCCTAAAACCCATGAAAACACAATACTTCTTCATACACTTGTTTATCAGAAAATTCCTTGAAACCCATCCCTTGATTATGAAAAATCATATCCCCTATCTTCATTTTATTACAAGATAACATACTCACAAAGGGAACTAGTGCCATTTTTTATCTAACCAGCATGGGTTATCCTATGCTGATGCGCAAACCAATCTGATAAAAGTTCTAAAGAATTTTCATTATCACCACATGATGACACATGTGTGGAGGGTTTCAAACCTTTATAATTACGAATTATTTTTCCCTCATAAACATCTTATATGGGTATTCATTTTATGTTAAATAATCAACATGAATAACCCATATATTTTATAATCTGTGGTAAATTAAAGTGACCTATTTTAATAAATCTCAATCAAACCAGGTACAAAATCAATAATAAATATAAACATAGTTCAAAACATCCAATCATGTAATTTCCAACAAAAGTTTCATAATAATATATATACATATAAAATTAAATTTAGAATAACCAAAAGTGATGGTTTATGTGGCCATTTATAAGATCCATCCCCAAAAAGGAAATGAACTTCGGTCCAAAATGATAAATAATAAAATCCATATGACCCATAGTCACCTCTCATGAATTTTCACGATAATTCCTAAATAAAACCTATTGAAAACCACAAAAAATGATTTTTCTTTCTTATTACCTACAAAATGTAAAACATGGTCAACATACATACCAAAGGTTTTTTTTAGGATGTGAGCATACTTTAAAAAATATGGTTTTGGGTTTATTCCACTGTAACTATTATCAAAGAAAAAAAACATTGATAAACGGTACCTTTTATCAGCTCTAAAAAAACACTGATAAAATAAACCTTTATGAATACTTTTATTATAGATCTTATAAAGGGTAACCTTTATCATAGTATTTTCTAGCACTTATAAATGTCTTCTTTATCTGTTCTAGTTAAAGATCTAACACAAGTAATGTACAAGTACCAGATAGAAAATACAGACGACCGGTTGCTTGTTTCTATATCATTCTACGACATGATTACTTCATAATCCTGTTGTTGGGATGGGATCTTATATACACTTTCCAAACACATGTATATGGGCATGTTGCAACACACTTGGCATCAGATGAGCCTTCACCCACCCTATTCTCTCCAAAGGCTTTTCCCCACCCTTTTCTTAATAGTCCTTCCCTACTGGGCAACCAAAATGGGCATCCCTTTAGGTTGAGGGCTAGATGACTTAATAAATTTTTTATAAACAAATTATTATTTTATATATAAATATATATTAACATATATGAATATATAAAATATTAATATATATATATATATATATATTAATATATAATGTATTCACATATATATATACATTAATCTTTGTTTTTTAATTTTTATTTGTTTAATATTTTTTAATATTTATTCATTTTTATATTTATTTATATTTATTCATTATTTATAGTTAATTTTTTATTTTGTATACAAAAATATATATTGATATATATTAAAACATATTGATATATATCAAATATTATATACATTAATATATATAAATATATATATATATATATATATATTTATATTGACATATATTAATAAATAGTATAATAATTATTTAATTAAAATTTAATAAATTAAAATTATATATATATAATTAAATAATTAATACAAAATTTATAATTAATAAAAATGAATAAATTTATCAAATACATACTATAATAATTAAATAATTAAAATACTATTTATTGTTGTATGTGTATATATATATATTAAATTCATTCATTTTTTTTAGTAGACATTTCTTTAATAACTATTTTTATAATATTTTTAGAATTTAATGTTTTAATATAATATTAATTTTTATAATTAATATTTAATAATTTTTATTTAAACATATATTTATTCGTGTTCACGAGGTTGATCAGGCCAACTGCCAAATTTTCTATAATTAAATTTATTAAATTTAATATATATTAATAAATTCTATACTTATTATATATATATATAATTAAATAATTAATAAATCATTTATAATTAATAAAAGTGAATAAAATTATTAAATAATTAATATACTAATTAAAAAACTAATATACTATTTATTATTATATATTAATTAAATACTTAATATACAAATTAAATACTTAATACACAAATTAAATAATTAAAAAACAATTTCTTGTTATATATATATAATCTAATCCTTTTTGATAATTTTATTTATTTTTATTAATTATAAAAATTATATTCATAATTTAATTATATATAAAATTAAATTTCACTCATTTTTAACATGAATTCATTTGATATAATTTTTTCATTGATAATTTAAAGTGCACAATTTATTTTTTATAATTTATAGATTTTAATTTTTTAATTTTTTAATTTTTTTAACTAAAAATTTTTAATGATTTTTATACATAATTATTCATAACATATTTAATAGTTCTCTAATTTATTCATTTTTTATTTTTCATTGGTTAATATGTTTTTGCAATTTTATCCATTTTCTAATATTTATTTATATATTTTAGCACATTAAAATTTCATATTTTTAATATGGTTGTAATTTACATAATTAATATGTATTCATTTCTATTTTAACATATATAAATATTCATTTTTATTTTTTTTAATTATCTATATAATTAATAAGAGTTATTCATTTTTAAAATTTATTCATTCTTATTCTTATTTATTTCATTAATAGATGTTATATACTATATAATTTCATTGTTCAATTTAATATAAATTAAACTTGTAGACACACACACACATATTAATTTCACACAAACATATATTTACATAATTTATGAAATCCTATACAGAAGCACATACACCTAATATTTAAGAAATGTATTCAAATTTTAATATTCATTTTATAATTTCATTTAGTAAAATAATATATTTAATATATTATGTTTCTAATGAATAAATGTTATTAATTCATTTTTAATCTTATGTCATTAGTATTAATTTTTTAGTATTAATATTTTTTTAATTTTTTTAGAATTTAATCATTTCCGAATATTTATTTATAAATATTAATTTGCTATGTTTTAATATTTTAATTATGTATTCATATTAATTTCAATATATATCCATATTTTATTATTTTAAAAATATTTATAATTAATAAAACCTATCTATATTTCAATAATTTTAAAATCTACGTATTTTTAATTATTCAATTTCAGTAATTTTTAACATTCATACATTTTAGATTATATATTCATTAATAAAGTCAAAAATATATTTGTAAATAAGTAAATATAAATAAATATATTTAAAAATGTATATTTAATATAATTATAAATTTATATATTCATAATTATAAATAAATAATTATTGTTAAATGTATTTATATAATTATAAATCAATTTTTATATAATTAAATAATAATAAAATTATAACGAATATATTTAAATAACTATTACATTTATTATATATTTATTTTAATTACATATATAATTATATAAATATATATAATGATATAAATATATTTATTATTAAATACAAATATTTATAAATATATTTACAAATATATAGATTTATAAATATATCTTCATATATATATATATATATATTTATAAATATATTTACAAATATATTAATTTATAATTATTTTTATAAATATATATCTATAATTATATTTTTAAATTCGAATTTACAATTCTTTTAATATATTTACAATTATATACATTTATTTTTATTTATTTATAATTATATGCAATTATATTTATATTTTAATAATTATATAATTTTAAATTTATTAATAAAATTAATTATATCATTAAAATTAATCATATTGGTCTTTATCATCACTTGTTTAGACTTGTTGAAGATATATATATTTATCAATGCTAAACAAGCCCTGATAAAAGCAATCTTTATCAATGTTAAAGTGTTAGCGGTGATAAATATATTTCTTATCAGTGCATCTTTAGCACAAATAAAGAGTTCTTTTATCAATGCTTATTATTTTAAGAATGATAGAGCCACTCTTTATCAGTGATGTTTTGGAAGCATTGATAACCCCCCCCCCTGTTCTTTTAAAAAGGACCCTAACCAAACTGATTTCTGTCTTGCTGTTCAAGCTCTCGTGGAAGTTCATCTTTCTCACCACATCCCCTCGATCTTCTCTCAGAAGAATGAACTCTCAAATCAAAGGGATGTTATTTTTTGTCCTCCAATATCGTTTATTAGTGTCATCAATCATATATCTTCATACTGTAACCTCAATCGGGGTGTGAACTGAACTCCTCATGTATTAAGGATCTTTGCTACCATCTCTATCCTGAAGACATTAAGGTGGATGACAACTGCCAATGCAACCCTACATTTGTCCTCATGGATAGTACCTCCACCCATTGGGAAATCCTCTTTCTTCTTAATGCTCCTGCCTAAATCCAAACCTTTCTATGATCACTTTTACAATGTTGTCTCATTTTATCTTTTTGGATGAATTTTATATCCATTTTTTCTCCTCCATTATTTTTCTACTGTTATAAATTAATGTTGAAGAGAATTTATTATGTTTTCAACATGATGAAAATATTTTTTATATAAGGGAGGGAAACATGGGGTTTAAAATTGAATATATTGAAACTAACCATATTGAATTCATTGATTTTATTCTATAAATGTGAGTGTAAGATTTAATATATTTTATTTATTATATTTATATGGTGTTTTTTTGTAATCATTGGTAGATTTTATTATTTTAAACTATGTTTATTTTATAAAGTTTTTTTTTCAATTATTTTGGTACCATAAAATGGGACAGTTTGAAAACCAATTTAAAATCCTTTAAAAATATATATCATAGGTTAACTAATTAGATATATAGGGGACCTATTTAGTGAAAGTCTTTAAGTACATTTTATGGTTAGTTAACTTATTTTAGGTAATCATATTTTATATATTTGATTTTAACAAACTATTTTATGATTAATGGATAAATCATTTTAATATTTATTCAGTTATGGTATAAGGGTATTCATATTTATTATTTATTGGGTGGTATTAAACTTTTTTTATTTTCCATGAAAATGAACTTTTTTAAAATGTTATAGTCAAGAAACTGGTATTTGATTTAATTTTAATTATTTTAATTGATGTATTTATATTAAATTTTAGACTCATGGATTATTTTTGGAATGGGTAATGGTTTTATTTAGAGTGTATTGGAATTATCAAAAACATTTATTAATTTGTGAAAATAGCTTTAAAAAAGTTGAATATATATATTTGAAACTAACTATTATGGAAATATTTTTTGTGATTTTGTGATAATTTATATATTTTTAATGTTTTTAAGTGGATTAGTAAGTTTATCATTATATATTTTATTTTTAGACTTAATTTTTTTATTCAGAATCTTATAGAAAATTTTAATTTCCTTGTGTAGTGAACCTTTAAAAATTATAGGAGAAATGTAATATAGAATTTTGTTAACAGAGTTTGGTTTTAGAGTGCTTTATAAAGAAAAATAAAATAATTTTCATTCCAGAATATTGGAATGTTAGTGGATATCATTTTGACTTTAAATATGACATATAATATAAAATATTGTTGTTTTAAAGAATACATTTTCATTAGTTTGTGTTTTAAATGGATTTAAATATTTATTTTTTATTATTTTGGAAATGGTGAATTTAAATGAATTTGAATTAATTTTGGGTAATTATGGGTGGGTTTTGTATCAATAGGATGTGGTTTTGATTATATATATTTTTTTATTTTTACTATTATGGAGACTTTCATATTTTGTTCCAATTCAAAATGTTTTCAAAAAATTTGTTATGTCTTTTGGTTTTTTAATGGGATGTTATAGTGGAGAATATTTGACTTCTTTGTATAAAACTTTTTTAGAGAGAAATTGGGATGTGTCTTTAAAACTAATTTATTGTATTTATTTAAAAGCAGTTATATGGTTTCACTTGAGCTTTTTAGAGGTTTTATTACTTGTTTTTTTTGGTCAATTTTAAAAACTTTTCTTTTTTAAATGGTTTAGGTTTAAATATTCTTTTTTTAGATGATGTTTTATTGCTTAAACTCATAATTTTAAAAGGGTTTTAAAGATTATTTCATTAATTTTGGAAGTTTTTTAATTGATTATTGATTTTTATTTTTTGTTTGTTTAAATTTAGAATTAATATGTGTTTTGATTGAGTAGAATATTGTGAAGTTAATTAGTTTAAAATTTTATAAGATTCTGGACTATTTTGGATTGCTTTTGGGATCATATAGAATTATAATATTATTTATAGGCTTGGATAGTAAGTAATATGAATAAATAGGAATATTTTGTGTTAGTTTAATTGATTTGGAATGAGATTTTTGTAAATGGAATGTTGATTTATTGAATATTCTTGAAATTTATGATTTTTTTAAATAAATTATTTCTGAAATTAGTAAAATTCATTAAACCCAATTTTTGAAAGCCCAAAAACATATATAAAAGTATGTTTTGGTGTTTAAAATTTATTAGGATAGTTTAATGTTATAATTATGATAAATAGGCACCAATTAAACATTCAAAACTAAAGGTGTTGTTTGTTCTCCTTGGTTAATATAGATGTTGAGAAAATGATTTTTCAGATTAATTTTCTTATCTAGTTACATTAAATATGATGGGTGGATAAGGAAAAATATATTCATGGTTTGATTTCTGTGGTTATGTATAATTTTCATCTTCTTATTTATAAAATTATCTATTTTGATTAATCCATGTACACAAATTTATTATTATTTTGATCTATTGTTTATCATTAGGAATGGTTTGAGTGTCACCCATAAAAATTTATAATTTAAATCACATTTAACTTAGACACATACATGATTAGAATATAGTGGAAGAATTTTATAATATTTGTTATAATCTCCCCTAACCATATATGTGGAATGTATTTTATAAAGAATTAGGATATCCTTTTGGATATACCTATGGAGGTTTTGACTACAGGATGTGGGAGATAGCTTATAGTGATATGTGTCATTGTTAGAGGTGAAATTTGGATTTTGTGGATATAAATGATGTGAAATCCAAGAAAACATATTTTTTTAGGATTTTTTATTAATGGAAAGTATTTTTATTGTTTTTAATGAAATTTAATTGAGGTTTTGGACTTTTTAGTATATTTGAAATATACTTAAGATTGACAACTATAATATTTTCTAAATAGGGGTTCATCCATGGGTTATAGAACAAAAATTTCTCTTGGTATTCTTATAATACATGATCTATAACAATCTACAGAAAAAAGAGTAACAAGGAATCCAACTTCACTAATGTCATCAATAATAGTTTCATCCATTTCTTTCCTTAAATCCACTAATACTTGAACCTGTATCAAAATCCAGTGATTACATAACCTTTTATGTTCAGAGGAAATATATTTTTACAAAAATTTAGAAATCTAGGTCATAATTAAAAGACAAGAAAAAACATGAATTTATAATTTAATTATTTCATCCAAAAATAAATAATTTTTTAACAATATATTTATTACCACCTTTTGGTCACACACAATTTCAAATTGATAACCTAGACCAACATCCTCTTTTTTACCCTAGGTTGTTTCTTTTCAGGTCACCCATGTGTAAAATGATTACATTTCCAGAATCCTAACTAATAATATTAAAATGTTTAGCTTCCCATATTATAATTTTCTATAACATTTTCCCTTGATTATGATGATATTATGTGTATTTATTTATTTATTTTGTACAAAATGAATATTTTATGAACCTAATTGGTTGAATATGAATCCATAATGTATTCATGGTAATGATATCATAAAATTGTATGAAGAAGGAGTTAAAGAGCTATCATATTTGCAATAGAGCATGCATGCGACCCTTCTCAAATCATTTTTTCATGTTTATGTTGTTTTTATTAAAGAAAAACTATTCTATAAGAGCTGTAAAAACATTTTACTTGTCTTGTAATAGATCAGAGTTATAACTTTTTGACTAAACATGGGAAAAATGAATGTGAACACATATGGGGATGATGCTATAGTTTATGGATCATTCATTATGAATACCCATGTGAATTTTGATGGTTATTGTATGGAGGATATGGAAATGAAAATTAAATATGACCTTTTTTATTTTAAAAATTTGGTTGATATCTTAAATAGACATTCAAAGAGACCATTTTATACCAATTGTACTTAATAAGTAACCTTTTCATATGTATTGATGTTATATAATTTATAAAATTTCTGTAGATAGATTGAAATTAGATTTATTGAACTAATTGGTCTCGTGAATGATATGATTCCAAAAAAATGAACCTCCTTTTTGAACATATGATTAAAACTGAATTCTATGTTCAATGGGAGGGATCGTTAAAAAAAATGTTTGTAAAAGTGATTGTATTTTGTTTCTTAATGACTATAAATCACTTATAAAATTCCCTAATTGTGGTGTAAATTGATACAAGAATGATGAATGAAGTCTTTTGAATAATTTATGGTACTTTTCTATCATTTAAATGTTTATAAAACTGTATTGATGTTAGGAAATTGTGGGAAAATTGACACGGATAATTGATACAGCGATTAAAAATTGGAAACTATGTCATCGAGAAGACACTACTTCATATAGAAAGATTGATTATGGGTATACTATATTTAGAAAAGATACCAGAAACATACATTTTCATTATCTAAAAATGGGATAAATCATTTTGTTGTATACATTAGTATTCACAGTACATGTTCAGATATGGTGGTAAATTATAACTTCCCTCCATGATTATGCAAGAACCAAAAAAAACATTATATTGTCTATGTTTATATCTAGACCAAAACAAAAATGTAATGATATTTATATCAATTTGGATCAATTGACCGAACATTTGAGATTGATGTGGGATACAATTTTTTTAATGTATAATTCTTAGGGAAGTGAAGAATTCACATTGAGGGCCATATTGTATGGGATTATCAATGACTTTACTACATAAGAGAAATTTTGAGGCTATAAAATTAATGGAATGATATGGTGTCCCATTTATAATGTATGAACACACTCAGTTTAGTTGAAATATTCCTGAAAAAATTTGTTTTTAGGACATCCAAAATTTGTACCTCATCGACATAAACATTGACCATAGAAGAAATCATTCAATGGGAATACTAAACAAGGTACAAAACCCCTTCTATTAACCGGTGATAAACTATTGATTAGGTAAGATATATTGACACTGTTTTTATTATACCATTTTAAAAAAAACCATACAAAATCATGTGGAAAAAAGAGATCAATTTTCTTTGAATTTTAGTTCTGGAATTTTTTTAATGTCATAAATTTTCTTAATTTCATGCTCATAGAAAAAAATATTTGATATTGTTATTGGAACATTACTTTTTTTTTGGGAAACATAAGATGACATCGTGGATAGATTGGATATGACTGACATGAGGATAAGGGAAGATTTAGAAATGGTGAAGAGTAAAATGAGGACTTTTCTTCCTACAATAGCTTACACTATATCTAGACAAGAAAAATTGGAAATTTTCATTTTCCTTAATGATGTAAACATTCTAGAGGTGTATTCATTAAATATCTTGTATTTCATTTCAATGAATAATTTAAAGCTACAATGAATAAAATAATACAACTATGATTTGTTGATTCCTGATTTTATACCCATCGCTTTACAAGGCATTCTGCCTAAAAATGTATGACTTACACTAACTAGACTCTGATTCCTTTTCAAATCCATATGTTGTAAAATTATAGACCTTATGCAGTTTCTAATCATGAATAAGGAGGTTGCAGTCATGTTATGTGAATTATAGATGTTATTCCCACCATCATTCTTTAATATAATGGTCCACCGAATAGTTAAATTGGTTAGAGGGGTTCAACTATGTGGCCTTGTCCAACATAGATGGATATACCCCATTGAATGATATATGAATATTTTAAAGAGGTATTCCATGAAGATATGTCCATTAGAAGGTTGTTTTGAATAATTATATATTTTTGATGATTTTTTTGAATTATATACTGATTACCTATCATATGTTGATAGCATCGATCTCTTAATGTCACATAATGATAGATTCCTTTTAGGTGAATGGATTTCGGGAAGGTAGTTGTAACAATCACAATTACAGAGAAAGATAAAGGCTATATTTACTTTTTAAATATTAGTGAAGGTGTTGATCCATATGTTTAATTTAAAAAGTTAATTCTTAGACATGTGAATCCATCATGGGATAAAGGATGGATATAAATTACACATAATCAACCATTGAGAGTGTGGTTTCAATATCATATTCATAAGGGATTATCATCAAATAGGTATACGATTTGTATTATACATCACTTCAAGTGTTGATTTTTTATTTAAAATGGGTTGAATATATGAGGGTAGTGAATGTTGATGAAATGGGCTTCATGAAGGTGATTTTTATTGTAGAAGGGTATAAGTACGGGACATTCATAATGGAATCACAAGCAGTGTAGGTATTTTATGTCTCAGATCCAACAGACATGAATTTTTGAATTATCTTACTTGAAACTATAACAACTATGGCTTCAAATGAGAATTAAATCAAGCATGACCCATTCATTTAGAGATCAAAATCATTTAATGGTGTTCCAAATGTAGATAATGTATTGTATATTAGAGGGAACCAAAAATAGTAGATTTGGATTCTCTATTGAAGAGAAAAATCCCATCAAGATTAAAATAAAATAAAGAGAGTTAAATGATCATGATAATGGATTTTTTAAAATACTATTCCTTTTCTTATAATATTATTATTTATATACTATATTACCATAATCTGATATAAATATTTTACTACTCATCTAGACAATGACTTCTAGAAACTGTGACGTTGCCAAACTCAGACTGGCTACCCTTAGCTGACCCGCCCTACTATCTCTGAAATATTGGTGTCTGGCTACCATGGCCACGACCCCCACCTCATCCAAAATGTCCTGATGTATTCCAATTCCCTCACTGTTAAGAAGCTGTTGGATCTGCTCCTGCTTTCAAAGTCTACATAGAACCCTTCTCAATAGTCACTGGTGGAAACGCCCTGCAAAAATGTTGAATATGGCCTATCTTTCCGCAAGCTTGGCACTCCACTGGGTCACGTGGACACTGAGGTCTCATTTGCCCCTCTTTACCACACTGGTAGCACATTACTTGACCATCTAAATAATTCTTCTAGATAGTACTTCCACCATGAGAGAAATCCATCTGCCTCTTCCTCTTTCCAGTAGAAATAGTACCAGAGACCGGTGTCGAACCCCCCTGGTCCACACCACTAGCTTCTCTCAAGTTCCACTCTGTAATCAAACCCTTGTTTAAAATAGCATGCACTGTAGGCAATGTGAAAACATTCACCCGCATGCCGAAGGTATATCTAATACTATCCTCAAAGCATCTAGCCCTCAACGTCTCATCACCCACTAGAACAGGTGAAAAATGATGTATCTCAGTGAAGTGGTTAGAATAGTTCATCACTGACATAGTGACCTACTGCATATTCATGAACTATCGAGCTCGACCTGCGCTTAGCATCTCTGGAAAGAAAATGTTGTAGTAGAATGCCTAAAAATCTTCCCACGCCATGTCTTGGTGATGCTTAGTCTGGGTGGTAACATCCCACCATCTCTTGGCAGAATCACGCAACATGTAAGTAGAAAGCTTGACCCTCATCCCAGGAGGTATCTCCATATTCTTGAAGATCGTCTGCATAGAATCCAGCCAAGACTCTATAGCCTGTGGTCTACCATCCCCTGAAAATGTAGGTGGATGCTGCTGCTGTAATATATGTGTCAGCTATGCCATAGATGTGGAAACTGTCGGTGCTCCTTATAAGGTCTTCATGAACCGAATAAAGCCTTCATGGAACTGCACATCTGTGCCACCCTCTTGGTGAAAAACTCGTGGTCGTCTCGGTAGCAAGACTCTATAAGTTCAAACACATGCCTTAGATTAATATCATCAAGGGTTAAGAACTGGAAACGTAATAAGGGAATAGGACAAATAAAATATTATTTTTTTACAAAAAAATAGACTACAGGACGTGTATAATAACTACACGGAGTGTTCCATTATGTCTTTCACATGGGCATGTACTTCTTCCAGAACTGGTCGCATAACACCCCAAACACATGGCATTTTATCCATACACACGGCATGTACTTGAATTTTCTTCCCATGCCTGAGTCCTTATACATGACTAAGACACACGACTCCCCTTAGAACAAGGGTACATGGCGTGTTACACTCGCACACGGTGTGTACACCACCCTATTTCCAAAGCCACATAGCCAATTCCATACAGTCTCTAACTGGTGAAGACTACACGGTAGGTCCCATAGGTACATAACATGTACTAGAAAAGCTTTACGAACCCGTTTTGTTCGAGACACGGGCGGATACATGGCTCAAACTACACGGCGCTTTTCATAAAGACACGGCGTGTAATTGAAAAGATAACATTGACCCGTGTTGTTAGCTACATGGTCGGATCCCAAGATTACACTACACGGCGTGTTCAGAATTGACACAGCGTGTATAATCTAATATTTCTCCATCTGTGTTGTTAGTCACAGAGGTAGACACAGGGTCACGATGACACAACGTGTAAAACCGGTACATAGCGTGTTATTCAAAAAATCTGGAAGACCCGTGTTCGCTCCCACACAGTGGGTTTCACAGCCTTACACTACACGGAATGTACATATAAGTACATGGCGTGTACTTAGAAATTTTTAATTTCTTCCCATATAGAAGAGTACATGGAATTTGTTCATAGGACCACATGCCGCGTTGTCTGGGTTTCTAGATAGAAAACCTCAAAAACTACTCCAGAGCCCCTTTTCATTAATTTCAAGCATTGGTATGCCAAATTCTGATCCATGGGGGACAATACTCCCTGTGAACCAAAATTTAACATCTGACCTTTCACATTATAGTACAAAACCCAACAAAAGGCTGGATCATGATCCGCTAAATTCTGATCCAAGAGAGCCCATACTTATCAGGAACCCAAGTTTAGAATCTATAAACCCAACCTTAACATGTACCAATACCTTATCACCATTAGGAATCTCTATCAAGGTACATATCACAACAGCATGCATTTTCTACCACAACATCAATCAGAATAATATGCAATCTCTAATTCACCTACATGGCTTAGAAACTATGCATGACATGTGATTCTAACATGTGCCTAAATAATGCAAGAGAAGGAATACACTCATATCATTGTGTTGCAACTAAAAAGAAGCCAAGTATAAAAATATAAATAGCAAACCACAAGTGTGTCACCCTACGGTGAAAATCAAATCAACTATAATAATCATAAACAGAAAATCACAATTTAATTTGAGGCTATCTAGGCTTTACCTGTACACGAGGTAGCTACTCCTGGGCATAGTTTATCACAGAATCCTTTAACAATCTATCTCTTTCCTTTGTCTCTAAATAATAAAATGACCCATAGAAAATAAAATCCTCTAATACAAATTTGTAACATCCCAGATCCAGGTTTCAAACAACGGGTGCCTCGAACCCGGTTGGTCACATGACCTCAAGGGAATTTGCCCAAATTCTAGAGGTTATTGACTAGCAGCAAGGTCCTAGGACTGATAGTGGGGAAATTGTTCCCTCACTTGTCAAAGTTTAGCACAATGGAAAAATATAAACATACAAAAGCAGAAGTCGTAAACAATATAGACCTGAAATGGACAACATAACTAAAATAAGAAATAACCGACAGTCATATATATGATGATGCAACATATCTGTAATTCTAAGAAAGTAGCCAAATAGTATACACTGCAATCTAATACAATACAGAAAAAGGTAAAAAGTACATCAAAAAAACCAAAAGCATCGCAACAGGAACGCAGCAACATCGTAAGACTAAGCTCGGTCCCATGCTCTCCTACTCCTCTGCAACAATCATGTACCTGTGTAGGAACCCTTACCCTAATCAAAACCTGCAACAAAAAAATCTGTTTGGGACCAAGACATGACCCAAACTTGGTGTGAGAAATAAATCCTTGTAGGCAACCACCAAAGGCCTATGCCCAACTGTCAGTGAAATGTGAAATAAAAATGTGCAATAATGAAATGAAGCAAACTAGGATGTACTCAAAAGTAACCATTAATACTAGTTATATAGCAATTTTAATAATTATTTAACAATTCAATATAATTGAATTATGAGTTTCCGGAGACTCGGCCTTGACCGTAAATCTCCTATACAGAGCCACAGTAGAAACCACAACATGCTATCTAACAAGTAGCATATAAAAATAATACAAAGCCTGTGCTTTAGGATGGCAGGTACAACATAAGAAATCACCACAGTAAATATTCAAAGTAAAAATTGTCCTCAAAAATGAAAATCCTTACCATTAGGTAATCAGAAGCGAAACCCTCAGGTAACTACCCTTAGGCATAATAAATATTGACCACATGCATACGAGATGCCGCCCTCTGGCATGGAAGCTACTACCCATAGCCATAAGAAACGTTTCCCTCAGTCTAAACCAAACACTGCCCCCAGGCTAAGAAAAACCATGCCCTCGGGCTAAACAAAACACTACCCTTAGGCATTCCATCAAAAAAGAAAGTTATCGGGCTAAGACCAATGCATAAGAAAGAAATTTATATATGTTTCCTATCAAGAAAACTCAAATCATGTTATAGTCATGGCATACCCACGGGTATCCTAGTCGAATGGATAAACAAGGGAAACACACCAATGGGGTGGCCCAAGATCAAAGAAACAATCTCAAACAGTAGTTTATACTTATTCATTAAATTACCTATGCAATTCTAGGTATCTCAATAGTCAAAGTCGCATCCATACGACACCCCGAACAGGGCGTGTGGAACAACGGTACACAAAATCAACTCGACGGTCGAAATTAAACACAAGACCACCTACCTCAGTCTCCTCTGATCGATATACGTTAAAGGCACCTCCCAAAACAGTAAATAACAACATAGATCTCAGATAAATGATTACTCATTAAAACCTAAATAACTTCCCTTAGGGAATGAAATAGAAGGAGAGACTCAAGCATAGGGAAGACCTTACCCTCACTGTTCAAATGAGATCGACGGTGGAAGAATTGGTGTCTCGGTGAGCGATCGGGAGCTCCTCCAAGTCTCGGACTCCTCTCTCACAGCTCCTGGTGAGTCCCCTACCTCGTCTGCCGAATGAGGAGGTTACAACCTTTTTTAATGAAAAAACATTACTACATGGCATGTACTCTCAAGTACATGATGTGTACTTTCCTTTTAAACTGTTCCCCCAGTGGTTACTTTCCACCGCATCATTTTTCATATGCCGACTTGATTACAAGGCGTGTATTACTAAGTACACGATGTAACACCCCAACCCCAGTTACCCAGAGTTGGTTCATTATTGTGTAACATTGGCATGATCACAAAAGATCAAGTCTCGAAAGACCGATTAGTTTAGTAGCCTTGGAAACACTAGATACATTCATAAATGTTAAATTACATCATAAAGTGAAAAAAATCACAATAACATAGTCTCCATAGTCCACACTTCTATCCCCTTCAGACTATCCCTGTAGTTCAGTCATAAAATATTTCTTCACATCCTGGGAAAAATAAAACATTGAAAGGGGTGAGATCAGATGCTCAGTAAGGATAACAATATAGCGGAAGGTTTCATAAATAAACATAAACATTTAAGGAAATGTATGACTAAAACAAAATCCTTTTAAACTTGAACTTAAACATAATATGGAAAAAGTAAAATGAGATAATGTAATTTACTTATTCACATGGATATTCTACTGGTTGAATAATCACATGAAATATCAATAACCACTTTCGTAATGATGGAATGCATAATGCCAAACTATCATAACCACATTGCCAAGGCCTCGTGCCAAGACTACAAATAAGATTTTGTCAAGGCCTCATGCCAAGATACTAGTTTGTCTCATGAGACCTGCTGATGCATTGAGGAGCTATAGCGGGCTCCACCCATTACTTATTAATTCCAATGCATTCCTCATATGAACAGGTTTAAACATATCATAAACCATAACATAATCGTATCACATAAAACATGACTAAAGGAAATATAACATTTCCACATTTCAATCACAAGATATCATTACAACACATTGATATAATAAAAAAACACTTTCAAAACCATTTTCAATACCAAAATAAAAGAAAATTAAAACTTTGTATTAATTTTTCATTTAAAAAATGTTATGGCTTGTAGAGGAAGCCGAAACTCAAATAATGGTCAAGGCAACGGAGAAGTCGTTGTCGCCGCATTCGTACAAAAAAACATTCCTTTTGTCGTTTAGTAAAAACGATTCGTATAAAAAGATTCATTTTGAATAAAAGTAAAAGTCAAAGGGGTTTATACACCATATAAAAGAAAGTTGTGTATAAAGTAAAATATGACTCAATGAAAGGAGTTTGAGACAAAGTCCCTTGCAAAGAACATTTTTTAATAAAATAGATCTATTGTGTGTATTCACTATAGGTACACATAAAGAAAGTACAAATACAAGATAGGACATAATAATATAATGACATAATTTGAAAGTAGGAGATTAACCCAGAGAATGTAAATTGGGTTAAGAAGTTCTCTTACCTTGTGTCCGTCTTGACTCGACCGTTCTTTAACCTCATGAATAATAAACTAGAGTCAATTTATAATTGATTATGAACCTTTTTCAAGTTTATTATTCCTTTTATATCACTTATTACCACGTTATGAACATTATGTAATTATTTAAGTTAATAACGGTCGTTTTGTCGATCTTTGGTACTTGAGTCAAAAATAAACTTCTTAT
Organism: Viscum album; assembly: GCA_963277665.1. Classification (NCBI taxonomy): domain Eukaryota; kingdom Viridiplantae; phylum Streptophyta; class Magnoliopsida; order Santalales; family Viscaceae; genus Viscum; species Viscum album. The sequence goes on along the minus strand of OY728127.1, from coordinate 219,121,580 downwards.
AATTACAAGTTGTTCATGTGGTGAAATATCCATTATATCTAGAATTATATTCATGATATAGATATAATATATATCATATATATCCAGTATATACATGCATTTATAATATTACATAACATTTAGAGGTAAGAAATGAAATGCACCGTTCATGGAGACTGTAAGTCGTATGTACGCATGAACCCTACTTTCATTTCTATTTCATATTTAATGGAATGAAATTATAATTTTGTAAAGGTGTACTATAATTCCAGTATAATATAATGTATAATACTATTTACTCCATCCTTTATACATCCCACATATGGCATTAACGATTCAAATCACTTTGAGGGGGCGGTAGTCCGCACTTCCTAAAAAGAAAATATCGCGTTTACCCATAATGGAAACCATAAAGTTATGACATAAATGAAAAATACATAATCTTAAGTAAAACATAAACATATTATATATCATATATAAACTTAGTTACATCTTAATGGACACCTTTGAAGGTGTTATATGAGTGTTGAACAATCATCATTTCGTGAGGCAGAAATTCACCATCCATAGAAACAGTATATTCTTTAACCATTAGATGTAGGTGTGTGTAAGTGTAGCTAGAATCCTTCTTATAACAACATCATAGTATATTTATGATACTAGTTTTGTTACAAAAGAAATTAATGAAAGGAGTTTAGGGGGTTGGAGAAGCAAAATAAAACATAAGAACACAAGAGAAAACACTACCATTAAAATGGGTAACTCTTTTTGATTTGATCTCAAAGTCTTCCTTAGGAAGACTTCTTCCCAAAGTAAGGCTTCTAGGAGTAAGAGTGGGATGTGGAGAGACAAAATCGGTAGGGTTTGGCCGAGCCAAAGGCTTGAGAGGTGTGGGTAAGGTGGTAGAGGTGGGGGTCTTTTATAAGAGGAGAGTAGGGGCACTCTTGGAAAGTCATGAAATATTACATTATTATGAAATTCTTTTCGGCTTTTAGAGGACCCAAAATGATATATTTCTAGGATAAGGTGATAAGGGTTATAAATATACTCATTCAATAGGTTTTGGACAAGTGTCAGTCTTATATTTTACATTATCTTTTAATTTTATTTAAATCGTTAATTAATGAGGTAATCGCTGCATCATCATGGTGTCATAAATAATTTAATTTATTTAATTTCTAAAAATTATAAAAAAATTATCATGATGTAGGAAATATTTTTATATTTCTAATGAATATTTATAGTCAAAATTATGACTTTTATAACTCCATTTAAAAATTGTTTTAGTAAAACAACTCATGTTTGTGACATTTTTATTTTATCATTAAATAAAAAGTTTTTAATGTCATTTTCCTACCAAAGTGGCTCCATGGGGTCCCCAAGTTGACCCATGGATTGTATAGGTCGGACATAACTCATCAAATATGGGTAGGACAAGTGTAACGGTATTTTCATTTTTTTATAATATCATTTTTACCTTAAATTTCACTAATTACCTTTAATCGCGATTAATTAAACTTAAAAGTTACTATTCACCAAAAAAATTATTTTAATCCCATTGAACCACATTTTACATCCTAATGAAAACCATTTATGTCAGATTTTTGAAATTAAATTCATAGAAGCGGTAAAGTTTCATTTAAACGAAAAATCAGTTTTTTAACTACCACTTAGTGGTTTCACTATTCATCAAAAATTGAAGTTTTTCAGAACAATGCCAAAATTTCACCCTAAGCTATAATTGATATTCCGAATTCAAAAATGATGTCTATTTTACAAAATTCCAAACATATAAGTTGAATTAATTAATTTTATAATTAATTCCCGCTGTCACAACAAATAGCGTGTTTTTAAGAAATAATATATATCAAAAGATTGACAATTGTTTATGTCCAATTTCAATGTTAAATTAATTCTAATGACCACCATTGGATAAAATGGTAAAAATATATTCTAATTATACATTAAAACCACTAAATAGTATAATTTATCACTATAAATTATTTTGATTAAAAAATTTGTTTTAAGTATTTTTCACTATTCATAAAAAATTGGAAGTTCTCAGAAAATTAGAAAAAATTCAAATTAGGATAATTTCGATATTACGAATACAAAAATGAAGTCCATTTTGAAATATAAAATTTCTATAATTTTAAAAAGTGGGTATTAATATTCATAATGGCTATTTTGATTGGTCGCAGTGTGTTAGAATCTCGAACTTGCGTACAATGAAAGCTATTGCATTATTGATTGAGAAGTGTATCGTGGAATCTTGGGGTGTTACACATGATCTGTACTATCATTCCTCTAGAGGCTACTTCCATTACCTTACTGTACACCTACCAACTGATCACATGGCGTGTATTACTAAGTACACAGCATGTAGTTAGTTTTTACACCCTTAATCACCGACAAGCCTACACGCCCTGTATTCTTATCCAACATGGCCAAAGTACATGGCATGTGTACAAAAGTATATGACGTGTACTCATAAATTTGAGATTTTCCTCCCATTTCCCTTGTTTTCTCAAAAAACACTTAAGGAAATACGAAAAGAAGAAACCTGTACATCAAGAATAAGAACTGGGTTCTTACAACTCCCCCCATGACATGTGATTTGGAAGGAGGCTAACATAAATAAAGAGGGTAAAATAGTTGATGTAAACACATAATAATTATAGGAAATATTTGTAAGTATGAGATAATATTTATTAATTCTTCTTTATAATAGAATTATATAAAAATATCTATCTATATTCATATGTTTTTTATAAGGTTTATACCCAATAATATACAATTACCATACCAGAAGAAAAATTACTTTTAGTAGTTTTTAAGCAATCAAAAAAATAAGCTCACATTTGAGTTGTAGGTTTTAAATTGTGTCCTAAAAAATATTTCTTGAAGAAAAAACCATAAGGATATAAATTTCAGATGAGGAAAAAAATTTAGGCGAAAATAGATGATTTTCAAGATATTATTGTCTAATTTGGTTGGGTAGACTAATATATGTGAAATCATCAAAGAAAACTAGGATTCGAAAAAGTGTTATCACATGAACAACCGAATTACCAACTAGCATTGAGGATAGTAATTCCTCTAAATTGCATACCCTACTGTATGTAATATATTTTTTCCTTACACATTATCCAAAATATGAATCAAATATAATTGGATAAATTTTTTTCTAAAACTATAAAGGGTAAAGTTGTATGTGATTTCTATCTATAAACACCCACACACTACCCTGTTGCGAGAGGTATGACATATAATATCCAAGGATAAATTCTACAAAACAATGTAATCCCAAAAGATCACCTGATTGGGGAATTATGTATCTCAAGAGGCAAGAATTGAGTTTCATTTTCCACTTGATGATCTACATATTACTACAATCAATTATGCTATTGTAACTTTCCTGGCATGTTCATCTAATCTTTTAAATATACTTTAGGTATGTTCCTAACAATTTTTTTCAAATGAAAAACCTGTAATAGTTTATGAAAAAGTTATGAAGTGAGGTATTTTATTATATATGGATATAAAGATGTTGAAAAAGAACATTTGATCAAGGAAATACAATGAATTTTCCATGAAAATAGAAGGAACATCTAGGAGTAACTTATCCCCTCTAGTTCCACTGCATCTTATATTAATATTACAAGTTCATATGGACACCAAATTAATATATAGATATTTTTCAGACATAATATATAGAGGATATGTATTTGGATATGTCATTATAGGTGCAGTTGGCCTTGAGTGTATAAATTAGTTCTCATGTTTTTATGGTTGGGATTTTTAGTTGTGAATAAATACATATAGTAAATTTTCATAATCGTTCTATCGAATAAATGATATTCCATGTTTAATAAATTTAATAACTATTCATATTTTATATAGGCATGTATATTACTTAAACAAAAATGGAAAACCCTATGAAGCATGATTTGGATTCATTTATCCCTATATCATTTCTATGGAACAAATTTATTTCTTTTTGGAATAAATTGATAAGAAAAATAATGATCTAAACATATAATTTGAGAAGATAATAACATATGATAGACTCTTATTGATGCCTATAATGCAAGGGTAACAATATTCAACATAATCATAAAAAATATAGTTTATTTTTTTCATTACTTATTTGATTTTTTTAATATGAATTGGATGATGATCAAAATCAATTTGGATACACAAAATATTTATTTTCTGGATCCAATGCAGGTATTTCTATCAAATTGACCACACTTTTTGTGTATTATGAATTTTTAATGCATTAAAATAAATATTTTATTGATAACCATTGAATTATATGTTCTAGTTTGTGTTTTAAAGAGAATTGTTTTATGATTTGGTTACATATAAATATTGGATAAATCATGGAATGAGGTTAGTCACTAAATATAAGAAGCCTATGGATTTCTTTAGATGGAAAAATATTAAGGTATATATAGAATGATTAACTATCAAAACATATTTCAATTTTTTTTCTAATTTTGGTCAATTTTTCTTTAGTGTCTGAAACAAGACAACAACAAAAATTTTGGATATAAAATTTGAAAATTTATGAAATAAATCATATACCATTAAAAGACTAGAATCTCATAATAGGTAATTCATAAAGGTAATTCCAATTTCAATAAAAATATTTCTTATTCAATTTTTTGGTCTATGTTTTCTGAGTACGTACAATATTACCAACTATCTACATACTCAAAAGAAGAAGTAATTTTTTTTATAAAAGAGTGGGTAATGTAAATGGGGTCATAGTGTTTCATGAAATCAAATTTTGGTGATTAACAATTGGTTTTTAATATACTACATACTTTGAGCTTATAAATATAATTGGGATGTGAAGAATTAGTATCATAATGCTCATATATTATTTTTGATATGTTACTCAAGGATAAGTATCATGTTAGAAGTAAATTACTTTAGAAACAATTGGGAAGAATATATAGTGTAATAATGTATATGGACATCACGAAATGGTGACTTCCTATGACTAATTTAGTTAATTTTCTCATCATTTATCTACTTTATTGGTTAATTTCCTTATCATTTTTTATCTGATACTTATGTTTTTTATAAAATTTTTACCTTACCTCAAAACATAAGACAGAATCTTAAAACCAATAAAAAAATTTAGATTGTTTTAATACTTTACAAGAGTGATCCATAAGTTATTTCGAATGGTAGGAATGAATACAAATTAATCTGACATGAGAATTGGTTGGTATGATTAGAAGAACATGTTTTCAATACAAAAATGTAATTTTAGTTTAAAACACATATCACATATCCAAACTAGAGAAAAATATTTTGGATTTTTTTCAAAATTTAGGAAAATGAAGCATAAATCATTTGTAACATGTAGAAATTGACCTCTCATCAATCTGATATTCGATGCGTTTTCTATGACCTAATGTGTGAGTTTTCAATTTGAAAGTGTCATTTTCACTTAAAACACACATCAAACCACCAAAACTGAGAAAACGAGATCATATTGTCTTCAAAAATTAGTAAAATGATCTATAATACATTTTTACCATGTTCGAATTTACCAATTAGAAATACGACATACGTTGTGGTCAGTACAACTCGAAGTACCTGATTTTAGTATAAAAGTTCCATTTCAGTTTAAAACACACATTAAATATCCAAAACTAAGAAATATATCTTAGAATATTATCAAACATTACAAAAATAGTACATAATTCATTTGTGAAGTGTAAAAATTTATCACACATCAATCTGACACATGATGGGATTGAGATGGGTCAAATTTTGTGTTTTTAATATAAAGGTTTCATTTTATTAAAACGAACATCAATATCCAAAATGAAGAAAAGGATATTTTGTGGTTTTAAAACTTTTTAAATTGATTAGTAATTAATTTATTAAATTTAATAATAAACCACACATCAATCCAATACCCGATGTGGTAGGAATGACTTAAAGTGCGTGTTTTCCAAAAAAAAAGTTCCATTTTCATTTAAAACTCATGTCACATAACAGAAACTAAGGAAACAAGGTCATATTGTTTTCAGTAAAAATAAAAATTATTCATAATTAAATTTTCATGACCTCCTTCCAATACAACTCATGATGTGGTCAGTATCACTCAATGTAATATTAAAGTGTCATATTAGTTTAAAACAATCCTACAATAGAAAAAACTGGGAAAATGAGCTCAGATTATTTTAAAACATTAAAAAAATAATCTATAATTAATTTTGGACATGTGAGAATAAACCACACATTAGTATAACATAATATGTGATTGATATGACTCAAATTGTATGTTTTCAATATAATGGTTTCATTTTAGTTAAAAAACACATCACTATCCAAAACATAGAAAATAAGATCATATTTTTTTCAAACTTCTAGAAAATGATTCATTGTTCATTTTTAATATGTAGAAATTGACTTTATATAAACTAGACATACAATGTGGCTAGTATGACTCGATGTGTGTGTTTTCAATATATATGTTCTATTTCTATTTATACTGTTCATCACATAGGTAAATATGAGAATATAAATCTTGGATTGTTTTAATACATTTCTAAATTGATCCATAAATAAATTTTCACACTTACAAATTGATTGCATGCTAGTCTAACACACGATGTGGTCAATATGATTCAAAGTATATATTTTTAATATAAAAGTGTCATTTATGTTTGAAACATGCATTATATATCCAAAATGAAGGAATTTATTTTTATTCTCAAAAATTATGAAAATGGTTCATAATTCATTTTTTAGATGAATGAATCAACCACACATAAATCCAAAACACAATGTGACTAATATGACTCAAAGTGTGTGCTTCTAATATAAAATTTTCATTTTTGATTAATAAAAACATCATATACCCAAAATTGAGAAAACGAACTCGAATTGTTGTATATCTTTAGAAAAATGATCCTTAATTCATTTTTTATGTCTACAATTCAACCACACATTATATTAACACTAGATGTGGTTGGTAAGAATCAAAGAGGAAGTTTTAAATAAAGAAGTTTTATTTAGTTTATAACACACATCAAATCGAAAAACCCATGAAAATGAGATGAGATTATTTTCAAACATTATAAAAATGATCCAAAATTTATTTTTAAAATATAGGAATTTATTACACACCAATCCAACACACGATGTGGTTGATATGAATGAAAGAAAAAGTTTTCTAAAGAAATGTGTAATTTTTGTTTACAATAAACATCGAATATCCAAAACCAAGAAAATAATCTTGTAATTCTTTCAAACATATAAAAAATGGTCTCTAATTCATTAGATACTTTTTGGAATCGACCACACATTAATCTGACACACAGTGTGACTGATACGACTGAAAGTGTGTGTTTTTGATATAATGGATTCATTTTAAGTTAAAATACAATTCACTTCCCAAAACTGAGAACACGAGCTTATATTTCATTCAAAATTAAGGAAAATGATCTATAATTAAATTGTGATGTTTAGGAATCAACATCATTTCATTACAACATTCATTGTGGTTTGTATGCCTCAAAGTGAATCTTTTTAATAAATAAGTGCCATTTTAGTTTAATACTCACATCAGATCACTAACACTTAGAGAAAAAGCTCATATTTATTTCAAAAATTAGGAAAATGATCCTAATTTATTTTTCTTGTGTAGTAATTGACTGTTTTCCAACCTGACACACTATTTCATTGGTATTATAGAAATTACATGTCTTCAATATAAAATTATCATTTTATTTTAAATTAAAAATCAATATTCCAAAACCGGTGATATGATCCCAAATTATTTTCGAAACTTTATAAGATGGTCTATAATTCATTTATAATGTGTATGAATCTACCACTGATCAATTTTACATATAATACAACTTATATGTCTTGAAGTGTGTGTTTTCAATATTAAGGTGTTATTTTAGTTTAAAAATTTATATCACTATAAAAAATCAAGAAGAACTAACATTTTCTTCAAGCATTATTAAAATGACTGATAATTCATCTATGACATATTGGAATAAACCACACATCAATATGACACCTGATGTGGTCGTTATGACTCAAAGTGCATATTTTCAATAAAGAAGTGCCATTTTAGTTTAAAACGCTCATGGTATTTCCAAAATAAAGTGAAACGAGCTCATATAATTTTGAAAAAATATGAAAATTATCTATAATTAAATTTTCACATATAAGAATTTACCATACATGAATCCAAGAGTTGATTTGACCTATATGACTTGAAGTACATGTTTTTAATATAAAATTGTCATTTTAGTGTAAAAAACACATCAAACAGCTAAAACTGAGAAAATGAGTTTATATTTTTTTTAAACATTGGGAAAATAGTAAATAATTCATTCGTTCTATGTATAAATTGACCACACATAAATATGAAACATGATGTAACTGATATTTCTCAAAGTGTGTGTTTTCAATATAAATGTGTCATTTAAGTATAAAACACACATCCTTAGTCAAAACCAAGAAAATGGGATCAAATTATTTCCAAACGTTATGAAACATATCTATAAATAATTTGTAAAATGAAGAAATTTACCACATGTCAATCCAAATCAGGATGTGGTCAGTATGTCTCAGTTTGAATGTTATATATATAACGGTCAATTAATTTTAAAATACACATCACATAGAAAATATTTATCATAAAAAATATGAATTGTTTTTAAAATATTTAGGAAATCATCCATAATTCATTTCTAATGTTTAGGAATTGACTGCATTCCAATATGACTAATGGTGTAGTTTTTATGAATCAAAGTATGTGTTTTCAATATAAAAGTGTCATTTTAGTTAAAACACATGTCAAACAACCAAAACTAATCAAATGAGCTCATATTGTTTTCAAATGTTAGGTGAACAATTCTCAATTCATTTGTGACAATTAATTATTAAATAGAAATAAATCGGACACATGATGTGACTGATATGACTCAATGTTTTTTCTCTTCAATATAAAGGTTTCATTTTAGTTTAAAAAACATATCACGTAGACAAAAATAATTAAAAAGATCATATTGATTTCAAACTTAAATAAAATGGTCCTTAATTCATTTGTGCTATATAAAAATTGAACACAAGTAAATCCGACACATGGTGTTGTCATTAAGACTAGAAGTGAATATTTTCAATATAATAGTGTCATTCTACTTTAAAAAATGCATCACTTATGAAAAACTGAGCATACCAATATCATGTTTTTTTCTCATCATTTTATCTGCAATTACTTATTTAATTTCCATATCATTTTTATCTAATAAATATTTAGATACATCTCAGAAAGATAATTCTTGAATATGAACAAGAAATGGTGTGAAAATTGAAGGATTGTTCTAAAAAATCAAGTGCTATTTAATTATCTCACATTTGTAGTGAGTCTTTTATTACCTCATATGTGATCCAATTCAAGAGAAAATTTGTTTTAGAAAAATAATAACTGTTGTGATTTGGAAGAGTCATCCACAACCCAATCTCATACATGGTGTTCCTGATATGACTCAAATCACATTTTTAGTTTAAAATTCACACTTTGTGTTTTATTTATTCATTGTATTACCAGTATAATAAGTTTTTTCTTATACTATTGCATTCTCTTTATTAATATGGGGTGGTTTTTTCAGAAACTAATACATGATCAAGATTGGGGGCTAAAGATAAAGGGACATTATTGTTTTGTAATTTTTATGATAAATTGTACATACTCCCGAAATTGTACAAACTAGTGTTAGTAATTTCTATAATATAGTTTTATTTCATTTATTGGTGTTTTTTAATTTTATTTCAATTAAATTATGTATTTTTATCTATATATTGGCACTTTTCACCCTATTTTTTTTACTATAGTGTGATTTTATTTTACCAGCACACTATGTTAGAATTCCCCTTTATTAGTACAAGAAATAGTACTGATAAAGGTATTTTTTTATCAGCATTAAGAAAATCAATAATAAAGGGACCCTTTATCTACACTAAGAAAAGTGTTTATAAAGGACATCTTTATCCATTATTTTTTAATCACTAATAAAGGAACCCTTTATAAGTACTAAATAAAATCATTGATAAAGGCCTAGGGATTTTAACGGTGCCCTGAGTATTAGCACTTTTTTTGCACTGACAAAGCCCTATTTTGGCGCTATTAAAGGCCTTATGTGTTGTAGGGTTTCCGAAAAAGATACCACCATTATTTTATACCCATAATACAATAAATAACATCCCACATAATAGTTTAAAATCAATAAAATTATGACACACTTTTTATTTTAAAATGGGGTTTACATTTAAATAAAACAAGTTTGTTCAAAGATCATTTTAACCACAAGAGTATAAAAAGTGTTTAGTTTGTAATGAAAGGATTTCGAAAAATAAAAACACATGCCCGAAAATATCTTGAGAATTTTTTCCAATAATTTTGTATTTACTAGGTTATAATTATATCTCATGACTTGGTAAAAAATAATGGATCCATCCTAACAGTAGTGATATGAATTGGTAATCCTGGCATACTGAATCAAAGTATTATTAGCCCCCAAGTTAGGGTAAAATAATAACCATGGAAATATATTTGTTTATGTGGAATGATTACCAAATTAATGCATTAATTTTCTAAAAATCATAACTAATGATTCTATATAGAGCTAAATCCAATCAATAAATCACTTCCTTAGGTATTAGATAACTTAGACTCCTAGAGCCTCAGTGAAACACCAAACCAAAATCAAGATAATTTATTGCCTCCATAATAAGTCAAAAATGCCACCCACCAGAAATCATTTTTTTTCATTTTCTGAAGCCGGTTTGAGGGGTTGTCGGTACCCATACACCCTTTCAACCACATCTTCACATCCGGATAAAAAACACATTTCAAATTTCAAAACCGGACACCGCCAGCCGCCTCGAACAACGAACTCGAATCATCACGCGCCCACGATCTCATCACGCCTGTCAACCACTCCCATGACAGCACTGACACCTCGCGCCGTGCACCGTACGTCAATCCATCATCCTGCACGCAAATCAAGCCACCATTCACCGGAGCGCCGGCGAGATGCACCGGCTCCCGTCGTCATCCTCACCGGCGACCCTCGAGGTCGCCCCTGGTAAACTTCACCAAACAAACCAGCATGTCTCCGGTGAGAGAACCCGGATAGAAACATCCATCGACGTCGTCGAACAACGACGGATCTACACCATTCAAAAAGCTTCCCAAAACCACAGCGCCGGTGAGCTTCACTGACGCCCATCGACACGCACTCACCCGCGCCGGTGACGAGAAAGCACATCACCGCCGGTGGAACTGTTCACCGATTACAACGAGGCAGAAACCCTCGTCCCTGGTATCAGCGAGGCAGGAACCCTCGGCGAAAACCGCTAGACCCAAACACAAAAATGCAAAACAAAACACAAAAACGAAGAAAACATCCAAGGAACGAAAGAGCCCGCCGTAACCAGACAGACCAACCGCGTTGACCATAGGTAAATCCCAGCTAACTCACCCGGGAGGGAGCAGAAGACCCGCCGATGCGTGAGCACAGCCCTCAAACATGAGAGAAACCCTACTGGGCAATAGACAGCCGCCGAGATCTGATTCATGGACGCTCCGAAGAGTATGTCGTCACCAAGACCGGTCTTACACCCGTGAACCAGATCCAGCCACCACCAACGCCGGAGAGCATCTCACCGCCAGAGAAGGACCGCGAAGCATCACAGCAGCAGCAGAGATCCACCTCCAACCCACCGAGCGCAAGACAACCCTAGATCAACAGCGAAGGAGCCGGTCGCGGCGTGAAAGCGAAGAACCCAGAGCGAGAGCCCCTTACGGGCCCATGACCACCCAAAAACACTATCTTATAGAAAAAAACTCATGACTTAGTAATAATAAACACTTTACATTATGAAAAATCCATAATTAGAATTATCAATAATATTTAATAATTATGTAATATGTAAATATAACTTATGATATAAAAATAACTCTTAGAACATTTAAATCTGACAACACAGGAAGTTCTATCAAAATAAACCAATGAAATTTTCCAATAAAAAATACCATATCAAAATATCAACTAAATGATCATATATAAAACTATAGAATAATTAAATTATATTTTAGATCTATAGAGTCAAATTTATAACACATAATAAATTTCTGTTTTGTTCAAAAAAAGGAAGGGATCAAACCACCTACCTTAGACAGGTGGAAACAAAATGAATTCCCCAAATATGAAGTGATAAAGGCTTGCTATGCACATTTAAAACCAATATTTGAAAACTTTGACACCATATGGCCTTTAATTTTTCCTTTGTTGAAAATTGTGGAAATAATAAGTAAAAACTATCTAGAGAAGAATAAAACATGTAAGACAAAAAATAACTAATTTCAAATCCTTTGGTTTTAAAGGAAAAAAATAAGATCCTAGGGGAGATAATTAGTTAATTAAGTGGTATAAAGGTGTAATTGGTTAAATAATTCCCTTTTTGAATCTCGAATACTATTGGTGAAAATATAAAAGGCCACATGTAGGTTGAATTTTAATTAATTAAAATATAAACTTTTTACTAAAAGGTGTTGGCTCAACTAGACATTCACCAGTACCCTATATGGGAACATTTAAATCCCACATAATTGATTTTTTCAACATTCAAATTTTCCTTACATGTTCCCCTCATTTATTTAGATCGAAAATTTATTTTTCAAAAAATTACTAAATTTTCAATTTTTTACCCCATATTCTATAATACTCAAGGAAGTGAATACTAAAGAGAATAAACATATAGTTGTGATATTGTTTGGGGCACGACTAGAGTATAGACTGAAACCATATAGTAAAGAACCCACATCTACACTTTATCCTAATAATGTTATTAACATCCCAAAATATCCACAATAAAATAAAAAAATCAAAAAGCATCACCAACACATTCACAAATTCCCCAAATCTAGGGGAAATATTCATTTATTTCAAAAAAATGATGATAAGAATACATCACTAGAATTCCATATCAAAAATTAATTTTTATCTAACACAAAATTTTGTATAAATTTAACTTATATAATTTGAAATATAATTATATTCCTAAAATTAACAAACATAAAATCATAAAAACATTCAAAAATGACCAAAATTTTAAAAAAATAGCTATCATTTTAACCAAATGAATTAAGAGATAATACTATAAGGTGTTATCAAAAAAAAAAATTAATAAATTTTATAATAAAACCACAATTTACAAATTATCATTTATTAAAAATAAATTCAATATCATGTCAATCATACCATTCATATCGACTATTATCTATTTGAAGAAAACTTATGGGCCTAGGTTATGCACATTCTTCCTCAAGATTATGTTGGAAAAATTTAAGGTGACTAATAATACATGTAGATAAAGTCCTATGCAATTTTTAATAGTCTTCATATTATTTTAATTTTGAAAGTGAAATTTTGATGAACCCAAGTTAATCAAAAATTGGGTTATTATCCATATAAATAGTATCATTTTAATTTTTACAAACATTTTATATAACTCTAGATTCATATTTATCAGAATTTTTTATTTGAAAGAGTCTTTTATTTTCATGAAAATAAGTTTCATAGATTTAAAATCTATATTTCTATAATTGGTCATAAATATCAGTATCTTAATGATGAGTATAATTTTTTTGGAAATCACATTTTCCTTTATTTCATTTTATTTGGAATTGTGGGATCTTATATATGTTATCGGTTTTGTGGAAAAAAATGGATGGGATAAAATAAATATCAAAATAAACTTATTATCTTTGCTTAATATTATATAATATAGGTCCCCTATGGTCCCATAGAATCATTATTTATACTGTATTTAATTCCTCAAACATTAATATAACTAACAATTTATGGTCTCACGTGTCTATTGAAAGGGAAACTTGATGAAAGATGCTCTATCAAAGAAGGTTTTTGAATGTGGGGGGTTCACATTAGTTTTTTATCATTTATGATGAATTTAGATATTTAAATATGTAAAATTTAAGTGGTGTTGTTTATACACACCCTTGACACTCACTCATGTAACATCTTTTTTTTATTTTGGTGATAGTTTTGATGATGGGCTCTTTATTATGAATGGTTTCTAAATAATTCTAATAAGATAATGGGATTTATCATGGAAAGAATTTATTGTGGAATGTTACTTATATGGGTTGGTTTAGAGAGTGGATGTTTTTACTTCGACGTACAAAACCTTTTCAAGTGAATAAAATGATTCACTCTATCTTTTTAATTGTTCTTTTTTATTTTTATGGGAATTTTGGTATGAAAGTTTATTGAAAATGAGATGTGAGCCTCTCCATTTGTTTCTATTTAGTTATAGTTACTAAGTTGTGTCTATGGAATAGAAGAGATCTATTGTAATCATTTCATAGTCCAATGAATGATAGAATGTACTTGGGTGATGGTGATGTGTTGATTTCTTCTACAAGTGTAATGAAGATTTTTTAAACTATAATATCACTAAGGATTTTGAATCATGATGCTCTGTTGATAATGGTATATATATATAAATTGAATTCATCTTTGAATAACATAAGATATTATTCTATGTTTTTATTAGTGAAGTTATTAAAAAAAATAAGGGATTGCCATGAATCCTTGAAGATTGAAAAATAAATAAATATATAAGGGGTATTTAATAAGAATGTTTTCAGGATAAAGTATTACCACTGGATGGAGAATTTAATTGAAATTTTAACTTAAATGATGAGATAATTAATTGATCAAGCGTAAAATCAGTAATCTTGAGACATATTATCGAAAATACATACTCAATAATGATTTTTAACTTGTTTTTATGGTTTTTATTTTGATGTTATTGTTTTTGAGTAATCAAATGGTTACTGCGTGGCAGTAAATTATGTGTCTTTTCAGGGATTATAATATTATTTTCATTGGATATCAGTTTTTTTATTTGATTATTTCTTGATTGGTGGATTCCAATAATACACCTCTTTAAAATTTATGTTATACGTTTTATAAATCAATTTCTGTGCAAAATCATTGAACCTTGTGTAAAAAAATTATACATATTTTATTCAAATAAATTTTGGGAAATGTGAGTCAGGCTACCAACTCAAATTTATGTTATATTCCCATTACCTTCTATAATGGTATGGTGTGGGTGATGAAAACATAAATCCGTGTTTTAGATCCCGATAGAGAGTAATTTGGGTAGTTACTACAGCTGCATTAAAGATCCCATCGTAGTAGGTGCTATTATAGGAGCTATTTTAGGTAATGTAGCTAGAAATATTGTAGAAGTCGATGAAATAGTTTGGATTTATTTTTGGAAATACATTATTTCATTAGGGATAGTTATAAAATTCCTTCAATCCCTATAACTATAATTGGTACAACTTGGAGGGCTGGCCCTTAGGAGGTTTTTCTTTGCCCAATTGAACCATAAATCTATAGTTTCTTTTAATTTTATGACAAATTAATAATAATAGTAGTTTTAATAATAATTTTTTTATATCACATATGTATATTTATTGGTCACCATCATCTCAATGTTCATTTCCCCTCTATTGATTTAAATTATATTTCATATTTATTTGGTTAAGTTTCCTTAAATCATAGATGTCAATTAATTCAATAATGTAATTTAAATTTTATTTATTTTGAATTCAAGAAACTTTTTGGTCAAATTTGGGTACTAATTAACAAATTATATCTGAACCTAAGGCATCCTAGAATTTTAAATAGTTTTTTATCATCCATCTGAGTTCCAATTGATATTTATAGAGAGATTCAATAATCTAAGTTTGATCATTTTGAAAAATTTATAATTGAATTTGATCTTATATCAACACTAATGAACATCATTTATTTTCTCTTCTCAAACAGATGAAATAATATACAATATTGAATATAAAATGATATATGAATTTTGATGAATTTTTTATACTGTTGAATATTTAAACAATCATTGTATAAAGAATGTTACGTGTTATAATTTCTCTATGATGTGTATTTAAGGGAATAAATTTCATATAAGTAAAGTATCTCATGTAAAGGGAGGTAAAGGAATTCATATTACATCCCAAGGTTAATCAAGTGAGTGTTATAGACATACTTTATGGGTGTTTTAAAATAGAATTTCCATATTCAGACTATGAATAAAATAAAACATGTGAATGATCAACATGATTATAATGTTAAAAATAACAAAAATGATGATGGTTATATTCAATTAGTTGATGTAATGAAGGTTTATTAGGAAAATAATATTGATAGAATACATGATGTGGATAATGTAAATCAAGAGGATAATTCTTTATTATATTTTATGTCGAAAATCATATGAATGGTTATGGGATGATAGAAAATTTTTAAGTTTTCATTGATACTAAAGACAAATTTAAGATCTCTTCTCTAATTGATCTTTCAATTTCTGAGGGGGTCTTTTCCAACTAAATGAAGTTTGAATATCTCAAAATATATCCACTCAATAAAATGATTCCATTATTAAATGGAATAAACCCATAGTTTATGAGGTTGGATTCATTAATGTTTCTACAAATGACTCAAGGAAACCCAAATACTATAACATTAATTAAAAATTTATAGTCACTTGATTAATTAGTGTACTTAAATATATATAAAATTTTCAACTCTCCCCCAAGGTAGAAAGGGCTCAAGGACGTCTATTTAGTTCCATTCAAAATGATTGTTTATCATTTGGATGATATGATGATTCTAAAAATCATATACATTTTTATAAATTATGTTTTTATTTTTTATTCATTATTTTTTTTTTGATTTTATATCCCTTATTTTGAAGTACAAGTTGATTTTTGATCTTTTAGATAATAATCTGGATTTGTGGTACACTTCTATTTTCCTACTATATTTTCTTTGGAGTAGGGTAGGATCATTATTGTTTATAGAAATTTTAATTTTATTAATGATATATGGATTGATATTTCCAGGGATGGATCATAGTTTTTGATATGTCAAAGGTTTTATGGGTTTTAATTTCCTCTAAAGACTGTATATTCTACATGTATGATTTTGTAAATATGAAAATTAACATTTAATTTTAACTCATGAAAACTAACTCATTTATGTTGATATTCATGATCAGTAAGATGAGTTTAGTTGTATGTAGAATGATATGTTTTTAATATAGTTTAAACCAATGTAGTTTTTTGGTTGATGAAGAACTTTTTGTTTTTGGGAATTATATTTTATTCCAATTATATTAATAGATACCATTCACTCATACAAATTATTTCTTTCTAATAATTTCCTAGATAAAAAACAAAAATTTTATAGACTTATCTTTGGATATTGTACGTGTTATCTCTATTTTAATCCTATAAATAAAAATTATTCATCTTCTCATGTGCATGATCGTATTTTTCATTTTAAAATTTTCACCTCGATTCAATATTTTCATGATTCAATGAACACAGATGTCAATAAATCTGGTAAATATGTGGGGGAGATAAGTCATTTTATATCCATGATGGAATAAAAAATTTGTGCGCATAATTAACTATTTATTCACTATGTTAAAATGATATCTATACTGAATTCAAAAATTAAATTGAGATTACTCATAATATAATTTTCCTGGAAGAAACAATAATGGGGTGTACTTCTCTAATTTCAACGATTCTACCATGATTTGGGTTGTGAAAAATGGGATCACAACCCATGTTATGGAAAATCAGGCATCAATTAAAGAAAGATTCTATTTATGAAAATACTATATAATTTTGAGTATCCATCTTTCGACAGTGATCCTCCCTTGATATCAATTTTACTTGCTTGAAGGATTTTGAAAATTTGGGGGTTATTGATTATAAAATGGCTTCTATTGGAAGGTACTTCTAATACATTGTTTTTCTAATTGATGAGTTTAGTAGAAGAGTATGTGTTTTTTGTTAAATTCATCTAAATATAGGTTTCCTCAGGATGTAAGAGTGAGATATAAATTTTTACCCTTTTGATATCAAAAATTCACATTCCCATGTTTAGAAACAATTTTATTAAATTAATCGGTTTTACTAGAATCCACTTATTCTCTAGTCTATTTCACCCTTAATGGGAACTCCAATTAGGATAGATAAGAAAATATACAATGATATATCTAATAATTTTTAAGATTTTTAGTGGAGGTTGATATAAAAATCCCCAATGTTGAAGAAATTATCCTTAAAACTATGGATGATAGATTTAATATGTGAAATGAGATTTAATGTTTCCCCAAATTCCATCAGGATTGAAAAATAATTATTCATTTGTAATGCACCAACCCCAGAAGCCTAGAGCTGCTTCATTATTTAAATACATTGAAATTATTACAAGGAATCAAATCCCGAAGGACGTAGTATTTTAGTAGTTTTTTAAAACAAGATACATACAGTGGTTCAACATTATAACTTAAAACGAAATACAACATATAAGTTTTACTGGGAATATCCACAACTCTAAGATTATCCCTACTGTTCATTCATAAAAAACTTCTTAATGTCCTTAGAATATGAAACATAAGAAATGGGTGATTTAAGATGCTTAGTAAGGGTAATCAATGCTGGGGAAGATATCATAACCATAAACATTGGGCATGGTGAATAACTAAAAACACATGCGTTTAAAAGGGGAACAAGATCACATTATGGGAGGAATAAGAGTTAAATAAATAATTCTATAACAATGAATAATCATGGGTATTATACTAGTAGAATAACAACATGAACTATCAATACAATTTTTATAATGAGGGAAATTCATATTTCGTACAACATAACCACACCGTCAAGGCCTCCTTCTAAAACCATAAATATCCATTTTGTCAAGAACTTGTGCCAAGACCATAGTTTTTCTAATGAAACCTACAGATGAATCGAGGGGCTATTGTGGGCCCCAACCATCACATAATAAGTCCAATTACTTCCTCTTACGAATGGGGATAAACATAAAAAATATATACCACCATATTGAAACTAACATACGAAATGAAAATCGTTTTCCCCAATCGTTAAACATAAACATTAACCATTCAGAGTAATATGGTGAATGAAATCAATATAGAACATTCATAATCAAACCAATCAAAAACCCATTAAAATTTACTTTTTAGATTATATCATAGGATATAAATATCTATGAAATACAAGATTCTTCAATGTATGATGACATAAATAATGATACTTTTAAATTTGACAATTGAAAAATTCTTGATTAAATATTCCATAAAAATTTCAATGTGTCCCATTCCACCTTGAAACATTCAAATTTAAATCCCTTAGAATATAATGAGAGTAATAAAACTCTTTTCAGGATATACCAAAGGTTTTTACATACACCACAAGGAAGAAATAAGTGTTGAATATGGCATATATCTCCTAAAAGTTAAAGTGAGATGAGAAAAATACTTTTTTACTTTGGAAATAAGAGTTATTTTGAAAAATCAATTGCATTTGTCATGAAATTATATTGTAAACATGTATACACCAGAAAATAATGGGTAAGGTAATTGAAATTATATTTTAGGATTAAATAAAGTATTTTTGAGGTGAAATATTTTAAAAAGTGTTTTTAAAGAAGCTATTGAGAAAACATTTTAGTGCGGTTTAAGGAAGATATTAAATAATTTTAAAGATGAAAGGCATGTTTTCTTTCATTAAACAAGAAATGAACCAAAATATATTTTTTATTATAAATTTTTTTATTTTATAAATTAAATATATATTAAAAAATATTACATAGTTTACTTAAAAATAGGTATGAATTCAATAAGTTCCTTGAATTGGGCTTGCATTTCGGAAGATTTTTTGAAGGATTATTTAAAAAAATTTAACTCAGCATAAAATAAATAAGGATTGGGATTGGTAAACATATATAGAACATTAAAACCTAATTTATGAGGATTACATAATAATAAAAAATAATTTCATTGAGGTGAGTTAAGAATAATAGTGACCTAAATGAAAATAGAGGTTCGGGTAGAAAACCCTAACAACTTTGTAATCAATTGAATCATATGCCCAAAAATTAATAACAATAAAATAATATTATTAATATTATTAATATAAATATATTAATGATATGAAACATCAAGGGTCTGTATACATACACCAAACACAAGTAGTATTAGTGAATATGAAATATCTCACCAAAATGGAAGTGAGATGAAGAAACCCCTTACCTTAAGTCCGATGGAGTTCTTCACTTGGCCTTAGTGTCCTGGAACCCAATTAAATTCATTAAATAATATTTCAATAAACTATTATACATGTAATTTATTTATCATAACCTTATTAAGTTCAATCATGGCCTTTTGATGGGTTAATATATTCAATTTCATTGTTCGGGCCAATTTGTTTCAAGATCAGTATACTTATATACATGAATGACGAATTGTGTAAAATGTGGATGGTTGTCTAGAATTGAAGTTTTATTTTATTAGTTAACATACATAAGGTTAATTGTTTGTAAATTTCATTTGGTTACTTGGAGTGAATATGAATCATTATATAAATTATTTATTGATAACTGTTTAAGTTAATTGGCGGTTTTTGAACACAACGAATTCATTTTTATTTATAAATCAAAACCATGTGTAAAAAAAGATTCCAAAACCATATATGAGATGTAATACGTATATTATATTTTGTTTCAACCATAATAATGGTTTCATTACCATAATTGAAGACAAAAATTGAAATTGAAACCCCATCATCTTTGAATGTGGTAAATTAGCACATCTCGGATGGTGTTTTCATTTTTACTGTAAAATAATTGGAAAGGAGAGATGATGAAAAAATATTACTTTATAAAAAAAATCTAATAAATGTTAGGTTCTTGATTCATCACAAAATTTGGATTAAATGAGGTGATATAAGAAAATCAAATAAAGGAACATGAAAATAAAATAAAAGATGAGGGATCCCTTAGGAGAATTTGGCAGCCTAACAACGTCGCTTAAAATTTCAAAAAAAATGATAATATAAAAAAGGGTATATCATCATTATTACATAATATGGATAGTAATGGGGATATGGAATGATATATCCCAAAATAATCTAGTTGAAATTAAAAAAATGACATAAAATGAAAGCTTCAAAAAGAGAAGGTGGTAGATTCCCTTACCTTGTAGAGTAACTCATAAAACATAAAGTTTGGGACCTTGGAATCTTCAGGACACCTTGGGATGACTCATAGGGAGTTATAAATACCCATTATTCAGGGATTATGAGATTTGTATGAAAGAAAATGAAGGAATGAGTGGTTATTTTTAGTAAATGAGAGTGAGTTTTTTATTAATTTCAAAGGACACCTCAAAAGTGGTTTTTGAAAAAACCATGGGCCTGCCCATGATATTTCCCCTTGGTATTTTCCACTTGGGAAAGCTCATATAATATTTTACTATAGACAATTCAAACTAGATTTATATTAATTATTACATCATTATGATGTCATTAAACATATTGAAAACTCAAAACTGGATTTTTACTATTCATGAAAAATTCAAGTATTTTAGAAAAATACTAAAAATTAACCCCAAACATTTTTTGACATGTAAAATTAAAAAATGAAATAAGTTTTTTTTAAAAAAATTAAATTTATTTTTTAAATAAAATCATAATTTATTACAAAAAAACAACTTTAAAAATATAACTCATTTTATAACACCTTGAGAAATTAATCAAGGTCCCATAAATTAATCTTATAACCATAAGTTAATAAGGTAACAATTTATGATTACATTTTAGGAAAATACATTTCCATTTTAAATTATTATGTTAATCCTAAAATTGTAATTAAAATATTTATGGCATAAAAAATACCAATACTTATACTATGATAATTTTTTCACTTTTAAGATGTTTAAATTATATTTATACATTCATGGGTGAAGTATATATTTTCTAGGACTATTTAATATTCCTTACTATTCATAATGTTATGTTACTATTCATAAAAAATTATGTTTGTCTTATCAGACTCTAAATATCTTACTGAACGTAATCATGTATGCAATTTTTTGAAATTCAAATAACCAAAGTGAAAACATAATGTTTACTATCTAGTTTTTAACCAAGTGGTGTTTTTTAGAGACTTGGTGTTTCGTGCATTCAAAATTAAATTTATTTTCAAAATCTTGGGGTGTTACATTATCCCCTCCTTACAAAAACATTGTACTCGAAATTTGAAATTGAACGTCAAAAGTTAACAGTTAATACTTGAAAATTCCCTTGTGGGAATCCCATATCAGAAATAGGGTTAATAAAATATCCTCCTAAAAATAAGTTAAGGGAAATGAGGTGGTCACCCAAAAAATTATTCTCTCAAATGGGGTGACATTAGCTAGAAGTAAAAACCTGGACATGGAGGAAAAATCTAACTATGAATTTCTGATGGAATGTGATAGAGAAAATGTTAAGATGGAAGTTTATTACTAAAAAACTATAAACTACTATAAAAAATCACTAATATTATAAAATATTATGATAATATGACAACATTTTATTTAAGAATCTTTTCCTTAAGTTGAGGAACTATTCCACTCTTTAAGAGTATAAATATAAGTTTCTATTTACAAACTCACCCTTTTATTGCTCCTCAAACTATCTATACATCATCCTTAGCACATGTTACACTATATGGTTAAGTATTACATTAAGCTCTAAAATCTCATACAATGATCAACTTAAACCATTTTTACACTTCAGAATGAATGTATCTGAATTTACAAGATGAACTTATCATTAACCCAAAATAAACATGAAGCCGCTCTAAATTTTCAGATTCCAAAAAAGTGAATAAAATAATCGTGTATCCTCTTGAAATATGGTAATAAATTGAATTACCATAAAAACCAAGCATTATTCTATATTCCTTAACTAAGATATATGTTATTTGATATATTCCTTAATTCCAGAAGTATTGTAAGCTCCATTGATGATATCATAGACCACTTCTTAAGAAGTCAATTATTAGATCCAAGTTAGTTAGTACTTATCTAAATCAATCATTTATTCATCATTATCTCAACATCAAATATAAATTAAGGGTTTTACTTCCCCCAATCATGTGTTTTCTAAATAGTTTAACATTCTACTGAATCACTTTTCATTTGTATAATTAATCATACAACCTCAAATACTTAATGAAATAGTACTCTAGTAAAATCCTTTTATATCTAATAACTCTTATAACAAGAATATCATAACATAGTTCTTGAATCCAAAAACACAAATATATTATTTATTATACTTCAACTGTTGTAAAATCGTAAGATTGACCTTGATACCTTTACCTTTTTAGAGCTATATTTCCTTGACACTTGGTACATTCATTTTTTTAGTGCCCCATATCATTATAGTTGAAGCATTGAATATAGAAAAATACTTTCCTTATCTTGAAATTATGATATTGGTGGCATTTTTCTCCACAATTGAAGAAAAATCTTTTTCCTCTTAAGTATATCCCATGGTTTTTCATTCAATAATTATCACATG
Organism: Viscum album; assembly: GCA_963277665.1. NCBI lineage: Eukaryota > Viridiplantae > Streptophyta > Magnoliopsida > Santalales > Viscaceae > Viscum > Viscum album. Next base: position 219,098,056 of record OY728127.1, on the reverse strand, counting down.
GGGGAAAATACTTCTTTCACTTCTTCCCTTTACCCATCATTTTTCTAGTATTCCTCTTCTTCTCATAATTCTTTCCAAATCTAAAATATTTATAATAATATTTATCCTTCTTATTTGGACCCTATCTCCTCATATGATGAGAATGTTTTAGATATTATTTCCATTCGAAAGACTAGCTTAATCCCATCAAAGAAATGATCATTCATACTCTTTGAATTATGTGGTTTTTTGTGTTTCTTATAACTTTTGGTAGGATACATTTATAAACAATGACATACACTAGATTATATTATGAATCATAATGTATAATCTCAACTTAGAAAAATACTTATCATAATTTGAAATCCTATAGATAACTAATATGGTAATCATAAACATGGTTCCTTTATGGGAAAAAAATTCATTTAATTCATTTATAGTGGGTTGTAATGAAAATTTGAATTATCTTAAGCATGTACCCATGTAGTGGAAATACATATGCACATTAACGCCCATTTTCTTGTACCAAGATATCATGTGTCAATCCTGAAACTCCTTGTTGGATTTTTCACTCATAGGTACATCTGTGTTAAAACCACATCCACTTTTAGTATCCAGACAAGAATATATTTTCTAGAAATACACACATAATTTGTTCCTTATAAAAAATATAGGATGTTCTTGTATGTTTATCCTCAAATACTACCTTAGGGTTTTGTACCTTAATAAAATTTTTATAAATCAATTTTCTATGTTTTCTACTTAACTTCTTTTGATATCAACTGTAACTCCCTAACCCCAAAATCCTGGAGTTGGTGCATTATTAAAATACATTGGAATGATTACAAGTAATCAAATAACTAAGGGTCAATTAGTTTAGTAGTTTTGGAAATTTAGATACATACATAGGTTCAATATTACAACTTGATAAGAAATACAACATATAAGTTTTATTGGGAACATAAACATCTATAAGTTTATCCCTTCAGCTAATTCATAATAAAATTTCTCATGTACTAAGAAAATGAAACATAAGAACTGGGTGAGCTCAGATGCTCTGTAATGGTAATCAATACATCTGAATATATCATAAACATGTACATTAGGCATGGTGAATAGCTAAAAACACATGCCTTTAAAAAGATAACTTGAACACATTATAGTAGGAATACGAGTTGAATAAATAATTCCATAATAAATCATAATAATGGGTATTCAACTAGTAGAATAACCACATGATCTATCATTACTATTTTCTTAATGGGGAAAATTCATATGAAAAACATCATAACTACACCGTCAAGGCCACATGCCAAGACCATAAATATTTATTTTTTCAAGGCCTTGTGCCAAGACCATAGTTTGTCTCATGAGACCTACTGATGCATCAAGGCTATATAGCGGACCCCACACAACAGATAATAAGTCCAAACAATTCGTATTATGAATGGTGATAAACATAAACAATATATACATTCATATTGAAACTAACATATGAAATGAAAATAGATTTCCCCAGTCATTAAACTTAAACTCTAACCATTCAGATTAATATGGTGAATGCAATCAAGATAGAAGATCCACAATCAAACTAATTAGAAAAACATCAATAAATATTTTTTAGATGATATCATAAGATATAAATCTCTATTATATATGTTATTAGTCAAAGGATGTTGACATAAATAAATATAATTTTAAATGATACCATTGACAAATTATTTGGAAAATAATCCTTAAACATTCGAAAGTGTCTGATACCACCTTGAAATATTCAAATCATAATCCCTTGGAATATCAAGAGAATAAAAAGTCTCCTGAAATTAAATATAAAATGGAATTTCATACACCACAAGGAAGAAATAAGTTGTGAACAAGGCATATATCTCATAAAAGTTAACGTGAGATCAGAAAAATCCTTTTTTACTTTGGGAAGAAGAGTTCTTTTGGAGAATCATGTGTATTGTTCATAAAATAAGATTGTAAACATGAATTTCCTAGAAACTAAAAGGTAAGGTCATTGAAATTATATTTTAAGCTTAAATAAAGTCTTATGGTGGTGAAATCATTTAAAAATTATTTTTAAAGAATCATTTGAAATAAAAAAGTTTTGTGCGGTTTATGGATGATACTAAAGGATTTTAAAGCTGATGGAATTTTTGCATTAATAAAAGGAGAAATGAACCAAAATAAATTTTCAATGTTAAAAATTTTGTTTTTTAAAGTTAAATATGGCTTAAAATAGATTACATAGCGAACTTAAAAATAGGAAAGAATTTGAAATGTTACTTGAATTGGCCTTGCATTTCGGAAGAATTTTTGAATTAATCCTTTAAAACATTTAACTCTCCATAAAATAAAGATGGATTATGATTGGTGAGAATATATATAACTTTCACACATAATTTAGGAGAAGTAAATTTGAAAAAATATGAATTTCATTGAGGTGAGTACAGAATAAGAGTAACCCGAATGAAAATTGAGGTTCGGATAGAAAAACATCACAACTTTGTAATCGATTGAATCATGTGCCCCAAAATTAATAATCACAAAATGATACGTTTAATTTAATTAAAATTAATTTATTCCTGATATTAAACATCAATGTTCTGTATACATACACCATACTCATTTAGTAGTAGTGAAAAAAGAATATCTCCCAAAAAATGGAAGTGAGATGAAGAAACCCCTTACCTTAAGTACAACGATGTTCTTAACACTGTCTTAGTGTCTTGGATAACCAAATTAAATTAACTAATTAATATTTTCATAACCTATTATACATTTAATTTATTTATTATAACCTTATTAAGTTTATTCGGGGCCTTTTTGTTGGGATAATAAGATAAATTTCATTGTTTGGGTCCGTTTGATTCATGATATGTATACTTATATACATGAACAGAGAGACATGTAAAATGGGGATGGTTCTATATAATTGAAGCTAAATGTTAGTAGTGAACATATATATGGTTTCATGTTTTTAAATTTTATTTGGTTACTTGGAGTGAATATGATTCCTTATGTATATATTTTTAATGATAATTGTTTGGGTTAATTTGCGGTTTTTGAACACAACGAACTCATTTTGATTTATAAATCAAAGACATGTGTAAAAAAAGATTCTAGAAACATATATGAGACATAATACATATATTAAAGTTAGGTTAAACTATAATAACAGTTTCACGACCATAATTTAATATTGTAATAGAAATTGAAAACCTATTGTCCTTAAATGTGGTAAATTATCATATCTTAGATGATGTTTTCATTTTTAGTATAAAAGAATGGGAATAGAGAGATGATTAATAATTATTAATTTATAATCAAAACATTACCATACATGTAAGTTTCTGGAGTCACCACAATATTTGGATGAATGGGTGAGAAGAAATAAAACGAAAAAAATGGAAATTGAAAATAAAATAAAAGCTGAGAGATCGCATAAGAAAATTTGTCACCCTAACGGCATTGCTTAAAATTTCATAAAACATTTTGATGATAGAAAAATGGTTTTCTCATCATTATTACATAATATGTACAATAAGGGGGGTATGGAATTACATATCCCAAAATAGTCCAATTGAAATTAAAAATAATAACCTAAAATAAAATCTTGAAAAAGAGAATGGTGGTAGATTTCCTTAACTTGTAGAGTAATTTCTAAAAGATGATGGTTGGGACCTTGGGGGATTGAGGACACCATTAGAAGACTTATAATGAGGTATAACTACCATATATTCAAGGATTATGAGTTTGTAATGCAGTAAAATGAAGGAATTAGTGGGTGTTTATAGTAAATGAGAGTGAGTTTTTTATTAATTTGAAAGGACACCTTATTGGTGGTTTCTGAAAAACCACGGGATTGAATATGGTATTTTCCCATGTTATTATCCTCTTGAGACACCTCATATCATATTTTACTATACATAAGTCAAAAAACATTTTATACTAATTATTTCATCGTTGTGATTCCATTAGACATATTGAAAACTGAAAACAGTATTTTCACTATACATGAAGAATTAAAGTATTTTTGAAAAATCCTAAAAACTCACCCCAACCATTATTTGACATGTAGAATTAAATTATTTTTTTTAAAACAATGTTCAAAATATTTTAAATTTAATTTTTAAATAAAATCATCATTTATTCAAAAAATGACTTTAAAACTATAAATTATTTTATAATACCTTGAGATATTAATCAAGGTCCCAAAAAATAATCTTATTACCATAAAATTGTAATTAGAAAATTTATGACATAAAAAAATACCAATACTCATACTATGATAGTTTTTTTTTCAATTTTAATATGTTTTAATTCTATTTATAAATTCAGGGGTGAATTTTTTATTTTCTTGTCCTATTTATTAATCATTACTATCCATTACTATTCCTAAGGGTATGTTACTATTCATAAGGTCATGTTACTATTCATAAAAAGTTTTGTTTCTCTTATCAGACTTAGAATATCTTACAGAATGCAACCGTGTATGTCATTTTTTTGAAATTCAAATCATAGAAGGGAAAAAATTATTTTTACCGGCTGGGTTATAACAATGTGGTGTTTTTTAGGGACTCAGTGTTTCATGCATTCATTAATAAATTTATTTACAAAATTTTGGGGTGTTACATCATCATTTATATGAGTAAAGGATGTAAAGACTATATAAAACCTATTACCTTAGAGTTATTTATTATGGTTATTTTAAATGAACATGGTAAGGGGAAGTACTAATTCAGGATACTTCCTTGAGTAAGTTCATGGAGAATGGAATGAAAAGAATAATCCTAAATATAATCATTCTAAGGGAAATGGGTCAACTATTTCCACCCTGGATGGTGATACTGATAGGGAATGAAATTGAAAATTATGATTTGGTGCGGATAACTTCTTTGCATATTAAAGGTTATATGGGAATAATGGGGATCATCCGGGAGTATGTTTATTTCGACCCCAAAGCTCTTTATAACGTTTTTTCTTCAGGATTCTCCAAGTGAATATAGTCACGACTTAGTATAATGTGATAGAACCGGTAACCTTCTCACGCACCATGATGGTGGGGGAAACATTTCTGGTCCCTCCCACACCAGCTGGGGAGGGACCTTCATCATCTTTCAAGGGATATCTATCTTCATTTTCCCCATTTATGAACCCGATATTCTTTCCCCGGTCCTACAATGTTCTCAATTCCCTATGGTTCTCGATATATAACAAGGATTCCCTAACCTTCCACTATCAATCACGAAGTCTAATGAAGCTTTGTTGCTCTTCAGTAGGACCTTGATTGCTCGTTTCTCATAGAGGAGGCCTTCGGTGGACACCTTTGATAGGTTAATTTTATGATCATGGGACTCATAGGATAGGTATAATATGGGTTTTCTCGATAACTAGAATATTATGATCCATTTTTCATCAAAGGAAGGCATGATCAAAGTTTTATCTACCTCTCCCCAAAGCTACAATGAATCCCACTTCTATCTCCATAGATAGACCTATAACTTCCATATGAAGGAGGACTCCCCTATGGTAGTTATTTTAATGAGTTTACCTATTCTCCCCCTCCCATTTCAAAATTATTATCTTATTTGGAGGATTAGTAATCTTATATGATGGTACTTGATCTTTGATAAACAAATTGTAGCAGTCTATTATCCTGTTAACCCACGAGTGTGTGCGGAAGTAGATTCTTCAATAATTCCATCTGATTTCTATTGGATTACAATAGAATATGAATATCATTGTAGGCAGTATGTGTTATATGAACTGTGGGTTCATTTTTGTTCTGATTTCAAGTGGTTGGTCCATTCATCGATGACCAATAAATGTGGGTCTTGAAAACATGACAAGTAGAAGGGTGTGAGCTTAGGTGGCAGTAAGGATTTTTTGTCCAGTAATGATGATGGCCCATTTGGCTAGGGGTATGTATGTAAAGAGATTTGGGAAAAGGAAACACATAGTGAACCATGGGATTGGAATCCATTGGTGGTATACTTATTCCAGTGGATGAGAAAGTACCTAGACCTCAAACTATCTAGGAAGGTTTATCTGTATAAAAGTAGTCAGAAGGTGGAGGAAATGTAGGAATTTTGTAACCCCTGTTACTTAAGGTCCCCTAGGGTGGATGTGGTCTTGAATTCATACCAAATATTCAAAGTGAGGGAGGTTACAAGATGGGTGCCTTATATTCATAAGTGGTGTGTGCAGGGAGTGATACCAATGACAAATGTGAAGATGCTAGGGTACCCTTGGAGAATTTTCATACATGATGCACTGCTATGAGTAATGTTTAAGAGGGTGAGGTTGTGTTCCAGGTGAGTTCCAGGAGGGAGGTTTCATCTATTTAGTTTGGAAATAATTTTGAACAAGTATTTAATGATATTCTAGTCCAGGTGCCTAAGGAAGGTTCACCTAGGGAATCCATTAATGGGATGAATGATCCTTGGAATCGATCCAGTGATGGATACTCTAAATATTCTACTGGTGAATCAGTGGATGATGAACCAAGTGATCTCCTCCCATGTTCAAGGAGGATCAAGAGTCAGTGGGGTAACCATAAAGAGAGAAAGGATTAATCATACTTACCTCTACCGATAGAGACTCGATCGAAAAAGAAAATGATATCTAAGCTGAGGGAAAATGATACCAAATCTCTCTCCAATGATACTTTCTGGAAGAGGAAACCAGATAATGTGATTGATCAATCCTTGTAACATCTTATGATCTTGCACAATGAAATGGTTGAACAAGTGTTGTCAATCAATGATACCAAAGAACAAGCAGATAGGATGATGGGGAGGCCTTTGAGGGTGGCCCCCAATTGAGGAGCAGTCTTTATAGATTGACAAGAAGGACCTTAATTTGGTAAAAGGATTCGATAATGAGAATATTAGAATAGCGGACTACATCTAGTCTAGGGAAAAGATGGAATTTCATTTTGAAGATCTCCTAATAGAATAATTAGATACGTAGGTATGGAATTTCTCTTGGATGTTATTTAGGGAGGTTAATTTTGGGTGATTTAAACTATCTTTTAGTGGGTCTATGATCTCTTTTTGTGGTTGAATCAATGGATTGTCAAGTTTTCTTTAAAATCTTTTGAATAATAAATATTTAATTTCCAGTTAGTATGGAACTCCACCTCTAATTAAACACCTAAACAACCTGTATTATGACTCCATCACTCATGAACCTTTTGTATAATCATTAATAAGGAAACTCATACTCTCCCTAACAATTATAGGGACATTTGGTAATAAATTTATCCCTCTTTGTGTTAAGAGTTTGGATTTTGAGGTCCCATGGTATGAGTATTTTTTGTTTAAATAGGATCACTCTAAGAATTTAATCCCTAGGAAAAATGGTAAAGGTGAAGGGAAGAATCTTAAAGTGGCAGAAAAAATGTACCATATACCAGGAGGAGGTCATCTCCAAAACGAGTTTCGTTTTCTATAATTATAGAGGGATAACAATCAAAAACCTCTTTATCACTCAACAGTTTCATCACCCAATATTATCCCCTCTTCATTAGTACTGTTGAACATATGGTGGGATTTTCTGACATCTATCTTCTGGATTGGAATGAATATGGATATTAATTTATAGATCTTAATATTATGAATGATTATATAAAAAATATTTAGGTACTAAAATGGTTTGTATATTCAGGATACCATTTTTTCAGACTGAAAAGCATCATATATCCATCAATATGGATTATAGGGAGGGTTTTGTTTTGGAATCTCTCATACACTATCAACCAGTTATATTAGGAGAAGAGACTTATAGAATGAGATCTCTATGATATTAACTCATATCATGACCAACTGAGTCTTATTTGGGGACTAAAATTATCTATTAAATTACTATGAAAACAATGGTTGAAATCTAATTAGGGTTGCTTCAATAGAATTATAAAAATTTAATAACCATTTCGATTTATCTAAGATCAGGTCGACTGGTAGAAAATTCACATGGTCTCGGAAAACTATTAATGATGGGAAAATAACTAAAACATATGGATAATTTATTTACCTCATGGATAGTCACACATTCACTGCTCCTTCCTATAGGTACCATCCAATGTTTCGATTGGACTATTCTTTTATTATTATCTTTCTATTTAATATGATCCAAAATAATGCCATCTTCCATTAAATTTAATAATTCCTAGCTATCCCTCGAGGGGTGTAGAGTGGTATTTGAAAATTACTTGTATTAGGAGATGTTTGGGGATTCATTTTAGAAAAATTCTATGAATCTTGATGGGACTAATCTAGCCTTATTTTTTTGGATCAATTATACTTTTAGCAATATGGATCCCAATATTTCTATAGATAAGAATGATCTACTTGTATGCAAGGCTAGATATTACAGTTTAGATCAACATACGGAGGAATAAATCTAGAAGGCTTACATGTTGGAAAATTTAATTAATAAAACGGAATTTATCTTTAAGGAATAGCTAAGGCATAATTATATTAAATAGGTTGAAAGAAATTTGAAATTCATTCATATTGTTTATATGGAAATGATATTGAAGAAAAAAGTCTCATTTTTGTGTATTTATGTAAATAAACACTATTCCAATAAGTAGATCAATGAAGACCTTCTTAATATTTAAAAACAACTATTTAACAAAGGGAGTAATTATGGATTTAATAATACTCTAGATGATTTCATTGGACACTCTATTTATGACATTGGAAATGAATTTTTAATAGCAATACCACTGGAAGAAGAGATAAGTGCTACCCTCTTTTCCCTCAATTAGAAAAGTACTTTTGGTTCTAATGGGTTCTCAAAGAAATATGTTATTCATTCATATGAAATTATGATGTTTTATATGACTCAAGTGAAGATGGATATTTTGGTTAGTTAATTCAGGCCACTATGTTTTATTTCAGAATTACTTAGTCTGATTCCTAAGGTATATAATTATAAAGATGTTTAGGATTATATAACTATTTTAATTGGAAACACATGACCTATTATTGATAGGAAAATAATTTCACAAATATTAGAGGGAATATTTAATTATGTGGTATCTTCAAATCAATTTGGCTTTATCCAATGGATAAATATTTAAGAAATTCTACACACTACTTCTGAAGGAATCAATTTTCTTCTAAAAAAATAAAATTATGGAGACATTTCTCTTAATATGGATATTGTTAGATCCTTTAACACCCTTGTATGATAATTCATCCTAAAATTCCTTCGGAATGATTGATTTCAAAAAATATTAATTCATTTGATTCATTCCTTGCTTTTGAGATTGTAGATATTTATTTTTTTAACATCTCTCCAATTGTTTTTTTAATTTTTGAAATGGGTTACAAATATAGATCCCCTCCCTGTACATCCTTTTGGTTTAATGAAGGATTATCTTATAAGAAATATTCTTATATCTATTGGAAGTGTTCATCATAGACCAGAGAATGAGATGAGGAATCTGAATGTCCCTTGTAACATCCTAGATTTAATCAGGTACAAATAGTTTTAAATTTTTTTTGTCTAATTCCTTAAAGAGACCCAGGGTGAATGTCAGCACACCCGCTGCACGTCTTGGGAAGCTATTTAAATAATTTAAATAATTTTAGGGGATTTATGAAACATTTTATTGTAATTTCCCATAAATTTCAAAAGAAATTTTTTCATACTTTTCTTTGGGATTTTACGAGTACGCAATTTCTGACGGCACCTGATTCTGATGCCCGGTGTGCCCGGAATCATTTTCCGAAGTTTAGCTCGGGTACGTTCAGTGAGCGAACGAGCGGGTTTTCCTAAATTTTGAACCGGTGCTCGGAATTGAAATCTGAGGGCACTGATGGAACCGCAGCGCCGGTAATTGCTTAGGAAGACTTTTTCGTGGAGTTGTGTTTGCTCGGAAGGAGTTCTTAAAAATGTGAGGAATAAAAATAAAATTGTTTTACAATTTATTTTTATTTCTTTACCGTTGGTTAAGTGTCGTGGAAAAGGAAGATGCAAGGAAGTTGGGGTGGGGCCCACAAGAGCCCCACCTTTTCAATTTCCTCAACCACCCTTTAATTTTTCAAACCCCCCCCCCATTTTTTTTGTAACTCACCCGCACCCCTTTTAAATGACAAGTGAACTCTCGAAATTAATTGGACTGTTAAAGACTCTTCAATTAATTTAATTAATTGAATGTGATCTTTTTGAATTTCAAATTAATGTTGACTTGTGTGTGTGTGAATAAAATAAGAAAGCGTCTTATTTTATTGGTGGGTTGTTTTGTTGTGCGAAAAGAGGAGGAGAGAACTCTTGCGCTCTGAGGAACATCATCTTCCCCATCGAAGAACGCGAAGAACGTCGAGTCTACGATGAAGAACTCCATCACCGCAAGGGGAGATCGTCGTACTGTCTTCTTCTCTCTCCACTGCCGGTGAGAGACTCCTTCTTCGAAGAATGAAGTTGCACCGCATCCTTCATTGGGCGAATTCCGACGACGCTTACGGAGCCTCGATCCGCGACGCCGTCTTCCGCGACGTCATCTTCCACGACGTCCTTTCCCCGCGACGATCCTCATTCGACTACTTCATCGAGGTAGGGGGTTTTTTTGGTTCGTGAATATTCGTTGTCTTTCATCGTCAATTTCTTTGGGCTGCCTGTTATCAATTTAGTGAGAGGAGTTCGGACCGCCCGAACACGGCCGAACCTCCTCCCCCTTTGTTATTGATTTCGTTGCGGCTCGAACTAAGGCGGAGCGGTGCAACGGCACCACGCAGAATCAAGGAGGAACATGGTGAAGAAGCTCAGCGTCGTCACACCGCGCCATTGAGGTCAAATGAAGCCACGGACGGAGTCGGGCCACGGTGAAGGAGTGTGGCGCCGTCGTGCCACGCCGGAGAACCACGAAGAGACCGCGGCCAAAGCGGGGCCGCGGCGGAGGGGACCCTCCCGGAATGAGCGTGACAGTTGATGTATCGACCTCTTGGCTCATGGAGCGAACCCTCCCGGAACGAGTGTGATGTGTGAGGAAACCCTAAAGCTGGCTGAGACTTGATGACTGCTGATCGATCGACTCTGAGTGTTTCGATAGCCCAGTGGGGAGCGCTTGGTTGTAGCGGCAGACCCATGGAGGAGGAGCGCTTGGTTGTAGTGGCAGACCCGCAGTACTCAACAGAAGGAGTACCTCTGTAGGCTATGAGGGGGACCGCTTGGTTGTAGCGGCAGACCAGTGGTGGGAAGCGCTTGGTTGTAGCAGCAGGCCCACAATACTTGATAGGTGGAGTACTATATTTGTCCAATGTCAGTGGGAAGCACTTGGTTGTAGCAGCAGGCCCACTGTATTCGATAGAGGAGGAGTTCCCAAGAAGCTATGGGTTCGACGGTGATGGAAAACATACTGGAATCCTCCGTGGGTTCGACGGTGATGGAAAACGTACTGGAATCCTCTGTGGGTTCGACGCTAATGGCAAACATACTGGAATCCTCCATGGGTTTGACAGTGATGGAAAACGTACTGGAATCCCCTGTGGGTTCAGCGGTGACGACTAAAGTACTTGTATCCTACGTGGGTCCCAGCTAGATGAATCAGTAACTACATATGATCATCTCCTTTTTCTTTACAAATGATGTATACCTGTGTGATATGAGTCTTGGCTTTCAATCATTATCTTTGATTTTATTGACTTGCTTCCTATGTGGAATGAGTTGTTCTTTCCTGTGTGGATTGGGTTGTACTATCCTGTGTGGAAGTGATCGAACTTGGGCTCGGATGTTGGAGCCGAACTGGAATTGATGACTTAAGTATATGTATGGGCATGTACTTAAGTAGTGTTGGATGTTACTTCGTGTTTGTATCTTTCCTTTGTGGATTATCCTTTGTGGATTCTGGAAGACCTTCAGGGGTCTTGGGGTCTCTACTGAGTATCGTATACTCACCCTTGCACGAGCTTCGCCGGCACTACGTTGTGTTGGTTGCAGACGACGGACATCACTGATCGTGGTTGAGGCTTCTAGAGCTGGACGGTACCCGGAGGAGGATCTCACGACGAGTCTGTGCCCGGAGGTGGATATCACGTCGATTCAGTTCCCGGAGGTGGATTTCACGACGAGTCGGTACCCGGAGGAGACGGACGGACATGGAGTGCTGAGGAGGAGATCTGTACCTACCCTTCAGGTATAAATCCATAGGACGATCCAGGGGTGGCTCGTCAACTTTCAGTTGTTGCCCTTTTGAGTTGTACTTTTCTTTCGGTTGTAGTTGTACCTTTCTTTTGGGCCTGTATTTCTGGCCCCTTGTACTTTCAGCACATTTGTTTTACTGATTTACTTAGTGGTTGCTTTCGCTTGTACTTTGTTGTGTTGTTTACTTTTATAAAGGCAATGTCTTCCTTTTTTATTGGGATTTACGCCTTTGGGGATAGTCGCCAGCCCCTGGCCTATGGAAGGCGGGCTTGGGGTAGTCACGACACGGGCCCCGAGGACGGGTCGTGAAAAATTGGTATCAGAGGAGTTCGGTTCTACCGCAGAACTCAGGAAACTGATCTTTCTTCTATGTGAAGCAATAGTGTTAAGGGTATTGAGTGTGGTTATCAGTCTAGGGAGTCCGTTGTTGGTGCGGCAGCTGACGTATCCGTACACCAGGACCCCAACTTCTGATTTCCGACTTAGTGCACGAAAACACTGATTGCATTTGTGTTTCAAAATTTTTCTTTGTGATTACTTTGTGTCAGCTCACCAGGTATACTGTTTTGACTGTGGCACACCTTTCACTTCCCAGGATGGCCTCATGATGACAGCAAACTAGGGTTCGGATCTTTGGGCGAGATGATAGCTCACCGAGCAATGAGGCCTCGGTGCAGGGCCCCATTAGAGTGGAGGCACTGGAGGTACCTCCACCCGCCAAGCCACTGATGCCACCAGCCCCAGCCGCTGAGAGTGCATGTCGCCTTAGTGAACTTCACAAGTTTCAGCGTCAGATACCGCTCAGGTTCCACGAGGAGACGGACCCTCAGGCAGTCGAGGATTGGCTGGAGGCTGTTGTTCAAGTTTTCAGGTTGGTGAGGACAGGTTGTGACAGAATCACTATATTAATCCAACCATATAAATAATGTCACATAATATAAAAAAAGATGGCTATCAGTCATACATCAGCAGTGAAAATGATCCCTATAAGTAGAAAAATAATATTTAAAATAATTAAAAGAATAAAAAATATTGGAACAACAACAAAAATTGAGCTCAGAGTACATTCTAGTGTCACCCCTATCTATACTCTACTCCACCTACTAAAGCAGTCAACATTGGGCCCTTCTCTATGGTTCGATCCCTGAAAAAAAATTGCACATGCGCCAAGATTCTCATATAGGTTGTGAGTAATAAAATATAGTAGGAACCCACCGATATGAACATAGAATAAATTTATCAGATTTATTTTATTATATGCACTGATAGAGAATAAATTAATAAGTGACACACAAGCATCCATCCATATTAGGTTGTCATTGGATAACCATGTTTCCATGAACCCTGACCATACTTAATCATACCAATTCGAGATGAAAAAATTAATCCTATACCAAACATATCTGATATCATAAGAATGATTATGAGGAGGGAATTACATATCCAACCTATCATGCATGTTGAACCATCCCCTCATAGTAAGGTCTTATTGTGAATTCTTATATCCACTAGTCTCATATGAAGCAGTCTATGGAGGGAATAACAAATCCAACCTCCCATGCAAGATAAGCGACACTCTCATCAAGGTAGGTCCCACAACCAAGTCATATATAAAGCAATCATTATAAGAAATAGTCTTAGGAGGGAATAATGTAACCAACACCTATAAAATTCAAAATAGTACACCCTTAGAGATAAGTCCCCATGGATAAGTCACACATGATATCACATACAATAGGAGACATGGTCACTAAACCAAAACGTAATATACTAGGGTCGCCAAATTATCAAAAAAACATCTAGTGAGTTCATTGAGACCAAAAAAATTAATTGTGTATACCCATTAACCCTTTTATAAAAGAGATCAAGGTTGATCCCCTTATCAAGGTGATGTGTGAGTGCTGTCTAAAAAAGAAAAAAACACAAGTGACAATATACAAGCTGCAATGAAAGGCAACAGAAATATTGAGAATGATGTAATAGTGTGGAAAAATAATAGTGAAGTATAGAACAAAGTATCACATAACAAAAAAGGAAAAACAATTTATGAGGTAAGGGAATTTAATTTTTTAGTTTTTAAATATTTTTCCTTCATTAATTCAAACCAATCACTCGAAATGAGTCAAAAAGTGGTTGATAAACTATTTCATATTGTAAACCAATAAATGGTTGAATTCTAGAATCTTTCAACTATATAATTGAATAAATTCAATAAATTATGAAATCATTTTCCACCAAAATTATATTTTCATTGATCATGCAGTGTTACTCTCATGATTAGATCACTTTTCTGATTAATTTTAATATGACTAAGTTGCTTAAAATTGAATTCATTAAAAACCATTTAACACTAATTCTATGTGTTTTATAAAATTGATATTATTAATATTTTAATTTAAGAGTAACATCCAATAAAATAATGAATCAGAAAATTAATAAATGTAACCAGGGTAATATTATTCCCCAAAAAAATAGTGTATGGTCTTATTTTCTTCAAAAAGATTTAATAATTTCAATACCAAGAGGAAAATGACTATAGAAATGAAGGGGTTATTTTCTATCAAGGAGATCCACTTCTAGTTTAATCGTCTTGTTCTTTCCCAATCACACCTAGTAAACCTGGGTCTCGATTGTCTCTAATTTTTTTTCTTGATCATTATCAAAATATATACATATCATACTCCCAACTCTATATTGAAAGTTCTAGGTTCCCTCCTTAAATCCAATTCAATCCAAGATCCTTGTACCGATCTCGCTTTCAATAGTATCACACTTATATCATTCATCTACCACATGGTATGCGTGTCACTATTCATCCACTCCATTACATGACTTGGTCATTGCCCCCAATTGATTGTGCTCCTTAGAAATTGGGTGAATGCCCAAATCTATCATTTAATCTTCTCTACTCCTTCAGTGAACTAAAAAAACATCCATAAAATAAATTTATCTTCATTAGGATCGAGCTCCTTCTTTTCCTTTGGTTTGATTTGAGAAATTTTTAGCTTCATGGGTCTTCCCCTCCCATTGTCTTTGATTTATAATTTTTTGGATATTAGGGCTCATGTGAATAACATGAAAAATAGATATCTTTATTTGAACATTAAAATATCAGACATTAACAATTAAAATAAGATATTATAAATAAATTCCATAACCTAAGAAATTATAATTTGAAAAATGATAAATTAGGTATAGAAAATTTTTTCAATTAAATGCCCAAGAAACTTATTTTTATAAATATATTCAATGACTTTTTTATCATAGATTCAAAAATATTCAATAAATTCTCAATTTTAGCACAGTTTGACAATAAAATCATTAATAAATCCCTAAAATGTATGTAGAAAAAATTATTAAAAATGGGCCATATTAAATTATCCCATACTAAGTGAAATTACTATTCTAATGTAGTATTCAACATAGGTGATTAAAAATAATCCATGATTTTACTTTGGAAACATAAAACAAGAATTCACAAATTATCTCAAAAGATAGCACGTTGAACATTAATTTTCATAATAAATAATCTTTTCAACTAATTTTAAGATATATTCCTACCTATATTCAAATACACACACCAGAAATGATATAAAATAAAGAATCATCCATCACTAAAAATGACATACTTTCTATTTGAATTCCAATCACTACCTCACTTTAATCCAATTTTAAGTTCCAGTTCTACGAGTGTAGATATTTTAAATTTATGTGGAATTAAAATTTTAACAAGAATCGCTTTCAATTATCCCTTTCCCATAGGTTCCATAAATAAATATATTTTCCACTTTCACGATACAACTAAAATGATTTTATTATAGTTTAATATCACCAACTTCATTTGGGTAAAATAGTCCTCTCACCTTAATGAACTTATTTTAAAAAATTAAGATCATTATTTTAATTTTTCCCAGCCATGTAAATGAAGAGAAATAATTGGATTTACAATTGGATGTTATTCACACACCCAAACCTTAATGTTTAAATGATTCATTAGGGGATCCCAATTTCTCATTTTACTCCTATTTCAAAGGACTTATATTAAAATATTTTGATTTTGATTCCTAAGGTGTTCTGTTTCTCAAAGGCTATTTTATCAAGGTTTAAGTTCAAGGACTTCATTTCCTCTTGTACAAATTCTAGTTCTATAATGATATTTCCTATCAAACTCCTTTTACTAGATCCTAAATAGGATTTACAAAAAAAGTAGTGAGTATTATCATTCAACAATTATACACATTCAATAATTTTAGACTCAAGGAAATCCTCAATTACTATCATGTAACTATCTACTTTATAGGATATCATTTAACAGAAATTGAAGTTTAAAGATCCTCAATTTGGGGGGGGATTGAAGAATTTTGATGTGTAAAAACGTTGAAGCATAACTCATCAAAAACAAATACCACTCTCTTCCCACATAAAATCCTACATTTTCCCCAGTTCTTCCTTATAAAGTTTGAAAACACTAAATAAAAATATATTTAAATTATATTTTCAACTCAATCATTTGAATAATGTTTCAAGGGTAACATGAGATTTCAAAACATTTTTCAAAAAATTTCAATCAAATAGAAAATTCTGGAGTATTCATGAGGATCCAGTGGGTTATTTCTTGGAAAATTTTGTATAGGTAAAATACATTTAGAGTTTCAAGATGGAACTTTTTATTGGGAAATGATTTTCAAAAGGTGATACAAATAATAATGAAAGAAAACAATAATCATTAAAATAAAAAATGATAGTAGTAGTGTCCAACAAGAAGTTTCAAATATCCCAATATTAAATCAACATTTTAAAATCAATTATAAATCATTTACCTAATATGAATAGCAAAAAATAAATTTTATATTATGTAGATGAGTAGAATAAAATTTTTAAAATAAAAAATTACTCCCCATAATATGGAAGCTTAGTCGACCATGTTGATACAAAATTTAGTCCTCTTAATATCCTTGAGTGAAGTCCCACAGTTGGAATTTTCTAGATCCAATAAAATCACAAAGATAGAAATAAGATTCCATCAATTAAATATCAAAATAAAATGATACCGTTGCTTGATTTTTTTTATCTTATCCAAATGGACCCAGCTAAAATATCCTCCTATGGCTAGTATGGGCCTACCAAGGATTATAGGAACTTCCTTTTCACAATCCCTATTTATGATAATAAAATTATCATGAAAATAAATGATCGCTACACTAACAATCAATTCATCAACTCTCCTTATTGGGTGAGTGATGGATTAGTCTACTAACTACAAGACAAAAATGGTGGGTTATAGTACTACAAGTTTCAAAAGATGAAACAACAGAAATGGAAAAAAATTAATACTTCCACTGAGTCCACAAAAATATTTAAAAATTTCATTATCCCTTATAGTGTAATTGATGATAAAGATTACTAGATCTTGAAGTGTGGTAGGTAACCTATTTTATAAGACAACATATCACTCATCTATGATATTTTAAGTAACCAATTCTTTCAAGGTCTTATTATTTTAAAAAACTTTATTCAATTATTTAAAATAAGATATGATTTAAACTAAGGTTGTTAGAAGTTGATTTTTGATTAAAAGTTTCTTGAAAATGTATATAAATTTATAAATCTCCAGTTCCAAAATATTATTCTTGATTATTTTAGGGAGGGAAATTGTTAGGGTAATGTTATTCAAAAATGGTCGGCATCACATCTATATCTTATTTAATATTTTTATATCAATTATTCTATTTTTTTCAAGAATTTTTCCATTTTTTATGTGGAATAAAAGGTTTTAAAGTGAATTTTATATTGTTGTCGAAATTTTCAGATTCTATGGTTTCTAGATTTTGTATTTTAGTACCACGTATATTTTCATCTTAAATAGGTTTAGGATCTTTGCAAACTTCCTGGTGATTTTTAATACCACTCCAAGTTTAAACATCTAGGAGATTTTTCCTAGGATTATATTCTATATTACTTGGTAACATTCCCTTTTATCTTCCTCTTAACTCTATAGTCATTTGACGTATTTTAGTTTAAATTTGTTCATAAAATTTTTGAAAGTAGACATTTGTGATTCCATATTAGCTCTATGTTCTTATTCTGGTGATTCTACCCTATTTAACATCTAATGCATGAGACAATATGATTTTTCTTGTGAATTAAAATAATCAAATCTTTATTGATTGTGGAATTATTTACTAGGATATTATTAAAAAATAGGGGGAGTATTAGGTCTAAGGACTCTTTGATATTTATATGATATATTTTTAGGGTTTTATCTCCTGTTTATTAGAATTTGAGAATGGATCATCTATAGATAGAAACCTGGGTCCATACCCAAAAATGGTTATACTTTAAGGTGGTTGGTAAGGTATGTCAAAGTTGGAAAAACAATAATTTGAGTGTCTAAACAGACTATAGTGGTGTAAATTGTCCCTAATTGAGTTTTGATTCTTTTAAATTTAAAATAGATAACCTTTTACCTTACCTTAATTAATAGGATTTATTTCTTTCATAACCATGATTTTTCTTCTTGAAATATTATACTGAGAATATTGAGAATGTGTATTAGAAATTTGAATTAATTTCTCTGCAGTTTTGTCACAAAAATTCTCTCCATAAGAGATACCATTAAGTATTTGTTGACATGGGCTGAGACAATTTTCGATTGTTTCCCTAAGGAATTGTGGAGTACATTGTTAGTTCAAAAAATACCTAAATAATCCCATGAATGTGTTTCAAGATTCATGGAATAGTTCACCATCATATTAAATAAAACAATTCATTTCATACTTAATTTAATTTTTTATTCTCCTTAGATAAAACTTCATCAAAAACCATTAAAAACCTAGTCATATATATCTATAATTTCTTCATCCATTTTTTGGAACTAGTTTCTTTAATTTCTCTTCAATCAAAAAAGAGAGAACTCTCAGTTTAAAATCCTCATCACTAATCCCCCTAAGTGGTAGTTTTTGGGTCACACCATAGATGTCCCTATTGAAGTAAAGAGTTACTTCATTATGTAATCCATAGTATAATGGTATCACAGACAAATAGGACTCTTTGATCAGATAATTATTAAACCTAGGGTTTTTTCAAATTCATGATGGGTTACATTTTTACATAGGCACTTAAAACTCTGTAAACATGAATCTCTCCACCAAATCACTCATTTGTTTATGTGGATTAATATTTTCATTTTATTGATTCAAAACATAAATTTTATCTTCCATTTTAGTTATCATTTTTGTAGAGTGCTTATAATTTTGTTAATTTTAAGATTTATGGGATCTAAATTCTATGTTTTTTACATAGTTTTACTGAACACAATATATTTCTAGATTTTTCTTTTAGATTATTTTGAAATAATATTAAAAAAATTATACTTTCATGAAAAAAAATTATATATTTTATGGTCACATTTTCCTCTCCATGACAATGGCACCAAAATATGGTGAGGTCATTGATAATCAAAAAAATTAATTATTTATACCTATTAACCATAGTATTGTATAGATTAGGGTTAATCATTTTAGGAATGTGATATGTGAGTGATAACCAAGAAAATAAGGAAAAAGTTCAAGAAGAAATAGACAAGTAGCAAAAAAATGAAATGGAAGTGTTGAGATTGATAAAACATTGTGAAACAAAAAGATAGAAAAGAAGAGAAAAATAAATCAAAAAACAAGAAAGTAAAAAACAATTGATGATGTAGAGGAATTTTATTTTCTAATTTTCAAACATGTTTTCCTTAATTCAAGGAAAACAATCTATGGAACTGATGTGAATAAAGTTTTATCAACTATATAGGTCAGTTGACCTATGAATACTTGAAACCTACAATATTGCAACTATAGAACTCTCTCAGTTCAAAAAATTATTATGTTATTTTCCACCGGAATAAACTTATCATTGATCCTGGTGTTTCACTCTTATAATCATATCACTTGTTATATTGATTCTCAGATGTATAATAAGAATAAAATTAAATTCAATAATGATTAGTTATCACTGATTCTCAATGTTTTAGAAAATTTAACCACCCAAAAGTTGAATTCAAGAGTAACGTCTTTTAATGGAAGGAACAGATAAACTAATGAATGTAACCAAAAAAATATTATTCTGTAATGTTTTTTTATCTGATCATCATATTTGATTCAACAATATCTAATAATTTAATTACAAATGTAACGTATAAATCATGATGGAATAAAGAGAAATCTCCTATATTGAGGAGCCTTACTTCCAAGTTAATCGCCTGGTTCTTTCCTCAGTAATCTAGTAAGACCCATGTCCTATTTTTCTATAAAATATCTTAATTATAATTCATGAAAGACATTATAATTTTACTCTTTACTCACCTTTCATAATTCTTGGTTCCCTCCTTAAATCCCATTCATGACCAAATCCTAGGCTAGATCTCACATTCAATAGCATTAGCCTCGTCTCCTTCATCTTCCATGTGGTGTTCCTATCAATATCCATCCTCTCCCTTGTGTAAATCAAGAAAAACCTCAAAACAAATTATGATTCTCATCACATGGGTGATCAACTAGTTTTTATATTCAATCTTCTCAACTCTTCTAGAAAACTCTAGAAATATTACATGTATCTCTGTGGATTTTTTGAGATTGATCTCTTTTCTTTGGGTTTAGTTTGGGAAAATTGGGGATCCATGTTTCTTTCCCTACAATTGTCTTCGATTTATCATTTTTGGATTTTAGAACTTGCATGAACATCATGAAAAGACAAGTAGGATTAAACATTAAAATAGCATACTTTAATAATTAAAATAAGTATTGAAAATAAATTCCAAATGCTAAGATATTATGATCTAAAACAAAATAATAAATTGGTCACATAACATTTTTTCAGTAAACTAACCAAAATAAATATTTTATGAAGATATTCAATGAATTTCATTTTCATCACAATTTCGTAAATTTTTTAAAAAAAAGTAATTTTTTGTGTAGTTTGACATTGAAATATTTAATAAATACCCTAGATGGATTTGGTATAAAGTTTTAAAAATTTCCCACATGATTATTATATATCATAAACCTCATATAAGTGGTCCCTTAGCCATCCCTTAGCACAAGACATGAAAATATTCTCATTCTAGTCAAATATACTCATCAAAACCTTCACATTTGAAGGAGTTCAACACCCAAACACATATACCGTACAACTAGCTCATTGATTCCCTCACTAGTCCATTGTAACTCATTATTTTCCTAGAAATAGAATGAATAAAACCATACCTTAGGACAATCTATAAGAAATGGTTTCATAATATCAAAGACATTTCACCAACATCTACCATCCAAGGATCAATTCTGGAAATTAGGACTCAACCAACCACTTGATAATAGAATTAGAACAGTATTAGGTAAATAGAAACACCTCCCTTTATGAAATTCCATACAACCACATATAAATTATGAAACATGGTAAGGAATTCCTTCCTCAAAGTAGAGAGATCTCACTCACCAATATATGACACCAAAATATGGATAAATCTACTAGAATATAAGAACGTGAATAAACCCATACACATTAGGGATTAAAAATAGTAGATGTGAAATAGTGAGATAAATTTATATCTAGGTCTCACATTGTGTTTGACTTACCAAACAGGGATGATCATGGGAGAATGTTTCGACAAAATACTACTTTATATTCATCTTTTTAAAATCAGAGTACATATATTTGATATCTTTGAACTATTTTAGAATAATATTCAAGATTATTTTTTTAGTATCTTAAACAGTCATTCTGAATTAAAATACCTTAATCCGATGAATCTTGTTATGAGTAAGTTTACTGGAAGGAATGTGTTTGTAAGACCTCATTACTTTCCTTTATATAAATGCTTTCGAAGGTGTTTTTTTATTGTAATTTTCTAGCATGAGCATTATAGCGGTGATAGAAAAACTTCATCAGTACAATAAGTATAGGATCTGATCAATCAGATGTGTTGGTTAGATAAATATGCCAAGAGGGGTAATTAATTTTCTATTTACAGTTTAAATAAAACTAAAAAGGTAAATTCAAAACTAAATGATATTGATACAATATAATGATAATTTTTATAGGTATTAAACTTTTAATTTCAATATTAATTGAATGAGTATACATGAAAAAAAATAGACAAATAGAATTTATGAAATTATTTTTATTTCTTTTGAACGATGAAAAATATTAAATTAAAAGAGAGAGAAAAAAATTGTTAAATGAGTTTGGTAATAGCCCATTGTGAACCTCTACCTCTCCTCTATGTGGGTTGAGAAGTTATTGTAATTACTCCCTTGATCTTAGAGATGATCAAGAAATTAATCCATCAAAATTATGGCTTTGATAACCCTCTTGAACTTTTTCATTATCTAAGAAACTCCTCCCTCACTTTGGAGTAGTAATCACCCATTGTATAAAGGGATGATAAGAAGAGACTTTTTCTCTATGAAAACACATTAAAAAGCCTTGAAATTCATCACTAATATGGATTTCTAAAATTGAGAAGAGATATAGGGATATGATGATATCAGAGACTTTGATATTTGGAAATAATTTTAGTTGGCTCCTCAGAGAACTTTGAGAGGATCTGGTGGAGATTCTCCTTTGGGTGATCCAAACATTGATTAATAATAAGATTCATAATTGAGGATTATTTATTAACTAGTTTAGTCATGGTAATCAATATTTATCTTCTAAGAAACCAAGAATTAATATTTATAGGCTCCAATAGGCCTAGAAATATTTTAGAATCCACTAGAATCATTAAGAATCGTCAATGGGAATTTAAGCATTGTGGGGTCAAAGAAAATAAGGATTTTTGACTTGTTCGATCAAATCCATAGGCCATCTCGTAGGATTTATTCAGATATTATTTCTCTATATAAATACACTAGATAATATGTGGAAATATAGATGAAATAACCTTCTGTCCACATGGAATTGGCAGAGTGGTACCCTCTACTGACTAACCTGCAAAACATGCAGACCTTCCCTTCGACAATAGAATCCCGAGATTCCTTACATGGACTTAAATTGATTATAAAACTTCATTCCAAGATATAAAAACATGACAAATGAATGTTCTAAACCTTTATTAAGATCATCATGTTTCCTTTTAATAGACTTTAATATATTTATCAATTTTATTAAAAATAGGACTAAAATTCTAAAAGATGAGATATAACTTCACTCAAATGAAAACGCAAGAAACAAAAAAGTGTGTTTCTGATCATAAAAACGTATTGAGAGAGAAATAAAGGTACAAAAATCCCCCCTCCTTTTATTATTATAAACACTTAACTTATAAATTCATATTAAGTGCAAATTAATAGTGAAATACATAGCAACGTATTCAATATATTAATTTATAGTAGTAAACAATTTTATCAAGTAAATAAATAAAATAATTCATATATCAAAAAAGGGTAAAAATTTTAACTCCCATTTGGAGAAAAAATTAATAAAAAACATATATAGCAAAAAAATCAATTAATTTCTCCGCCTTTTCAACAAATATCCCATTAAAATTTCAACAAATTTCTCCCCCATTAAAATCCAAAAAAAACCCCCCATTATGATTATAAAGAGGAAAATAACTATAGTGAAGAAAAACGTTAAAAGGGATTTTCTGAAAAATATCAATATATATTTTAAAATGTATTTTAAAAACTAAAAAATATAGATTAAAAATGGAGTTCAAAAGAATATCAAATAGATTTTGAAAATAAAAACATTAAAATAAAATTAAAACATATATTATCTTCTAAATTCCCATCTAATAAGATAATTAGAGAGGGAGAAATATTTAAAATATTTTTTTCAACAAATTTATTTGGAGAGAGAAAAAATAGGTAAATAGAGAGAAAATAAATAATAAAATAAATTAAAAATATATAATTGGTACACACCTTTTCAAAGAAACTCATTCCATTAAAGAGTGTATTTTCCACTATTAAATTATTGATAAGGTTGGAAAGGTTTCTTTTGTTGTGAAAACATACCACAAAAACATCCTACTATTTTCATTTTATCAAATATAACTCAAAAAATAAATTTTTATCAAGACAAGTATATCTATAAAATTTTACACATCATTAATCTTTCATTAAGAGAGAAAAAAATTAAAATAAATTGAGCATATTAATAATTTCACATATAAGTCTTAAAAATAAACATAAAATGTATTTAAATTAACAAACTAAGTTTATTAAAAGTTTGAAAAAAAATCATATTAAAATCTTATAATAGTAAAATTATAATAAAAATTATCATTTTAAAAAATATGAAATTTATGTTTGAAAAAAAAGAGAAAAAATCGATTTAAAAATGAAATTTAAAAGTATAAGTCTCTCTTTTGAAAAATTTCATAATTATAGAGATAACACTACCCCAAAAATGAAATTATAAGAGAGATATATGTATAATAACCATGATATAAAATGAAAAAAATCACAATAAATCAATAATTTCATCATTTTAAGAAGAAATAGAAAAAAATAGAAGAATATAAAATTTAAAAGTGATTAGTCAAGTTAAACATACTATAATGGGGAGTTTCACAAATTTACAATTAATAATTTTCCTTTAATCGAGAAAAAATAATCAACCGTTAAAGGTTTAGTAAAAAATATCAAATAGTTAATGGTCCATCCTAAAATATTTCAATAAGATATCACCCTTTTGGAAGTGACATCTTAAGAAATGATGTTTAAGATAAATTTGTTTAGTGAGATAATTATATATAGGATTTTTGGAAATGTTAATGGAACTAGTATTATCACATTTAACAAAGATATGTTCATATATAATAAAAAATTATAAGATATTGTGTTTCATCCATATTATTTGGGTATAAAAACTCTTAGCGGTTATGAATTACAATCAAGTTGTACAAATAAAAACACTCTTTTTCTTCATACTACTCTGAGAGATGAGGTATTTTTTTAAGTAGGTGAAAACTCCCACTTTTACTTCTCTTATATAGTTTCTATTTACCAAAATCAACATCCTAAAAAAACTAGTTAATTGAAAAGAAGTTCTTTCGGATGAAACAAAACAATATTTTTAGATACTTCTAAGTAACAAAAATTACTTTTAACAGATTTCATATGATATTAATTAAGATTTATTTGAAAATTATGAAAATGAAATGCATTGAAAATGATGTCATGATAGGTCACAATAAGATAGAGTAGACTACCAATAATAGTTTTTAAAATATTTTCATTGATATATTATCATATTTTTCCAATGTTAGCTTACAAATTTCACTCATGGGTATACTAATTTACTTAAATTAATCCATGCCAAATCATTTTAAAAATACAATAGTTTATTTTACTAGGTTTTAAAAATACAATCATTATTTCAAGAAATTTGAAAACCAATAAATAATTTGAGTTCACCCATAAATATCATTTCAAATTCATTTTTCATTAAATCAGAAAATTCAAAATAAAGATATTCTTTAGCTGATCTACATCATCAATGTAAATTGTAAAAGTAAAAAAATCATTTAATATGTTTTTTAGAAAAATAGTTGAATCATTTTCCCCCATTTTAAAACAATTTGATTAAATAAAATTAGAAAAAATTTCATTACAATCTCGGGGGTCTTGTTTTAAGTTATAAATATATTTAGTCAATTTTTAAAGTCTATTTTTATTTGAGAATTTTAAAAACCTGGTGATTATTTAAAATGAAAATTTTCACGAATAAAACCATTTAAAAAGTCTCTTATAACATCCATTTGAAAAAGATTGAAATTAAGGTGATAGGTGAATTCCAGCAATATTCTAATAGATTCTAACAAAGCGACTAGTAAAGAGGTTTCACCATAGTTGATTCCTTTTTCTTGGTTATAATATTTAGTTATTATATGGGAATTATTTATAGTGATATTACTAGGCTCATACAAATTATTTCAATACACCCATTTAGTTTCTATGATGGTATGATCATTAGGCCTTTCCATTAGAGTCTATACATCATTCTAAGTGAATTGATTTAGTTCCTATTGTATTGAAAGAACCAAATTTTCATCATTAAGGGTGTCGTTAAAATTTTAGATTTCTAAGTGATAAATTAATTCTAGATGTTCAACCTCATTTAATACCAATCATCTAGTATGATTTACCACTTACAAATATACAATGACATTTTACACGGGATGGTTTTTAGATATTTAAAAATCTTTATGTAAATAATTTTAAGGAGATTATTATCCAACTTCAACTTATTTATATAGGAAATGTTTATTTGAAGATAAAACTTCATTTTCAATAAAAAATATTGATAAATATATTTTAGAAAATTTTTATAAAAAACAATATGAATTTATTCATCTAATGTTTTAGTAAATTTATAAAAGACTCTTTATGCCTTGTTTGAGTTGGAGTACCCAAAAAAATATACCTTTATCCAATTTAGAATCAAATTTTTTTATAATTTTATATGGTGTTAATACTAAAGGATTTACATCCAAAAACTTTAAAAATCACAATTTAGGTTTTCTATTTTTCCAAAGTTCATAACGGGTATTTTTTAGAAAATGTCATATTAGAATATAATTAATTATAAATAATGTAGTATTGACAACTTCAATATAATAATTTTGAAGTAAATTAAATTCATTTTAAATAGTTTGAGTGATTTCTCAGATAGTTCAATTTCAAATCTCTACTTCGCCATTTTTTTGGGGATTTGAGGAGTTAAAAAATAATGATTATATCCAAGATAAGACTATAAATCATCAAATTCCTTATTAATTAATTATCCAATATGATCACTTAAAATAGAAATAATTTTATAACCTTTCTAATTTTCAAAATATTTAGAAAAACTAATGATGGATTTGAAAGATTCACTTTTATGAGATAATAATTAATCCCAAGTAAATCTTGTAAAACTGTAAACAATAACAAAATTGTATGATTTACATCTAATACTTTATATTTGAGAAGGTACAAATAAATCAATATGAATTAATTAGATATATTTATAAAAATAAACCGATATTTTATATTTAAAAGAATATTTTTGTTACTTATCATATTGGATTGCTTCATAAACTATATATTATTTGAAATATAGTTTGGTTAAAAAATCATACTATTTGATAGTGGTTTAGTTTGATAAGTTATTGTGTGCCACACCGACCAAGGCATATATGAAAAATACATGTCTCACTAAATTTTACACTCAAGAATTTGAAGTTATGTGGATAGATTTTAAATTTATTGTATAAATATTATAAAAATGATAAGTATCAAATAAAATATTTCCTTTTTAGTTAAAAAATATTGAAAAAAATCATTTTCATTGTAATTTAAAAACATTTATCACACAATTGACTGATTATTAGAAAATTTTGTTTAAAATCATTCACAGATAAAACATTTTTAATAATAGTTGTGTAATAAAAATGGATGGTACCTTCATTGATTATATTACCCTTAGAGTTATCACCTAAGGTGACGTGGCCTCTATCTTTTTTTTAGATTTGATTGAATTTAGAGAGTTTGTTACACATCTATCTTGAGTAACCACTATCGTGGTATCATAGTTCTTCTTGCGCTTTTTTGGTAAGATAATTTTCCTATATATATTCATTAAAATGTTCTATAAGTCACTTAGCACTTTAATCTTGTGAAAATGATGAGTAAGTTGAGTTCACAGAGTTATCACTTCAACATAAGGTTGTAACATTGAGAGAATTATTACCTTATTTATTTTTATAAATATTTTTTTAAATAGTGACTTTTTAATTTATGGGATCCTTTTTCTTACATTATTAAAATGTAACCTATGATTCTGCATTCTAATTAACATTCTTGGTTTGATTGGAAGCTTTAATTTTCTTAAATAATATGTTCATGTTCTTTGAGAGTTGAGAAAATTATTAAACTTTTCTCTAGGTGAGTCATTATTGGTATCTTTAAAGGTGATTTCTCTCTTTATATATTTTGATTCATTAGCCTCCTTATGTTATTGTAAATTCATAATTATTTAATAATCATTAATTATTCAATAAGTTCCTCAACCTATGTTTTATTTATGTCCTCCACATCTTGTATAATAATGAATTTGAGTTCCCAATTCCTTGGTAGGACTATAGTAAATTTTTCGTTAATATTTCACTAGATAAATCATCACCAAGATAATTTTAACCATTTAATATTTCAATAAACCTTATAAACATACTAGTAATAGATTCATTTGTATACATAGAAAATATTTCAAAATCCTTCTTGTACATGTATAAAATAATATCTTTAACTTTTTTTGTTACTTCATGAGTAACTTTTAGAAATTTCTATATTTCATGAAAACTTTTACATGCTTAAAGGTGATTAAATTTGTTTTGGTCAAGACCATAGTCTATATAATTCATTTTTTTCCAATAAGATCAAAGGATTTAATATAATAGAGTATCTACTAATCTTATGGTTCTGTACTAGGAGAATATTCATGCATAACCATTTTCTAGAGAGGAAAACTTATTCTACCTAGGAAATTTGAGATGTGATTTCTCTAATAGGAATAATAAGTTCCATAAAAAATAAGATCATGTGAATTATAGTTGGATTCCATCAAAAAAGATCAAAATCTTAAATCTATGAAGATTAAACATAAAAAAATTTGAAAATAATATCTAAAAATAATTTTGAAAAAAAGGTAAAAATAGAATTTTGAAAATAATAATACATTTAATATAATAAATAAATAACCCCATGATACCAATTGTGGGTAAAATAAATATAATAAGGTGTTATATTTCCTTTTTATAAACTAAATCAAATGCTAAAGGTAAATTCAAAACTAATAGATATTGATATGATAAAGAGATAATTTTGATATATATTAAGAAGATAATTTCAATATTAATTGAGTGAATATGAACCATACAAATGTATGTATAAAATTTATGCAATTATGTGTATCCGTTTTGAATACTACAAAGCATAAATTTAAAGAGAGAGAAAACTTGGTTTGACAAATGAGTTTGGAAGTACTTCGGTGTGATCCCCACATATCCACCCCTCGGGTTGAGTGGTTTGTGTTATTACACAATTAATCTTGAAGATGATCAAGATATCCATTCCTTAAAATTATGGTTGTGAGCACCCTCTTTATCTTTATTAATAGATAGGGAACTCATCCCTCTCTTTTGTGGTAGTAAGAACCCATTGTAGAATGGGATGAGAAGAAGAGAGGTTTTATTGTGTAAAATCTACTACAAATCCACTCCCTTAATCAATTTTATGGATTTGTACAGTTTATAAGAGATATAGAGAGATAATGAGAAGAGAGACCTTGATATTGAATAAAAATAGTTGGATATTGAGAAAAAATTGATAGTGTCTTCTATATTTTCACCTTTAGGTGATCAAAACATTGACCAATGATCATCTTAAAAATTGAGGCGTTGCGACTAACCATTTTAGTTAAGGTAGCTGAGGTAGAAGTTTCAATACAAAAAGGTCTTATTTATAGGATCTAATAGATCTAAAAATATTCTAAAATTTTCTATAGTCATTAAGAATCATCAATGAGCATTTAAAAGTTGTGGCTTTCTTGAAAATGATCATTTTTTTTCTTTATGGATCGAAGTAACTAGTTATTCAAATGATCTAATCGGATCCTTGGTAAACTTTATGGGGATCTCTATTATTTACTTTCTTCCACCAACAATTCGGTGATCCTCCATTGTCTAGACAGTGGAATTTATATCTTAAAATCCTTTTGTCCTATAGCACTGATTGGCTAGTTTTCTACACTTGTGAGTCGGTGAAACCTTCAGACCTTACCTTCAAAGAGAGCCTACCTCACTTCATTTCATTTCCTTAAATCGATATTATAACTTCATTCAAAGATCTAAAAACATGATAAATTATTGCTCTTATCCTTCAACAAGATTATCATTTTCCCTTTTAAATGAAATTAATATCATCATTTACTTCATTAAAATTATGACAAAAAGCCAAAAAATCATACTAAAATTTAATCAAATGAAATTTTTAGAAACAAAAAAGAGTCTTTATGATCATTAAAACTTCATGAGTTAAAGAGAGTTACAACATTAAGGGCCTATAATGTTGTTATTGTAGTTAAAACTGAACCATAAAAATGATGAATCCAAAAATTCAACCCATTAAAGCTTTCATATATAAATATAACTATAGGATATTGGTGAAGAAGTATATATGAGAATAAAAAAATGATTAAAGATTAATTTAATTTTGAAGGCTATAAATTCTCATTGCATTAATTTATTCTATTTGTAATATTTTCAAATGGCTATTTTCTTAAGAGCATAAATCTGTGAGGATTTATTTTAAATTATCTTAATATATTTTATTGTATTTGTTCTTATTATTATTTATAGGCCATGAGAATCTTGAGCCTTGAGAAATAGATGTTATTCAAATCATGTGAGATTTAGGGCTTCTAAAAGGAAGATAAAAATTTATTTTGATCTTGTTGATCAGTGGATTCTTAAGTTTTAGAAGATAAGAATATTGATAGTTTTATAATTGGGTAAACCTAAAGTTAGTTCTATAGATTTCCTCTCCAGTTTGGGATAAATATAATTCCTCACTTAGTTGAGGTGTTTTAATATTTTGTTCTTATATCGATAAGTTTCTATTTTTATACAACTACATTGTTACATTGTTTTATATAAAATTATTTAGTTAAACTATTTTATTTTACCAATATGATTGTTCTCACAACTTATCATAAGGACATCCTTCTAAAATTTATAATATCATGGTTTTGTTTATTTTTTATACAAGGATGTGAATTTTTTAGTAGACTGAAAAACTACAATTCATCCACCCTACCTCACCCATCTTTTAGTATATCTATCATATATTCCTAGGAAACATTTGGTATCAAAGGAAGGTACTTACATATATTGTTTATTATTACAATAACCATGTGGTAGAGAACATAGTGTTTTAAAGGAAATTTTATCTATTAGAATATTTGAGAATATAAATCCTTGTAGACCACCAATTTTTGATATAGCTAAATGTTTTTACTAGAGATATGTATAAATACTTCTGTTATTAATACTAGAATAGATAATTTTTTAATGATGACTATAAATTATTACATTCCTGATAATAAAGTTATATATTTTACTAGATAAGATAAGGAAAAGTATTAGTTTAATTATAGAGTTTGGAACACTCTATTTTACATAATGACAAGGAATATATATAGTCAAATATATTATTTTGAGATAGATAATAATATCTAGAGAAAACATGAAGTAACACATTTCATAACTTCTAATTTTTTAGAAACCAAAAGGGATATGGTCTATACTGATTATAAATATTTTGATTCATTACCTAGTGAATTTGTTTCACAAATTCATAAGAGATTTACAACAATAGTAAATTTATTACAACAAATTTGAGAGAAGGATTTTTTGTACAAATGGATTATATATAAGATTATTGATATTATGCCTAAACAGTTTTAATTTAAGAAAATAGTTATAGATAACACAAAACATCTTACAAAAACATAGTCTTGATGATCATATTTAAACTCTTACATAGTTTAAGTTTATATTGAATATAGATTCATAAAAAGAAAAAAATAACAATGAGGTTTCTTTTACTCCAATTTATGGGTAATTACATAAATAAAGTCTAAGATTAGTGAAATTTTTTCAAAATATTCAAAGTATAAGAGGAAAGTAAAATATGAATCAAGCTGAAATACTCCTAAGGAAAGTGAAATTGAACTTTATAATCTTGAAAATGGAAGAATAATATTGTGGTTAAGAAATGATTTTACTATAAGTATATAAAGAATCATAAAGATAAAGGTGACAAGAAAGATACTTCTAAATTTAACTGTTACGAATTAAAAAAACAAGGGTATATCAGACCTGATTGTCCAAGGTTGAAAATAAAGGATATAAGTTCAAAGAAATATTATAAAAGATAAGGAATGAAAATATTAAAGGTAATGGACACTTGGAGTGAAAATTGTGGAGATACGTATTTAGATAGTTCTTCATATGCGAGTAGTGATAGTCATAAGGTTGTTTATTTTTATGATCATATTCCAAATACCAATCAATGTTATAGAGATAAAAAATCTGTTGAATCCCTTAAAAATTTGACATTAAAAAATTACTTTGATACTTCTGATGATGTATTTAGTTCAAATTCTTCAGAAAAATAAAGAGTTATTACATCGGAAGATGGGGATAGTTTACCTTCTTTTGAAGAAATAAATAGATATGTAAATATTCTTAAGGAAAATAATTCTAATGTATTGAAATACTATGATTATGTTATGGTAGATATTTCTAAATCTAATAATATAATTTAAAAAACAACTTCTGCATTTTTTAAACATACATTATAATTAAATAAGAAACATAGTTCTATCTCAACTCGTAATGATAAGAATTTAGTTGTAAAATTTAATTCCAAGATTATTAGTTTGAAAAAAAATATCTATATAATTTTAATTTTTGAAATAAAAATTTCAATAAACCTTATGGATAGTTGACGCCATATAAAACAAATTTTATAATAGGATTTAATTTATAAAATCCCCATTTTTAATTAAATTACTTTGTTCTAAAAGTAATCTATTTTGTAAAAAATATGAATGGGGATATAATTTAAAAAATAAATGTTCTTTAAAAAATTTTAATATTTTATTTTTTATAAATCCTATATTTATAGATAATTAGAAATTGTGAAACATAATAGAGTTGGATAGATGTGAATTCCAAAAGTTTTATATTCAAATACTTATAGATACAAGAATTTATTTGTACCAAAACCATAGTTTTTTATTTTGGGGTAGTTGTCTCTATATAATAGTTCTATCAAATGAATTAATCAAATTATTGTAAATTCCTTTTTTTATTAATGAAATTATTTTATTTGAAATCTATAAGGGATATTTTGTATAATTGAATATTTTTTCCATGGGAAATGATTTGGAAAGGGTTTTTTATTTAAAATCACTTTTACGAACATAATGTGATCAATTAAATGCCTCAAAGATGATTTTTACTCTAAAATGGATTTTTAAGCAATTAAGATGGGAATATTTACTTATATAAATGGTTTATAAAATTATCATCATGGTTTTGCTTTAATTTTTTTGAAAACATAGCGTATTGAGAACCTTGGGTGGGTCGGGTTATGAACATATGCAAACCATAGTGGGTGTGGACCCGGTAGGGGTATGGTTGTGAAATTGATCGACTATGGTAGGACTTATTATCGGTAGGATTATAGTATTCTTGTCTTGGTTTTCTATCATGCATCCTAGTATTCATTACCATACTCTAGAACTAAACATGTGCTTGGTTTTATACTTGAAAGTGATGTTTCATGTTTGATCACTCACATGTTTATCTCATGGATTGTTTTGATTATTTCCCTATATTTATCACTCATTCTTGTATTCGTATTCATATGGACTTTAATATGGATTTTTATAAAAGTAACAAATGTAAATTTTATGAAATTTTTTTCAAAGTAAATAGATTTATGAAACATGTTTTTGTTAAAATCAAGAACTAAGGGTTTTGTGGTGATGGATTTATTATAGATTCGTGATGTTATCCAACTATGAGTTTTCCTCGCACCCTGTATATACCTTTGGTCATGTACAGATCTATATTTGTACGACATAGGTAAAGGGAAGGTCATCGTGTACCTTATTGGTTTCCATGGATTGATATCTTCTTTGTGGTGAGTTTGGTTGGTTCTGAGTAATGGTCACATATAGACATGGTTTTTTACTTGGTTATTTTTGTTTCTAGGTTTTTCATTTTAGAATGTCCTTGTATGCCTCATGGAATTTTACTTTTCTTCAATGATTTAGTCTATTTTTTATCTTTTTTCATTTACTCTTGAGATATGTTATGATTTTTTTTGTTGATCACTAACTTGTAATGAGTCATCTCGAGTGACGTTTCAAGTCAACCCTATTTGGTTAATTATAAAATGGTATTATAGAAAATACCTGTCTATAAGTTTGATGGAAATAGTTGGGTTTGGATCATAGATTTAGGATTATATATGTTAGGAAAGTCATAAATTAGGCAATATGTGTGAAAGTGTTCTTAACTAACTCACTTATGTATCTGAACTCAAGTTACCATGGGTGGATAGGGATTTTTTTCAATCCAAAGCATGGTTTTTAGAATTTTTTTAAATAAACTTGATTTGGGGTTTATGTAGGTGAACCATATTTCAAAAATTTTATATCTTATTCATCAAATCCATTAATGATTTGAAATATATTTATATTTTGTATTTATTAGACAATTCCTCCTAGAAGAGATCTTCTGAATCTAGAAGGAGAAGTTATGATAGAAGTTTAATGGGTGAATCATCGAGAATAAACTTCATTGTTAGAATAAGTTATTCATTCAATCTTGACTCTATGTAAGGAGGGTGTTTGGAAACTAAGTAAAAAATAGTGGATCATGGATCAAAATTTAATAGGAGAATCTACCTATCTTCTGTACTGATAAGTGACATAAGAATATAAAGAGTGTATTAAATGGATTCATAAGATATTCAACTTCTTAATGACTCTAGAATACTCAAATGTGGGTTTCACCACTTATATGCTTAAAAATAATGAAAAAAATAGTGGGACTCCATCGTCCAAGATAAGTTACATGAAGATATTTCTTGGACTAATTTCAAGAAGGTCTTTTATTAATAATTTTATCCTGAAACATTGTGAGTGGTGAAGACTGGGGAATTTCTTACCTTGTAGAAAGGAGATATTTCGATTATGGAGTATGACACTCATTTCACTGAGTTGGTTCACTTATCACCCATTATTATTTCTAATGATTACCTTAAATCTTGGGGGTTCAATATGGGTTTGAGGGTAGATATTTAATAGATAATGATTCTCATGTTTCTTCCAACATTTGTTGAGGTAGTGGATATAGAATTTATGGTTGATGTGGAATTAGAAGATAATATTGTTTTAGATGGATCTATAGTTACTACTAGGGGTACAAAAGGGGTATCATATTGATATAAAAAGAATCATAGTAAGTGTGATAAGTTTGTATTAGGACCAATTTTAGGGGATTATTATGAATTGAATCAGGTAATTTTATATCATTGTGGGAGGCCTGCTTATACTAATAATTTTGTGGAAACACCAATGAAATTTCATCATTCTAGACAATTCTATCATCTTAATTATTTTTTCTGAATAATGTCCCAAAGAATTAGATTTGGATCCACTCTTGACAAAGGATATTAGGCTCATTCAGATGCATCAAAGGCTGGTGGAACTCATTCTCATGCTAAGGGAAAATTCATGCAATAAATAAATATTAAGGGTTTCTGAGGTTGGATGTCTTTATATATAATAGTACTTAGTGCAGGAATCTCTAGTTGGGGTTGGTACTATGATAGGTATCGTGTTCATTTCATCCACTGTGTTCCTATATTTATTTTATATAGGTGAATCACACTCTTTTATATCGTCTAAGTTTATTGATGTGCTAGTCTTATGATGAGAACTTATATCATTCATATTGGGTCCTTACACACCCTTGGAAAAGATGAAGTAATGGGGTTTAAAATATACCATGTGTTGGGTGCTGACTACCGACTTCGAAGCTAGGTGGGATTTATTAGTTCTTGATCTTGACGTCTTTGACCTTATTTTTGTCATGGATTATATGATCAGTTTTAAGGCTCAAATCAACTATTACCATCATTGGTTTTAGTTTATTTCTTACAATAGAGTCTATGTTACCTTTTTTTTGTAAGTGAGATTCTAGATTATGGATAGAGGGTCTTGTTATTCCTTATACTGGAATGATCTCATATCTATTTTTAGGGATTTTTTTATGACATTGATCAATGTTTGAATAGTTCAATTGATACAGTGGTGAGTGTGTTCCATGTGGTATTTCCTAATAATGTTTATGGGTTTCTTCCCCAAAGAGTGGTCAAGTCCACTATTGACTTTCTCCCTAAAATAAAGCCCATTTCTATTCCATCATATCATATGGATACCACTGAGTAAAAGGAGATTAATTCTTATCTTGTATATCTTGAATCCAAAGGATTTATTTATCCTGTTATATCACCTTGGGAATCACTGGTTCTCTTTTAAAAGAAATAAAATGAAATTCCAATGTTTTTTTGTTGATTACTGAAAGATTAATTAGGTGGATTCTGAGACCAAATACCATTTTCCATTGATTAATGATCTCTTTGAACAACTTAGAGGAGACCA